>CM076583.1:376124147-377324147 GCA_034641835.2 Pinus albicaulis
CATGCCATTTGGCTCGCTGCTGTTGAATCAATGCTGTATTTTGTATGGATCAAGGTATATTGTATGGATCGAGGTATGGCTAATCGTTCTGGGAACGGAGGAGAGAATGTGGTTGCTTGATTATGAGTTTGTTGCTTATTTACATCCTCTTGTTGTGACTGATGTTCTCTGGGTAACTGATCTTCAATATGAACTGTTTTATCTCCCTCAGTTTCAATTATACGTCTAGATCTTAACTGAAGGTCGTTGCACTCCCTCAAATCGGGTCCTGCTTCTGGTGATTCTATGATTTGGATGGATTGGACCTGTCTGTTATTTGGATTGGGATCGGGTTGGGCTGGGAGTTGCGGTCTCAGGTTAGACTGGGGATTCTGTTGTAAGGCTGGCAGAGTAGGTTGAGGGAGCGGAATAGTTCCAGCTGGGTGGTACATCGGTATTTTCCAGCTTGTCTACCAGGGTGAACTTTGTGAAGTAGAGGGAGTCCACTGTGAAGGGTATGGACCATTTTGCCAATATGGTGGAGTATAAGGGAAATTCGGCCAACCAGTTTGGCTTGTTTGATTCAGCCATGAATTTGAAGAAGGAAACGATTATGGTGACCAGTTTGTAAATGGGGGTTGAGATTGATTTTGCCACATACCATATTGTTGAGCATTATACTGTGGGTTTTGAAAGAAAGAGGTTGGGTCCGGAAAGATACCAGGTTGTCTCGGCTGCCACTGGCGGCGCTGGTTGATCGAATTCACCGATTCTGGTTCTTCTTCTGCTTCCTTATATACCGCTTTCAATCCAGGAAGTGAGGGGCAGCTCTCTGTAAGGTGATCTTTTGTACAGATGGCGCATGTTTGGACTTTATCCAATGGACACTCCTTGTGGCTATGTTTTTTTCTGCATCGGGGGCAGAAGATTGCCAAATTTTGTTCCGCCTCCAGCTGCTTCTGTTTAGCCTGCACAATATCAAGTTGTGTAGTTAGTGTCCCCATAATGTCAGTTTTAAAATTTTCTAATAAATTTCCAATTTCTGCACGTGTTACTCCTTCTGCTGATACTTTGTTATCTCTTGCAAACCGATCATATTTTGTCGGTTTTATTCTTGTGCTGCCTCTCGAACTCCTGATACATAAGTCAAGGATGTCAGTAAAATTCTCTTGATAAATATCCCCTTTGCCCATAATGTTTAATGTTTCAATCCATTGTTCCTTCATGCCCCTCATTAATGCAGTTTTTAACACATTATCAGGTAAAGGTAGCGATGCATAAGGAGATCTTTGTAGATTATACTGAAAACGTTCCACATACTCCTCTAATGTTTCATTTGGTCTGGCTGTCATTTGAAATATTTCGTCTTTTAATTCTATAGACCTACAATAATCCTGATATTTTTTTAAGAAGGATTCTTTCATTTGATCCCAATTGTTGATAACCCCGCCACCTAGCCCCATAAACCATCTTAAAGCAGCCCCTTTTAATGTAGAGGGAAATAATTTCAATTTTTGGGGATCGATGGTGTAATCGTACCCCCTACATAACACATCGAATTCGAATAAGAATGCATCCGGATCTTCTGATGTGAGTCCGTGAAATGTAGGGATATGCTGAAGAGGGATAGCTTTCATGGGTGCATTCGCTGCAGAATCCACTATGGGATATTGTAATGTAGAGGTTTGAGTATTTGGTTGGTTTTGAGCGTTTGGTTGGTTTTGAGCCATGGAATCGAATATATGCCAATAACCTTCTGGGATATCTAGGAGGGTATTCCTAGGTTGAGTGGGAACGGTTTTGACAGGGATATTTTTAATAGCGCTTCCTTTATCTGGAATAATGAGAATACCAGGTGTCTGAGGAGATTGAATTCCTTCAACAATGACTTTCGCAGCACTCCCCTTATCTGGGCTATCTAAAGGTTGATTTGTCTCAATAGGGGATTTTGGTTCCTTGGTTTCCCCTGTTTCTCCTTCTCCCTCACAAAAGTTACTAGAGTTCCCTTCCTGCAATAATTCTGGAGTAGAATTTTCAATTTCTTGAAAGTCCTGCTCTTCGGTTTGACTATGCACCTCAGCGCAGGCTACAGATGGTGATCCTGTGGCCTGAAGGGAACTAGTAGGCGGTTTAGAAATGTTTTTCTTGAGGCCTACTGATGGCTGAGATTCTTTTTTCTTATAGATTTCGTCTATGAAGGTCGTTCGGCCAAGGGTCACCGGCCCCTTAGCTTTTTCAGGTTTGGATGGGGGTTTGATATTATTTTCTGGTCTTTTCTGCTTAGTCATGCACTCAAAAAAAAAATGAACTACCAACTTCTATTCAAACAAAGCAAAAACAAATCTGTTAGGAAAGCGGATAGTGGAGCAAGTCTTTTACATGCTCCCCACGTAGGTTCTTACCTTCCGTTTTTAGGATCCAACTCCTCCCTATCAGGCTCGTACACTACTCTGAAAAAGACAAATGGCTACACTCTTTCCCCGGCAACGGCGCCAAAATGTAGAGCTATAAAAAGGGTCTCTTTCACCTCTAATTACCTCACATTAATATATCAATCCGGGAGCGTTTTGTTATTACAAAGAGTGACTCAATCCGAGGCTATCATTTGTCAGAGTAATGCTAGTAGTACAGTGCATAAGAAATACAAGAGTAAACGGATGCTTGCTTGTAACTAAATTACTTCAAAGAATAAATCACACACTTAGAAAACTCAACAGCTTATCAGTCAAGGGTTCGGCAGTGATAACCCATCCCTTCGGAAACTGATGGAAAGGAAACTAGAGCATGGATCACGAGCCTGGGAGCTAGACAGTGACTGCCAATGCTCACTACAGCCTTATATCATCTCTCACACCAAACCAACAACTGCAAGTAAATGGAACAGCAAAGCGAATAAAGGATTGAACAGCAATTCTAGAATAGAACAGCAAGTCTAAATTGGAACAACAATTGAATAACTAAGTCCCGCGGGTTGTAACCTATTAACTCAAATACTCTCTATGCAATCAAATAACATTCTTTCACTCCAAAGGAAATTCACACAAATCACACTAAAGGAACAACAATAACGATTAATGAATTATGGAACAGTACTGATAAATTAGAAACGCACACAACACGAACATTTAATATAACAGCTCTGTAACATAACAGTAAGAACATGCAATGAACTCTTGAAAGGATTAATAACTTGATACGGAGTCAACACATGATTCTATCTGCAAAAACCTCAATGATTCAATCTTTTAACAGAGCATGTAATATGAACTTATAAAGCATATCAAATTACCAAATAACAATAATAAACAAACCAAACAGAAATAAAGTCGTAATGGTACAGAAGCAAGTGTCCTTCGGGGCTGGGCCCTTAGCCTCCAAGGATACACCGCTTTAATTTAATCCAGACGCAGAGATGGAATAATCACCAAGCTTTCATTAACGCATCGGTCAAAAATACATTGAACCAGTTCTCAACGAAACTTAATAATCAAAGCTGATGTCTTACAGAAAATTACATAAAAGCGTATTCTCTATCTCTATATCTCTATTTTTAAGCTACGAGTGCTGTCTCTTTATATAAAGACGACGGCGGAGATGTCCAAGTAACAAGGTAAATAAAGCAGCGATCCCTCAGGATCGAAGATCCTGAGGGATTCGCCAAACTGTTAACTCTTCATCCTGTCTTTTCTTTTGCGCTGAGCTGGTGTCTTCTCCTTCTTTTCCGAGCCGATTTTCTTTGATCTGTTTATCTTTGTTTGCGTTCGGTTCTCGTCCAGAGGGACAGCAGTTATCTCGGCTTTGTCCTTCCCTTTGGAACGGCAATCCCTCGTTTTCTCCTTTTCCTGTATAGAAAATAACCATTATCAGTGGCTAAGTCTTGCATATCAATTCTCATGTGTTTTGTTGTAGTTCCTTATTACTTTCCAAATTCATGACACAAAAAGGTTCACAAATTCTATTAAAAAGCCACTGAAATAATGATCAAAAGCATACCTTTTTAGTACTCCACAATTATCTACACTTATCTTAAGTGGAGAGGAGGATAGCATGGGGTAGGCTACTTTTTCTACCATGTTCAGATTTTCATCCCACCTACTTTACAGGAGCTCAAGGTGGCGGAGGATTTTCAGGAGTTGCCATGTTGGAAGGTAACTCATTTTGTATGGATGATAGCTTGGGGATGGGAGATTCATATGGGGATGGTATATCCCAATATATATCAGACCTCGTGCCTCAAGAAGGCCTTTAGACCACCCATTGGTGCCTCCATTTATACTTTACTTTCACATGATGATAGTTATTTGGGATGTTCACCCAAAGCTAGCTTGCTTACTTGGGAGGGGTAACTTGGAGATATATTGATGAGAAAACACCTTGATCCTTGGATGATTTTATCTTATGAGGGTGCTACAGGGGGAGAAGAGGACGCTCTTCAATTCTATCCTTGCAATTGCTTGAGGAAAAGCAACATTTGGGAGGGGAGGACTGTAATATTCCAAAATTTGCATGCAACAAATTGGAATATTAAATTTTTCTAATGTCACTTAGGAGATGAATAAATGGGTAAGGAGGCCCATACATTTCAGAAATAAGGATAAAATCCCTCATAGTGTGAAAGGGGATCATAATTTCAGCTCAATTTTACACTCTCGTGTGTGAACAGGGACATTTTGCATGTGGACAAAGTCAAGTTTGACCAAGTCAACAACATAAATGTAGGAGGAGTGGATCAACAATAAAAATATCTCAATATGAATGAGGTTCAGCCTAGACAACTAGATTGAAGACCTTTAGGTGTGAAAAGGGTTGAAGCAGGTTGAAGAGGTCAACCTTGATCAAATCAAACAACGCAGTTTAGAGGAGTGGCTCTAATGAAGGTACAATGCAATTTTGGAGGGAGATTTTTTGTGTGATGGTGGAAACCCTATTGAGTGGGACCCAAGGTGATAAGGCTCATTTAGTTTATAAGGAAGAGGATGGAAGCCATTTGGGGTTAGCTTATGAATTATATTTTTATGTCTGCTTAGACATTTGCTCTCTTTAGCTGTTTAGCTAAGATTGTCGGTGTTGTTTAGCACTAAGGTATTCCTGTTTAGGAATTCCTTCTCTTCCCTTTGAGTAGCTCTTGGGAGATATTTGATCTATCATTCCACACATTTAGCATTGGTTCCAAGCTTCAGTCTTCAGTTTCAGCACAGTTTCTGCAGGAGGTTGTGTTGATTTGCAGGGTGTTGCAGTGGAGGGTTGAGAAACCCACTTTTTGAGTTGGTTTTGCATAGGAGGGAGGATTCCTTCTTGTGGGAGATCATTTTGGAGGGTTCCTGAGCTTATTTCATACCTTTGGAAGTATGCCAATGTATTACCATCACCTAAAATGTTATTCTAGTCTGGGAATTGCATTATTTCTGGAGGGCAGTTTTAGCAGTGCCTTTTGTGGCTCTTTCAGGGAGTTTTCCTGTGATTGGAGGGTTGATTCTTCCATGGGGTAAGACCTTTGATCAGATCTGCATCAGATCTATATTATTACAACCTTCTATACTCCTGTGCTTCAGTTTGCAGTGATTATTCAGTCATATTGCTGAAGATCACCATTTGTATTCAGGGTGTATTCCTAGAAACCCTTCCTGAGTTCTCTAGCTTTTGTATAAAGGAGACTAGATCTCATTTTTCTGAGCCATATTGTTTAATATAATATTAGATCTATTTGTCTCTGCCATTCATGTGTACATACCCTCATTAGACTGCGTAGTCTCTTTTATGCAGAAATTTATGTGTTGCAGTGTTTGGGGTTTTAGCCTTTTTTAGCAATCCTAGGTGTGGGAGGTATGTTTAACCCACTTAGTTTGATTTGTTTTAGCTCTATTCCTGGATTTAGGTTGTATATTGTCTGATCTAAAGGATCAAAGATTTTATTTCGTTATTTATAGCAAATATTTCTAAAAATGCGTTTTTTATGCATGCATGGTTGAGCAGTTCCTATTTGAGGATATTACAAATTTTGAACTGGGACTTCTTCTTTGCAGAGACAAAATGGAGCTCATATGCATGTATAATTTGTCTTATATACTCCAGTACAAATATCCTCATGGAGAGGAACTTTGGAAGTTTGTAGGGGGCCAACTCACACCCATAGACTCGGATCTCTGTATAATTTTGGCACAAGTACCAATCTGCTATCTTTACTTGATCTGTCAGCTCTATAATTTTCCTGATTTATTCATTCACCCTTGGCTTTACTACACTGTTGAGTGTGCTGATGGCTGGATGCACAAATAAATCCACAAAATATTTGTATGTATAATTTCTATGTTCTTTCAGTAGCAGAGTGGTCCAAAAGATGAGAGATTGAGTCTCATAATATTCATTCAGTTTTGTCATTTCAAACTCGAACCTGTTGGACTAAAAATAAACAAACATATAAATAAAAAAATATGTGTATTTTAACACCTCCTTTGTATGAAACTTAAAAAATTGGTCATGGATGGCATCAACAAGGAATTGGGAAAAATTAAACATGACTAATGGTTTGGCATTTGATGAAAGGATGGATAAGAAACCAATCATGGCTTCATCTACCCATTGGTTTGTGTGATACCCTAACAAATATGATAAAATAGTGACAATATGCTAGGTCCTATTAGGGGAGATAGATGAAGGATATGGGGGATTCTTTGTAGGCATTAGGGCATTAGTGGCCATGAAGTGCTCTACAGTTTTAGCCCTGCTAGAAAAGTCCAGATTTTGGTATATCTCCCTGAGGGCTTCATAAGAGAAAGGGATGGTGAACTCCACAATGGGGGCATGCATCATCTGTTGAATGGATTGGGCATTGATGGAAAACAATACCTCTCCTGATGGAGTCATTATAGTCCTCTGATTGATGTTATAGCAGGCATGAAATTTTCTAATGAATTATGGGCAGCTATGGGTTTTGCGGAAAATGTAGTAAGGCAATTTAGTCTCCCACAGGCCAATGTCATCCACCTCATCCAACAATTTTTCCTTGAGCTAGCATTAGACATTGAATAGATCGAAGTCAGACTCTATCTCGTGGACTTTGAAATCTCGATCTATCAATGCCAAGTGATCCAGGCCCACATAAGGGTAGACCATTGGGTTAAATGGTTGTTGATTGGGCTTTGGAGGCATTATGTGAACTGTGACGAATTTCACTCAGCAGAGTAAGAATGGGAGTAAGAAGAGAAGGGATCTTAGAAAGGGAGAATCTCAAATTATAATGGGAAGGGAAAAATAACAGCAGAAGTGCGCACATACTTTGCAGAGCACTGAGAGTTTCCTGCGAATGAATTGAATCTTCCTTCACTGATCTTCATTGTTTAATTTCCTGCAAAATGATTTCTTGTATTCAATTTGTACTCAAAAATAAAGGTAAACTTTTCTTTTGGTACTGAATTGGTGTTTTAACCTATCATTGGGTGAATGTTGACTTGGCGTGGGCCGGTTGGACAACGACCTACCCAATTTAATGCGCAACGGGTATTTGGAAGGAGTGGATTTGATTGAATAGAGGGGACAGGTAGGCAGCTACATGGCACAATGGCACCATGAAATGTTTATCTGGTGGGTTTGGAGGTGATGTGGAGGGGTGTTGTGGTGCAACGGTACTTGGCAATGGTCATAATTTTGTTGGGCGAGTAAGGTGGTTTCAAGCGCGACGGAAACCGCTTTCGGAGGGGGGATAGTGGTAAATGGTAAGGAGTGAGGGGGTGTGAGGTGACCCGATTTCACAATGGAGCAGCAGCAGCGGTATCAAATACCGTTTATTTCAGACACCCCCCCCCCTCCCCCGCATCGTTAACGTTTGGAGGCTGAGGGGGGTCCAAAAATTTATGTGGGCCGTCGGATGGATAGGGATGGTGCGGAGACGATGGGGAGATAAGGGTCGGTTATAATTGATATGAAATTTGATGTGATGGTGGGGTTGGGGAATATGTATGCCGGGGGTATAGTACGAGACTTAGGATTTTAGGAAAATGTGGGTTTTCGGAGTTAGGATAGGGAAAAGTGTGATGTTTTCTGGATTTGGGGTAAAAACAAATAGGGGGCTCGGGAATTAGGATAAAATTTAATATGAAATAACACACGTCCTAATAGGTCCTGAAATGGACATGAATTCTCGAACATTAGGACCAAATAAACCTTTATCCTTTGATGTTTCTCCTCAACTATAGATAATATGAGTTTTTTATGTTGCACCTTGTGGGATAAATTTCATATTTTTCTTCCATTCTTTATCCTCAACATCTCTACCTACCCAAACTACAAATATAACATTTTTTCCTCTTTTTTAGGGTGAATTTGAAGTTGTAGACCCTAAAACATTTTTATTTTGAAATTCTAACCTAACCTCTATCCCTTATTTCTCCCATTGGTCCAGATTAAACTGTTGAACTATCTTCATTTCTACCTATTTACTAATTGGCCAAGATTAAGTTGTTTGGCCAATCTTGATTCCCTAACCTACTAGCAAAAATTCAAAATTTTCCAATCATACTTAAATTGTATGATTGAACAAACACACCTAAAGAGTAGTGGCATTTTGATTTGTAGCACTTTCAGAAATATTCATCTTTTGGGGTTTTCTTTTCTTTTCCACACCCTCTTTTCTTTCTTTCTTTTTTTTTTTTTGGAAATGATTTGAATATTTGAAATTCATGCATAATATGAAAATTTTCAAGTAAGAAATATTCAGTCACTTAGTGATACTGTAAATTACAGGAGTCTAACATGACCTACGAAAGCTAGTGTATGACTGCTCCAGGATATTCCTCCCAAAAGAACACCCTTGCATAAGAGCATCATCCGCTTTCAATGGTAAATGAGAGAGAACTAAAAGGCCTCCAATAACAACACCAGTTGAATGGCTTAGATCATATGAGAGAGAGAAGGAGAAGGAGTTCATAGAAATGTTCAATTCAAATGGGGAGCCTTGTTGGGAAAAATACTGAGAGGGGGGGGGGGTGAATCAGTATTTAGTACAGACTGAAATTTTTTTACTTTTTCTTTCTCTAAAACCCATACACTACTTTACTGAACCCAAGTCGTGTCTACATGTGGATATCCTTAATAAAACATGCGTATGACCAGAGATCTTATTATTCATTTAATTCATTAATTAGATCTTTGCATCATTCATTCATCAGATGTTTAGTTAGCAGTAAGCATGTGCAGTAATAACAGAATAAACCATCACACATAAGCAACACACATGAACACCAGGATTTAAGGTGGAAACCCAATTCGGAAGAAAATCCTTTCTTTGTGCGTTATCTACAAATGTAATGTATGCAAAAAACATCTTACAACCATGTGCTCTAAGATCAAACTCATGCCCGGCCTGTGAAGGACAAAGGCCCACTGTGACTACAACCTAAGTCCATTTACAGACTCTCCACAGGAAAGGGCTTCTACAACCCTACTCAGGTTACCAGCCTCTCCTGGAAGGGAGCTACGACCCCCTGATCTCGTTTACCAGCCTCACCTGGAAGGGAGCTACGACCCCCTGATCTCGTTTACCAGCCTCACCTGGAAGGGAGCTACAACCCCCTGACTGAAGGCTTCGACCCTCAGCACCATTGCGGACCATGTTTCATCAATTTTCATACTGGATCCATCAGCTTCCATACAGCATACCTTGTAGGCCACTTTTCATCAGATTTTCAGACTGGACTCACTCCACACATTTAAGCTCAACATACATCAAACTGAAACTTATAACCCCATCAATTCATTCAACCAATCAACCAACAACTTAACATAATCATCAGCATATTCAACATTCAAACAACCCAGATCTGTATGAATACATTATTGACAGATAACAGTAAACGAACAGAACAGATCAGACATTTCATTCCACATACTTCAGCAAAACCCTAGATTCCATACGCGCTTTTACTTTACTGAACCTGCGTATATACGCGCTTTCATAGAGACAAACCTGCGTATACTTCTGCACATATTCCAAAACCAACCTCACATTCCATACGCGCTTTTGCTGAAGCCAACCTGCGTATGCACGCGCTTTTTATGAAGTGAACCTGTGTATATATCTTCAAACTTTGTAGGGCTGCGTAACTCTTCAGAACAGATAAATAGCTCAGATCTTACCCTTCACTTCAGAAAATATTTGCCTCATCTCAGATCTAAACATTCCATAAACAGATCTAGAAAATACATAGTCATTTCAGATCTAGAGATCCCTCTTCATCATTTTCTTCATAGGTGCATTATTAATTCAGATCAATCAATAAACTGTTACCCTTCCATGCAGATATACTTCAAAGTGAAGTATTCATTAAAACCCAAACTTATGCACACCTTGCACTATGATCTTCTTCTCCTTAAATAGATTTAGCCTTTGTCAATACCATGAGTCAAAACCACACAACTACTAATGGTATTCCTGGACGGGATCAAATAGATATTCCAGCGCTCAATACAATGGGCCAATACCATGGTAAATTCCCTTGGTTTTATGAATTTAGAGCGCAAATAGGCATACGCTACTTGGTACGTACTTTTCCGTGTACATACGCTACTTCTCCTTTACAAACCCGCGTATGCTTTGTGACATGTCATATTTATCATTTCTCTGGCACTTACTGGAATTCCTTTCTTCTGTTACTTCTAAGCTGATCTGTAGATACATCATCCTTCCTTATTTAACACAAGATACATCTTCCTTACATATTTAACACATAGGTTGCTTATCATAGGCAACTCATCAAGCAGGTTTCTATCAAGAACAACTTCATCAAGTAGGTTGCCATCCAAAGACAACTCATCAAGTCAGTTTCCATTAAGGAAGACAACTCATCAGATAAGCAGGTTTCCATCAAGAACAACTTCATCAAGTAGGTTTCCATCCAAAGACAACTCATCAAGTCAGTTTCCATTAAGGACAACTTCATCTAGTAGGTTTCCATCAAAGACAACACATTGCATCATATTGCCAACAATCTTATTTCATCAAGTAGGTTGCCATCAAGGACAACACATGCCAACAATCTCCACCTTTGGACTTGATGGCAACCATGATGGTGTTTGATCACCACAACAGATAGATACATTGATTATAACCATTATGAAAACACCATGATACTCTCCCCCTATTCAAACACCATGTTACTCTCCCCCTTTGACATCAAGGGCAAAGGGCGGATCAAAGCCAAAACAAGGTTTTTCTTCTCTTGTAGAAAGAAGAGCTTTGTAGATCTGATGTGCACTGAAGTTACCATTCTCCCCCTGAGTTCATGCTGAAAACATATTTTTCAATGAAGTACATGACTCTATGACCTTTCCTATCACCAAGGACTCATACTTACATCAATGATCCAACCAAGTGAATTTACATATTTTGACTCAACTACCCAACCAAGTGGGTTTACAAATTTGATCAAGTCCTTACATGATTGAATATTACAATTTTACATCATAGGTCTCAACATGACCTTTTCATCAAATTACAAATATGACTTTTTATGACCAATACCAAAAAGACCTCAAGAGAGAGATCATATTTCAGAACCATCATAATGCCAACAATGCATTACTTTCCATATGACCAATGCTCCCCCTTAGCTTGTGCATCCTGAACACTTTAAATAGCAAATCATCAATGCATCTTCATCAGATATCAGAGAATGAAACAGAAATATGAGAGCTGAAACATCACCAGAGATAGCCAACAGCACCACAGCTGTGCTGAAGAATGTTGACCTCAAAAATTTGTCAGCACACACCCATACGCGGTTTTCTATGTATAAACTCGCGTATATACGCGACTGTGTTTCAGAAAACCCGCGTATCCAATTTAATCTTCTGAATTTAAGCAGATCTGATCTTTTGTATGGCATAGACTATTCCCAGCTTCTGTATGAGATATTTGAATGCTTCCCCGAAATATATGAGAGAAGATAGATAGGACAATGTAGCTATGTTTTCAAGTGTCATCCAACAGTTGTAGCATAAGCACATCAGTAACCAAGTCTTCAGGGTCTTTGCAGCATCAGCATATTCTTCAAGAGGAATTATCATACCAGAACAATCTTCTTCAATAGACAATATGTATCAAGCAATCATTCATGTGATCTGTTATCATCAAGATCTTCATGATTTATTTATTTCATAATCATGATGTAACATGTGTAGGAATTATGTCAATAGTCATCAGCAACAAACTCTACATGATCTATCCTTATCTCTGCATCATAAAACTTTCATCTCATCCATGTGTGAAAACAAAAGATACTCTTCAGCAAAAAGAAATTAGGGCTCATCCATAATCTTATCATAAGAAACCATGTATCATGTCATCATCATTTGAGCATGAGTATTACAAGAACTAAGGAATAAGCAGATACAATGCCAACAATGTAATCATTAGTAGTTAGACTGATACTCCCCCTGAACTTGTGCTCCTGTTCTTGAGCCATCTCACTGTTTTCCTTAACAGAAAAGTATACGCTTCTGTCTCCAAAGGAACTCGCGTGTATACGCGGCTTTAGTTCACGAAACCCGCGTATGGAAAGTGAAATACTGAAAATTTCACAACTTCATCTCCCCCTGAACTTATGCCACTTGTACCTGTCTTCTTCACATCAGATGCACTGTTAGAAATAAACATAAATAGAATTACCAAACCAACCATGAGAATCACCATATATTGCTCCCCCTGTGATGATACATTACTAATCCCTAGAATGTATCTCACATTACTCCTGCAGTCATTATGAGAAGTAAGCTTTAGAAGCGGATGACTGTAGTAGGATTATTATCCCCTACGTTTTTGACCGGTCCTCCTTCTTTTTCCAGTTTTTCTTGAAATTTCTTATTGTGTGCTGGAAATTATCCAATTTCTCAGATCTATTTATCCTGCATTCTTTTTCTACATGTCCATACTTGTTACAAGAATAACATCTTGCGTGACCAGAAAAGTAAGCATAGGGATCATAATGTGTTTTTCTATTCTTTCTTCTATTGCAATCAGCTGCTTTATGACCAAACTTGCTGCATGAAAAACAATATCCCTTAAAGAAACCTGAGTACCTTTCTGTGTAGAATCTGTTTGTTTGTCACTGAAACAATCTGCTTCTGCAATTAGCTGCAACATGCCCATAATTATGACATTTAAAGCATTCAAAATTATTGATCAAAGGAGAGAATCGATTGATGCTTCTATAGTTAGGAGGGAATGATTTCTTTTGAGAGTTCATGATTGTCGGTTGACCTTTTGTTTCTTTCAACACTTCAGGTTTTGCATTGATATCCTTTGAATCTTTAGTACTTTCTTGTGAACTAGATTCTCCTTTAACAGTTTCATGAAAACCAAGACCAAATTTAACAGAAGGAGACCTTTGATTACTAAGAATATTGTCTAAAATCTTAGTACTATCTTGAAACCTCAAGAGTTTATATTTTTCTTCTAATTTACCTTTCAAAATATTTACCTCAACCTCCAATCTTTGGCATTGCTTCTTCATACTATCTTCAACCCTTCTTCCTTCTTCTACTTGATCATTCAATTTTAGAATCTCTTCTTTCAACCCATTTTCTTGTTCTTCAAATGTTTGTAGAAGTTCTTCATTCTTCTTATTTGATTTTTCCAGATTTTTTTTGAGAAAGATGATTTCTGCTTCAAGTCTTATACTTTGATAGGTTGCTTTAACCTGCAGGCTTTGATACATTTCTATTTGTTCCTTCATTCTAGAGATCATCTCTTTGTAGATAGATTCTCTCTCATTAAATGATCTTTGTTGATCTTCAACTTTACTCTTGAGAGCTTCTTCTAGATCCATAACACTATTTTCACCATTGCATGCATAAGAAGGTGAATCACAAGAACAACAATCAATACCTGTTTCATCTTCTTCATTTTCTGCTACACATGTTTTCTGAGATATCTCCTTTTGAGTAGCCTTCTTCTTTTGCTTCCTTCCCATTGTGACAGATCTCCTTCAAGCGATCAAGCTCCTTCAGAAGGACCTGCTCTGATACCAATTGTTGGGAAAAATACTGAGAGGGGGGGTGAATCAGTATTTAGTGCAAACTGAAATTTTTTTACTTTTTCTTTCTCTAAAACCCATACGCTACTTTACTGAACCCAAGTCGCGTATACACGCGGATATCCTTAATAAAACATGCGTATGACCAGAGATCTTATTATGCATTTAATTCTTTACTTAGATCTTTGCATCATTCATTCATTAGATGTTTAGTTAGCAGCAAGCATGTGCAGTAATAACAGAATAAACCATCACACATAAGCAACACACATGAACACCAAGATTTAAGGTGGAAACCCAATTTGGGAGAAAACCACCGCTGCCGTCGTCTTTGTCTTCAATATTTATTATAAAGAAAACATCTTACAACCATGTACTGGTGTAGACTCATACCAGCACGCAGGCACCCACCTGCAGAAGGCTACAACCTTCTCTCGTTTACCAGCCTCTCCTGGAAGGGAGCTACAACCCCCTGCTCTCGTTTACCAGCCTCTCTTGGAAGGGAGCTACTACCCCCTGCTCTCATTTACCAGCTACCACTGGAAGGGAGCTACAACCCCCTCACTGAAGGCTTCGACCCTCAGCACCACCATGGACCACGTTTCATCAATTTTCATACTGGATCCAACAACTTCCATACAACACATCTTGTAGGCCACTTTTCATCAGATTTTCAGACTGGACCCACTCCACACATTTAAGCTCAACATACATCAAACTGAAACTTATAACCCCATCAATTCATTCATTGAATCATCAACCAATCAACCAACAACTTGATCTTCAATTAACATAATCATCAACATATTCAACATTCAAACAACCCAGATCTGTATGAATACATTATTGACAGATAACAGTAAACCAGCAGAAGAGATCAGACATTTCATTCCACATACTTCAGCAAAACCTTAGATTCCATACGTGCTTTTACTTTACTGAACCTGCATATATACGTGCTTTCATAGAGATAAACCTGCGTATACTTCTGCACATATTCCAAAACCTCACATTCCATATGCGCTTTTTCTGAAGCCAACCTGCATATGCACGCGCTTTTTATGAAGCGAACCTGCGTATAGATCTTCAAACTTTGTAGGGCTGCGCAACTCTTCAGAACATATAAATAGCTCAGATCTTACCCTTCGCTTCAGAAAATATTCGCCTCATCTCAGATCTAAAAATTCCATAAACAGATCTAGAAAATACATAGTCATTTCATATCTAGAGATGCCTCTTCATCATTTTCTTCATAGGTGCATTATTAATTCAGATCAATCAATAAATTGTTACCCTTCCATGCAGATATACTTCAAAGTGAAGTACTCATTAAAACCCAGACTTATGCACACACTTGCACTATGATCTTCTTCTCCTTATATAGATTTAGCCTTTGTCAATACCATGATCCAAAACCACACAAATTCCGATGGTATTCCTGGACGGGATCAAATATATAATACAACGCTCAATACTATGGGCCAATACCATGTTAATGTCCCCTGGTTTTATAAATTTAGAGCATAAACAGGCATACGCTACTTGGTACGTAATTTTCCGCGTACATACACTAATTTGCCTTTACAAAACCGTGTATGCTTTGTGAAATATCATATTTATCATTTCTCTAACACTTACTCAAATTTCTTTCCTCTGTTACTTCTGAGTTGATCTGTAGATACATCATCCTTCCTTATTTAACACAAGATACATCTTCCTTAAATATTTAACACATAGGTTGCTTATCATAGGCAACTCATCAAGCAGGTTTCTATCAAGAACAACTTCATCAAGTAGGTTGCCATCCAAAGACAACTCATCAAGTCAGTTTCCATTCAGGAAGACAACTCATCAGATAAGCAGGTTTCCATCAAGAACAACTTCATCAAGTAGGTTTCCATCCAAGGAAAACTCATCAAGTCAGTTTCCATTAAGGAAGACAACTCATCAAGTCAGTTTCCATTAAGGACAACTTCATCTAGTAGGTTGCCATCAAAGACAACACATTGCATCATATTGCCAACAATCTTATTTCATCAAGTAGGTTGCCATCAAGGACAACACATGCCAACATCCCAAACATCCAAAAAAATTGTTTTCGAATTTCGATCTATACAAGAAAACTAAATTTGAAGATCATATAGACGAGTTCTACATGCATGTATAGATGCTTCAAATACATTTCGATGATGTCACTTGCAGAATTTTTCAATATACCTTATAAGGTAGATCGTTTGTATGGTATAACAGTCTTCCCACCAATTTAATCTGAAACAGGATGGATTTTAAGAAATTGTTTCTTGAGAAATTTGCTAATGACAAGGCTCACGCCATATTGTTGAAATAACTTAGGAATATGAAAGTTGGAGAAAAGGAATGAATCAAATATTTTAATAAAATATTTTTGTGATTACTGAAAAATTTCACCATGGATGTGCAACCCCATGATGATATAACTATATATTATTACACATCTTCCTTGTCGACTAACATTTATGTGTTCATGAATAGAGTTGCAAAAGAAACATTCACCTTGAATTTTGAAAAATATCTCGTTGTAGAGAAATATTTGTGATCCATTGGAATCATCATAGATGATGATGATTCTAAAAAATCCAAGGAAGTTGATCATAAGAACAATTCCTCTTCCAGCAGAACAAAGGACAAAGATTCTTTTCATTTGGAGATATTGACCAAGTCTTTGAATTTTCTCACAAACGAAGTTTCATAATTGAAGAGGTGGTTAAGTGAGGCATCAAAACCCAACAATAAATATTCCAGGCCATAATTCTTTAAAAGAAACGAAAACTCACAACATGCCAAATTTACACATAGTTCCAACACATTGTTCATCATTGAAAATTTGGGCATGCATAACTTCTTCACTTTCCATCAAGAGAAACATTCTCAGAATACATTCCAATACTGAAATCATAATATGGACACTATGATGGAAAACCTTTTCGATAATATTTTTTTAGAGGTACAGTCAAAGAAGAATGAAGAGACAAGAGAGCTTGTTGTGACTAAAGACAACACAAGAGTTGGGCATTTTGTTAAGACTTTCATTGTTATATAAAATGCTAACAAACAGAGTGTTGATAACCCGATATTGACTGAAACTCCGCCTAAGAATTAAACTGAACGATTTAATATAAGTTGAAACAAAAATATTTCTTAGCAAGATATTAAGAGGCACCTTTTACACATAATTATGTCACCTTCAAATCCCTCTCACAATTCACCGAACATGTTGAGAAGTTCTCTTTATTCAAATAACACTTATAGCAACAACAAAAACAAGTCCAACACTCCTGTTGTTGTTGAAAAATACACACCTCCCTACTTATCATCAGAAATTGTTGCAATGGTTGGCACAGTTTATAACATTGTGCAAGACATGAAAAAAGCTCATGCAAAAATTTCACTTTTTGAGCTGACAAAGATAATGGGGCAGTGTGACCTGGTCATCCAACAAGTAAAGAGGTTTTTACATCGCAGCTAATGTCTAGTAACTCTCGTGATATCCTCAAATCTGTTGTAAATGCTGTAAATTTAAATTCTAACACACTCTACCCACCTTTTATGTTAATGTTTGAAATTTTCAATTATAATGTTCACTATTGTTTAGTCGATTTTGGTGCATCCATGAATCTCATGCCATTGTTACTTGTTAATAAAACAAACAAACAATGGGATAAGAATGATGAATAGATTATAATGGTGGAAAAGTCATTTTTCAAGGCTATCGAGGAACTCAGGAATGTTCTCATATATCTTTCATCTGATCACCGAGTTCATCAGTGTATCGATATTGTAGGTAGAAATTATGGAAACGTATTCTTTACTGCTAAGCAAATATTGGTCCAAAAAACTTCAATGATACTTTGCAACAGACTGGTCTCACTTATGGATTCCATACAAGGGCAAGAATAATCATATTTAGGTTGATAGTGAGCCATACATGAAGTGCACCATGACAAAACTTGAAAATAAAAATAATCTATGGTCTTCGTAGAAGTCATTTTCAGATTTTTTTTTTATCATAATTCGATAATAGATGTTATCTAGCTTAGCATTCACCAATCCCACCAGATGAATAGTTGGAACTCTTTCCTAGAAATATAACTGGTGATAATAATCTTTGTGAAATAGATGTAAGTGGTACTAGTGTAGGACATGGCTCTAATTTTTCTAATTTTTGGACTTTATATTTTGATGATTTGAAAACGTAGGAGGGATGTGGAGATATTTATGTTTTCATAAACTTGGAACAAAGAAAGCAATTGATCTCTTTCCACTTGGAATCTGAGTGCACCTACAACGTCGCAAAATATGAAGCACTCATTTTGGGCCTAAATAAGTCCATCGACCTAAAAGTTGAGGTACTTAAAGCGATAGGTGACTCTAAGATCATTGTACAACTAGTACGAAATACAATACACCATGTGTCACCTAATCTTAAATATTATCAACAAGTGGTATGGAATTTAACTTCGCAATTCTAAGATTTTAATATTATTATTTTTTTCCTAGGATTCGTATTGTCGTTGTTGGTACATTGGAATTTTTTTTTGCTAGGTGGTCACCAATAAGGGATGGATTTTCTATTGAAATTATTTTTAAGCCATATGTTCCTGATAATATAACTATTTTTTTTGTTTTTAATGATGTACAGTAGATACTAGACTTTATGATGAAAACTAATGTATTTAAAGATGCAGCCATTGATGAGGATGAGCACAATATATCATTTTAGTATGTAGCACAAGAAAACAAATATAAGCCCATGCCCAAGAGTGTGGTGTCACTTGAAAAGCTATATTATTTGGAAAATATCTTTAAGGGATCGGTTAATGCGAAAAATCATAGTTAAACTCTTTTGCATTAGTAGATCAATCTCGGTACAAAGCAAGATATGAAGTGTGTCAATCTCAATGCTTGTTTTACACCCGAGGAGCGGCAAGCTTTCATCCACCTTTTTAAAAAGTACTGAGACATTTTGTGTGGACTTATGATGACCTCAAAACTTATGAGATGTGTGTAATCTAGAAAGTGGTTCCAATCAGGGAAGGGGCCAAGCCTTTTCAACAAAAGTTGTGGAATGTTCATCGAACGCTTCAGCCCATGATTGAGAAAGAGTCATGAAAGGTGCTAGATTCTTTAGTCATATTAAAAGTGCAACATTCAACATTGGTTTCAAGTTTAGTCGCCATGATAAATAACTCTAAGGAAATATGCTTTTGCGTATATATCTGCAATATTAATCGCGCCTTGGAAAAATATAACTACCCAATGGAGTAGATTCTACAAAAAGTATCAAGGTTGTAGATAATTTCCTTGTTGGATGGTTTTTCAGGTTACAACCAGATTCTAGTGTCAAAACCTGACGACATAAGGCAACATTTCAAACTAACTGGGGCATGGTTTCCTTCAAAAGAATTTCGTTTCGATTTATCAACGCAGGTGAAACTTTTGAATGTGCGATGGACATCGCATTCCATGGTCTTATTGGTCAGAGAATATTGGTCTACCTTGATGACGTAAAAAAATTTTCTAAAATAATTTTATATCACTTATGCTATTTGAAACATATTTTTGAGAAATGTCGTAAATATGGGATATCAGTAATCTAAAGAAGAGAATTTTTGAAATGTCAGAGGGGAATCTCTTGGGCCATATTATTGGAAAACGTGGGATTAAGGTGGACCTTGAGAGGGTTATATCTATCACACAAATCCCTTTCCCTGTGACAAATAAATCCACATAATCCTTATTGGGTGATTTTCCTCCGCAAATTCATCTTTGACTATGCACATATCGTGAAACCAATGCAAGAGATGGTAAATGTAATGTTCCCAAATCAAGCTAAAAGGAACATTATAGTTTGTATATTTTCATTTTGTTGAATAAAATGGGTAAGGAGACCCCTTGACCCCCTTAGATGGATAAATAACACTCCTTATGTGAAAGGAGGGTGAATAAGCAGCTGAATTAAGCACCAAAGGGTGTGAATATGATCGAGATCATCTTGATTTAGTCATCTCTGACTAAGTCAACAATGTTGTCAAAGAGGAGGAATCTCCATGACAAGGCAGTGCAGTTTTAGAGGAGGCTCCTCTTGCATGAGCTAGGTGGCAAGTGTGGATGGGACCCATGGTGAGAGGATTTAATTTGATTTATAAGGAGGATATGGCAGCCCATTTTGATTATGCTATTGGTTTATCATTTTCGTATGGTATGCTTAGACTTGCATACCTAGGCTGTTTAGCAAGGTTGTAGTGTTCTTGAGAACAAGGGTGTTCCTGGTCAGGAATCCCTACCTCATCCTCAAGGAAGGAGAGGGTTTGAGCTCCATTTCCTAATTCTGACATTTGGCCAAGCTTCCTCCTGTAGCTGCAACGTTTTCCTATTGGGAAAAAACATTGTGTTGCTGGGAGCAGCAACAGAGGAACTCATAGAGTCATTATTTGGCTTGTTATTTGAGGTAGATCTTGTATATTCTTTGGAGGAGCAGCATAGGAGACTCCCGAGCATAATTTCAGATCTTTGGCACCAGGCCAATCAGTCACCATATTTTACAACTCATTCTAGGGGTGAAACTGCGTTATTTTGTGTAGGCAGTGTTGGGAGAATTCACTGAGCTCGTCAGGAGGATTGTTCTTGAGTAGAAGGATCAGCCTTCTACTAAGGAGCATCATTGAAGGAGGGAAATCTATATTCCAGATCTACCATAGCCTCATCATATGTATTCTATGTTGCAGTGACATATTAACCCTAGCAGTTAATTGTCACATTGTATTTTATCCGGCATTTCTAGCAATCTCTCCTAAATTGGCTAGAAATATTTTATTAGAGCCCATTCCTCTATTAATCGGAATTTCTTTGTATACTTCAGCCATATCTCATGTATGCACATCTATAGTAGCAGCTACACTCCTAGAGATAGCGCAGTCACTGCCCTCCAACATTTTGTATAACTGCAGCATCTCATGTATTTCATGTTCTAATCTTTGGGGGTTAATTCCCATTGCTTGAGAGGCTTGTTCCTCAAGATATTTATGTATATTGTTGCTGATATATTAATAAACATGATGCCTGTATTATATTCTCTTATTTGACATGTATAGAGTTGCATAGTTTCATGATGGTGTTCATATATTGTTGTAGGCTCTCTCTTTGAGCATTCTCTAAGGGACCTAGTTTGGGGAGATCTGAATAACCCATCTAGAGTCATTTCTTTGGGCTAAACCTATGGAAGAGAAGCTTTTAATGAGTTAACAAGGGGATCCAAGATCCCTTCTAGATTATTTTTGCATTTCCTTCCTTATACACCGTCCCTTTGGGCCATATTGCAGAAATTCCCGAAAAAGGAATATTACAGTGGTATCAAAGCATCAATCTTGGCTCAGCCTGTGCACAAGATTTAACGCTATCAGAAAGAGGAGCTTCTCTCCAAGGAGAGGATATTTACAAAGGAAACAAGAAAAGAGGAATGACAGAAGAGGAGGTCTCCCTTCTTCTTTTCCAGACCATGGAAGGTATCATTTAAGACCTTGAGGAGATAGAAAGGGAAAATTGGAGAGATTTCCTGAGAGGGTTTGTGGATGAAGCAAACCCTATTTGTGACCATGTGGGGTGTGAGCATTAAGCCACACATGCAGATCTACAGCGCAGTTCATTTCCCACTTGCACTGCAGGGAGAATGGAGGAAGAAGATGAGGCCATTCGAGGAGCAGCGCTGCAACTCAAAGGTATGGCTCATGGTTGGTGGTTTGAAAATTATGTTTTATGTTATCATGAAAATGTAGAATCATATGATGGACTCGCTAAAGGGTTGGTGAGGAAATTTGATGAAAATCACTATGAAACTCTATGTATCAAAACATCAAACACCTTGCATGCATTGGAGGGAACCATGAAACAAACTCCATTCCATATTTCTGAAGGGGATGTAAACATGTATGATGGCTTGCTAAGGGAAATATCCCCATTGTGTGAAGGGCCCTCTTCCATTTTTGAATTCATGGAGGTACTTCCTTCAAGAGATGACCAAGATCTAGGGTCTTTCCTTGATGATGAGGTAATCTCAATTATTGATGGGGAGGATGAGCATAAGAGATCTAGCAGCATTGTCCCATTGGGAGGAGATCCATCACCACATGGAGGTGAAAGGGGAGCCATTGCTTCTATTAGAGGAGCCCTTGTGTCTTTACAAGGAGTTCCAAATGATTCAACATGTGGGAACAGGAACACAATTCCGGAGCCATATGCAACAGTTTTTGGGGATTGTGAGATGGAGGAGGAAGAGAAGGATCAGCATCGAGGGATGATACACCCTTATCTATCCTGGAAATTTTTTGCACAAGGGAAGGAGACTGTACAGCACAGTGAAGAGATGGACAAATCAATCCACTCATATATACAGTCCACTTCTGAACTTCATGTCTCACTAGATGGAGGCATTCCAACTGGGAGGCCACCTGATCAAGAGTTGATGAGGGGCATCTTGTTACTTGGTTCACCACTCTTGGATTCCAGAGAGGTGAAGACATTGGAGGAGTCTAGCACAGCATAGAGAGTTTGGGTAAACCCAAGGAGGAGGGAGAAATTCTCTCGCTTTCAATATCACCCACTCTCATCAGTTATACTGTGCTGACAGAGTTTGCTACAGGGATGGAGGACGTCATCTTCATGATGCAGAATGACTGCTCCAAATATTTGGAGAGGACACTTCCTTTGAGGGAGGACTCTTTCACACATGGGAGTGGATGGAGGCCACTCATGCTTACTTTGGCCCAGCTTGGGAGATTCTTTTTGGATGACAGCTTCTCATGGGAGGCCAACTTCCAAAGGACACCATCACTATGTGAGAATAAGCAGCTACGTGATGGGCATGGCAGCATTTTGGAGGATAAATTTGGCATGGGGGATGTCAATGTAGCAGGCAACAACGTGAGGAGAGCTTCACATGCTAGATCACCAGCGCTATCTATGAGGAGGGTTGATCCATATTGGAGGTCTCAGCTTTTGGTCGAGTACTCCAAGGATCTTGGTGCATGCATGGTTTTTGATGACCCGGTGGGAGATGACAAATACATGGTGGATGCTATGATCATCTATTGTTATGGTAGAATCTTCTTGACTAGGGCATCTAGTCTCAAGGATAAACTATTACATGCAACACATGAGGACTTTCTAGCTATGCACTTTGATGCATATTTTTCTTTTCTAGAGGAGTTCACTTGGGAGGGAATTTAGCATGATCTATATCAACATATGGATAGATGCATAGCCCAGATAATTTTAGAGTGGATGGCACAACCATTTCCCTACACATTGGAAGGGAGGGAGAGCATTCAAATGAGACAATTCAGCTCAAAGACTGGAGTACATGGTAAAGAAGGTATATGTTTTCATTTTGGTTTACCTTTCTTTACTTTATATGGGCAGCTTGATGAGCTAAGGATGATCACGTCTCCTTATGCTCCTTATTATGGTGTACTTGTGGCGCATTGCAGTCATGGGAGTGGCTATACTTGTGATGGTTTGTGGGGGAAGCCACATACTTCTTGGTGTGCACCATTGGCACCAATGTGTACTTTCATGTGTCCACCTTATGAGATGTTTGTGGCAGCAAAAAAGTGGTTGGGAAAGCACTTGTTGTTTTTATTTTTTATGTAGGAAGGAGGCTCACTGTGTTGGTCCCATGAGTGGAGCAGTGACCCACTCTCTAGTTTTCTTATGGCAACTTGTTCTCATTACATGTTGCTTCCTCGTGTTGCTAATGGTTGTGCATTTATAGGGAGCACTACTTGGAGAGTGTTGGAGGTTTTGGGACAGCCCATTGGGAGCATGATTCTCCCTAGTGTACATGTTATAAATTGCAGGAGACACCATGGGCAAACCATGATTGCCACATTGCTACTTTTCTCTTCTTGTGGGAAAAA
The DNA here is from genome assembly GCA_034641835.2 of Pinus albicaulis. NCBI lineage: Eukaryota > Viridiplantae > Streptophyta > Pinopsida > Pinales > Pinaceae > Pinus > Pinus albicaulis. Next base: position 376,148,104 of record CM076583.1, read on the forward strand.
CCACTTGGAGAATTTGAGGGGGCATCTCATGGCTAATTTTCTTGATGGGGAAGCTTGGGCCATTCTTGGAGGCCATACCATTTCAGCCCAAGGATGGAGGCAGCCCCATATGTACCACAAATGGAGGGAGAAACACCTTGGGAATCAAAATCCCAACTCCCCATTCATCCCCAACACATTGCACAAACCAAGGGTTGAGATTTCTATTTGGATGATAGCATGGATGAGAGGATCATCACTAGGGACAACATTTTCCCATGCATTTCATCACTCCTACCTTGAGGAGGCCATAGCACAGCAAGAAGGTTTCCACCTACACCTTCTATCTTTCCATGATGTGCACCATTCTGGTTTGCATACGTGGGAGGGGGCATTGGAGGACAGATTTGCTGTAGGATATCTTGAGCGGTGGTGGATATTGCTGGTGAGGAGGCCACAGAAGAAAAGGGGGAGAAATTTTTTTCTCTCTATGCAATTGCTTGAGGACAAGCAACATGTGGGAGGGGAGGACTATAATGTTCCCAAATTTTAGCCTCAAGCTAAAAGGAACATTATAGTTTTCATATTTTCATTTTGTTGAATAAAATGGGTAAGGAAACCCCTTGACCCACTTAGATGGATAAATAACACTCCTTATGTGAAAGGAGGGTGAATAAGCAGCTGAATTAAGCACCTAATGGTGTGAATATGATCGGGATCATCTTCATTTAGTCATCTTTGACTAAGTCAACAGCGTTGTCCAAGAGGAGGAATCTCCATGACAAGGCAGCGCAGTTTTAGAGGAGGCTTCACTTGCATCAGCTAGGTGGCAAGTGTGGATCAGACCCATGGTGAGAGGAGTTAATTTTCTTTATAAGGAGGAGATGGCATCCCATTTTTATTATGCTATTGGTTTATCATTTTCGTATGGTATGCTTAGACTTGTATACCGGGGCTGTTTAGCAGGGTTGTAGTGTTCTTGAGCACAAGGGTGTTCCTGGTCGGGAATACCTACCTCATCCTCAAGGAAGGAGAGGGTTTAAGCTCCATTTCCTCATTCCAGCATTTTTCCAAGCTTTCTCCTACAGCTACAACGTTTTCCTATTGCGCAGGAAACGTTGTGTTGCTGGGAGCAGCAACAAAGGAACTCATAGAGTCATTCTTTGGATTGTTCTTCGGGGGAGATATTGTATATTATTTGGAGGAGCAATAGAGGAGACTCCCAGGAATCATTTCAGATCCTTGGCACCAGGCCAATCGGTCACCATCTCTCACAGCGTAGTCTAGGGCTGAAACTGCGTTATTTTGTGTAGGCAGTGTTGGGAGAATTCATTGAGCTCATCGGGAGGATTGTTCTTGAGTAGAGGGATCAGCCTTCTACTAAGGAGAATCATTGGAGGAGGGAAATCTATATTTCAGATCTGCCATAGCCTCATCATATATATTCAGTGTTGCAGTGACATATTAAGCCTAGCAGTTAATTGTCACATTGTATTTTATCCGGCATTTCTAGCAATCTCTCCTAGATTGGCTAGAAATCTTGTATTAGAGCCCATTCCTCTATTATCGGGCATTTATTTGTATACTTAGGCCATATCTCATGTATGCACATCTACAGCAGTAGCTACACTCCTAGAGATAGCGCAATCACTTCCCTCTGGCATTTTGTATAACTGCAGCATCTCATGTATTACATGTTCTAATCTTTGGGGGTTGATTCCCATTGCTTGAGAGGCTTGTTCCTCAAGATATTTCTGTATATTGTTTCTGATATATTAATAAACATGATGGCTGTATATATTCTCTTATTTGACATGTATAGAGTTGCAGAGTTTCATGATGGTTTTCATATATTGTTGTAGGCTCTCTCTTTGAGCATTCTCTAAGGGACCTAGTTTGGGGAGATCTGAATAACCCATATAGAGTCATTTATTTTTCCTCCACCTCTAGAAGAGAAATTTTTAATGAGTTAAAAAGGGGATCCAAGCCCCCTTCCAAATTATTTTTGCATTTCCTTCCTTATACAGCGTCCCTCTGGGCCATATTGCAAAAATTCCCGAAAAAGGAATATTATAGTGGTATCATAGCATCAATCTTGGCCCAGCATGTGCACAAGATTTAATGCTATCAGAGATAGGAGTTTCTCTCCAAGGAGAGGATATTTACAAATGAAACAAGAAAATAGGAATGATGGAAGAGGATGTCTCCCTTGTTCTTTTCCAAACTATGGAAGGTATCATTGAAGACCTTGAGGAGATAGAAAGGGAAAACTGGAGATATTTCCTGAGAGGGTTTTTGGATGAAGAAAACCCTAGTTGTGACCACGTGGGGTGTGAGCATTTAGCCACACATGCAGATCCACAGCGCAGTTCATTTCCCACTTGCACTGCAGGGAGAATGGAGGAAGAAGATGAGGTCATTCGAGGAGCAGCGCTGCAACTCAAAGGTATGGCTCATGGTTCGTGGTTTGAACATTATATTTCATGTTATCATGCAAATGTATAATCATATGATGGAATCACTAAAGGGTTGGTGAGGAAATTTGATGAAAATCACTGTGGAACTCTATGTATCAAAACATCAAACACTTTGCATGCATTGGAGGGAACCATGAAAAAAACTCCATTCCATATTTCTGAAGGGGATGTAAACATGTATGATGGATTGCTAAGGGAAATATCCCCATTGTGTGAAGGGCCCTCTTCCATTTGTGAAGTCATGGAGGTACTTCCTTCAAGAGATGACCAAGATCTAGGGTCCTCCTTGATGATGAGGTAATCTCAATTATTGATGGGGAGGATAAGCATAAGAGATCTAACAGTGTTGTCCCATTGGGAGGAGATCCATCACCACATGGAGGTGAAAGGGGAGCCATTGCTTCTATTAGAGGAGCCCTTGTGTCTTTACAAGGAGTTCCAAATGATTCAACATGTGGGAACAGGAACACAATTCCGGAGCCATATGCAACAGTTTTTGGGGATTGTGAGATGGAGGAGGAAGAGAAGGATCAACATCGAGGGATGATACACCCTTATCTATCCTGGAAATTTTTTGCACAAGGGAAGGAAACTGTACAATGCAGTGAAGAGAGGGACAAATCAGTCCACTCATACATACAGTCCACTTCTGAACTTGATGTATCACTATATGGAGGCATTCCATGTGGGAGGCCACCTGATCAAGAGTTGATGAGGGGTATCTTGTTATTTGGTTCAACACTCTTGGATTCCGGAGAGGTGAAGACATTGGAGGAGTCCAGCACAGCACAAAGATTTTGGGGTAAACCCAAGGAGGAGGGAGACATTCTCTCATTTTCAATATCACCCACTCTCATCAGTTATACTGTGTTGACAGAGTTTGCTGCAGGGATGGAGGATGGCATCTTCATGATGTAGGATGACTGCTCCACATATTTGGAGAGGACACTTCCTTTTAGGGAGGAATATTTCATAGACGGGAGTGGATGGAGGCCACTCATACTTACTTTGGCCCAGCTTGGGAGATTCCTTTGGATGATAGCTTCTCATGGGAGGCCAACTTCCAAAGGACACCATCACTATGTGAGCATGAGCAGTTGCATGATGGGCATGGCAGCATTTTGGAGGATAAATTTGGCATGGGAGATGTCAAAGTATCAAGCAGTAGTGTGAGGGGAGCTTCACATGCTATATCACCAGTGTTGTCTATGAGAAGGATTGATCCGTATTGGAGGTCTCAGCTTTTGGTCTAGTACTCCAAGGATCTTGGTGCATGCATGGTTCTTGATGACCCAGAGGGAGATGAAAAATACATGGTGCATGCTATGGTCATCTATTGTTATGGCAGAATCTTCTTGACTAGGGCATCTAGTCTCAAGGAGAAACTATTACATGCAGCACATGAGGACTTTCTAGCTATGCACTTTGATGCATATTTTTCTTTGCTAGAGGAGTTCACTTGGGAGGGAATTCAGCATGATCTATATCATCATATGGATAGATGCATAGCCCAGATGATTTTAGATAGGTTGGCACAACCATTTCCCTACTCATTGGAAGGGAGGGAGAGCATTCAAAGGAGCCAATTCAGCTCAAGGACCGGAGTACATGGTAAAGAAGGTATATGTTTTCATTTTGGCTTACCTTTCTTTACTTTATATGGGTAACTTGATGAGCTAAGGATGATCACAACTCCTTATGCTCCTTATTATGGTGTACCTGTGGCCCATTGCAGCCATGGGAGAGGCTATTATTATGATGGTTTGTGGGGGAAGCCACATACTTCTTGGTGTGCACCATTGGCACCAATTTGTACTTTCATGTTTCCACCTTATGAGATGTTTGTGGCAGCAAAAAAGTGGCTAGGAAAGAACTTTTTGTTTTTGGTTTTGATGCAGGAAGGAGGCTCACTGCGTTGGTCCCATGAGTGGAGCAGTGACCCACTCTCTAGTTGTCTTATGGTAGCTTGTTCTCATTACATGTTGCTTCCTCATGTTGCTAATGGTTGCGCATTTATAGGGAGCACTACTTGGAGAGTGTTGGAGGTATTGGGACAACCCATTGGGAGAACGATTCTCCTCGTTGTTCTAAATTGCATGAGACACCATGGGAAAACCATGATTGCAACATTGCTACTTTTCTCTTCTTGTGGGAAAAACCACTTGGAGAATTTGAGGGGGCATCTCATGGCTGATTTTCTTGATGGGGAAGCTTGGGACATTCTTGGAGGCCATACCATTTCAGCCCAAGGATGAAGGTAGCCCCTTATGTACCACAAATGGAGGGAGAAACACCTTGGGAATCAAAAGCCCAACTCTCCATTCAACCCCAATGCATTGCACAAACCAGGGGTTGAGATTTCTATTTGGATGATAGCATGGATGAGAGTATCATCATTGGGGAAAACATTTTCCCATGCATGTCATCACTCCTACCTTGAGGAGGCCATAGCATAGCAACAAGGTTTCCACCTACACCTTCTACCTTTCCATGATGTGCACCATTATGGTTTGCATACTTGCGAGGGGGCATTGGAGGACAAATTTGTTGCAGGATATCTTGAGCAGTGGTGGAGATTGTTGATGAGGAGGCCACAGAAGAAAATGGGGAGAAATTTTTTTCTCTCTATGAATTTGCTTGAGGACAAGCAACATGTGGGAGGGGAGGACTCTAATGTTCCCAAATTTTAGCCTCAAGCTAAAAGGAACATTATAGTTTGCATATTTTCATTTTGTTGAATAAAATGGGTAAGGATACCCCTTGACCCCCTTAGATGGATAAATAACACTCCTTATGTGAAAGGAGGTTGAATAAGTAGCTGAATTAACAAAGGGTGTGAACATGATCGGGATAATCTTGATTTAGTAATCTTTGACTAAGTCAACAACGTTGTCCAAGAGGAGGAATCTCCATGACAAGGTAGCGCAGTTTTAGAGGAGGCTCCACTTGGATGAGCTATGTGGCAAGTGTGGATGGTACCCATGGTGAGAGGAGGTCATTTTCTTTATAAGGAGGAGATGGAAGCCCATTTTGATTATGCTATTGTTTTATCATTTTCATATGGTCTTCTTAGACTTGCATACCCGGGTTGTTTAGCAGGGTTGTAGTGTTCTTGAGCACAAGGGTGTTCCTGGTCGGGAATCCCTACCTCATCCTCAAGGAAGGAGAGGGTTTGAGCTCCATTTTCTCATTCTGGCATTTGGCCAAGCTTCCTCCTGCAGCTGCAACGTTTTCTTGTTGGGCAGAAAACATTGTGTTGCTGGGAGAAGCAACAGAGGAGCTCATAGAGTCATTCTTTGGCTTGTTCTTCAAGGGAGATATTGTATATTATTTGAAGGAGCAGTAAAGGAGACTCCCGGGTATCATTTCAAATATTTGGCACTAGGTCAATCAGTCACCCTCTCTCACAGTGTAGTCTAGGGCTGAAACTGCGTTATTTTGTGTAGGCAGTGTTGGGAGAATTCATTGAGCTCATCGGGAGGATTTTTCTTGAGTAGAGGGATCAGCCTTCTACTAAGGAGCATCATTGGAGGAGGGAAATATATATTTCAGATCCGCCATAGCCTCATCATATGTATTCAGTGTTGCAGTGACATATTAACCCCAGCAGTTAATTGTCGCATTGTATTTTATCCATCATTTCTAGCAATCTCTCCTAGATTGGCTAGAAATCTTGTATTAGAGCCCATTCCTCTATTATTGGGAATTTCTTTGTATACTTCAGCCATATATCATGTATGAACATCTACAGAAGTAGCTACACTCCTAGATATAGCGTTGTCACTGCCCTCCGGCATTTTGTATAACTGCAGCATCTCATGTATTTCATGTTCTAATCTTTGGGGGTTGATTCCCATTGCTTGAGAGGCTTGTTCCTCAAGATATTTATGTCTATTGTTGCTGATATATTAATAAACATGATGGATGTATTATATTCTCTTATTTGACATGTATAGAGTTGTAGAGTTTCATGATGGTGTTCATATATTGTTGTAGGCTCTCTCTTTGAGCATTCTCTAAGGGTCCTAGTTTGGGGAGATCTGAATAACCCATCTAGAGTCATTTATTTTGGCTCAACCTCTGGAAGAGAAGTGTTTAATGAGTTAAGAAGGGGATCCAAGCCCCCTTTCAGCTTAGTTTTTCATTGCCTTCCTTATACAGCGTCCCTCTGGGCCATATTGCAGAAATTCCCGAAAAGGGAATATTACAATAAACAAGGACAAGATATATAAATGGGATAAGAGGGAAAATGACACATTTTCCCATATAAAGAAATCTATCACAAAATAACCAACATTTTTCAGTCCATACTTCAATAAATATTTCTTTCTCTAGACCTTCGCTTCTGATTCTTCTCTTGTTGTCATTCTTACACAAAAATATGATCAACATCATGAGTGACCTATATCATTCGTGAGTTCCAAATTACAAGATATTGATCTAAACTACCATGTCATTGAAAAATAGTCTTACGCAACTTATAAGGCAATGAAACATTTTTGTCCTTACCTTTTGAAGAATTATTTCATATTATTCGTGCCACACCCAATAGTCAGATCATTGTTCGTTCGACAAGATAAGGGTGAAATAAGGGTGAACTAGATGACTAGATTACAATAATACAATATTGAGTTCAACCCAGATCACACCATCAAATGCCATGGTCTTTGATGATCGGTAATTAAAGCGGCAAAAATACCAGAAGATGATACTTCTGGATCAAAGCAGGAGATTGAAATATATAATATCGAACATGCTAACCCCACTGATACACCAAACCATTGGTAATAAGATGTGTGATATTATCTCAAGCATGGTACTATGCCCTCTCCCTTATACACAAAAAAAGAGGGCAACCATATTGAAATATCTATCTTATCAGTTCATACATGGATCCCTTTTCAGAAAGCACCGCAACAGATTCTTTCTTAGATGCTTGGAAGCACTTGATTCATAAATTGTTTTGTGTGACCTCCATGATGAACCAGTCAGAGGACATTTCGCGGGTAACGCAATGGCACATGAAGTACTGTGGGATAGTTTTTGTTGGCCCAAAATTTTCAAAGATGATCATGCTTATGCCCACAAGTATTCAGTCTATCATAAATGTGTCTGCTAAGAAACGAAGTGAGTTACCCAATTGCATCCCATAATTGTAGAAGAACCATTTCAACAATGGGGAATGAATGTTATCAGTGAGATATTTCCACACTCATCCACGAAACACCACTATATTCTCAATGGTAAAAACTAATTCACGTGGTGGATGGAAGAGGTTCCCCTCAAGCAAGTGAACGATCAATAAGTCATCAACTTCCTCAAACATAATATTATCACTAGGTTTTGCATTCCGACTTCACTTGTTTTTTAGAATGCAACGCATTTTTCATAGTTGAAACTTTATTATTTTGCATTGGAAGATGGTATTGTATTGAAAAATTCATATAATTATTATCAGTGGGGAAATGGTCTTGTTGAGTTAACCACTAAAAATACTATCCACATAATGAAAAAATATTGTCTACTATGAATAGAGGAATTGGCATTCCTCTTTCGTGAATGCCCTATGGGATGACCATGTCATTCCTAAACCTTCTCTAAATACCTCTCCTTAATTCCTGGTGTATTGAAAATAATCCATCCTACCTCCAAAAATCTATCTTCCTATCGTTGAGATTTCGCAAAAAACCCATGGTAAGCCTTACCTCTTGGTTCAGAGTAGAATAGACACTCTCCTTAAGCTACAGGAAGAAATAAAGAAAACAAAATAAAAACGTTCTCTACACCAGATTCATATCAAGAGATGGTTTCACAGGAAGTATATAGGGAAAATTGAGTTCATTTTGGGTGACGTTGTCTTGAAATGGGACAAACCCCATGAAGATAAGGGGAAACACACTAAGTTCCAATCCCTGTGAATCAAACCATTTCTTTTTCTTGAGAAGCTCGGTCACCACAATTATAATCTTTAATATTTGGATGGGAAGACTAAATATATTCCTGTAAATGGACAAGATTTGAAACAATATTTTCAATAAGAGTCTAGGGTTATTCCCTACCCTATGTACATATATTGTTGTCTTGTTTAAGTTGCGTTTACTTTTCATTTTCTTCTATTTTTTTATGTTAATAATTGTTGTGTGAGTGTGTTTTAGTTCCATTTTTTGTGGTCAGATAAAAAAAAAATTGTGACACTATAACATTTGGATGAAAATTGTTCCTTCTTCTTCATCTTGGTTACACCTTTTGGTCAATGATGTTCTGGCGGAAAATACAATCCTTGCGTAAGGAAAGCCTTGTGTTGAACCATGATATTTGTGTCTATTATAGAGACCACATCTCTATACTTGATTCATTATGTTTTGGTGTTTTCTACTCTTATCCATTCAAGTATGGAATGACAAGGAGTAAATTTAAATGAGAAAACCAAAATCATAGGTCTTATATATGCTTCTTTGAAGGAACAACCTCTTTTTCTTTAAATAATTTAGGATTTCTCTTTCCCCCTTGAAATGAGTAAGTGTTAATGCAGAGTCCTATGTAAAACAAATAAATAAAGGGTGAAAGAAGAGAAAGGCTTCTTGAACATGGAGGTGAAGCAAGCAACTCTGTAGAGGTACTATCTAGGCTCACTGGAAGTGGAGCAACGCCTATGTTCCTATAGTGACTCTGCGAGGATACTGTCGAGGCCTGCTAGCAGCAGAGAAACACTAGAGATGAAAAACTATACTGAAAATCTAAATCTTGCAAACCATATTACCCTTTCCTAATTTGAAACATTGCGATATTGTTGGTTTCATTTTTGTGTTCAACCGATAAAGGGGATGAAGGGGACTATGCTTATGCACGGGGTAAGTGGGAAATTCAGGGTAATCGAAATGATTAGTCAATACTCCCTGAAGATATAGATCATGTACAAAATAATTAACCAAGGCAAAGAAGTTGGAATTATACCAGCGTGCCGCCAAGTGTTGTTTTTGGTACAACACCCATCAAAATTTTGGCTTACATCCAATGTTGAAGCCTACTTTGTCTTTGCATAATATCGTCACAAATATTCAGTGTCATCACATATGTATTTTTTAAGTATTCTTTTTTCTTTTTTAAGAAAATCAAAGTGTCATATTTTAGCTAAGCATGTATCTCACATCACACAATTCTGGTTTTGGTTTGTTTCAAGGGATGATATTTGTGTTAATTAGTTGTACTTACCATGTAAACATGTATATGACTCATTTCCAAAGTCTCAAGTATTTTAGCACAATTCTTGTCACTATCGTCGCAAAGTGTACCTTTCGTGTCGCACTTAGTGTAAGTCGTTGCAAAGTTTTCGCATTGAGTAAAAGTATGCTATTCATGTGTTCAAAGTGTTCCATGTTGTTTCATCAAGTACTTTAAGTGTGTGATCATGTTCAAGTCTTGCTTTTGTTCATCTCCATCTCAATGATCCAACATTTAGTCAAAACCAGGAAAACTCGTTAATCAGGCCACTCAGCCTCATTCAACCATCTTGAACTGCACATTGTGCAATCTCAGTCCTGAAGAAACAACCTTACCTCTTTTCACTACATAATACACAATATATGCCTCCCAAAACTGCGTTCAATGCAATCTCAGTGCTCAAGCCCAATCCCTGAGCTCGAGAAATGTGCAATCTTTATCTCCAACCTAGCCTGAACTACACATTATGTAGTTTCAATCCTTAAGCCTCAGTATTGAGCTCCTGAAATACACATTCCTTGTGCATTTTCACCTTCTAAAACTTCCTAGTAGGTAAACTCAGTGCTCAAGCCCTCAACTTGTCTCCTTGAGTCCCTCAGCTATGCAGTTAAAATGACCAACCTAGCTTGAACTGCACTGCATGTAGTCTCCAGGCTCAATCCTTGACCCTGAAATCTTGAGTTTCAAAATTGTACAATACCTAAGCATAATTCCCAACCTATTTCTCAGTTCAATTTCATTCAATGGATTGTCATGCATCATCTTAGACTAGGTTTTTTTTGGAATGATGTCATCTTGTCATGAGTGGATTTCAATTGGAGGTGTTTGATCATGCTATGACATGATGATGATGAACAGGTGAAGGAGGATACCTTACTAGAAGACACTTTCAAAGATGCAAGAACAAGTTAAGAAATCAAGAAAATATAAAGGAACCTAAGCTACGACAATAGTCAGATATCAAATATCTCATTGAAGACTCCTTATCCTCGAGTCATATAGAGGAAGAGGAATACCATGTTCCATTTATCATAAAGACACAAAGAAAGCAACAACAGAGAATGGATTGAAATTTCCATGCCATCATGCAGTTCATGTCAGGAGTTTCATGTCTTGTCATGTCATGAGTCACAATGTGCCACATCAATTTTTGGATTATGTAAGCTATTTATTGAAAATTTTAAATGTAAAGTGGAATTCCAAGGTTCATATATGTAATGGGAAAATTCATGTAGGAATTTGAAAGGTCACAAGAAATCAAATAGTCATGAGGGTAGTCAAAGAGTCACAAGGAAGGTGATCGATCACCCATTTGTTATATATAGACCCTCATTGCTCATGTAAAGTAATTTTGACCTTGTTTCCTCCTACCATTCATTCATGTCCAATATAGTTCTCTTAGAGGAGAAAGTGGTTGCTCTAACACTCTACTACTAAGTCCAGTGGTGTTCACTTTCTTGATGTATACTGGAACTTATACTTAATTCAGAACCTCATTGAGCCAATACACTTTTCATGAATATGTCGTATATAGTGTAAGACTATTCTTTGAATGTTTTTGTTGTATGTTTTTTTAATATATAGTAAGGAGATTGAAATATTTCAGTAGTTTTGGTAATTATTTTGTTGAAGGTGTATTGTATGTGTTAGAAATCGTTCTTCCAAGTGAACTATTTCGTTGGTTCTCCAATGATTCATTCATATTTTATGCTCATGTATCTTTCCTATATTATTAATATTACTTGTCCTTGAAAGGCTCACTTTTATTTCCTCTTTTTGTAGAGTGTTTGGTAGCTTAATTGATGTTAAATTACTTCATAAATTATCGACCAGGACTTGTAAACTGATGAAGTGTAAACGCATTAGTTTTGGTAGGATTTCCTATTAGGTAAATAATTTTAAAATTGTATTAGGATGTTTCATGCACATTTTTTTATATAATAATCATTCAAAGAAAAATTAGTATAACTCTTTCAAAAAAGGGAAGTATCATTGTTGAAAAAATAGATCACACTTGAAAAAATTAAGTCTTCACACCTAATAGGAAAACAAACTAATTTTAGATAGAAAAAAGTAAATTAAATCGAATATAAATATACTTCACACTTGATAGGAAAGGAAACTAATATTTATAGAACACAAGAAAAAATGAAAGCCTTCTTCGCAACAAAAAGTCTAGATTTACTTCTCACTAACAAAAATGAAATTAAATCTTAAGTTTGAAACTAAAATGTTACATTTGAAAAACCAAATCTCACTCTTAAATCATTGAAAGAATTTTATTTCTAATTGAAATTTGAAATATAAAAATTCTACTCTAACAGTTGCATGTGCACAATAGATCCTTTTTGATTTATTTTCTTCACCCTTCATGAAATGATCAAATCTACGAAAAAAACCTTTGACAAAATTTGTTACAAACTCTGTCACTGTCGTAAGAATTCACTGTAAATCAAAACTGAAATATTAGTTATGATAATATAATTCTACATAGATAAAATTAGAAAATTGATTTATTAACTAGAAATGAAAATAAATTCTTACAACTCCCAAGGGGCCCTCCTGTGAGTTGTAAGTATGCAGCAATCAGCACATACTACACACGCATTTAAACACAATGCATAGAGGAATTACAAGCTTGCATTAACAATTGCAAAGAGTATTTCAAAATAATAGCCCTGAAAAATATATGAGATCAGTATCATGTGGATGTGAATTGATATTATATTCTTGTATTATGCCTATGTTTATGTTATGGATAGGTAATGTTGAGGGGTGCATCAGCGAAGTAAAGGTAGTGTGATCTGCGACATTCTAGGATAAGCATGGACAATATAAATACATTAGAATCAAGATTTCTTGTGGATTCAATGTGTGGTCTATGGATGTGCAGTACTATTGTTGTGTATATGTTATGCATGTTGTATATTCAGTGATCGTAACTATGGTGATGTGTACATGTAACATATGTAGTATTTCGTACATATGATATTGTATGTATGTTGTATATATGGTGTTGTGTGTATATTTCATATGTAGTGCTAGGTATAGATGGTGCTATGTACAAGTTGGATATGCAGTGTTGTGTACATATCGTAATGTGCACATGTTGGATATGTAGTGTTGTGTGCATATGGTGTTGTGCACATGTTGGATATGTGATGTTGTGTATGTATGGTGCTATCTACACGTTGTATATGCAGTGCTATGTCCACATGGTGTTGTTTTCTTGTTGTACATATGGTGTTATATGCATAGTTGTACATGTGGTGTTGTGTACACTTTGTACATGTGGTACTGTGTGTAGGCGGTGTCATGTACATGTCGTGCATGTGGTTTTGTGTAGATGTGATTTTGTGTACATGTCGTGCATGTGGTGTTGTGTACATGTCGTATTGTGTACACATTGTATAGTGGCAAAATGTACATTTGCGTTGTGTACATGTTGTGCAGGTGGTGCCATGTACATGTGATGTTGTGCACACGTTGTGCAGGTATCATTGTGTACAGGTGGTAATATGTACATGTTGTGCATATGGTACTGGTATACATGTGGTATTGTGTGCATGGTGTATATGTTGTGTTGCGGGAATGCAATACTATGTATGTGCATGGTGTAGTCGTGGTATCATGACATGTGTATTTTTTGTGTTGTACTCTGTATATTTATATGTATATGTATTTTTTTTTATTGTACACCGGGTGTAGGTGTATGTGATGTATGATGGTGTGGGTGTATGTATTGTGTTGTCTTGTACACTGGATGTAGGTGTATGTATATGTACATGTATTGTGTTGTACACCGAGTGTAGGTATATGTATTATGTTGTGTTATATGCCGAGTTCAGGTGTATGTATTGTATGGTGTTGTAAGGCTTATGTGGATGTACATTTTGTACATTGTGTGCTTGTGTACATGAGTAAAGAGAAGAAAGGGCACTAGGTTCTTGCTGGGTTTGGCAACTGATATGGTGTGTGTACAGAAAGAACAAAGGCAAAAGTAAGGATCGATGAAGGATAAGTATCAATATTTTATTTCAGTTCTATTATGCATGTGATATATGATTTTGACTTATGATGGTTACATGTGATTTATGATTATGGTTGATTGTGATTTAACGTGATTCATGATTTTAATTTATGATGGTTGTGTTTTGAGCTAACCAGATGTGATGTGTTTATACATGATTATTGATGTGTTTATACATGATTATTTGATCAATAAACTGGTTTGACTTGTTGTGACAGGAAGTGAACAGGATTTAAAGTGTACCTTATTGAAAAGCTACCAATGAGGTATGATGTGAATTTATTTCAATTTATTTTGAATCTAATGGAAATCATGTGCTTGATACAAGAAGCAGGTAAATGCCCGGTTGGATGGTTGAAACCGACTGCAAGAACTAGCAGGATAAGCAAAAGGAATTGGAACATGTAGTAGTATGTTGGTAAAGCACTTCAGGAGGAGGGCCATTGTAGGAAACTAGTACCCAATAGTGTCCATTGATTTCCATGAGCATGCTATGACTAGTATGATATTTTTGAGGCAGGTATATTCCTTGTTTTTTGTATCTTCCAATGCAAGGAAACATTTCCAAGGGATGGAATTTCCTAGATGGGGGTGCCAATTTAACTTGGAAGGTGAGTGACTACATAGAAGGGGGTGACCAGACTGCCCGAGGGACTATGTAACAAAGAATGGAAGGTTGGGGATGGATTTTGTTTTGGTCATTAGCATTGGCAGATGGAATCAGATGCACATTGGGAGCGTGCCCTAAAACAATGAGACGATAAATGTTCACTGGTAGGAAAAGTGGTGCAAGATTGTAGCGATGGACATTGGATGCAGACTTTGAATTTTACAATGGATTTTGGACTTCCTAGAAAGGGGGTGAATCTTGGTATTACTTTGAGGGTGGAGGTTTGAGCCTTTGGATTCCCTTTTTGTTGATATGTGCATCATATCCTTTTATTTTTTGGTTGATCAAATGTTTATATGTGTGTATTATTTTAAATATTGTATCGAGTTGGATTTATAAAGATCCATAGACAATATGGTTTTATATATGGTTGTTATTGTAAATACTGTAATGAATAGTGTTATAAAGCTCCAATAAAAAATATTTTTGTCATGTTTTTAGTGGTGGGCACTATAAATACTACAACGAGTTGTATTACAAATATCCATAAGCATTATTTTTTGTTTTAAACATTTCTCTAGTTTATAGGTGTAATTAAACAATGAGGAAGGTGTTCCCCCAAGGCGAAGGGTTCTATAGCATCCCTGGTTAAAATTTAACATAAACATATCTATATATATATATATATATTATATATATATATATATATATATATATATATATATATAAGACAAAGGTCATGGGACACGTATTCCAAGTTGAATGGTGGGAAGAACATCCTAGTGGGTCTTCATTTGGTTTATTATGGCTAAAGGAAATTGGCAAAGGCAATGGAAACGACTTTGTAAAGGCATGAGGCATTTATTTGAATTTATTTATGAAAATACTAGAAAATAGGAGAAAATAAAGGTGAAAGGTCATAGGTTTCATTTGAGGAGTAAAATGAAGGAAAATAATGGAAAATGAATAAAATAGAGGCCTCATTGATAAAAAGGCTTATAAGGATAAGTTGGAAAGATTTTTCTTACACTTATGGCTCTCATTCTATTCTTTCTTTCTCTCTCTCTCTCTCATGCTCTTGAATACTTAGAGTTTTCTTGGAGCACTCTTGGAGGGTGTGAATTACCTGGTAATTTGGAGAAAGAAGGAAAATTAAGAGTAGGAAAGCACAATAGGACATCGAGATCAACGACTACAACTGGATTACTTTGCAGGTATCGAGTTGCATGTATGGTTTAGTTTCTAGTTTTGGCATGCATGACACATGAATGTGGTTTCTTGGTTATGATATGTCTTTGGAATGGATGATTTCCTAGATTGACAGTGGATTTTCCTATCCTTGCCATTTCTTGGATAGCCATGGTGTTGTGGGTTTATTTTCATTTATTATTTTCTAGTTGGTTCTCATGAGTCCTTTAGCTATGTGTTGAGTTATTAGTTCCTGGATCCTTGGTTAGACAAACTCTTAGAGTCTAGTGGACAGTTGTGGTTGAGTTACTAGTCATGGATCCTTGGTTGGAAAAACCCTCAAGATCCCTAGATGGGTTGAGCTACTAGTCCTAGATCCTTGGTTGGGAAAACTCTCATTAGGGGAATTTTGAGGTCTAAAATGGGAGAACCAGCCACATTTTAGAGGATGACATCATCCCTAATGGTTGAGGTGGCATTGCTTGAGTTAAAGGTACTTACTTGTCACATTCTCAATGGTGGATAAAAACTCATGGTAAACCATGGTAGTGCTCTAAGTACTTTTAAAGTCATAAAGTAAAGTACTCATAATAAATGTCATTTAACACTTTTTGAATAAAATATTATTATTGTCATTTCATATTTTTTGAAAGAAACAATGCATATACCTACATAATATTCATGTATTTACACACTTTTCAATAAATATTATATTTGTATATTTTCAAATATTTATTTATAAAACAAATCAATTCAATATGTAATATAAAATTCATACATAAAATAATATATTATATTATATTATTTTTATATAGTATATTAATTACATGTTATTATATAATTTAAATATTATAAATTTTAATTAATAGTATATTATATAATTAAGAATTTATGAATTTTTATTTTTATTTTATTTTAAGTTATTTAAGTACAAAGGACAAATAAAATAGTTGCGCAATGATAATGACTTTTTCTTTAAAATCTCATTCTTTTTTGTAGTCACAACAATACAATTTTTTTATTATTTTTATTTTGGTACAATTTTTGGATTGAATTTAATCATGGTTACATGGATTTTGGTGCAAAAAATGAATTTCAAATTCATAGATATTATTTTATTTGTTTAGCTATTATTTTATTATTTCTTTAGGAGGCCCATTTTTTACCTCAAAATTCCCCTAATGCTAGAGACTGGAATCAACTGGGCTTGAGTTGCTATTCCTGGATCCTTGGTTGGAACAAACCCTATGGGGCCCTGGAGAACTTGGGTAGAGACCAATCTGTGATGGTTGTGATGTCCAACTGTGAGGTGGAATCACTGGTTGAGGGTTGAGGAGGTTTAGCCACTAAAAGTATTGGTTTGGTTTTGATTGATTTGTTTGATGAGATCCCACATTCATGCTTGGAATATGGCACAAGGGTGACTGGTTGGAGTGATATTTGGGTCAGTCGTTTCTATGCTTGGGTGGAACATGGAAGTGCCAAACCTAGTTGCATTTTGTTTATGGCAATAAGAGATATTTTCTTCTTATATTGATGTGTAAATATTCTTGTTATTCTATGGATTATATGGTTGTTATGTGATGGTTATTTATGTTGCTATTATGTTCGTTACAAACATGTATTATGACAATGATGATGTATGGATCTCCTCATGTTTTGATTTGTAAATGAATGAATGATGTATTTATGACCTAATAGATGTTATTACAGCTAATGATAAAAGGGAATAATGCTTCTTAGCGATTCTCAGATAAGTATGAGACCCTTATGCTCCGATCTGTTATTTAAACCTGTAGATTGGATTGATCCCAAGTTTTTGAAAAATTTCAGTCCCAGTTGGTTTAGTATCCTTGTCATCATGTGTTTAATGGATTTCGTAAGTTACAACAAGTTCTAGGAAGTGGCCAAAATTCTCGTCTTGACAATTTCCTTAAATTCCACAAACTCTAGCACAACACTGTTGGAACATTAGAGGAAATTTCAGCCTAAAAGTGCCCATGAAATTTTCATTTAATTTCCATGTAATAATATGTAAACCAATCAAAATTATTTAAATTTAAAAAGAGGTACATGTAAATATTTTGGAGGGAAAAGAAGAAAAAATAAATTTTTAATTGTATTTTTGTCTTATCTCCTTATAGGTTTACTCAAATTTCAAGTTTACACACTCATTAGATGCGGAATTAAATTCCACATCCAATGAGTATCTATTATGTATACCTTTGAGAAGACCCACCTTGAGAAAAATTGCAGACACATTAAACAAGTGTGTTAAAACACGTTTTTTTAATGTATCTGCAATTTTTGGCAAGGTGTGTCTTCTCAAAACTATGAATAATCGGTACTCCTTGGATGTGTAATTTAATTTCACATCCAATAAGTGTCTAAACTTGAAATTTGAGTAAACCGATAAGGAGATAAGCCTAAAATAAAATTTAAAAAAAAAAAAAAGTAGTCTTCTTGTTTTCCCTCGAAAATTCGTAACTCTTGTATTATTATTTTAACTATTATTTTATTATGTTTCCTTAGGAGGCCACTTTTAGGCTGAAATTTCCTCTAATGATAGTCCCTGGATGTAGATATGCATACTTTTTCATACGTCCAAATTCTCCCAGATGCGGGCATGCAGGATCGTGCATGCGTTTATAAGTCTAAGAGCTTAAAATGTCAGTGGGACCTAGGGGCGAGATGTTTGTATGGTTGGGTTGGCTCCTGGCGGTGTTATTATTGATGTACAATGTTTGTTTTATGTGTTTCCATCGATTCCACTTCATTAAGGTCACTTAGGAGGTTGAATCTCATCATAAGCTGGGTAGATGTGGGAGGAGGGTGTTACACTTAGATGTTGGTATTAATGTCAAGTTGAATGACTCTCCATGGTTGACATTAATTTCAACACCATGCTACCAACATGAAGTGTTGTTACCAGTTAATGTTTTATAATTTTCAAAATAATTTCCTATTCGTATTACTGAAAGAGTGATTAACTTGAATATTCGCTTCAGATTTAGACTGGAGATTAATGTTTACGTCAAAACCGAAAAAATCCATAAAGTGACACAATCATTATAATTTCTCTAAGAAATCCTTCGAATTCGAGACTATGGACTACTCTTATTTTATTCTTGATAGAATTGTATTAAAACACAATTGCAACTTGAATTTGACCTACTATGATCATTCTACACATTTCAACTCTCCTCACCCCTTCCTATTTTATTTTCAGAAAAATAAAAAAAATAAAAATTGAATCAATGATTACGGTCCCTAGTACTTAAAAAAATGGGTTTAAAGTTATAATTTTTAATGTTTCAGGTAGACTTGTGTCCCACTATTCAACCTCACTTTTCCCTCCCAAAAGAAATCAATGGATTCAAATGATTTCATCCAAAGTTCCTTGTTGATTCGGGTGCGGACTTGCATGTGTGTTAAAATCCCCTTCCATGCCTGAAAACATCTAACGACCCTCATAATTTTCATCTTATGGCTCATCGCTCATTCAGGTGTGGACATGTGGGGATTTCAGTAGTGTTTCACCACCATAAGATAGTACCTGATTTTCTCTTATTTCCATGTGGCATTCCTTGTTATGCTCTCTCTCCATGAATTTACTAACTGTCATGACATTTATTACATGGTAGGTGGTGTATTCATTGGTAAACATGGTTCTTAGATATTCCTAATGTATAATTTTCATTTATTCTTGAGTCACAGTGCAATTATTTTACTCCATATATCTCTGAAAATCTTAGTGGAGACTGAGTGGAAACCAAGGAATTTAGGTAGGTACCCTAGCCTAAAATTGGGCTTTGTGCATGAATTTCGTATGTGCCTTACAAATTTAGCTACGCCATGGATGAGAGCTCAATGGAGGAGAATCATCTGCACCCCTGGAGTCACATTAAGGATAATTTAGTCACTAATATCGATATCTATACTCTGAGAAGAGAATTAAGGAATTATTGTGTGAAGCCTTCCAATGTTTGATTCAAAATAGAATCCTATGGGCAACCCTATCAACATTCCATTATGATCATGGTTCCATAATGTTACTCATAATAATTTCATGGCCTGAAACTGGTATAATTCACTTTTTGGGAACTCAAAAACTTTTCCTCGAATTGTCCCAAACATCGCTAGCTAAAATGATCTTGTTGCCTACAACTAGTAATGTCATTTCTAACAGAGACTTGTCTCTATGTTTCAAAGGCTGGGGTAATGAGGAAAACCTTACTTTTTTGCAGATTCTAGTAAAAGGTCCTAACAATTGTACAACCCTTTCTTTCCCTATTTCGACCCATCAATTGAGACCCCTCTATGAAACCATAACCTCACTATTAGCCATCATCCAAGGGTATCCTAATGACCAGAAGCTATAAAATGATATGTTTATCTTCATCAAAGAAGTACTCGAAAAACCTAATGATATTTATATAAAATTTCTCACTTATTTGGCATGAACTATCTTCGTGGACCTTAATGCAACATCTCAGTGATTTATCTTTAGACACTGTACCTATTTGGTCCATTTGGTCTTATTCAATTACCCCAATTTATTTTCTGTCACCATGTTGATTGAGCAGTATAAGGAAAATTTAGGTCAATAAAGGTTGTTTGATTCTTTGTCTCCAATGTTATACCCAAGCAGGGTTCATAGAGGGTACTCAAAATTTATCAATTTTTTTTCTTTCTATCTCCAAATTAACATCCTCTAGAGAATCTCTTACAATATTTCTACAGGATCCAGAAGGATTATTTACCCTACAAAAGAGACGAGTATTGGATAATGGTTTATGATGCCTAAATTTACTATTGGATAATGGTTTATGATGCCTAGATTTACCATTATTCATGCATATGGTTTTGAAGGGGAGCCTTATAGGTTACCAAAATATGTTCCCAGTCATTTATTTGGATTGGAATTAGCTAGATAGAGGATAAAATTGAATGATTTTCATTTCATGTCAAAAAGTAAGAAAACATTGATTATTACACATTTTTCTATTGGTGATTTAATAATCAAACATAAAATTTCATTATCCATGATAAAAAAAGGAACTATTGACTTTTCAATTGGAAAATCATGTATCTTGGCATTTTGAATCATTCTGTATTATCTCAGAAGCAAGGAAGTCAACAAATTTTCCTGCATACACTTATGTGACGAGCCCTGAAATGGAAAATCTTGCTAATGTCAAATGCATTATTATAGAGAAGGAAAATAATTATTTTTTGAAGATATTTGAGGAAATTTTGATTAACTCTACTTCTGTTGAGCAAGGGCCAAATGAACAACATTCATCTACAATTTATCAAGATAACAAAGATAATGTAGTAAGCCTATAGGAGAACCAACTTCAGAGGAAAGTTTCACAAATTGATGTTGAAGAAGAGTCACCAACTCTAAAAACTATAAGGTGTACGACAAAGAAGCTATCACTTTTCATGAAGAAAATTATCAAATGCTTAAATAAATAAAGCATACTCTAGAAGAGACTAAAACGAAGGATTCAAGGGAAAACCACATAAAGGTGTATAATTTTATAATAACATAAAGATTGGTAAAGACTAGAGGAAAGGAGGTGAGTGTGATAGATGAATGGGATGTCCACTAGATAGGACCTATATTTATTTCAACAGCTGATTTTGAAAGAAATGTCCTCAATTTATAGTACAACAACCAGGGTATGATGTGGGTGCATAGATACTTGGTTCAAGAGCCACCACCATTCATATCAAGTCTAGAATAAATGATATTGATATGATTGATTGGCATAGACATACCGATGAGGTGCTAACAAAGAGACTGTTATAATATTTCGCTAATAAGAATAACTACCAAATGGTGATCATGAAAGTACTAGGACAGATGAATTATGTGAGGATAGCTATAAGGACAAGTGACAACGATATCAATTAATTGGAGGATAAAATAATAAAATAGTCGGGAATGCCTAAAAATGGTATTCTGACTAAAGAGTTGATGAAATTGAAGGATAAAATGATATATAATCTTAAATCAGTTACTAAACTTCAAGATTTTTACATGACTAATGTAGTGGAAACTTTCAACCAGAAGGAAGTACACGAAAAAAAAATACAAGAGCTAAAGAAGTCTTTGTATCTTAGCCAAGCCCGTGTAAGTAAATAGAAGAAAAACTTAATATGGCAATTGAGGAACTTAGGAATAAGGAGGAAAAACATTCTCAAGAGGTTAATAGATTGAGGACCACCATAGATGAAGCTTTGCAGAAGAATCCATTAGGAGATGCAAATTATGGTAGAAAAAATCTCCTTGAAGCTAAAGTGGACAAACTAGAATGGAAAATAAAGAACAAAAAAGAAAAACTCGAAAATATTATTGAAACCAAAAATAAAAACATGGAAGGCTTACAAGCCTTGCTAAACTAGAAGAATGAAGAGGTTAACTCTTTATAAAAGTGACTTACAAAGTCCATTTTTGGGAAAGAGATGCTTCTAGAAGTCAAAGACAAAATTTGGTTAATGGTTAGCGAGAAAAATTCTTTACTAAAGCCTTATGCTCATATTTTGGCTGATTGTGAACAAAGCATTGTTCATAATTTTAAAAATGAAATTGAAATGATCATGCCATTAATAGAAAAAATATTTAAAGATTTCAAATCCATTGTTGATCTTTGTGATTCTCTAATAGATGAAGAATTGCAATGTTTAAATTTTTTTGATAGGGAAGGCGGCATTATCTCAATAACATATGTCAGAGAATACATGAAGCTACTTCTAGAAAAAAGCGATGAAGTTTCCAAGGCTATGAAAAATATTGAAGGGTTTAGGACTTAATTGATTTATATTCCTAGATTTGGTTTCCCATCTTTATGGACCAATGAAGGATGGATATCAGAGAATATGTTTCATGAATCCTTGGAAAAGTTAAGATACAGTCTTAAAACTTTCTCGTATGATGAAGAAGGATCTATTACAAGAAAAGCTATCTCGACTCTTTCCTTCGAGAATTTAACATTTTAACATTACTATAAAGAATGGTACAACGAATTCCTAAATCCAGGTTCAAGATTAAATTATGCTAAAGTGAGTCCGTTGGTTAGCAGACTTCAAATGGGATAAATTATTGGAATTAAGGAAAGGCCTTGGAAGAGATAATATCTTGGCCTCGATTATGCAGGCTACTACTCCGGTGCCTCCTATACAATTGGTGAGTCATCAAGTTGAGATGTGAGATACATATTCTTCGACCGTTGTCCCCATACCAACTAGAAGGACCATGCTTATCATAGAAATTGACATTTCGATTGTTGACCCACCGCAAAATAGGATAAAAGTCAAGAAATATATGAAAAAGAAGAATATTAATTAATTACTTGTTAGTTTTGTTTTTTTCCCAAGTTTGTTAAATGTTATTATGAGGCAGTTAAAGAAAAAAGATTTATTAAATTTTGTATATAATACCTTGTTTCTCAGTTTGAGGGGGTTGCTTATACAAGGATTGAATTTTTGTGACTTAAAAATATCAATGTACTTGCTACACAGATCTGTCATTTTAACTGAATGATTCTCTTATGAGACTTGTTAATGAATGTCATGTTTCTTTTTTTTTTTAATTGTGAGTTCAAATACACAATTTGGTGTTTATGATTAGTGAACTTGATGTATGATTCACACAACATCTAATAATTAATTTTCCTTGCTCTTTGATACTATACTATTAAAGGTCAGGTGCCTAAGGCATTTTATTTATGATTCACAGGTTTAGTCTTCACAAACTTGAAACTGAAACGTAATCTGAGTCGTTGATGAGATTAATATATATCTCATGTATGATTTTCATTTGTTATAGTTTGCATTGGTTTTATAATCTTACGATTCAATAATTGTTGGGGTTATATATGACTTGTTCAACATGAAATTGTTGCAATTCTTTAGTGATATCTATATCTCAACATTTATATTATTGATAAATGTATTTATCACCTAATATAACCATTTTTATTGTAGAGGAAGTTACACTTGTTGTAGCACTCTCTATAATCAGTCTTCATTAAATTTGTATTCATTTGAATATTAAGTATGATTTTTGTATGTTTCTATTCTTCTCTTCCTTATATGTTCTTCTTCCTTCTTTTGTTATTTTTTCCTTAATCGACACTTGCTTTGGTCACATGAAGAGTTTCCTTTGGTGAAGGATACTATTTATTTAACTGCACTTCAATCCCTTCTATTTTTTATGCTTTATTACTATAAATTTTCATATGTTATCACTAACTGGTCTTTATAAATTTTCCTATTGAACATTCATTATAGATTACAAGTAGGGAATACCCTGTGTGGTGTGTGGAACACCAACCATAATAACATAAATCGAGAGGATTTGGATTTTCCCTTTCATCCCAAATAGTTTTTTTTGGACAATGTTATTCCACCTCTTTCTCATGATTCAACTTTAAATTAAAATCCCTCTGCATCGAATACTTTTCATCATGCCAAAATTTTCTTAGATCTCCCAGTATAGTGGCTTCAATGTAGTTCAATAATTTTCTTCTTATTACGAGCCCTAATTCCTTCGATCACCCTAAAAATTCACTCTTCCACTCTGATGCCAATTCTACTCAAGAGGCTCCACCGGGGGTTTTGTTTGCATCCGATCCTACTGAAACACCACTTGGCCTCAACTCTCTAACTTGCAACTATTTTTTAGGATTGGATCTTGGGGCTTCTGAGGTGGTTATAATCAAATCATACGCAGGACTCAAAAATTCATAGTTGATATTAACTTTTAAGCACACAAAGTCGACATCCAATGTCCTCACCCTTAGCCTTGTTATGCCCGATACTAGACTTGGGCGTGAAATCAAACCCCCATACACAAAAATAATTTGGGGTTAATTCATAGACACTTTCCCATCTACACAGGGAATAAATTCATATTCTGACAGAGGAATCAAATAGAGAAGAAGGATTATGATTCTATTAAAATTCAAAATACGTATTGACAGAGGAAAATTATAGCATCAATTGTTCTCGTGGAGATCCCTCATGTTCCTCTTGGGGCAGATTGTTTCTCTGATCTCCTCAAGAATATTTTTCTCTTTTTTAGCTCCTCTTGAGATCTATCCTATGAATTAGGCTTCTATATAGAAACATATCTAAGTATTTGGATAGAAAATATCCTAACATAAAGGAATATTCTTTTGGAAATAAGTGAGAACACCTAAAACTTCCTAACACTTTAGTTTTACAATTTTTTTTGTTACACATGCCCACTTGGGAAAAATACCGTCTCATCTAAAGTATCCTAATAGCCTAATAGTCTAGATTCTTTCTAGAATCAAGGTACATGGAACTACATTAAAATCCTGCTATTCGTAATTTAGACATATTACAATTTAAAGGAATTTCATGACCCCCCCTTTTTAGTCTAGGAGAATGATTTACCTAGGGGTTGATTCTCCACTTCAGACTCCTTCAGTTTCAAATTTTCAAGACCTCATGGTCATGTACTCTAATAATTTAATTCTCTAAGATTGGAGACTTTATTGTTTTTTATCACGGGATTTTTCCAGTTTCTTTGTGGCAATCTTAAACGTTCCATGGTCCTATACCTTGCTTTGTTTCTTTTGTCTTACTATGACAGTACTATATTCCATACGAAACCACATTTCGTTGTTTGGTACCTTCCTTCTTTGGTGGTATTAATGCCCATAAGTTCTCAAAAACATCATGACCTTTTCTTTGGCCATTTTTGTTTCCATTCCATCTTGGGTGTATACTCAAGTATTTCCTTTTCAAGTCTAGAGCTACATGAATCCCTCCATATTTCTCTCGTCTTCTCGTCTTCCTCTGACAACACTTATTGTCCTTTTTTTGCAAGCTCAATTACACTCTCAGCAACCTTTTCGTCATTCAATTTATCAAAAATTTTATATTCCATTCTCTAAGTAGTTTTCCTTAATCTCGGGATTGTACAACTAGTCCTCTAGAAACTACAAATCCGTTTCATATTGTGACAACATGGTATCTATATGTTGTCCCTTCTCTTTGCTGCATATTTCTTCACAAATCAACCATATATCTCTACTTATTTTCATAATAACCTTGAATATTTGGCCTTCATCCTTTACATAAGCCAAGTTCAATATGGTTGATGTCATTATTTCTTTTGTTAATTTATGGCATGACTACCTTTGATTATCTTTAGGAGACAATTCCATCTTCTTCTGTGAAGATACCTTCGTACTTCCTTCCTTCTTTTTGACAAATTGTCCATACTCTTTACCTTCCAATGCACCTTTACATTCATTCAACGAAAAAATAAATTCTAAAGGTAAATACATTGCCTTAGCATATGTATGATGGGGCCCAACCCTTAACACAAAATCTGCATTCAAAACTAAGATTCGATTGTTTGAATAAAACTTTAATACAGGTCAGGAATTAATATTTGTATGGTTGACTATGTCATGTGACACATTACAGATTTGATAAGTATGAATTTAATATTTCGATGTTGGTGATATCGTATGATACGGTTGTAGATTTTTTTTTAATTCACAATGACTGTCGATTTATTTCCACTCGTCCTTGTGGCTGGCCTGCGATGGACACCTGTCCTGCGCCTCGTTTTGTGTTCTCCCGCTCTATCAAAAACCCTAACACTATCAGTCGACATTCATTTTCATTTTCTCGAGGGTTCCGTGAGGGTTTTCTCTACAATTTTCTTCGCCGATATGGTGACTTTTTCTGGCTCTCTTTTCACACCATTTTTCTGTGGCAAGGGTTTGCCAAATCCTTTGTGGTGTTCAACAACACTTCGACAAGGTGGTGATTTCTGGTTTTTATTACTTATTTGCTTCCTCTATATACATTTCAGTCTGGCATTTGTTTTAGAATTCCACCTCCAGTTTACTTGTAGTTTTAACTAGTTAATTCTTGCACCTACAAGTCGAGATCACCAAGGGTTTTTGGCATCCACTCCAGTTCAATAGCTCTCCAAGGTAAGTTGTCCATCCATGTTTCAATTCTTCAGTGTTTTTATGAGCTTCTAATGGTCTTCGCTCCTTGTGAGCAGACCCTTGTTGATTTGCGACCGAATCTTCTCCTATGTTTGGCGTTTCTACTTTTTCGTAAGTTTAACTAAACAAACCCTCTCGTTTTCGCTCACTCATACTGCAATTTTCTATTAAAAGTCACTTACGGGGCATTAAATCTCAAATTCTTATCTTTTGCAGGTGTAGCAGTTTTTCTGTCTTTAATTCTTTGTCTCCATTGTTATCGACCCTAATAGGGTAGGGTCTTGACCTTTTGTGAGTCTCTGATAGTTTGTAGTTTCTTGGTTACGTATATGGGATTTCATGCCTTTTATATTACTGTAGATTCTATTGTGTTTGGTCTGTTACCAAAGTCATCTTCTGGGAAAAATAATCCAGGGTTTGTAAACAGTCTTGCGATCAATAGTTATTATGTTTCTATGGTTTACTTGTAAATTTTCCTTTTAGATAATGAACGTTGTTCGTTCAAGGTTTCAAAAACCCAATTCATAAACTTTGACATGTAATGTGTATGTTTATAGTCCTTTGGGACTCGTCAACAAAAATGAAATTGATTTATAAACAGTGGAATTTTATTTAAACTCTGTTAATATGGAAATTTGTTTGGAATACCTGGGACTGCTCGTAACGTCTGTTGGTTGCGTGAATGTCTTTGACTGTCTGATCTATGTAAATATCTCATGTAAGTGTGTGCTTCAATTTTCCCAACATTGTAATCAATCCAATGCCTATGTATAACTTTTCTTCTGTTTGCCTTAGTTACAATTATGCATTAGTTCAATTTACCATACACGATAAAATAAACAATGGATAGGAAAATACATAATAGTATTGACTGCAGAAAAATAATTCTCAGATGGCTTCTTGAAAGTTCTCCTGATTCATTTTATTTCTTTCTTTCTCTCTTGCTATGATGGAAAATCAACCTTTACAAAATGTATTTTTCTCTCTTTTGTACTACTGTGTGAAACAGTTTTCATTTTGAAACTGCCAATAGTTGAAATATGGTTACGCTCCTAATCCTATTCTTTTAATCTAGGAAATGAGTTTAAATATAAACTAAAAGAAAACTTTAAATTGAACCTACAGAACGTAAATGACTATTGGGCCCTAATGATAGAATGTCTAAAGAAAATAAAATAAAGACCCAGGTTCAATGACCCGTCAACCAATCAATTGTAACCTATAAGACAAACACCTATTTTTTTGTTTACCTTGAGCTGGATGCTCCTGCATCAGGCTCCCGAGGTAACAAAAATTCATGGCTCTGTTCCATGAGCTCCTCAACAGAATAGCCTGCTTGTTGTATTTGTTCTGCGTCAAGCCATGAACTATCCTCAATGGGACGGTTCTTCCACTTGACAAGGTACTGTAAGTACTCTTTCCTGTGAGTGCGCTTGATTACCTGGGTGTCGAGAATGCTCTCGATCTCAAGGATCTGAGCCGTAGGCATTTGCCTCATCCAAGAACCACTTTAAAAATAGGTGTCATGTTCTAGCCATGCTGCTCTGTCGTCTTCAGGACTGGCAGTATATGGAAACAGATCTACCACATTAAATATGGGCAATATGCCTATTCCTGGTGGCAGCTATAATTCATAGGCATTGGCAAAGAATTTATGAAGAACTTTACATGGACCAATATTCTTATATTTCAGTTTGTTATATTCGCCCTTAGGAAATTGTTCTTTGCGTAAATGCGAAAGAACTTCGTCCCCTACATTAAACTGAACTTCCCGCCTCTTTAAATCTGCTTGTTGCTTGTATTTTTGACTACTATCCTGTAATTTCGACTTTACCTGCTCATGTAAGTCGCTCATTTCCTGGGCGAAATCTTCCCCTTCAGCACTCCTCCTTTCCAACTTTCCCAAATCCCGCAGTTCATGCACTTCGCAAGGATGCATGCCATATAGAACCTGAAAAAGATTGTATCCCGTGCTGCGATTTGGTGAATCATTATAAGAAAATTCTACCTGTGCAAGTACATGATCCCACATTCATGAATTTTCACCAATCAAACTTCGTAGCAGGTTTCCCAAGCTCCTGTTCACCACCTCCATTTTCCCATCAGTCTGTGGGTGATAAGCAGAGATGAAATTCAACTGAGTGTTCAACTTCTTCCACAGGGTACGCCAAAAATGTCCTGTGAATTTCACATCCCTGACTGAAATAATGGACCTTGGTAGGCCATGCAATCTGACGATCTCCGTGAAAAACAAGTGTGCTACATGAGTGGCATCACTGGTTTTTCGACAAGGAATGAAATGTGCCATTTTAGGAAACCTATCTACTACCACCATCACTGAGTCGAAACCTCGTTGCGTCCTTGGCAAACCTAAGACAAAGTCCAAGATGACTGAGTCCCATGGTCTACTTGGAATAGGCAGTGGTGTATAAAGTCCTGTATTTTGGCTATGTCCCTTCACCAATTGGCACACTTTACATCTAGTTACATATCGCTGCACGTCCCGTCACATATTTGGCCAGTAATAAAAATGTCCGAGCTATACTAAAGTCTTGGCTATGCCGAAATGTCCGGCTAGACCTCCACTGTGCTTCTCCCGAATAATATTCTCTCTCATCGAACAATCGAGAATGCATAATTGTCCTCCTCTGAATAACAACCCTTCCTGCAATATATAGTCTAGCCATGGACTATTGTTCCTCAACAAAGGATTTTGACAAGCTTCATAAGCTTCTTTAAAATTTGCATCTGTTTGATACAAGTCTTTCAAATTTTCAAAACCCAGCACTTGTATCGTACTCTCCTGTAAGAGCAAAGCTCTTCTGCTCAACGCATCTGCCACCTTGTTGGCCTGTCCACTAATGTGTTTCAACACAAACGTGAAACTATACAAATACTCAACCCATTCTGCATGCTTATGGTTTAGTTTGTGCTGCTACATAATATACTATAATGTAGAATTATCAGAAAATAAAACAAATTCGTTACCTAATAAATAGTGTCTCCAATGCTTCAGTGCTTGGACGATAGCATACAATTCTTTATCATAGGATGAGTACTTTTGCCTTCTTTAATTCAAATTTTCACTGAAATAAGTGACCGGTTTGTCCTCTTGGCTAAGTACTGCCCCAATAGATGTACCACTAGCATCACAACGAACTTGGAATATTTTGTTAAATTCAAGAAACCTCAAAATCAGTCTTTCAGTGATCTTATTTTTCAAAATCTGAAAACTTCTCTCTGCTGCTTCTATCCAATAGAAATGCTGATTTTCCCTTTTGATGGTGTCCAACATAGGTGCACAAATTCCACTAAAATCTATGATAAATTTTCGATAAAAACTTGCCAACCCATGAAAAATTTGAACCTCAAACAGCCTCTTTGGGGATGGCCAGCTAAAAATAGCTGCAACTTTTTCCGAGTCCATCTTCAGTTCATTATCTACAATCACAAAACCGAAGTAAACCAATTAATTCTGAAAAAAGGTACATTTTTTTAAATTTATGAGCAGCTTGTTCTGCTGCAATTTCTCCAACACACTTCGAACATGTCGAAAGTGTTCCTCATTAGCCTTGCTGAAGATTAAAATATCATTAAGATAGAAAATCACAAACTTCCCAATGAACTCTTTAAGCACTTTGTTCATCAGGCGCATAAAAGTACTAGGGGCATTACTCAAACCGAATGGCATTACCAGCCACTCATACAGTCCTTCATTTGTCTTGAAAGCTATTTTCCATTCATCCCCTTCTCGAATTCGAATCTGGTGGTAACCGCTCTTCAGATCGATCTTTGAGAAATATGTTGCTCCACTTAAGCAGTCCATCATATCATCCATTCGTGGCAATGGGAATATGTATCTAATAGTAATTTTACTAATAGCTCTTGAATCTGTACACATTCGCCATTCTCCGCCTTTCTTAGGAGCTGAAACTGTTGGAGCTGCACAAGGGCTCAAACTTTCCCTTATCAACCCTTTATCTAACAGTTCCTGTACCTTCTTCCTGATTTCTTCATTGTCCTTAGGACTCATTCGGTAGGATGCCTTGTTTGGTAGACTAGCTCCAGATATAAAACATATATGATGACTGATACTTCTCTTAGGAGGCAATTCATCTGGTAAATCATCCACTATAATGTCACTGAAATCTTGCAACATGTCTCGGATTTCTTCAGGTAGATCTGTAATTTTAGTGTATAATAACACTGTTTTTGGCCTCCTTACAATAGCATATTTTATTTCATTGTCCTCGATCTGTTTTAAAAATTCCTTTCCTCCCACCAATAATGCTTTGACTCCACTGGTTTCTGTTGTCTCTTCTTCCTTGATGGGTACAAGCGTATGCTTAATCCCATCCTTAAAAAATTTGTAATAGATTTTTTTCCCATCTTGCACCACTTTTCTGTGATGCTGCCATGGTCTCCCTAACAGTATATGACACACGTCCATAGGCATAATATCACAAATAACTTTATCCTTATATCTGCCAATATGGAACTCAACTTCACATTGCTCATCAACTAACAGTTGATGTCATTTTTGTAACCACGACACCTTGTAAGGAGTGGGGTGTTTCAGCCTCTTCAACCCCAATTTCTCCACCATTTCTGTGGCTACTAAATTATCTGTACTCCCACTGTCAATTATCATTTTGCAGCATTTACCATGTGATTTGCAAACAGTCCAGAATAATGCTTTTCTCTAAGTCAGTTCAACGTCCTCTTTTGCTGGTTTTAGCAATACTTTATTCAATACTAAGGCCTCCCCTATTTTTGATACATTCTCTACCTCTTGGGGTGGTGCCTCTGCTTCCTCCATCTGGGCAACATATGTTCCTCTTCCTCTTGTTTGTTCAACTTCAGGACATTCAAAAGACTTGTGCCCCCACTTATGGTACCTATAACACTGGATAGAAGCTCCTCTGCCTTTGCCATTACCTCTTCCACGCTGGTATGGCCTTCCCCCTCTAGTGTTATTGTCTTTTTCTGTTGTTCCTGGAGTCTTTGAACTGCTGCCTTCATCACTGGGATTGGCAGCTCTACCTCTGCCATAGGCCCATCCTTTCCCTTTGCCAAATCCTCCTCCTCTTCTGGCATTTTGTTTCCTGTTTATTTTCTCCTTTGCTTTTAAGGCACTCTGATATGCCTCATCTATAGTTCTAGGTGAAAGAATACTTATTTCGTCTAATATTTCCCACCTTAATCCATTCACAAACCTCATTGTCTTATCAGGGGTGTCTTTTATATAACCAGCTATCAAATTTACTCTATAGAATTCTTCAGTATATTCTTTTACAGTCAACCCCTTTTGTTTCAAATTTTGTACCTGTCTGTACATGGCAATCTAGTAATCTTTGGGTAAGAATTTACCCTTCAATTTAGCCTCCATCCGGGTCCATTTTTTTATAGGTTTCTTGTTCAACCTATTCCTCTCTGCCTAGACACTATCCCACCATAAGGACACATGTCCTTTCAACTTGGTGGCAGCGAATTTAAATTTGTTATCTTCGTTGATCTCCTCATAGTCAAAATATTTATTCAGCTCATTGAGCCAATCCAGCAGTACCTTTGCTGATAAATTTCCATCATAATTCGAAAGCACATGCTTTGGCTTACTATTTGATAACAAAACTGACCTCAACATTCTAAGTTCAGGTCCTTCTCCATCTGATCCATCTGTTGTCTTTGCAGCTTCTTCATCACTGTCATCTCCTCCCTCAGGATCTCTTCTTCTTCCTGCCTCTACTGCTTCCAAATGGGAATTCAATATTCGAATCTCTTCTCGCAATCCTTCATCTGCTACTCTCCGGATATCTCTTCCTCCACCTCGTCGACCAAATTCCATTTCTTCTCACACACAGCCTCCTCTAATACCAAAAATTGATGGGGCCCAGCCCTTAATACAAAATTTGTGTTCAAAACTAAGATTCAATTGTTTGAATAACACTTTAATACAGGTCATGAATTAATATTTGTATGGTTGACTATGTCATGTGACACATTACAGATTTGATAAGTATGAATTTAATATTTTGATGTTGGTGATATCGTATGATACGGTTGTAGATTTGTTTTTAATTCACAATCACTATCGATTTATTTCCACTCGTCCTTGTGGCTGGCCTGTGATGGACACCTACCCTGCTCCTCGTTTTGTGTTCTCTTGTGCTATCACAAACCCTAACACTATCATTCGACATTCATTTTCATTTGCTCGAGGCTTCCATGAGGGTTTTCTCTATGATTTTCTTCGTCGATATGGTGAATTTGTTTGGCTCTCTTTTCACACCGTTTTTCTGTGGAAAGGGTTTGCCAAATCCTTTGTGGCGTTCAAAAACACTTTGGCAAGGTGGTGATTTTTGGTTTTCATTTCTTATTTGCTTCCTCTGTATACATTTCAGTCCGGCATTTGTTTTAGAATTCCGCCTCCAGTTTACTTATAGTTCTAACTGGTTAATTCTTGCACCTACAGGTCGAGATCATCAAGGGTTTTTGGCGTCCACTCTAGTTCAACAGCTCTCCAAGGTAAGTTGTTCGTCCATGTTTCAATTCTTCAGTGTTTTATGAGTTTCTAATGGTCTTCGCTCCTTGTGAGCAGACCCTTGTTGATTTGCAACCGAATCTTCTCCTCTGTTTGGAATTTCTACTTTTCGGTAATTTTAACTAAACAAACCCTCTCGTTTTCACTCATCAGACTGCAATTCTCTATTAAAATTCACTTCCAGGGCATTAACTCTCGAATTCTTGTCTTTTGCAGGTGTAGCAGTTTGTCTGTCTTTGATTCTTCGTCTCCACTGTTATCGACCCTAATAGGGTAGAGTCTTGACCTTTTGTGAGTCTCTGATAGTTTGTAGTTGCTTGGTTACATATCTAGGCTTTCGTGCTTTTTATATTACTATAGATTCTATTTTGTTTGGTCTGTTACCAAAGTCGTCTTCTAGGAAAAATAATCCAGGTTTTGTAAACATTCTTGCGATCAATAGTTATTCTGTCTCTGTGGTTTACTTGTAAATTTTCCTTTTAGATAATGAACATTGTTCGTTCAGGGTTTCCAAAACCCGATTCATAAACTTTGATATGTAATGTGTATGTTTATATTCCTTCAAACTTCGTCAACAGAAATGAAATTGATTTATAAACAGTGGAATTTTATTTAAACTATGTTAATATGGAAATTTGTTTGGAATACCTGGGACTGCTCGTAATGCCTGCTGGTTGCATGAATGTCTTTGACTATCTGATCTACGTAAATCTCTCCTATAAGTGTATGCTTCAATTTGCCCAACGTTGTAATCGCTCCAATGCCTGTGTATAATTTTTCTTCTGTTTGCCTTATTTACAATTATGCATTAGTTCAATTTACCATACACGATAAAATAAACAATGGAGAGGAAAATACATAACAGTATTGACTGCAGAAAAATAATTCTCAGATGGTTTCTTGAAAGTTCTCCTGATTCGTTTTATTTCTTTCTTTCTCTCTTGCTATGATGGAAGATCAACCTTTACAGAATGTATTTTTCTCTCTTTTGTACTACTGTGTGAAACAGTTTTCATTTTGAAACTGCCAACAGTTGAAATATGGTTACATTCTTATAATCATGTTCTTTTAATCTAGGAAATGAGTTTAAATATAAACTAAAAAACATCTTTAAAGTGAACCTACAGAACGTAAATGACTATTAGGCCCTAATGATAGAATGTCTAAAGAAAATAGAATAAAGACCCAGGTGCAATGACCCGTCAACCAATCAACCATAACATGTAAGACAAACACCTGTTTTTCTATTTACCCTGAGCTGGATGCTCCTGCATCAATGTATCTTCATCCTTCATATGTTCACTAGGAATTACACTCTTTCTCATCATCATAGGTCTATTGCCCTTCATTTCAATGGTTGATTCCTCCTTATATTTGTCTCTTAGAGACAATTCCACCATATTTTCTTCTCTTATGATAACTTTTTTTCAGCTTCTCATCTTCATGACTTGCAAGACATGTATTCACACACAAATTTTCAGATTTAAAATCGCTAGGTTCTCCAAACTCACTCTCCGTCAGCAACTCCTCCTATTAATTTGGAATTTTTACATATTCCATGTGAATTTCCCTTAGTCTTGTCTCCTCATCATCATCATCTTCACCAAGAAGTGGTCCTTGTTCTGGTTCATAGAGGTAAACATCCTCTCCTTCATACTTAATTTTCCTGTGTTCTTAATTTGTCTAACAAAGAACTTTGGTTCTTCTTTAACCTCTTTTGTCATAGAGATCATTTCACCTTTTCGTTCTTTAATTCCCAACCACCTCTTTGGTCTTCTTCCATTTCTTGTAGAAGCAAAAACATTAAGCTTACTCTTTCCTTTAATTCATCCATTTCTTTGTCAAATTCCTCTTGACTCATCCTTCCTCTCATGGAATTTTCCTTGGCATCCTCTTTTCCTCTATTGTGGCTTGCACTTGAACCTTTGTAATGACTATCACTAGTCATTTCACATTCCTTTTGTGAGCTTCCTCTTTCCCACTATTAGCTGCAATAAAGCCTTGTTAACAATTCTTCTCCAGCAACCTATCATCCCAATACGTCACCAAGCATTCTTCTTAGCATAGCCTTTCGGTATTCCTTTCATTCTTTCCTTTAGAAGCTCATGAGCACTCACTCTTTTGGGCTTCTACACCTACTTTTCAGATCCCTTAAGAACTCCTCTCATTCTCTTCTCCTTTCTCTCGAGGACTTCTTCTGTCCCGATCACTCTCCAACCTCAACTAGAATATTCCCCTCTAGAACTTCTCTATTGGAAGGTTCTATGCCATAGTTTTTTTTAGCTCCTACCTACAATTATCAATTTCTTGACTAGGTTAAAATAAAGTTCTAAAGACCATGTTTAGCTCTTGAACTTCCTTAGCACTGAGACCTCCTTCTATTCAAGAACATCATTGTTTCCCTCTTGGTTAGGACTATTTCCACCACTCCTCCTGAGTTCATTGGTCCAATATGTTTGCACTCCAATTTCTCTATGTTTGTTGATCACTTGTCTATAAATATCCTCACTCTATCGTGTCCTAGTTTTGCTTCAAATCCTCTACCTTTCGATTTCCCTCTCCAATCCTATTCTTGAAAAATAAACCAATTATCAGATAATACTCAAAATAAATAGGGCAATCATTACCTCATAGTCAGACCCTATGGGATTGTATATTCTTCTCTAGTTGTATTATGGTTTGAGGTCTTTCTTAGTATTTTATACCACTAAGTTCCCTTAGTAATGAGATCTCAAAATCTCTTGAATGTGTCAAATGAATTCCCTATCAAGCCTTTAAACTTGATGTTGTCTTTGTTGCTTCATATTTTCATGGGCTCCATTGTAATCTTTACCAACATCCTCCTCTTTAATTCCTAAAGAGCGTTGTCGTCACTCTGATACCACTTTGACACAGTCGTTATGGCTGCTGTCGAAAACCCGTGAGAGTCAATATTGTGGATCGATTTTGTTTGATTATGGCCAACACTATTAAAACCCACAGGCAAAACTTTGGTTAAATATCATGCACTCAATTCCAAACGTCCCGTGACAAAGCGCACACTGTCTTAATTTGATGATCTGAATGGACCACACTTCACGTGTGAATGGATTTCACCTTTTGCATTGGAAATTATCTCTGGGGTCGGACTCATATATCACTTGCAAAAAACATTTAGTATATAGATACAATAGAGTCTGCTGTCACAAGGCTCACGCTCCATAAAAAGAACCAAATGAAACTTGAATAAAAAATATAACAATGCCTTGCTCCTAATGGGTCCACCCTAGTCTAGGGTTCGAAAACATTTTAAATTGCTCCCTTTTGATATCCACCACCAGTCCGGTCTGGCACAATTCCGCACTTCTAATCTAGCTATACTCATTTCAAATGAAGGAATCTGCAATTCATAGTTGATATTGACTTAAGCACGCAGAGTCGACATCCAATTTCCTCTCCCCCAAGCTAGCTATGCCCGACACTGGACTTGAGCGTGAAATAAACCCCCATACACACAAATCAGCTAATCAACTGGGCTTAACGCAAAGACACTTGCCCATTTGAATAGGGCATCAGTTCTTATTCTGACACAGCAATCAAACATAAAGAAAGACTCTAATTCTATTAAAACTTAAAAGATATATTTACATGCGACAATTATAGCCTTACTTGTTCTAATGTAGATCCCTCGTGCTCCTTTTTGAGCGGATTTTTTCTTTGATCACCCCAAAGATTCTTTTTCGAAGTCCTCTCGAGACACTCGCCAGTTTCACTTTTATAGAGACACATATCTAACTATTTGGACATAAAAGAAAGAAAGATTCTTTTGGACATTTTTCCCTAACACCTAAAACTACACAGCAGCTCAACTTTACAATTGTTGTTGTTACACGGGCACGCTTGGACAAAGTACCAATTCATCTAAAATATGATAATCAAGATTTTTTCTATAATTACGACGTTTGAAAAACAATTAAAATCCTACCATTCTTAATTTATCCCAATAACAATTTGAAAGAATTTCCTTTCACATTGAAATTTACGTGACCGCTTTTTGGGTCTGGAGAAATGATTTCCTCTGCATCATAGAGCTTTTCAAAATTTCTAACGAGATAAATAAATAAATCGAAACGACACTGTGTAAGGAGATAAGGAATAAAACAAATAACCCGTGAAAAATTCTAAAAGCAAAGCAAAGTTGAAATGGTGGAGTCTGTAAATAACAGGATAAACTCCCAAAAGTTACAGCAATGATTAAAGCCGGAGGATAGGTACAATATGTAGAATAAATGAAAACTCATACCTTGCAATTAAAAGAACATGCTTCTGTCTCGGTGGAAAACTCTATAACCCTTTGCTACACTTGCCTAACATGAGGCAACCAAAGTTCCTTTCATTCTACACTCGAAGACACTCATAGTGGTCGTATATTGGTGGTGAAAGAAATGAAGTCCACTCTTACAGTTGGGCTGAACCAAAGTAGTTGAATACATGACAGAGTACAAAAATCGTCGAACTCTATACTTTGATGAACCATCAAACTACCAGGGAGCACGAAGGAAATGTCCCCAGTCA
Organism: Pinus albicaulis; assembly: GCA_034641835.2. Taxonomy (NCBI): domain Eukaryota; kingdom Viridiplantae; phylum Streptophyta; class Pinopsida; order Pinales; family Pinaceae; genus Pinus; species Pinus albicaulis. Next base: position 376,185,713 of record CM076583.1, read on the forward strand.
TCATGAAAATAATTCCTACTGTGAGGACGGATTACGTTGCTATATTACTTCCGGTGAAGATGAATAATACCAATGCCTCACCTCCCGGATGCGGGTGATCCCCAAGTACATCGACGTGGAGGCTCCTCCGCAAGGCGGATGGCACAGCCACATGGTTGTGCATGGCCTTAGTGCGGATGCTCTTAAATGGTGCAGTTACTCACCCGATGCCTGCATTTACCCACTCGCTTCGAGCAATTACACACGTCTGGACTGCTGCCCATCGTGGTATTTCATCGTGCCCTGCAACGACATTCCCGCTGTCTTCTCCTGCAGTTTGTTGGTCTCTGTCCAGTTTTCTGGTCTCTGTGCGACTCACACTAGCTTGCATTCCTCGCCTCCTCTACAGCTCGAGGCCTCCTACCATCTCTCCTCTCACAAGTCCGCATCCCACCTCACCACTCGAGAGCTTACATGCCTCGGCACCACAGGATGCGATGCCGCAGAGGCCGAGGTCGCGGCCAATGCTCTAGCCCTCCCATCTCCCTCCATGATCAGAGCCACTCCCCCCTCCATAAGGATAGTCCTGTTGAATTCCTGCTCAATTTCGACACCACCAAAGCTCTGGACTAACATCGCGTCTCAACCACACTTTCTTTGCGTCTTCTGGAGGTCCTGTCCAGCTCTAGTTCTGGCTCTCGGAAAGGTTTAAGAAAGTCTATCATTTCTTCGTCCTATCCCCAGCACTCCAGAGGCCCTACCAACCAAATCTTCTTTGCGTTCCTCCAAGAACGAAGGGGCCAATAGCTCAACAGAAAATGATAAGGTTGTTGTTAGTGTGCGTTCTGCTTCCACGCTAGAGCCTACAACACAGTCATCGAAGAAGGAAGAGGACTCCTTAGAAGACTATGATTGCTTCATTGTTGAAGAGCTATCACTTGACAACCAGAAGCATGACCCGCCGCACCAGAATTAGCATCAAGAGGTTTCCTACCTCAACTAGTTTTCACTTTAATGTTGTTATGTTTTACTTGTTCCTGCACAATGCTACAAATTTTTGGACAATTATGGTACATGTTGGTTTCCCCACATGGGGTAGCAATCTCTGAACTCGTTTCCCCAACTAGGGCAGTCCCAATTTTGAGCTTTTTAACTCTATCCCTACCGGAATTGCTAGCATAGCAGCTCTGGGGAAATGTTTCGAATTGTATTTTTATGTACCATATAATAGAATCAGTGTTACTTAGAAAAAAAAATACCAATGCCTCACCAATATAATTCCTCTAGTTAGTTTTGCCTAATTGGGGTCCTTGGGGTGCGTTACTTATAGATAATAATAACAATGTTTTTTTTTTTTTTTCCAACGCACAAATATTTTTTTATTTACACCTATCCTATTTTTTCCCAAAAAGTTGTGTTTTGCAACCGCTATCAAATTTGGGGCTTGGATCTCTTCCTTGTCATGTTTGATGAGGAATCCAACGAGACCTTTTACTGCCCAATGTTTTTGGAAGAAATATTTTTGATACTTAAATAATTTGCAAAAGATAAATGCCCAGGCCCCCATGACTCAACTATGAATATATTTACACATTTTTTTTAATTGATGGGACAAAATATCTTATAGTGGAAAAGTGAAGAACTACTAGTCATATCTCAAGATCTATAAATTCTACTTTCCTTTCTCTTATCTCGAAATCCTCTTCTCCTCGCACCTTTTGAGATTTGAGTTCGATCTCTCTATGTAACATCACATACAAACTGATCTCTAAGGTGATTGTGAAACATATTACAAAATACCTCTCGGCCCACATATCCAGCGAAAAATTCCATTTTCTGAATAATCGTCTGATTCATGATGCCATTTCAATGGAACATGAATGTATACAATCTATAGACACAAAAAATATGGATGCTATTGTTATGAAAGTGGACTTGCAGAAAGCCTATGACTATGTAGATTGGTCCTTCATTCGCCTCATATTATTCAAGATTGGATTACGTGCACATAATGTGGAATGGATTATGGCCTATATATCTACTGCCTGTTATGTTTTACTTATCAATGGATATCCTTCGAGCATTTTCAAGGCAGGCATGGATGCTCTCTTTCCCCTTTAATTTTCATTCTTATTATGGATGGTCTTAGCTTGAATATTAGGGGGGCACAGTCTATGGGAGTTTTCCGGGGCCTTTGTTTATCTCATAGTGTGAATATTACTCATTTATTTTTTGTAGATGAAATTCTTAATTTTGGTATGGTTTGTAGATCTCAATGTTGTGCTCTGCATCATATCTTATTACGTTACGGGGTAACCTCTAGATTGGTTGCAATTGGTAGCAAATTGATTTTGCACTTTGCTAATGGTGACAAATCTAATATTGATTTTATTGCAGGTATATTTGGAGTCAGAACAACTCCTCTAGTTGATGGCTTCTCTTATTTGGGATTTATAGTAAAGCCTAATAACTCCAAGATTTCAGACTCGAACTGGCTACTATACAATTTTTGAAAATGTCTGAATTCATGGACACATAGGTGGATTTCTAGGGGGGGAAGATACATTCTCGTACAAGATGTTCTCCAATAGATTATAGTATTTTGGGAAAATTTATTTTCTCTTCCATATCCGATCATATCCAAGATTAGAGCTATATTACTTCACTTCCTATGGTGTGGTTCTCGCGGGGCTACTAAATACCATCTGTGCAAATGGGAGATGTTGACCAAGCCAAAGGTTTATGGAGGATGGGGTATCTTGGACACAAAGGTTTTCAATCGAGCTTTACTAATCAAATCACTTTGGAGACCTTTGACTAAGGATGGGATCTAGGAGGGAGCAATCTTTTTGTTGTTGAAGTAACTCCATCAGGGTATTGTCCACACTTTCGGGTAGTGGATCAACACCAGAGATGAAAAAATATACATCTAAAGCTCACGAATAACATTACCCTTCTCCTGGTAACATACCCTCGTAAAGGATCTGAGGTTGATCACTTGGATGCGACTGGCGATGATCCGTCTGGTTAGCTAGGGTTTGAGATTACCAGAGTCTGATCTCGCTCCATGCCAGAGCAGCTTGCTCTCTTCTTCTAAGTTACCGATTTCCTGCGTCATCCCTTCTGAGCGCCTCAAATGTCCGCCTCTTTGGAAGGGGTGGGTAATACCCCCCCTCCTCCGAACTCTGCCTCCACTGCCATGTCTGACTCGCAGGTTAACGTAACGCCTGGATCGCAAACGGTTTCTGACAAGGTTATCACTACAGACAATAGTTCTGATGCCAAGACAAGTTCAGAGCCTCTTGGAAACGCCAGCACTGAACAAACTGATACGGAGGCACAGCAGAAAGCCTCCTCAGCCACCTGTATACCCAAAGCTGCAGATCGGATCAAAATCGATCTCCCCAGTCACCGTATCAATGGACACATTCAGTTCATGAAGGATCATGCCCTCATTGGGAAGTTCATCGGTCTCTGGCCGACTGAAAAAGCTTTGCAGGGGTGGATAAAATCCAAATGGAAACCCAAGGGTCAAGTCACCTTGCAGCTTGGACCCAAAGGTTTTTTCACGACCATCTTTCACTGCCTTGAAGACAAGACGTGCATCTTTGAAGAGGGTCCCTATTTCTTTAACTCTGCTGGCCTCTATTTGTGTGACTGGATTAAAAGATTCCATCCAGACAAGGAGGATTTCAGTTGGGCTCCGGTATGGATAAGAATGTATTCCCTGCCTCTGGAATACTAGGACGAAGAAACGCTGAGGGATATTGGAAATGGACTGAGAGAATTCATAAAGGTTTCTAAGGAAACAAAACTTCGGCGATACACTTCTTATGCCCGAATCTGCGTCTACATGCACCTTGCTAAGCCTCTCACGGACTCGGTAAGTTTATTCCACGATGACTTTGAATGGATTCAGACTATTGATTATGAGCACGTCCCCTTTCGTTGCCGTAAATGTCATGAGCATGGTCACCTTTTTCGGGACTGCCCATTGAACCAGAAACTTGCTTCCTCTTCCCCTAATGTTGGTAAAGATGCAGAAGGCTTTTCGAAAGTTTCCTCCAAGAAGAGGCACTCCAAGAAAACTCCTATCATCTCTACCGCCCCCAATATTCCCAGCACCAGCAACAGTTTTGAGGTTCTTGCTTCTAAGGACCATTTAGATGCTCAACAGGGGCAGCCCCTCTCTTCTAGCCCCACTCCGAACGCCCCTGACTCGAATCTCAATTCTTCCTCAGATTCTGATATTACCAAAGCCTCTTTAGTCTCCTCTTCAGTTGAGATCCAAACTATTCCTCCCACTTTTGCCTCTGCACTAATGGATATTGACTACTCCCAGCTTTCTGTCCCACCTTCTGGGACGGAAGACTTGAATCTGAATCTCCCAACTATTATGGAAGACGAGCCTGATAATGTTGACATCGGGGAGATCGACATTCTGGCTCTGGAGGAAGCCTACCATCAGAAAGAATTCAGTAAAATTAAACCTCATCAAATTGAAAAGCTAGCAGTGGTCCTCACTCGAGCTCAGCAAAGAAACTCCCTAGGTATCCAGGCTGGAGGATCTTTGGATAGCAAGAAAACTATGAAGGAATAAAAAAAACGTGGAAGAAAGACTACTTTGCAAAGAACCATCTCAGCAGGAGAAATACTGGTGGAATCAGGCAGATTCCCTCAGTTGACAAAGTTTTACCCGTCCCTCCCGACTAGTTCCTCATGAAGCTAGTTTCGTGGAATGTGAGAGGGTTAAACAACCCCTCAAAGCACAGGATGATTAAAAATATGATCCAGAAATACAGCCCTACTATGGTCTTCCTACAGGAGACGAAATGTAACAGCAACACTATTGAGCGCATTATGACTAAAGCCTGGCCTAACTGTAGATCAGTTTCTGTGGATGCGTCTGGCGCTTCGGGTGGGTTAGAAATTCTTTGGGATCCCCAGTGCCTTTCCTTGTATGACTTCCACGCCTCCCATTTCTGTATTCAGTCGACATTCCATTTGTTAGGCACCAGCATTCATGGACACCTAACCAATGTGTATTTTCCGCAAGAAATTCAAAAGAAATTAGATCTGCTCAACACCCTAACAGATCTAAATTCTTCAAGGCGTTTCCCGCTCTAGTTTTGCGGAGGGGATTTCAACATGACCACAACGTTAGAAGAACGCTCTGGAGACAGGCAGAGACTTGAAGGAGACTCTTCAGGCTTTAAAGACTTCATTTCAGTTAATTAGCTTGTGGATATGCAGACTTCTAATGACACATTCACCTGGAACAACAAACGTAGTAGGCCGCTGCACATTGCATCCCGGTTGGATCGTTTCCTCATGTCAGACAACGCTATTCATCTTGGGGGGGATTTTAATTCTTCCATACTTCCCCTCGCAGGCTCGGATCATTGGCCCATCCTCTTGCAGTGGTTTCGTCCGGGAGCGCATTGCAACAGACCATTCAGATTCGAATCATTTTGGTTTTCCCATGCTGGTTTCAAAGACTTTGTCACCAAGGAATGGCGCTCCTTTGCTCCAGCAGATGGCTCAAAAATGTTCCAATTCCAACAAAAAATCAGGAATCTTAAATTCTCTCTCAAACACTGGAATAAAACCCACTTTGGCAATATATTCGACAACAAAAGGGAGTACGAGCTTCAAATGAACCTATTGCAGCAGAAAATCATAACAGAAGGCAGAACAGAGGACTATGATAAACAAGAAAGGGAGCTCATAACAAAAATTGACAAAAGCAGGCTACAGGAAGAGACTTTCTGGCGACAAAAATCTCATATCAGATGGCTTCAAGATGGAGAGAAAAATACCAAGTTTTTCCACAGGTCCACTATTCAGCGAAGGATGCATAACCATATTGCCTTTATGAATAGTTAGACTGGGACGCACCTCGAAACGCATGAGGATTTTGACAAAGAACTTCGAGGGTACTTCAAAAACCTCTTGCAAGAACCGGATGGCAATCGTGAGCATGCTATTTTCTCTATCACCCAACATATTCCTAAAATCATTACCGAGGATCACAATGCAATGCTTCTTCAGCCGGTAACTTTACAGGAGGTGGAGAAAGCCATTACACAGCTTAAGGAGGGGAAAGCGCCTGGCCCGGACGGCTTCACAACCAACTTTTTTCATGGTTTTTGGGAGCTTATCAAATTGGAAGTTTGGGCTTTAGTGGAGGAATCTTGATCCATGCACTGGATCCTTCCCTCACTGAACACAACCTTCATTGCTCTCATTCCCAAAGGGGAGAACTCAAGCACCCCGGATAAATACATACCCATAGCGCTTTGCAATGTTATTTACAAGTTGATTTCCAAAGTTATTGCTAACAGAATTAAGCCTCTCCTTCCTCTTCTTATCTCGCCAGAGCAGACTGGTTATGTGGAGGGTCGTCAAATTTTGGATGGTATTATCCTTTCTCATGAAGTTATCCACTCCCTCAAAACCCTCAAGAAACCAGGCATGCTTCTTAAACTTTATCTCTCAAAATCCTTTGATAAATTAAGCTGGCAGTATATCAAACATGTCTTATTAGCCTTTGGTTTCAATGCTGCTTGGACTAGATGGGTAATGAGCCTTCTCTCCTCTCCCAGTTTTTCTATCCTTGTCAATGTCTCTCCATCTTTACCGTTCCGGTCTTCTAGGGGTATTAGGAAAGGGGACCCCTTATCACCTTTCCTTTTTGTACTCATGGCGGAGGGTCTTGGTCGTCTTATTAGCCACGCTGTTTCCTCCGGATCTATTAAAGGTATTTCTCTCCATGACAGTCCCCCCATTACTCATCAACAATTTGTTGATGATAATTTGCTCTTCGGCCATCCTTCTGTTCAGGAAGCAAGAACCCTCAATTCTTTGCTTAACACTTTCTCGGAGGCCTTTGGTACTTCCATCAACGCTGCTAAATCCCACATTTTCTTCTTTAACACCCCTCCCATCACTCAGCATAATATTGCCCGAATTTTGTGCTTCAAGATTGATGTTCTTCCCTCCAAATATCTGGGAGTTCCTCTGATAGACTCTGTTATAAAGCATACCTCCTGGAGAGCCCTGCTAGATAAGATGGAAGCTCGCCTATCCTCCTGGACCTATCGCTCTCTCAACTTGCCCAGCAGAGTCATCCTAATTAAATCTGTTCTGCAAGCCATGCCTCTGTACCTCTTTTCCATTCTGGCGGCTCTTAAATGGGTGTTGAAGCAAATTTGCAACATACAAAGGAATTTCCTCTGGGGCTCCTCGAGTCTTAACAGAAAATGGGCTCTTGTCAAGTGGACTGAAGTCTGTACTCCCAAAAATACTGGAGGTTTGGGCTTAAGGGATCCGCTACACAACAATATTACCATGGGGGCTCGTATTTGGTGGAACTGGGTTTCCAAACAACACATCCCTTGGGCCCGTCTTTGACAGGTTAAATATGCTCCGGGCAGGTCTCAGGCTGATCTCATCCGTCTCAATTCTGATGTTCTTGGCTCTTTGATATGGAATGCTACAAAGCTTCATGGAGCCTTCATTCAAACTCATAGTTTCTGGGAAGTTCATTCAGGAGATCAAGCCAGATTTTGGGAAGATTCTTGGCAGCAGTCGCCGAAGCTCTCATCGCTCTTCCATAAACCCCTCTGGCAAAATCAGCTTCGGACTAATGTCCCCTCTCTTGTCAACAATTTTTGGCAACCCATTCCCTTGCATGGCTATCAGGTTTGGAAGCCAGCAACTTGTTGGCAAGATGATTGGCTTGGAGAAACCTATGAAGATATTGAACAAGAGCTCATTCTTAGAAGAATTAAAGTTTCCAATCAAGCTGACAAATTAAGATGGGGTTATACTACTCGGGGAAACTTTTCTACACAAGAAGCTTACAGATTTCTCTTTTGCCCGCAGCATGATCAGCTGGATCGTATTTGGGCTCAAGTCTGGCAGCCTCACTCTTGGCCTAAAATCTCTACTTTCCTCTAGCTTCTCAGCAAAGGAAAAATTCTTACATTGGACAATCTCTTAAAAAGAGGCTTTATCGGTCCTTCAAGATGCCCCAATTGTCAGTCTCAAATTGAAACTTTGCAGCATCTCCTTGATTCTTGCTCTTTAGTTTCTTATCTTTGGGATCAATTCTCTCTATGTTTTGGAAAAACAGGGCGAATAGAAGGGGATATCAACAATACAATCAGAAGATGGCCTTCGTTGCCATTTCAATGTAATCTGCTCAACAGCATTTGGAATTTGTTCCCAAGTTTCATCTATTGGGCCTCCTGGAAGGAGCGTAATCACAAAATCTTCAAGGAAAGAGCCACACCGAATGCAATCATTTGGTCCAATCTTAAGCGCAATCTGCAGGAAACTCTGGCCTTAACTCCTTGGCAAGACACAGATATGCCGACCTCCCCATCTGAATGTCTCATTTGGAAGCAATGGGACCTTGATCTCAGTCACTCCAGTCTGCATTCCCAGAACACTTTGAAGCATGCTGACTCTCCCATCTCTTGGTCGCCTCCTCCACCACGTTCTTTCAAAATGAATTTTGATGGAGCGGCTAAGGGCAATCTGGGTCCTGCCGGATTTGGAGGCATTTTTAGGAATCATGAAGGAACTATGGCTCACATATATTTCGGCTCTATGGAACGCGATTCCAATAATGCTGCTGAACTTGAAGGCTTATGGCAGGGGTTGAATATTGCAGAGAGAGAGAATTTCTTCCCGCTGGAAGTTGAGGGGGACTCTTAGATCCTGATTGTAGCGGCAAACCGTCTCCACTCAGGTGCCTCTGCTTCCAACGTTGCTTCCAGTTGGCGACTTCAAAATAGACTGGAACTCATTGAAAATTGGCTCAAGACGCCTAAAGCATTAACCTTCAAGCATATTCAACGCACAGCCAACACTGTAGCTGATTGATTGGCCAATCAAGGAGCTCTACAGTCTTCTCCTTTCTACGAAGGTTTGCTACAGAATTCCAATGATGAACAACTTATACAGGACTACACATCCTTGGTGCAAAAGGATACCCAAAATCCGAATGCGGGTGATCTACACGTTTAAGGGGGGACTTGGACGGTTGGCGGGCGAGTGGAGTTCAACCGCCGTCACTCTCCTTGGCACCCACAGCGACATCATCAGCATTAACTTCGACTGGTCCGGAACAATTGAGAAGCACATTCCTCCAGTTTTACGCTCCATCTATTTCGAAACGATTCGCAGCATTAACTGTTCTCCAGAAGCAGATTTGGTGAATTTCGCGGCGGTGGGGGTTTGGTGGCGCGATGGTGGAGCGAGGGCGGAGCCACCTCTCCTGGTGGTTACGGGGGGTTTATGTCTGCCCGTACAGACCATTTGGGTGACCCCCCGTAGTTCACCACAACCGTTGATTCGAGGTCAACGCGTGTTTGGCAAGTCAAATACAGGGGGTGCTCATCCGTTAACCGTCGCGCGGTTTGCCCCCCCGCACTCCGTCGATCTCTGCCATCTTGCGCGCCTTTTACCCTGCGATGTACGTCCATGCAGCTGCCTGTCAATTCTTCTGCATAGTTGGAAATTACTTTCCAACATTCACTGCCTCCATCACGATCGCCTACCTTACAGCTTGTTTTCAGCTATGGGATTCATATTCTGATGTTTATATTTCCCCTGCGAGGGTTTTTTTTTTTGTGAATTATGTTTTGGCACTGGTTTCCCTACTTCAGGGCAGTGCTCCTCAGGAGTTTATGTTCAAATGCCACTGCATTGGGCAATGTTCAGGCTCAAGCTTGCTGTAAATATTTTTCCTTTTATCTGTTAATAGAATAGTCTTACTTAGAAAAGAAAAAAAAAAAGGATGGGATCTAGCAGGATATAATCAAAAACAAATATCTCAAATGAAAGGACATCATTGCATGGTAGAGAGATAACATTATTATCAGGACTAAGGGACCACTCATATGACTAAGCTTCATCAAGGTGATGTAGTGGCTCTAGTTGAGGCTAAAATGGGCGTTTGGAAATGGATTATTTTTTTTAAGAAAAGAAAATTGTGTGATGAAAGCCATACAAGATATTTTTTTTTAAATAGCACATGGAGGAGATTCTACACTCCACGAGTTAGTTTTTTATGGAACAGGAAATTTGATAGTGGAAATGGGGATTTCCAATCTGAAAGGATGCACCTCATATTGGTTTGGTTGGTCATTGTGCTTAGGTTTGGAATGAATTTATCAGGAACCTTCAAATGGTGGGCCTTTGTCATACTGAACAGGGTGATCATCTTATATGGGGCAGATGCCTACACAAGCATTCTATGGTGGTGGTCAAAACATATAAATACTACATGCGCCACATTTATAATTTGACGACACCATCATGGTTTCAGAAGTTATGGAAATGGAGTGTTCCTCTTAAGATCATGTTGTTAGTCCAGTTGGTGTGGAAGGACAAAATCCTAACATGGGAAAATCTACTCAAGCGAGGACATTTCAGTTTGGGGTGGTGTTTTTCTGTAGAAAAGAATTAGAAACCAACCTAAATATTTTCATCTTGTGCCCTACTACCATACTCATATGGTTACTAATATTACAAGCATATAACATCTCTGACAGACCAGACCTTACGGTCGAACATTGTCTCACTGTTTGAGCATAAGGGGGTGGTCAATCCAAGCAACTTCCATTGTTTTTTTTTTGGGAGGTATGAAATGCACAAAAACGTTGCATCTTTGAGGGGATGTCGATCAACATTAACAAAATCTTTCACAAAATCATCTCCTAGTGACACTTTTGAATCCATTAAAGATTTATCCACTTTCCACTATTCTATATTCATACATTTCCCTCCAATTTTTTTTATGGTGCGGATCAGAATGGCCTTTATGGATGTGATGCATGGCTCATATTATGTAATAGGACACAATATAAACTCTCCTAAAACGATGGCACTGGTACCATTTCCAAGGCAAAGACATTGGCACTTTGGGAATTATTATGATTTGCTAATAGACGTCAGGTTAATAATCTTCATATTTATGGTGACACGAGATCCCTCATTCAGGGTCTATTAGGAGACACTAACTTTTCTCCCCCACACTTAACTGGCTAGATTGGTCACATTAGATTTCTTATGCACTCACTCAAGGGAATCTCTCTTCATCATATATATCACGAAGCTAATACGGTGGTGGATTCTCTCTCAAAAGATGGACTAAATTCTGATTTTGGGGATATGAAATATTGGCTCGTAGAAGATAATATCACTAAAGAGGAAGGTTTGCACACCCTTCCATATATTTTGAAGTTTTAAGTATTTCATTTTTCCATATTCCTATTGTTTTTTTGCTCACTATTATATATATGCGTCTTGTGATGAACGATGAACATTTGGTTATTAGAGACTTTATTTGATTGATTTTTTTTTAAGATTGCACATGAATATGCAATCATCACGAACAATATTTATTGGCTATATGTACTAAACTTTTTCATTCATATAATCCAGTATATTTTTTATCTAAATAAAAAAATTCTCGTGGTGGCTAAGCTAAGCTACATGGTTTATAAAATGTAATACAAATTTTAATATATATATATATATATATATATTAAATACAATTCTGAAGCTTTATACATATTTGTTAATATAAATTTAAATAATTAAAAAAAATTAAAAATTTTAAAATAATTATAGAAATCCATAAATACTTTGTAAATCAAATATAAATCAACAACTTTACTATGTTTTTATTTAAATGCAAACAAATAGTTATATACATAAATTTATCATGTTACAAATATATTTTTAAAAGCCCGCCCATAAAAAAACTAATACCCAAATGTGTCACACTTACATATCTAGTCAATTATGATTGAAAATTCAAGCCTAATTCCAAAGCCAAATTATTTCATTAAAACTAGAAAAATGTATTAATACAATACGTACATTCCAAATTATAAAAATAGAGCCTATGAATCCTAGGATAGAGAATAAAATATGTATATTTCAAATGATACACACAAAACATAGACCCTAAATTTTTATTATTTTATGAATAAGAGGAATCCATATTTCTTGATTTGTTTTTTTATCTTCTTTAACTCCAAAACCCAAAGCAATAGATTATAAATCAATCTTTACAAATGCATGAAGGTTGAAAATGAATATTTACAAGAATATAGAAATTACACAACACAAAGCTTGAAAACCAAATTTTATAAATAGATGTACATATGAAATAATATCCAAATATAGGGATATACTCAAAATGTGTAAAGTTAATGTCTTTTATATGGCTAAATGTTGCACTTTTTTACAGCACCCTTAGAGAAGCACAACTCCCTCTCATAAAAATGGAGTAGAATAGCTATTGGGCTGAATTAGGTACCACTTTATAGTGAACTTGAATATCTCTACTAAGTTGTTTCTATTTTCCAAAAAATACATGCATTTTGGTAGAGAATTTTGAGTAAGACTATGGAGATGCAAGTTTATAACTTACTAAATGTATATGAAGTGAAATTATTTTTAAGCACATTTAAAGAACATCCACTAAGAGAATTTAGTCGAACATCCACCAAGAGAATTTAGTCTCAAGTGTGTAGCATATGGGAAGGCATCAAAAATGAAATCAAATTCTGGAAACTCAAATCTTATCAGAATTTCTCTTTCTCGAGGGGAGTGTGTATGTCTAATGCGATTTTCTATGTCTAATGCACTAGCATATCTTTTATACCCTTAACAAATTCATCCCTATTCAAACTAGTGTTAAAATCCCCCATGCCCTCTAACTCAAATGCAGCTTGTCCTAGTAGCATATAGTTAAAACATATGAATGTAGTTATCTAAAGAAAGCACACTAAGTAGCCTACTAAAGTGGAGAAAAAATACAACTCCATCTCATAAAAATGGAGTAGAATAGCCATTGGGCTAAATTAGGTACCACTTTATAGTGAACTTGAATATCTCTACTAAGTTGTTTCTATTTCCAAAAAATACATGCATTTTGGTAGAGAATTTTGAGTAAGACTATAGAGATGCAAGTTTATAACTTACTAAATGTATATGAAGTGAAATTATTCTCAAGCACATTCAAAGAACATCCACTAAGAGAATTTAGTCGAACATCCACCAAGAGAATTTAGTCTCAAGAGTGTAGCATATGGGAAGGAATCAAAGATGAAATCAAATTATGGAAACTCAAATCTTATCAGAATTTCTCTTTCTCCAGGGGAGTGTGTGTATAATGTGAGTGTCTATGTCTAATGCACTACCATATCTTTTATACCCTTAACAAATTCATCCCTATTCAAACTAGTGTTAAAATCCCCCATACCCTCTAACTCAAACGCAACTTGTCCTAGTAGCATATAGTTAAAACATATGAATGCAGTTATCTAAAGAAAGAACACTAAGTAGCCCACTAAAGTGGAGAAAAGATACAACTCCCTCTCATAAAAATGGAGTAGAATAGCCATTGGGCTGAATTAGGTACCACTTTATAGTGAACTTGAATGTCTCTACTAAGTTGTTTCTATTTCCAAAAAATACATGCATTTTGGTAGAGAATTTTCAGTAAGAATATGGAGATGCAAGTTTATAGCTTACTAAATGTATATGAAGTGCAATTATTCTCAAGCACATTCAAAGAACATCCACTAAGAGAATTTAGTCGAACATCCACCAAGAGAATTTAGTCTCAAGAGTGTAGCATATGGGAAGGCATCAAAGATGAAATCAAATTCTGTAAACTCAAATATTATCAGAATTTCTCTTTCTCGAGGGGAGTGTGTATGTATAATGCGAGTGTCTATGTCTAATGCACTATCGTATCTTTTATACCCTTAACAATTTTATTTTATTTTTGTTTGTAAGTTTCGTAGAGCCTTTCTATTTTCTATTAATCATAAAGCAAGTTGCTATACAAATAATAATGCATGACTTAGCCTCAACCTGCCCGAAGGAAACCAGGTCTATTGGCCACCTTAGAGAATTATATGCCAACCAGTATTGGTATTGTTTTTTCCTTCTACTTTCCGGTATAACTATATTACTTTTTCCATAAAAAAAACATTTTAAACAGTAAAAAATTTCCGCCTTAAACATTCAAAAATGACAATGAAAACAAGAAACATAAGATTCACCCATCTGATGAGTCTATTGGGGCTGGGTCCTTTGCAGTGGAACCACGCATCTCAGCTTGTTGTAGCCCTTGAATTTGACGTTCGAGCCTCCCAATCCTTGCTGTTACATGGTACTGATAGCTGGCAATATCTCGAATCTCTTTCTTTATTTGCTGCAGTTCTGCTACTACTAATGAGTTACCTCAAGTGTCTTGCATTCCTGCCATGGCTTTTGCCAAGATCCATTTGAGCTTCCAGTATGTGTTCACTGATTGATGGAAGAGTGAGATTCTTCCTCTCGTATTTCCTGGGTCACATAGAAAATCAAAAGTTGCCTCCTGCTGCTTTATGTCTTCTTCTTCATGGGAGCTCTCCCTTTCCCATCCATGGATTTTATTACAAATTTGAATTGGGTTACCAACTTCATAGAGGTCAGAGATGTTTTCAAGAACTTGTTTGTGAGTTTTCCTGCCGCGTTTACTTGGGCCCTCCTCCTTCTGGTTTGTGTGTTCTTGCTTTCCTTTTTGGGTACTTTTCCATTTTCCAGATTGACCTCTCGCCATGACAGCTTGAGAAATTAATCGGCCTGTATAAATGTAAGATATTCTTGTATGTTGCCGAGCGAAGTTAATGAGAAAATTTTTGCAGGTAATGATGGAGCCTTCTACTCCATTACCTACTGGTGGATATGCTTGTTTTTCCAAGTTGGTTGACTGATATATGGCGTAATTGACTAACATAGTATCTTTGACAGAGACTTTTATAGAAGAAATTTGTTGTGGGTCGTAATAGCAGAAGCCTGCTATGACATTCCTACTCCAATTACGACTAGACTACATACGAAGTAAAATAGACCTATTTATGCCATATGGGAAGTTCAATGTTTTCTTTTTTATAATGTTATCCCAAGATTCATCTCCCGTAAGATGAATGCTCATGCAGTAAAATCGAAAAAACATATAACACCGACCTTTCTCCCTATCCCCAAACCCTATCTTAGATCTGTGACAATGAATGTCCATGAAGTCTGTTTTGATGCTGGTGAAGGGGGTTTGTAAATAAAATTGAAAATAAAACGAGGAGTTTCCTACATGCTAGACATGCAACCCCGACTCATTGTTATTTCTAAAATTTGTATAGAGGGGCAATTGCTCTAGGGCTTTAGAGTTTAACTTGGAGCAGACCCTTAAATTTCCTATCGACGGGCTACGGAAACAGAGTTCAATTTCTTCAATTTCTTTAAAACCAGAACAATTAAAGACTATTTTCAACTGACAGACTAACTGCTTACAGGAAATAGCCATATTCTCATCATCATTGTTACCCGCCATGGGTAGAAAAGGGGAACTGAAAAACGAAGGTGACGAGAACCATCATACTACTTGACCAGTCGACGGATTTGCTCTTCTCCCTCCACTTCGTCTGGTAGGTCTACTAACCGGCTGTTGATTTCCTTCCTACCATGTATGCTACCCTTATGCATTAATCTCCTCTGCATTCGGCATCGTTTCCCAGCCTTTTCTGACATCCACTGCTGGCCATCAGATTTTTCTTTAACCTCCATCATCTCCGAGCGTGCCAAGTATCGGCATTCAGCTTCTCATTAATGTCTAGGATGGTTGGTCAGGTGCACGCCCCCGCGTGACACCGACCTCCATTCCATTCACCCACATGAAACCTTGATCGGAGTTGAGAGCCTTTTCTTTATCTCTTTCAAGGATAATCTGCAGCGATTGCAGCTCCACATTCCATGCGGGGTGGTTTTGATTTATGTCCAGATGGCCTCCTTCATGCCTGCAGCCCCAGTTAGCGAAGTAATCTGCGGCTTCGTTTCCTCCTCTATGGACATGCATGGGGATCATATAACCAATTTGTTGGATAACTTGGCCAATCTCCTGAATTAATCTTTTTTTTCACCAACTCTTACTTATCTTGTCCCATGGGATTCCTTGTTGAATCTTTTGTAATATTCCTATTACCATTGTTGAGTCAGCTTCGTTGTTTGTAGAAAATCCAACCTCCATCATGAACACCCTGCAAACTGCTCCTCGAGAATTTATAAATAGCCCCCCTATTCCTGCCTACCCTGGGTTTCCTTTGGAAGCTCCATCATAATTAAATTTAAGAAATCCCACTTGTGGGAGCTTAAAGCTGTCAGAATGATTTTGCCTTTGGGGTCTAAACTTCCATAGAGATTTTGCGATCATTTTTTGTTTTAATTTGAGTCTAGCCAGAATCCTGCTCTCATTCTCTGTTACCTTCCAATCTTCATCAAACCAATTTTCTGATAAGATTGTTTCCCAGATATTTTCCAGTATCACCTTCCATACCTGGCTTGCTTCCTTCTCTTCCTATCTGAAAATATGTTAGTTTCTTTCCTTCCATATTCCCCATAGAATAAATCCCATTGACAGCCTCCATGCTCTATTCAAAACTTCGCTTTTGTATCCCCCTTTTCGCCATTTCCTGATAGTCTCATTGATACTTGTCATATCTCTGTCTGTTTGTTGAAAGATTGTAGCATTGTTCTGCCACAGCGTCACTGCCAAAGAGCAAGTGTTAAATAAATGTTCTATGCTTTCCTCCTCGCTCTTACACATTTTACAAATTTATGGGCCTTGTACACCTCTGTGTTGCAATTGATCCCAAGTCAGGGTCTTCCGATGGCTGAGATCCATAGGAAATATTCTACTTTTGACCAGTAGTTTGCTCCCCATATTTTTTTCCATATTGGTACTGATATACTATGATGATTATTTGATTTAAGATAATATCGTTCTTCTATGGTAAACATGCCTTTGTTTCGATAGCCCCATCTCAGAGTATCTTCCCCGTTTGCTGAGGTTAGTTTCCTTTTTTTCATTTCCTTCTCAAAATTATTCCATTGAGCTGTTACTGGGGCATTTTTCCATTGCCCTTTTCCTTTCCATTTCCACCATTGGCTATCCTCTTCACAACAACAGTATGTGGCTACTGATCTTTGGTGAGGTAAATTTGTAAAAAGAAAATTTTCTCCCAGATCCAAGCAGCTGAATAGTTTCTCTCTCTGTTGCCATGAATCCTCCCAGAAAAGAGTTGTTCTTCCTCCTTGTACTTCCCAAAAAACTATGTTGTCTAATTAAGTCTCTGTTGATTTCCGCTAGGTTCCATATATTTGATCCTTTGGAACTACATCAATTTTCATTTTCCCTGTAATTGTGGTGGGCATTTCATATTTTCATGCCCATATAGATTTCCATAGATCAGTTCTGCCCTGTAACCATTGCCACCATAGCTTAGCGCTCATAACCTGGTTCAATACATATGGAGCTCTCAAGCCCAGGCCGCCCAGTTTTTTTGTTTTAAGGAGTTTCTCCCATGATAGGAGAGCCGATTTTCTACTCTCTTGTGCTCCCTGCCAAAGGAATTTCTTGAATATCTTAACCATGTTATTACAAACAGTTTTCGGCACCGCTCTTCCTGACAATTGATATATGGGTACGGTTTGTTGAACCGATCGGAGAAGGACTACCTTGCTTGGTGCGTTCAAAGATCGTAAGGTCCAGTTCTGGAGTCTTTTCTGCAGATTGGCCATAATATCCTTCCATCCTGCTATCCTGGGGGATGATAGGTTTAAGGGAAATCCTAAGTATTTCATGGGGAATGTCCCTATTTTAAACCCCAAAGATCTGGCTATAAAGTGTTGGTTTGCATTATTAACATTGAATAAATACACATTAGACTTGTCATTATTTATCACTGTACCTAATGCATCCATGAAAATTTTGAGAATATCCAAAATCCCTTTTGCTTCCCTTAACGTCGTTTGGCAAAATAACATAATATCATCTACGAACTGCTGGTGCGAAAGTGTGAGGTCAGGGCCCCATAGATCCAAATCTTTTAGGCATTCTTCTACTATTTTGGATTTGATGAGGCGGCCCAGGCCTTCCGCTGCTATTATGAACAAGAATGGTGAAATAGGATCTCCTTGTTGCAGTCCTGTAGTTGCATTGAAAGGTTGGGAAGGAGCTCCATTAAGTAGAACTGAAAAATTGGGGGAGGAGATGCATGACATCAACGATTGTATCCATCTATCATCAAATCCAAAAGTAGAGAGTACTGCCTTCAAATAGGACTAGTTTAAACGATCATACACTTTTGATAAGTCCATTTTGATCAGCATACCTTTCATTTTTCAGGTTTTGAGCATGTGCATTGCTTCCTGAACCGTCACTATCCCATCCAGGATTTGCCTCTGCTTCACATAGCCTGTTTTCTCTGGGGATATGATGTTGAGGAGGATTGGTTTTAGACAGTTTACCATGATTGTGGACATAATCTTGTAAATTAAATTACATAATTCTATTGGTCTGGACCCTGCCGGAGGATCAATGTTAGCTCGCTTAGGGATGAGTGAGATAAACGTAACATTTAGTGTTGGGTAAATATTTCTTATTCTCATGGATTCCTCTACCATTTCCAAAATCTCCTGCCCCATGAAGTGCCATGTTGCCTGATAAAATTCTACTGTAAATCCACCCGGCCCTAGTGCCTTGCTTTTGGGAAGATTTTTAACCACTTCTTCCAGGGTGATCGCTCGCACTAGCGCTAGATTCTGTTCGCTGCTTACCTTAGACGGGATGTGTCGACTTATTCTCTGTGTCGTTGTTTTTCTGTGAAAACCTGGTTCAGTTAGCATATCTTTGAAATGGTTTACTAACAATGCTTCTATGTCTATTTGTTGATAAATTCGATTCCCATTTTCATTCTTCAAGGAGAAGATCCTATTGTGTTGCCTCCTCTGAATAAGGGATTTGTGGAAAAAAATACAATTTTTTTCCCCTTCTTTAAGCCACTGTACCCAGGATTTTTGTTTCCAGAGTATCTCATCTTGCTTACGCTTCTCTTCCAGTTGACTTAGAAGATTTCCTTCTTCGAGAGCTAGCGCTTATGTTCGTCCTTGTAAGATCATGTGCTGCTGATTCCATTTTATATCTTCTTGGAGTTGGTGCATGGTCGCATGAATGTTTCCGAATTCTGTTTTGTTCCACTTTCTAATTTATTTTTTTAGGTTCCACAACCTCAACTGAAATGAATGCATTCTGTTCCATTCGTGGATTGCCACCATTGTTTTAATTTTTCCAAGAAGGTAGGATCTCGTAACTAGAATAATTCAAATGGAAATGGTCGATTCTTCGGGCCTTCTTTGATATATATTTCTAGTCGTATTGGCTAATGGTCAGATCCTAAAGAGCGTATTATTGCAGCTTCATAGTAAACATCTAGGGCAACGATCTCCTCAGATACTAGGAACCGATCTAATCTGGAGGCTATTTGGTGCGCCTCTCCTCTTCGATTATTCCAGGTGAAAAATCCATTGACAGTTGGTACATATACTAGTTCTTCTCTTCTAAATAACTCCATTTCCGGTTCTTCTCTTCTAATTCTGCCAAGTTTCTTTTCAGTTAGGTTCATGATCATGTTGAAATCTCCACATATTATCCAGTATTTGTCTTGATGCAGGTTTCTCACGTTCCTTATACTGGTTAAGAATGTGTCTCGTTCTCCTTGGATATGAGGGCCATAGACTGTCGTGATCACTAGATACTCCTTAGTACCTATCTGTCTAAAACGTCCTGTTAAACTACGTGAAATGGCCATCCAATTATCTATTGTTACCTCTGCTGGGTTCCATATTATAGCTATTCCTCCTGTTGTACCACTGGCATCTATTACCATTACTTCATAGTATGGTTTGAATGTCTTGAGGATAGTCTCTAATTTTCCCATAGAAACTTTTGTTTCTTTTATTAACATAACTTGAGGTTTCTCAACTTTTAACTTCTCCTTTAAATATATCTACTTGCCTTTACTATTTAGGCCTCTTATATTCCAAGAAATTACTTTCATTGGTAAATTTTTGGGATTTTTTGGAATAATGTTGTTAACGGTACTATCTTTCCTGTATTTACTAACATTTATCCTACTAACTGAATTGAGTCATGCAGTGTTCTTCTTCCTTTTTTCTTTCCAGGTTTAACTTGAGTATTTGAATCTTTCAAAGGATTTTTTTCTTGGGTACTTACTTGTTTTCTGGCCTAAGCAAGTAGGTAATGCTCGAATGTGTCTTTGTATAACTTCTTTTGATCTTATGGGATGAATCTATCATCCAAATTTCTCCATTCATACAATAACCTTTTCAATGCTTGTTCTTCTACACTTAGGTCTTATTTATGTTGTTCAACGTCCATAGCTTTGATCCTCACCGATTATTTCCTCGAATTATGACTGTTCTTGGGGTGCCTTTCTTTTTACTGCTTGCGTTTTCTGTTTCATTGTTTCTTGACTTTGGATTGAAGGTTCTTCCTTCTCTTTCGATGTTTCTCCTTCTTCTTGGAGGATCTCGTATCGATTTTGGCTATTTTTTGTTTTCGAGGTTGTATTCTGGCTTGCCTGTTGCCTGCTGTTCTTTTTTTTTGTGGTGACAGGAACGAATCCTTCCTCATTTTCTAGGGTTCCTTCATTGTTGGTGGTTGGTTTTACCCCTTGCTTTTCTGGGTTATTCTGAGGGCATGCTTTGTAGATATGGACATACTCATGGCACCAAGAGCATCGAAAAGGGATATGTTCATAGTCGAGTGTTTGCTGCCAAATGTTTCCTTCATATTCTAATTCTATTGTTTCTGCCAGTGGTTCTGAGATATTCATATAAACGCAGATTCTCGCAAAGGAATTGTATCTCCCACAGCATGTTGTTTCAGCTATTTTAACAAAACTCCCTAAGGAGTTTCCTATTCCTTCTAGTACATCCGGGTCCCAGAAATCCATTAGAAGGGAAAATAATCTTACCCATACAAGTGTCGCCAGAAATTGCTCTGCATCAGGGTTATAACATTCATCCCATTGTCGTAGAAAGGGTCCGGCATTGTTGTAAAAGTATGGACCTCCTTCAAAAATTCGTTCTTTTTCCATAAGGTTGGTAAAGATTACTGTGAAAAATCCTCCTAGTCTGAATTTGAAATCGAGATGTCCTTTCGACTGCCATTTTTCCTGAATCCATTTCAGTAAGTCCTTTTCTGTTGGCCATATGCCAATGAATTTGCAGATAAGTGCATGGTCTTTCATGTATCCTCGATACTCATCTAATTTGTTCGGCGGAATGACGAATCTGGGCTACTTTATTGCCCGAGGCAAACATTGTCCTCTGGTCTTTTCTTGCCACTCTGCTCCTAGAACTGGGTTGCCTTTCTGATTCATCCCTCCTTGCAAGTTGGCGGATCTGTTACTTTGTTCTCCAGAGGTGACATCACGATAGGAGGGAGTCAACCCCCCTCTCGAGGCAGCTGCCATATTGCCCTCAATATGCTGATCTCACTAGTGTTTTGCTCTCATCCTTCTTGGGTTGGCTCTACTTGGAATCCTAACCCTACATGTCAGTTACGTCTGCTCTTGCGTTTCTTGAGCTTTGCTTCTTCATGCATTTCTGCACTTTACTCCCACCTTATACCCTTAACAAATTCATCCCTATTCAAGTTAGTGTTAAAATCCCCATACCCTCTAACTCAAACGTAGCTGATCCTAGTAGCATATAGTTAAAACATATGAATGTAGTTATCTAAAGAATGCACACTAAGTAGCCCACTAAAGTGGAGAAAAGAATGAAAATAATAAAGAGAGTCAATTGGAGCAAACTCATTGAAAGACATATGATAATATATCAACATAATTATTTTAGTGTAGACCTTCATTAAATGTGTATAAAACTTACATTTATTTTGGGGAGATTCAATAAACGTAAATCGAACTTCACTATTTTAGTTCGAAGTTTTATTAAATGTGTATCGAATTAGATAATATACCTCTTCATCAAATTTAAGATATTAATAAATTTTAATAATAATAATTAAATATTTAATTAATAAATTATTAATTCATAAATTAATAAAATATTAAAAAATATTTAAGATACAAATTTATATGTTTTACAATATAAATTAATTCAAAAATTTAGAATATTTAATTTAAATTTTTTCTTTGAAAATTTATTTCTTTACGTAATGGATTCAAATATTTTGATAAATTGTATTGAGATATTCAACATACAATTCACACACTATTCATGTTTATGTTTTTATAAGTGAATATTTTTTTGAAACCATACTATATACTATTTGTTTCTATTGTTCAACACATAAAAGGTGGCATATTGATTTAGCAATAAGTATATTGAGTGATTTTTTAATTGAAACTTATGCTTTTGATAGTGTCTAAATGCACAGGAAACCCTGAAAGAGATATTTAACATATTAATATTAGTTTTCACATTTTAAAATTAATAACAATGATTAGAGAATATCAATTATTTTTATTTTAACATAATTGTTGTTAATATATATATATATCTTTAACTTCTCTGATGGGGTGATGAACAGGGTTGATGGCCTTTCCGAGGGAATGTGTGGGCACTCATGGTGAGCGCGTGGCTACAGGTGGGAGGGTTGACATCCTCGTTCTCTCAACATACCTTGTGTATAGGAGTGAGTAATGTGAATTGTGTGAAATTTCATTTTTCCTTTGGTCTCGCAGGTGGTGGTGCTCGTTTGAGTTTTATGGAGGGTGGCGAGAGATGTTGTCGATCATTCTGTGTTTGGATGAGCTATGGACTTTGTAGTGTGAGCCCTGCGTGGAGAGGATGTTGCTTCATAGGTTTCCCCGCGTGGGAGAGGTGTCGGTCTCGCCACCAGCGTTCCCTCCCCCCCTTCCGGGTGAGCATTATTGTTAATTGCCTATTGTCTTAGAGTCAGATTTTTCACATATGAGAATGGTCATGGCCTTCTGGTTCAGTGTGTGCTTTCTTTTTTATGTTTGGGTCGGGTGGTAACCCTTTTCATCTTGAAAGGGAGCAAAATTTATGCCTTCTTCGGCCTCTTCACGGGCTCCTGGCCGCTTGGTGGTGTTTGTGGAGTGGGTGTATTAGTTTCAGGGCAGTGTGGCTAGTGAGGGGTCGTCTGACGAAGGGGGGCAATGTTTTGCTCGTGGCGGGTCTTACTTTTTGGTTCTTCATTTTCACTATGGGCTGCTGGGTGGTGGTCATGTCGGTGCGGGTGGTGTGTTTATCCCTATGGGCAGTTCTAGCTTGGGATGTTTAGGGTGGGTTCACCTCTGACTGTCTTTGTGGAGTTGGGAAGATAACGATGCGTCCACTTCCTCGATCGGGACCCTCCTTCGGTCAAATTAAGCCAAATTCGGGTAGCTCGGGGGGTGGCGTGTCTCTCTCTCAGTTAGCAATGGCAATCACCATTGTTGGATTGCAGTAGGGCAGTAGTAGCAGCGGTTGCTCGAGTCACACGACCACGAGTGGTCAAGGTGTTGATAGGGCGAGGTTTTGGTTGTGTAGGGTTTCCACATCGGGGTGGCCGACGAGGGGGCTCAACGATGGGTCATAGGAGCTGCACCCCTCTAGGTTAGCAGCGTGGTGATTTGGTTAGCCGTGGTGATTCAGCGCGACGAGGGATGGTGCGTCATGGGGGTCATGGGTAGCGGCAAGGATCTTGCTTAGAGCGGTGTCGAGATTTGATCCAATCTTTTCTTTTAACGCTTGGAAACCTCGGAGCAGGTGAGCTAGGAGGAACATGCTGAGCTAATTTCTACTCTAAACAAAATGCACTACTTCCAGTGCCATGTCTGGGAGCGTGTAGTGGTGGTTTGGCGAGGCCAAAACTTGTTATCTAAGAAAGTAGAGAAGTAGAGGCCTAGATGGCCCATTACGAGGACTACATTGAATTCTCCTTCATCCTCTTCCTCCTCCTCGAAAAACTCCAAACAACCCAATCTCCATCACCTCCGACTATCAGCATGGTTATAGGTGTTTTATTTGTTTTGTCTGTTTACTGGTGGCTATGGTCTCTCAAGTTGTGGATTGTGTCTCTTGTTGTTTTTATGTTTCCTTGTCATATACTAATAGTGGTAGTCAACAAACCTAGTCAGAGTGATACTACTTAACCTAGTTGGAGTGATACTACTTGCATTTTTTCTATTGATGTACCTCTTTTTGGAAAAATGAATAAAAGCTTAATTTACAAAAAAAACTTATATAGCCTAAACAATTCAACTCTAATTTTATAATCAAGTTTAATGAAAATCTAATAATAAACCCAAAAAAAAGGTAATGATAAACATATGAACTCAGACATGTGAAGAAGTTAATGTGTAAAATATGATTCATTAATGTAAATAAGATTATGAAAATATATCAAAGATTTTAATTTAAAAAAATATATATATTATTATTTTTAATTAGAAAATGGATTTATTTTTAATAAGAAGATGCCTACTTGTATAAATATACTTAATAGTTCATATTTATTTTTATTTATTTATTTTTTTAATTTCTATTTCCATACATAAATTAATAAAATAAATTTAAGGAAAAAAATATTTTTATAATCTTATTAATTTTGTAAATTAACATTTTATATTACTAAAATATAGTAAAAAAAATACATGATTGTTACAACTATCTAGCAGAGAATCTCTGTGTGATTTCCCTGGGATTCAAATGTATCCATAAACTAGAACTTTACGAAGTAACCGCGAGTCCAAGAAGAAACCGTGCTACTAAACCCATATTACAAAAGGTTATAAAATCCCTTTATTATGTTTTTATTTACATTCATTCAAAATAAATATACACCGACTTAATAAATAGTTGTAGATAATCTATAAAAGTTAATTTTAAAAATGGTGTAATGCATGTCTAACCATAAGACTTTAAAATTGAGAATCAATGAAAAAAAATTAAATAGATCATTTATAAAAGTTATTTTTAAAAATGGTTTAACTCATGTCTAACAATAAGACTTTAAAATTGAAAATCAATATTATTTATGAAAAATAATAAAAATATCAAATTTTACAAATAAAAATAAAAAAATTGAAAAATAATTATAATTAGAAGAGAGCAATTAATTCATAAATGTGTATTAATTTTATAGATATATACGTGTGTTTTTTTTTTAATTTTTATTAGTAAAATAATAATAATAGTAATTTATAAATAAATGAATTTCTTTAATATATTTAAATAAATGAATTTTCTTAATATAGGGCGATTTATTAGACAGAGAATTTAGGAACATGGTGTAGAGATTAACAATATGTTGTAGACATTAGGCACAATCAAATAATCCATGTAGACATTAGGAACTTGTTGTAGACATTAGGCACAATCAATTCGGCACATCAACTTTTGCGAAACATGAGAAAAAATCATGTCACCATGTATGCATAGAGGATTCCAAAGCCATTGCTAGTGTTGATCACTTCCACCATAGGAAGCTTAGCGAAGCTATTAAGATTGAGAGACAAGTTAAGAATCTCAACAGGAATGATGGGTGAAAATTGAGTAAGCGCTAGACTCCTCTTCTCTGTACGTGATTTCTCACAAGTGTATACTACTGGTCTTTTCTGGTCTTAGTTGTTTTATTTTGTGGTTTTATTTCCCTTATACTTGTTTTTATTTACTTTTTCTTTAATTTTGGTCTTTTTCTTTAGTATAAATTTTCTTTGTTCTTGGTCTTTCTTTTTATTTAATAATATTTTTGAATATTTTAAAACTTTTATTATAATAAGATAAAAAAATCATATTAGATGGTTGAAAACCATAACCAATAATTATCATGTGGATAATCTGAAAGACATTTATCTAAACATTTAAATACAAATAAAATTATCATTTTATTAATATTTTATAAAATTTTAAATAAAATAATATTTAATTAAAAAATTTTAAAATCTACCTACATGCAAAACTTTGAAATTCATGCCTCACTAGTATAATATTAATATTTTAAAAAAACGTTTTTAAATTTTATTTTAATTTTTAAATAAAAATCTTTTAAATTTAATATTATAAATAATTAATTTAAAATTATTAATAATAAGAAGTCAATCATTAACTCATCATTATAGGCCTAATCTTAGACTACACTCATATTCATATATATACTCATATTTATAAATTTAAAGGGGAATTAATAATTATTTGACTCATTTGAGATTTTGTTAATAATTTTTAAATAAGCGGTAGTCTAACTAGATTACTTTTTTGTCTTAAAAATCATCGAAATTTTTGTAAGATTTTAAGAAAATCCGAGAGGAATTTTTGTAAATACAAGTTCTAGCTATCAAACTTCAATATTTTAGGTGTTCTAGAAATTTTTGATGGTACTGAATCCATTTCCACCATCTAAAATATCATTCATACACTGTTATTGCAATTTTTTTTTTATTTTTTTTTTTCACTTTGGGTTACACGACTCCAATAAATACAAACAAAATGATAATTTCATTACTATTTCTATAAAACTCTAAATAAAAAAATGTCATTTTATCAAACGTGCATCGCAAACATTTATAATAAATATTTCTAGTGTTTATCTGCGCTAGTGTCTACGGGATTCACGTGAGAATGGTGTTCGGCATTCAGTGAATGTAATAAGGCTTAATTAATTAAGAGCGTACGTTTCACCTGCCTACATTAAGGATCCAAGAAACTACTTAACACTAGGAATCTGCCTCAATTTAGGGCTTAAATACAGGAACCCAAGACCTAAATCTCCCATACAGTAATCTTGAGAAGCCCGAAATTCCGCACTGTGGATTTCCTGTGTGATGGCGGATCTTCGCCTTGCGCTGTCTCGTCGACGGTGGCAATAAATGTTGAGGGGATGGGGACGCCTCAAGTAAGGCCAATGCGACACGGCGACGCCCTCGCATGTGATCGCAAGTTCTACGAACAGGACCCCACTTGGCACTGCTCAGTGCATGAACCAGCAGCTCTCCTCTCTTTAAATTACATCAGAAAGGGGAGCTCAGCAGGAATGTCACAATTGCAAAAAAGTTTTGCCTGAGTGGTAAAACTTAGGAGTATCATCTGTAATTTGCTATGGAAGAGTGTCATGGAGGTGGGAAAGAGGAAGCAGGAACGGCCCTTTTCCAACGGAAATATTTGAGGCATCTGAGGGCCTTGCTGCGTCGCTTGAGATTCGAACGGGCAACAAGCCTCTGGGGCCGAAGTCGAGTTGTTAAATGGGCTGCGGATCTGTCGATGGCCATGACGACAAGAGGTGGAACCCAGTGGAGCCGGGCCATCGTTCGCCAGTATCTTTGCAGAATCAAGAAAACCCGCGGCCAAAGGCGAGTATTTAAGTGCGGCCGGAATTCGCAGAAAATGAGATCAGTGTCTGTCAAAGCAAAGGCCTACAAAACGATCGCTGCTAATTATATACTGTCACATAGCGACGAAGAAGAACGCACCGTGGCTTCACGTATACAACGCCTGAGGTTGTTCGTCCCAGGAAGCCAGCGGCTGGACACGCCCCTTTTGTTGCAAGAGACCGCAGACTACATCGTGGCGCTTAAGATGCAGGTTCAGGCCATGCAAGCACTCGCAAACTGCTACACAAATTCGAGTGCTCATGCTCCTTGACAGGTATAGGAACAAGGTGGCTTGGTGCTCATGCCCCTTGACAGGCGTTTTGTAGGTCCCTCGTTATATTTATATGTCTCAGAGAGAAACAAAAACATTTGGGCGTTTGAAAAGACACGCCCATCAGTGAAATTCGTTTTCTGTAAATCTTATTTTTCTTCAATCACAGAGAATCTGCTGTGGCTGCCCCTTTTTGCTTATCCCTTGTTAATTCTGTCCTTCAAATTTGAAAATTTTGGCTACCAGCAAACTAAAACTTTCTTTCTGGATTTCTCTGCTCGTTTCACTTGTTATAGGAGGCGGTGGAAATGAAGCATAAATGTATAAGCATGTCGTTTTCTTTATTGTGCGACAGGGAATGTTTGGTATTTTGATTTCGGAGCTGTCTATTTTTTTTTAATCCTTTTTGGAAGGATTATTTTGGTATAATTTTTTTAAATTTTGAAGGTTTTTTCCTGAAAAATTTATTGAAAACAGAAATTTGATGGGTAACTTCCACCATTAAAATGTTCTAAAAGTTCCTTCCCAAAAAAAACTAGGTTAAATAAGAAAATTAGTTTAAATAAGAGAAATCAAGATTTTAACTTAATTTTTTTCACCGGCCGTCACCGCCACCGCCACCACCAGACACTTCAAAAAATCCACTAAAGACTACTCCTTTTGATTTCTGTATCAGAGTTTTGTTGCACTCTGTCTCTGTGTCCCCATGTGAATCTGACAGTAAAATGTTGATCTGTAATGTAATGTGGAAGCAAGATGGTCATTATTGTCATTCTGTCAAATTATACATAAATGTATTTTCAATCTTCCAGCTTGCCTGTCCAGTGATAGTTAATGCAGAATTCTTTTTACATCATCGTCTATTTAGGTTGATGTGCCTTACTTTTGTGGATGATGTTCATTATTATCATTCTGTCAAATTATAGGAATACTGAGACAAATTAATTTTCAAGCTTGCCTGTCCGGTGATAGTTAATGCAGAATTCTTTTTACATCATCGTCTATTTAGGTTGATGTGCATTACTTTTGTGGATGATGGTCATTATTATCATTCTGTCAAATTATAGGAATACTGAGACAAATTAATTTTCAATCTTGCCAGCTTGCCTGTCCATTAACAATTAACGCAGAATTCTTTTTACATCATCGTGTATTTCGGTTCATGTGCCTTACTTTTGTGGATGATGATAAGCGCAGAGCATCATCTTTTCTTTTATGGTAAAGTATACACGGATATATTTATGAGTCTGACATGTTCTCTCGTAACAGCATTAACGCTATTATTTATTGAAGGTTTCAATGGCGTGATTGCAGATTGAGACCTTGTTTGGAACTTTCTAAAATATTAAATTAAAGTACATTGGGGAGGTGTTCAAAATGACATGGGGAACTGCAGTTGGATCCCATGATAATACTATCAACTTTCTTATGATGTTTTATGGTTATGGCTTTTTTACTGTAATCGAACCTGAGAATGTTGTAGAGTGCATTTTAATCCTTCAATTTTAGAGCTATAAAGTATTGTGGAAATACATATATCGAATGATATACCTATGATGTTTTATGGTAATGGATGGCTAGTACTGTAATTGATCCTGAAAATGTTGTAGAATGCATCTTAATCCTTCAATTTTAGAGCTATAAAGTATTGTGGAAATACATATATCGGATGATATTTGTGTAGAGTTGTTATGTATATAAAGTATTGTGGAAATACATATATCATGTGCATAGAGTTGTTATGTATTTTTTTACTGTAATTGATCCTGAAAATGTTGTAGAATGCATTTTAATCCTTCGATTTTAGAGCTATAAAGTATTGTGGAAATACATATATCGGATGATATATGTGTAGAGTTGTTATGTATTTTTTATTGTGATTATGGCAGCACGATGCATTTTGATTATTAAAATATATGCATTTTGATTATTAACTTTTATATCAAAGTAGTGAAACAATAAATGTATTTAATGATATCTATTATTCGATTTAATATTTTATTAATATTAATACATAATTAAATATATATAATTATTAATTAAATAATATAATATATTGTAATTAAAAATTTTTGGTGAAAATCACATCAAAATATATTAAGTCGACCCATTTCAAACCAGCATCAAAATATATTAAGTCGACGCATTTCAAACCAGCCAGTGTGGTTCATCATCAGGACAAGATGGAAAATCTGATCAAGAAACCCTTTAAATAGCAAGTAAAACTCTTACTAGCCGTTTGTAAAATAACCCCTTTAAATAGCAAGTAAAACTCTTACTAGCCGTTTGTAAAATAACGGCTAGTTTGACTAAAATAATGAAAATTAGTTTATTTTAAAATAATTAAGATTATAAATAGAATTTTAATTATATATATTTATTTTAATAATTGAAGTTTATAATTATAATTTTTAATTATTTATAATTATTTTAAAGAAAAGAATAAATGTTTTCTATTTATATATATATATATATATTTTTAGAATAATACTAAATCATTTGATTTTTATTATTATCAAATAAATTACATGTTAAAAATAAACAAATAATATTTAAAGTTTGAATTTATATATATTTTATTTTATTTTAATAATTAAAGACTATGAGATTCAAAAAATTAAAAAAAATAAATAGGGATAAAATTAAAATTAAAATAATTTTATTATTATTATTATTATTATTGGTAAATAAAAATAAAATAAATAAATAGAATCAAATAAAGATAAAATAAAGTAGATAAATAAAAAGAATTAAATAAAGATAAAATAAGGTAGATGAATAAAATTATAAAAATAAATAAATGAAAAAAATAAAAATAAATAAATAAATAAATTTTAATAAAAGGAAATTTAGGAATGAAGGGCAGGAATCTAGCATCTGCTAATCACCCAACCATCATCTTTGTTGAGGTTAACTAGGTTTTTTTCAATTTCCATGGCTTCTCTCAATTTATGGTGGAAAAAATGGTCAATCGTCGCAATAACCTTAGCATCTTCAATGCAAATGTGATGGTTTGTCTTTTCAACATGCTCTATTAGCGCAGAGGAGTGAGATCTACTATGCTTCAGGTCAGCGACATGTTCATGAATTATCCAATTAATTGATCGACCAGTTTCACCAATGTAAGGGGTTCCACATGAACATGGAATAAAGTAAACTCCCTTACCCCATCCTTGTGGTGTGGCTATGGGCTCCCCCCTTTCCCCTGTGGTTGCTAATCTGTTCATGGAAGACTTTGAATCCAGGGCCATCTCCTTTTCTTTTTTTCAACGTAAACTTTGGAAAAGGTTTGTTGATGACACCTGTGTCGTTTGGCCTCATGGAAAGGAGAAATTGAACTTTTCTTTCAGCGTCTTAATAATCTTTCTAGAATTTTCACAATGTATTTTCCTTGCGAAAGGAAAATCTCTCCAGGTCTCTGCCAGACCTCCAGGCCTAGGAAGTAGTGCATCAGTCTTAGGTCCTTCA
Organism: Pinus albicaulis; assembly: GCA_034641835.2. NCBI lineage: Eukaryota > Viridiplantae > Streptophyta > Pinopsida > Pinales > Pinaceae > Pinus > Pinus albicaulis. The sequence goes on from CM076583.1 coordinate 376,216,706, forward strand.
TCTTGAACTCAGCAGCGAGCTCTTTCTTGCATTGATGAATGAGAGGGTCAGCGCTTGTCAGGAAGAGGTCGTCCACATACAGCACCAGAATGAGAGGCTTCCCTTGTACAACCTTGAAGTAAAGGTTCGGATCAGCGTTATTTCGAGCGAAGCCCAGCGTCATCAAGTAACTATCCATCCTCTCGTACCAAGCTCTGGGTGCTTGCTTTAACCCATAGAGGGCTTTCTTCAATCTGCAGACATGAGTGTCTCGATCTTGAACTTCAAATCCCAGAGGTTGTTCTACATACACCTCTTCTTTTATTGTACCATGCAGAAGGCGGTCTTGACATCCATCTGATGAAGACTCCAACCTTGCGTATATCGTGCCACAAGTGCAAATATACCTTGATCGAATAGTGGTATATCGTGCCACAGGTGCAAATATGTCATCATAATCTACTCCTTCCTTTTGAGAGAAGCCACGGGCAACAAATCTTGCCTTGAACTTTTCAGCACTTCCATTAGATCCATGCTTGATCTTGTAGAGCCATTTCGCGGTAACAATTGATTTGTCCTTCGGTCTTGGAACTACATCCCAGACATCATTCTTCATTATGGACTCATATTCTTCGTGCATAGCATCCTTCCAGCCTTGATGCTTTACGACTTCTTCAAAAGATCCAGGTTGAGATTGTACAAAGGTACTCATGGCAGCGAGATACCCTTGGTATCTACACGGCGTCTTGCTTTCTCGGAATGTCCCCCTTGGGGTAGCATGTCCCTCAGCATCTTCGAGGGTGTCCCGGAGCCATGATGGTCTCTTTCCCAGTGAAGGAGATGGATCAATAGGGTCCATTGGTCCTTCAATATCAGGCATTGTCTCATCCTGCGGTTCTTCTTGATTTCCAGGCCTTTCTTCATGATTTTCTCCAGATCTTGGAAGATCTACTACTTTCTTCAAGGAAGCATCTTCGTCAAAAGTGACATCATGGCTTATCTCTACTTCCCTTTGACCAGGTACATAGACTCTATATGCCTTAGAAGTCTCACTGTAGCCCACAAACATTCCTTTCTTCCCAGTAGCATCCAGCTTACTTCTCTTTTCTTTCGGCACATGAAAATAGACAGGACATCCAAAAATTCTAAAATGTGAGACATCGGGTTTCTTACCAGAGAAAACCTCTTCGGGAGTTTTGGAGTCCAGAGCGGAATGAGGGCATCGGTTTTGAATGTACACAGCAGTATTTGCAGCTTCTCCCCACAGAAACTTCGGTAGACCCTGGTCACATAGCATGGCACGGGCAGCTTCCACAATAGTCCTGTTCTTGCGTTCAACAACACCATTCTGCTCAGGAGTATAGGCAGTAGTAGTCTCCCTCTTAATGCCAGCTTCTCTGCAAAAGTCCTTGAACTCATTTGACTCATATTCAGTGCCATTGTCGGTCCTCAAAATCTTGATCTTCTTCCTTGTCATATTTTCCACCAAGGCTTTGAAGGTACGGAACCACATGAAAGCCTCATCCATCTTCTTCAAGAAGTATATCCAGGTTTTGCGGGAGAAGTCATCAGTGAATGTTTTATGGTAAGAACATCCTCCCAGGGATGTCACGGGTAGCATACCAGATAGATCAGAATGGACCAATTGCAAAATATCAGATGTCTTTGTGACACTTGAGGGGAAAGGTCCCCTTGTATGCTTTCCTACGGCACAACCCTTACATACACCTTCATGATTATTTCCAAAGTCGGGCATCCCTGTCACCACCTTCCTTGCTTCGGGAAGGGCCTTGTAATGAAGGTGTCCAAACCTTCGGTGCCATAGTTCGGTTTGTCGCATAGTATCACATGTCATAGCTCCTAGTGGACTTCCTTCAACCTGGTAGAGTGTTCCAACTCTAAAACCAATCACGATAGCTTCCTTGAGATTTTTCTTCCACATGCGCACCTTTCCATCAATAAATGCCACATTGAAGCCTTTGTCTTCAATTGCCGATATAGACACAAGGTTCTTCTTCAATTTTGGTACATAGAGTACATCCTGCAAATGTAGGACTTGTCCTTGAGACAAGTGGAGAGTCACAGTCCCAGTCCCTCTCACGGGATATGTGGCATTATCTCCAAGAATAATTTCCAGATTGGTATCCTTTTCAACCATGTTAGAGAGTGCTTCCTTGAACCCAGTGATGTGTCTTGAGGCACCACTATCTATCAGCCAGACATCCATAGTGTCGGGCGGGGATGCAGCAGAGAGAGCAGATACAAGAATGTATTCATCTCTTTTATCAACAGCATTAGACTCCTCATACCTGGAGTTTCTAGACCTTTTAGAAGGTTGATTGTTTCCGCCAGAGGGAGCCTTCCTCTTTCCTTTGGATCTGTCGTTTCTTTGATTTCCATTCCTCCGGTTGTTGTTGTTGTCATCACTATCGAGAGAATCCTTCTTGAAGGGACATTCTCTAGCATAGTGACCAGGCCTATGACAAGTGAAACAATAACCCTTCTTTCCTTGGGTCCTAGCTCTTCCTTTGTTCTTAGGATCACCAGAGTTCTTCTTCCTAGAATGAGCAGCATAGGCAGCATTTCTGTCATTTTCATATTCCTTCATTCTTGTCTCTTCTTGCATGCATTTGGACAGTAGCTCGTCAAAGTTAGGAATAGTACTATTATTGAGAATGGTAGTGGTGAATACTTGCCATTCATATGGGAGTCCTCCAAGTGCGGTGAGTACCATCTCACGATCGGCGATTGTCTCCCCAATAGCTAGCAGATTGTTCCTGATTTCGGTCAATTTTAGAAAGTACGCTTGAACAGAGTCATCCCGACCTTTCTTCAGATTCTTCAATTGATTCTAGAGGAATAACACTTGGTTTACATTGTTTACTTTGAACATTAGGATCAATTTATCATACATCTCTTTGGATGTGCCCAACTCAGAGATGTAGGTTACCAGAGTTTTATGAATGGATTTCGTGATCATCAACTTTGCTTTGATCTCCCCTTTCTTATACTTGGTTTTAGCAGCAGCAGAAGTGGATGGAGGTTCTTGTATCTTACCCAGTACATGGTCCATGAGATCATGGTCTTCCAATTTGAGATCTAATATCATCTTCCAAGCATGGAAGTCATCCCTTCTAGTCAGCTTGTCATTTTCCTTGAATTCATAACTTGTGGAACCCATTTTCTTAGATGGTGATTGCTAAAGTTAGGGCTTGTCTTCACCTTCGCTTTGATACCATGTAAATTTTTGTAGATGTTCTATGCTTGATGCAACTTTACTTTTATTACAGCGATCACCCAAACAGTTAAGTGAAATGCTGATAGAACACACCAGTGGATCTGTAGAAGACAAACCAAAAACAAGAAAAATGTGATGGTGCATTACGGCGGTCAACAGGATACTTCAACCAGCAAAGTCTTCTTGATCAACCAACCCAGAAGGTGTCACAACAATCCTCAAATCAGTGAACACAAGTCAACTCCAGAAAAGTCAACGATGTCCAGAAAAGTCAACGCAGGGCAGCAACATAAAAGTCAACGCAGCTCCAACTTCGGTCAACCTTTTGACCTCGGTTCTTGTGCCAAAGTGTACGACCTGCTAAAATCGAAGTCTCCACAAATTTTGGGCCTCTTTGGACCATGCGTTGACCAAAGTCAACGTTGGTCAAACCTCCTAGGAAACCCTAGCTGCAGCAAACTGCGTCCTTCTTCTTCGTTGTAGTAGCTTGTTCTTTTTCCCACGTGTGAGTTGAATTCATCCTCCAAGAAGCTCGTACTAAATCAGAGAAGAAGAAGACGTGATGAGATGAGATGAGTGAAATACTCTCCAACTTTACTGTATTTATATCCATCATTGAGGTGTGTGACACATTTGCTGGGGGTGCAAAACCTTAAGGCGGCCCTGCACATATAATTTATTATAAATAATAAATTCAAAATACATGTTCTGATCATCGGATTAAGATAAATTATATATGGATCTTACACCTCTCCGAAAGAGGAATCCAACAAAAATATCAGTGTCTTAATCTGAGCATCACAACACGGAGTTTGGACCTAGTTGTCCAATTTTAACAGGAGTTCACCTTCCATTTATCCAAGGTACTACAGAGAAAATCGGTAGGATTATTAAGAAACATAATGTTTCCTCAACCTTTAAGCCCTCTCACACCATTCGGAGTTCGCTTAGATCTGTTAAGGACCCGATTTGCCCGAAGGATGGTAAGGGAGTTTACTTGATTCCATGTTCATGTGGAACCCCTAAAATTGGTGAAACTGGTTGATCAATTAGTTAGAGAATTCATGAACATGTAGTTGACCTGAAGCATAGTAGATCTCGCTCCTTTGTGCTAGCAGAGCATGTTGAGAAGACAAACCATCACATTTGCATTGAAGATGCTAAGGTTATTGCAAGGATTGACCATTTTTTCCACCGTAAATTGAGAGAAGCCATGGAAATTGAAAAGAGGTCGATTAACCTCAACAGAGATGATGGTTGGATGATTAGCAGATGCTGGATCCCTGCGCTTCATTCCTAAATTTCCTTTTATTAAAATTTATTTATTTATTTATTTTTATTTTTATTTATTTATTTATTTTTAATTTTTAATTTTTTTTTATAATTTTATTCATCTACTTTGTTTTATCTTTATTTAATTCTTTTTATTTATCTACTTTATTTTATCTTTATTTAATTCTATTTATTAATTTTATTTTTATTTAAATTAAATAAATAAATAAATAGGGATAAAATTAAAATTAAAATAATTTTATTATTATTATTATTATTTATTTTATTTTTATTTACCAATATTAATAATAATAATATTTTTATTTTAATTTTATCCCTATTTATTTATTTAATTTTTTTTTTAAAGTTAAATGTTTGATAGAATTTTTTGAATCTCATAGTCTTTAATTATTAAAATAAAATAAAAAATATATAAATTCAAACTTTAAATATTATTTATTTATTTTTAACATGTAATTTATTTGATAATAATAAAATTCAAATGATTTAATATTATTCTAAAAATATATATAAAAATAGAAAACATTTATTTTTTTCTTTAAAATATTTATAAATAATTAAAAATTCTAATTATAAACTTTAATTATTAAAATAAATATTTATTAAATAAATATATATAATTAAAATTCTATTTATAAACTTTAATTATTTTAAAATAAATTATTTTTCATTATTTTAGTCAAACTAGCTATTATTTTACAAACCGCTAGTAAGAGCTTTACTTGCTATTTAAAGGGTTTCTTGATTAGATTTTCCATCTTGTCCTGATGATGAACCACATTCGCTGGTTCAAAACCCGTCGACCTAATATATTTTGATGTGATTTTTACCGAAAAATTTTAATCACAATTTATAAATCACAGAAGAAAAATTCCTAATAATATACCATATAATTATTAATTAAATATTATTATTATATTGTTATTAAATACATATAATTATTAATTTTATCATACAATAATTTATCGTTCCTTATTTTAAAGGATTATATAGTAGGTCGTACGTTATTTTAAGCGGCTAAATCCTTTAAAATGTTGTATTTTGTTTTTTTCTTAATTTTGCAAACACTACATTAGTGCAAAAGCTACAGTAGCCTTGTAGATGCTCCATAATATTATATTTGAAAATAAGATTTTTTTTTTTTTTTAACAAATTAAAAAATGGTAATAACAATAAAATTATATTAACAATAAATATAATTTTCAATTTCAATTATAATTTTGCATCAATATTATATAGAAATAAGTGAATGAAATTAAAAAATAATAATCTAGTAATAACAAAAAAAAAATATTAACAATAAATATAATTTTTAATTTCAATCATAATTTGGCATCAACATTATATAGAGATAAGTAAATGAAATTAAAAATAATTTACTTTTTACTATAAGTGAATGAAACTAAAAAAAATAATTTACTTTTTAGTATAAGTGAATGAAAGTAGAAAAAATTAATTTAATTTAATTTTTTTTTTCCTCTGAATTGGACTAATTCTATCAAGCAAAAATATGGTATAAAAGATAGTATAGTCAAGAGAAACAGAAAATCGGCCAACCGAAAATGATAAATTATCAACTTCGGTCCCCGGTTAGAGAAAAAAGACAAACATGAGCTGCAACAAGCGACTAGAGTGTTGGAAAGAACCGACTACTACCCAGAATTGGTAGAGTCTACCACTCTAAGTTTCTTCCTTTTCTTTTTGTTGACTTTAACCCAACCATCCTGGTGAGTATGTGCTTGGACAATTTGAAGACTAGAGTTCTCCAAATGAGGGACCTCCTTATCTGAATCGGAGGAGGAAGACTCATGAATATGTTTCTGAGTGACAATGGTATCAGGGGGATGTTTTGGATCATCGGTGGACAAGATCTTCATCTGAGGAGCAAGATCTGATTCTGCGCCACTCCCATCATCATCTGAGCTCAAGGATTCAGAGTCTACAACAGGCGGCGGGGTACAGGGAGTCCATATTTTGGATTTGGACTTTGCACTGTTTCCCTTTTTCTTTTTTGCAGGGACCGTGGGGCAAGAGTTCTGCAGATGCCCTGTTAGGTGACAATGGCGGCAACAGAAAGCAGTGTTCTCGTAATCTAATATCTGAGTCCATACGAAGTCGCCAACCTTGATGATGATTTGGTCGGGCAAGCCTTTGCTTATGTCTACCTCCACACATATTCTGGCATATGTGTAGAGACCCTGTAGTTCCCTGTCATAATCTACAGTAACAAAGCAGCCCAAGGCATTCGCCCATGCATCTGTAGACTGCCAGATGCCATAGATGGACTGGTAAGTTGGGAAACTTGACCCAAACAGGTGTCGTGGTGATGACAGTTGTAGCTGGGTCGAAATCTGGGAACCATGGGGTTAAGAAGAGCCCAGGGTTTCCCAAAAACTAGGTACCTTCCTCTAAGGCCTGTTCATAATGCTTAGAGTGATCGAAAAATACTATGAAGAATCCTTTTGAACAGAAGCTAACATTGCATTTGCTGGTCCAGTTATTGTGGATCCAATCATAGAGTTCCTTTGTTCGCGGCCAAAGTCCATTAAATCTACAAATGATGGCTTTTTCTGAAAATTTTTGAAGATCTTCTGCGAGAGCTGGATGGGAGATCTCAACAGAGGGAACTTCATCCAACTTGTCAACTAGAAAGGGCTGGGGTTTGGGGGCTTCAAGGGGTTTTGGGTTCTGAGAATGTACAACATCTTTGTATGAGAAAGTAGGGGCTGAAGAACACTGTCCAGCAGCGCCTCCTCTGAAACGAAGGGTGAACACAATAGAATCATTTCTGTTAATGCTATAAACTGAGAGGGGAAGATGGTCCTCAAGTTGTTTACCTTGGAAAAGAAGTCTCTGGTGTACCAAGGGTATCCCAGTGCTACGTTCCAGATTTAGCTTAAGATTCTGTACCAGATCTGAAGAAGAAACCCATTGCAAAATTGTTTTTCCAGAGAGCTGCAGGATTTGGATCTGAAATGAGGCAGGGGGCCTTTTAGAAACTGGATCTGCGCGGGAACTGAGGGCTTTTCTGCTTGTGCGTACATCTTCATTCCTCTGCGAAAATATGCCATGAGGGAAGGGAACGCCTTCGGACCAACTCCAGAACTCGACAATATTGCCGCAGGGGGTAGCTGCTAGAGCCATAGCTAGGTCTGCGGTCGATTTTGCAGTGGGGCTCATTTTTGCCGAAGCGCCCGAACCCTCCGAGCTGAAGGCAGCCACGAAGACGCATGGATCAGGGAACCAGAGCCGGACTCCGCTGGGCTCTGCATCAAAGCTTATCCATGGAGTGTTGAGAAGCCTTGTTTCTTCGCCACTGACAGCGTCCTCGCGGTTGAAAGTGAAGATGGTGGGGAGAGGAAGTGCAGGAGCTGGAACTACATATTCGCTGAGGGCGGTGGCAGAGCCGAACTTAACCCTAGTAGCGGCCATTTTCTTGGGTCGATTAGAGGTAGAGCACCCTAAGTATTCAACAATCTACCCAAATTAATTTACTTTTTAGTATGAAAGAGTAGTGTAATGTCTTACCTTCTTAATATCCAATTGACTGATGGCATGTAAAAATAATGTTATTGATATTACCTAGATGTAATTCTATTTTCAATGGACATGTAATATTTGACATAAAAATTTATTTTAATGTAAGTTATCAAATATTGCTATGTCCACATTAAATAACATAATTTTATATGAACTTAAATAATAATTTAAAATAAAAAATTCTTTGATATGTAATTCATTCCATTTTTAATATGGCATTCAATTTTAAAAATATTAATAATAAAAGCAATTTTAGTATCCGTCATAAATAAAATATTTCAATATGCATGTTTAGTAAAAATTTCTAACAATAGAAGTGCCAGAATAAGCTAGAAAATAATTATTCCATTATTAAAAAAATTCAAAGATACTAGGAAAATTTGTAATTCCTTCAACTTCTAACAATAGAAGAGCCACAATGAACGAGAAAATTATTATTCCATTAATAAAAAATTTCAAAGATACTAGGAAAATTTGTAATTCCTTCAATATTTAATATGAAGTTGTCATGTAGCATTTAAAAAAAAGAAAAAAAAGAAAAAAAATATATATATATATATATATTTCAAATCTCTTTTTCTTCAAATTTTGCATTTAAAAAAAGGTTTGATTTTTGAGAGATTTGATCCCTCTAGGGCTAAGTAGATCTAGAATTAACATGGATATATGTTCATTTTAATATTGTAATATAATTTTATAAATATTAAAAAATTTAATCATATTAATTTGATGAAATATATATATTAACCTTTATTAAAAATGGAATTAAATAATTTGTTTGTTAAATATATGTTACTAATCTTTAAAAAAATCAAATAAATTTTTATTTGTTAATCAAAACATAATATTATTCCCCGACTCAGGTGATGGACATAGTGCATGGGGTGTCTCGTGGCCCATGATGATCAACAGCGTGGGTCGACCCCCCTGCCTCTCACTTCACGTGGCGTAGAGGAGTAATGATATGTATGTGGAATTTAGTAGCACCTCGACCAGTGCGGGAGACGTCGTTCTAAAGTTGAGGATGTTTGATGTGGACTTCATTCGTGTTTCTTTTCAGCTTCATGCTCTTGCCTGGTTCTTTATCGCCAGAGAAAGAAGTGTCGTTGTTTCTGTTTGGCAAGGTGGTGCCCCTGGAAACGAAGTTCTTCCTGAGGCTATCGGCTCTACAAATTGGTAACTTTCTTGCTACAAGGGTGTTTTTTTGAGTTTATATGTGGTTGTCGACTGTGGTTTTCAGTGGAATTGGCCTTCAGGATATTTTGGGCGATTTGTGTATTGGTGTGTTGTGGTTGATGTAGGGATTCTGCTAGAAAGCAGATCCTAACATATAAAACTCACTGTTTCATCCAATTATCAAAATGCTCAAATTTTCTTCAAATAAAATCATGAAAACATTCAGCTCAAAATTTACATGAAAGAGAAAGAGCTATTCAAAACAACTACAGATATAAAATATAAAATTTCTCTGGCCAAATATTACATTGGGTGGCCTCTTGGCCCTTGGCCCTTCAAACAACTCCCCACTCTTCTTGTACTCCTCACGCCCTCAGATCTTGTTCTTTCTCACAAAAACACTCCTATTTATACATAAATAATGTATTTATTTCACCCCATAAATTTCTCTGTCCAATCCTCAACTAAATCTAAATTAGATTCATTCTAGGTGTGGACTCAACAAAGTCTCGTACATAGAATTCCTACTCCATAAATTTGCTACCTAATTCACTCATATCCTATTAATTATTAAAATAATATATGCAATATTCTCACCTTTACATTTTCTCTCTTAAATTATTAAAATTAATAAAATGATTAAAAAGCCTCACTCCCTATTTTACATAAATGAATATTAAAATTGAGCTTGATGCTCCTGCATCAGACTCCCAAGGTTGAAATTAACCATGATCACCTGATCATGTGCTGCGGATCTTTGCTGCGGATCTTTGTCTTCTTGGATCCCATATCTTGTGTTGCAACTTTCCATTTGTTGCTGTTTTTGTTTGTTGTTTTTCTCCAGGTCTCCACACTTTATGTTGCATTGCCCCACTGGCTATGCTTTCATAGTCTTCTGTTGTCTTCCTCTCGCTGTTTCTTCTTTGTTTTAGTGTCGCTGGCTGCTTCCAGGGTACTGTCATCATTATCCTCCTTATCAGTTCAATTTCTCGGTCCAATAGATTTCCTCCAGCATTGGCAATAAAACATGTACTCACAAAACAATTATTGAAATAAAAAACATAAGGCCTCAGTGCCTCTTTCTCCTCTGGCAACATTTCAATATGCTGCTCTGAAATTTCCTCGTCCATCAACACATCAGTATGCTGATTTAAATCCTCCATGAGACTATCAGCTAGTCCCTCCTTCACATCATCTGTTTCAAGAATGTCTCCCTGTTATGGTTCACAAAAATGAACTTCTTCGATTTGCTGAATCATTTCTACATTCTTATCCTCTGTTTCTTCATTATTATTCAGGACAATTTCTTTGTCTTTCTCTTTCAACAATGCACCCTCAGTATAGATCCTCTGCTTTTCCAACTCTCTTGTCTGAAGATCTAACTTTCTATATAACTTAACAATCTCAATTGGGGTAGAACATGGAAATTTTACACAACTTTCCATACCTTCATTCGCTATTGAACAATCATCAGATGGCCCTTCTTCCTCTGCTTCAATATTTTGCTAAATATTTCCATGAGACCCTTCTCTCTTCACTTCTTTCTAATATTTTGCTATCTCAGCATCATTCTGAACAGATTTCAAATTATACTCTTCCTCTTTAACAAACTTCAAAGTTTGTTCAACACCCTATGATGTACCTGCAATCACAAACAAATCATTAGTTTTAAAAACATCAGACCTTGTGGTCTCACTTAACACTTCAGTGAACATCTCTCTTTGCTGTTCTGAATCCTTCACTTGATTCAGTTCCTCTATAGATTCCTCTTCTGTCACAATATCACTTTCAGGAAGCAATGAACCACACTCTGGCTCACATATCAAATCTTCCTTTAAATTCAGTAACTCTTCCTTCAATCGAGCATTCACTCTATCCTCCCACATCACTTGCAATCTATGCCATGTGACTTTCCTCTTCATACTCCATCCACATATCTGGTCTAATTTGTGGAAAATGCAGCAAGATGATGGAGCTTAGTGAAATGAAGTCGCCTTCACTAAGTGGGCCCGCAGGCAAATTCTGGTGCAAAGTCTATTTTTAGACTATGTCTATTTTTAGACATATGGAGCATGGTACGGGGATTGCAGTATGTTATTCTTGGAGTATTGATCATGTTGGTAAAAATAGATGGAACTCTATTTTTTGGACCTATAGGTCGAAGTCTATTTTTAGACTGCCTCTCCTTAAAATAGGGAAGTCAAATATTATTTACCCTTAATAATATTTGGACTCTAAACTTCAGTTTACTCTCTTGGAGCACTTCAGTTCGAGCCTTGGAAGTGGCTCATGCATATGACAGAGGAATTACGCTATTCCTAAGGGTTTGGTGAGCTCATGCATGGTTGACTTCAGTTAGGACTTCAGTGGCAGAAGTTTGGTGGAGTTAATGAGACAGCTAGTGGAGTTGTGTTCGGTTTAACTTAGTTGAACTAGTTGAGATTAGTTTAACTAGCTAATCAGCTAGTAATGAGTGGAGTGAATTAAATATTATTTAATTCATTAATTAGTAACTCATTATTCAACTCAAGAACACATCAGTTCACTACAGTGCATGATCAGTTCAGTGGAGACCAGTGAAAGAGGTAGATGAAAGGGTTGAGTTAGCTATCGGTGGCGACATCAGTTGTGCATGAGATTTGCACCACACTTGGAGGAATTTCCCATGATGATTGCACTGTCAAGCCAAGGAGATTCGAACCTTGGATCTCTATTTAGACAGGCCATGATTGCGCAATAGAGGCAAGGCAATTAGTGGTGTGTTTTGAACCTGTGACTTGTTCAAAACCAAGCTAGTTTGTGTATAACTTTATGAGAAAGTACTGAGTACTTGTGAGGAGTATTGTACTGAGTTTGTTACATCATTTCTCCATTATAATATACACAATAGCTGCGGGGTTTTTAGCTATAAGCTTTCCCCATACATACTGTGTTAATGTGTATGATGAATTGATGTGCTATCGCTTGTTTTATTTCCGCATGTGTGATGATCTGAGTGGAAGAGATTATGTGTTGCATATGAATTCGAATTGATATGTGATCAAGATAGTCTCAGTGGATAATTAATCATTATTCAGCAAATTTCTACATACTTTACCTCTCTGTAACATTTCCATCAACAACTCAAGACGAAAATTTATCTCAGCTCTCTCTCTGTCAATCTTCTTTTGACTCATTCTCATGCCATTTGACTTGGCATCTTCCTCCTCATTTTCTCTGCTCTGGTGTTCTTCAGAACCTCTGTAATGACCTTCAGTGGTCATCTTTGTCTTGATCTTCATGAGTTCTTTACTCATTCATCATGTGCTGTACTAAAGCCTCTGCAACAGTAAGTCTTTCCTACTGCTACTTACCTCACCAATCCTCTCTCTTGACTTGGTCTTTTGGCAAGCACCGGTTCTCTATTCTCTTGAACCTCTTTGAACATTTTCTCTGCTCCCTCTAGGCTTCAACTCATCTGCACACAACTTTCCTTCTTATCCAATCTCCATTGGAATTCTTCAAGGTTCTGCTCCATACTTTGCTTTCATTTAGGAACTATTACTAGTCTCTTTCATCAGTACTATTAAAATTGTGATATTTGTTTGTTGATATTCCATTCAACTGTCTGCAACCTATATTTTGCAACTATCATCTTAAAAAAAAACCAAATTTAAAATAAAACATATCAGCTCACCTTCAAGATCTCTGTGTGATCTTGTTCCATCTCTCATCTGCACTGTATCTCCATGTGCGATCATCTTTCAGACTCAAAGTCCGATCTCCTTTTAATTCTCCATCAAACATACATTCTTTTTAATTATAAAAAACAAACTGAATCCTCAAAAAGAATTGTTTCCATTCACCCAACTCCACACAATTTCCATTCACGCAAATGTCAAAACCCGCACATTATGATGTAGGAAAACAACACACAATTCCTACACTTACACTTTCAATTCAACAAACTTTACCATTTTGTAAAAGTCTCGAAACCACATACCATTTATTTCTTTCCAAATGGTATTTTTTTTAAGAGCCCACTTGAACAATATCATTAGCAAATGAAGTCCATTCAAATGATTGAAAGACGTGAATTTAAATTAAAACTATATGGCTATCCCAACCTTCATAACTTGTAACCATATAAACCATTTGATCGACCGTATGCACTCAAGGTTCAACATTGTTAAACTTCAACGTTAACATAGTTAACATTACCTCAAATCATATCTTAAACGTATCACAAATCACCATATGTAAGGCTACGTTTCTGCCCACGTAAACATATTACAAACTTACCCATATGTAATACAAACCCCACGTATATAAAGGTTCTACTCATACCATATGTGATGTAACATCAATATATATGAAGCCAGACCATGTGTAAGTCCACGGCATGGCCTCTGTGGCAATTGACCTTTGATTGTTGCAGTGACAGCGACGCCTCCACACAATGTATCTTAGTCATACCATATGGAATGTAATGCAAACATATATCCGACTATACCATATGTAATGCAATTGCAATTGTGCGTTAAGCCATACCAGAGGTAAATGCCATATATGATGCCAACACAATTATATACATATCAAATCAAGCCACATATAAACTCCACGCACAGCCGCTGAGGGGTTTGAAATTCAATGCTGCAAAGATAGCAACGCTTCCACATTGGAGGCCGGCCCAAACTTGACGCAAATGTTTTGGTCTTCACTCCTTACAATCACGGGTTGTGATAGCATTTCAATGACGTATGTCAACCCTGCGATCTCTCTCCACGTTTATGGTAACTGATATACGTTGTTGGTGGCTCCAGCTATATTGATCGTGCCTTTCTTCAATTTGGTGTCAATTTCCTGCACTCACATGTTCACACACAGTCTATGCATATATCCAAAACAGATATCTTTTCGGCTCTGATACCAAATGATGCAGGGATTCTGCTAGAAAGTAGATCCTAGCATATAAAACTCACTGCTTCACCCAATTATGAAAATGCTCAAATTTTCTTCAAATAAAATGATGAAAACATTCAGCTCAAAATTTACATGAAGGAGAAAGCGCTATTCAAAACAACTACAGATATAAAATGTAAAATTTCTCTGACCAAATATTACATTGGGTGGCCTCTTGACCCTTGGCCCTTCAAACCACTCCCCACTCTTCCTGTACTCCTCACGCACTTAGCTCTTGTTCTTCCTCACAAAAACACTTCTATTTATACATAAATAATGTATTTCTTTCACCCCATAAATTTCTCCACCCAATCCTCAACTAAATCTAAATTAGATTCATTCTAAGTGTGGACTCAACAAAGTCCCATACATAGAATTCCTACTCCCTAAATTTACTATCTAATTCACTCATATCGTATTAATTATTAAAAGAATATATACAATATCCTCACCTTTACGTTTTCTCTCTTAAATTATTAAAATTAATAAAATAATTAAAAAGCCTCACCCCCTATTTTACACAAATGAATAATTAAAATTGAGCTTGATGCTCTTGCATCAGTGGTTATGTGTCTTTCAGTGGTTGGAGTGGACTACGTAGGCGGTATTGCTCCTGGGAGGGGTGGTGGTTCTGTAGATGGCTTTCGTATTTTTTCTTCTAGGCCCGTAATTGGGTTGTTTGGATACTCCATGTGAGGCTTTCTATGTCTTTTGGGGGGAAGGGAGAAATAATCATAGAATTAGAAGTGATCTCTAGCTGCTAGTGTGTGGGGGAGGGGAGGTCCTCAGAGTGTGTTGGGAACTTATGTGCTTCTTCTGACCCTCTAGCGTTCGAATTATTTGAATTTCACTACCTCTTTGTGTTTGAGCCTTGGGTGGTGTGATTGGTGGGGTGGCATATCTCCTAAGCCTGTGTCATGTTGTGTGGTTACGGTTGGTGCGAGTCCACACCCTTGTCTTGGAGGATGTTATTTTTTGAACTAGGTGCGGCGGGCCTGGTGTGTGTGAGCCAGGCGTGCCTAGAGGGTCTACTACATTGCAAGTGACGCTGTTAGTGCAGCGATGATGCACCAAGCTCCAAGAAGAGGGTGGTCCTCCCTCCCTCCAAAGCCCTATTCAGCATGATGCAGGGACTCGAATTCTCAATTGCAGAACACAAAACAAGGGGTTGAGGTGTTTGTGGCTCGTCAGGGTGGCAAGTAAGTGGGAAGCTCCCGGAGGATGGTCGCTCGTGTGCGAGGTGGTCGAGGGTGTGGTGGAACGGTGAAGGGCCGCGAGGGTCAATCATCACGAGCACCGGTGAGGGGCGGGGCATGACGACGTAGCGACTCAGGATGGCGAGGGGGTGCAGAGTCTTTAGTTCCTTATTCGAGGGTCATTCAACATTGTTACTTGGAAAATTGTAGAGATTTGATTTAATCCCTACTGGAGCAATTGGAAATTGTGGAACGGATCCGACGGGAGGAACATGCGGAATTGGTAGCTACCTTGGATAAAATTCACTACTCGGAGTGCCACGTCCAAGAGCATATTGTGGTGGTCAGGGGAGGACAAAACCTGCTATCATAGAAGGTGGAGATGCTGGAGTCTTGGATGGCTCATTTCGAGAAGCACGTCCAGTGCTCATTTCAACCTCTGCCTCCTCTTGGGACAACCCTGAACAACCCAACCTCCATCACATCGGATCACTAGCATAACTACAATTGTTTTCTATGTTTTACTTATCTTTTGGTTCCTTTGGCCTTCTTGGTTTTGAATGATGTCCTTAGTTTTCTTTTTGTACTTTTGTCATATGTTGTTTGCGGTGGTCAGCAAACTTGGTTAGGGTAAGATCACCCATTTTCTGCTACTATTCTTGATATGTACATATTTTTTGAAAAATAAATAAAATTTCAATTTAAAAAAAAAACATAATATTATAATTTTAAATATTTTATCTTTTAAAATAACTTCAATTATAATAAAATATAATTTTTCAATCTTAAAATTTTTCCAATTTTTAAATAAAATAAACCTTTATACAAAGAGAATAAATTTCATTATACCACAAATTTATAAACTATTAATCAAACTCAATGTTAGACTTGTCTTTTTCAATATAAAATTTATTGACTAACCAATTTTGACATCAATGTAATAACATGATTTTAGATTTGAAATCTTGATCATAATTTGTGTTGTTATATATTGTAGTTTAACGGTGTTAAAATCCTTCATATTTTTAAATATATTTTAGGACATGATAATATTATGAATAATTAGTATAAATTACTCATTACCATGCCTATTCAAACCACCCATAATAACTTATTTATCGTCAATCGAGGCTGATCAAACCACCAATAATAAGTTATTTGTTATCCGTCAAAAATTAACCTGTAATATTTTCTCCCTTCTAGATAAATATAAAATTTAATATAAATTTGTTTAATTATTATATATTATTTTAAAAATAAAAAACCATACTTTACCATTTTGATAAATTTGTTTAATTATTATTTCGTTATTTTTAAAATAAATACCATTCTTTATAACATTTTGATGTTTATTATTTAAAATAAAAATATTTCATTTTTTATTAAAAAGTGGACAAATTTTACCACATAAATTAAAGTATATTAAAAAAATTATATAAACATGAAATTATTACGGTGGTCGTTATTAGCATTCATTGTGTCTGAGACACAAATTGATTTTCAATCTTCCTGCTTGCCCGCTCACTGCTAGTGAATTCTGAAATCTTCTTATATCATCGTGCCTTTAAGTGGCTATGTATTATTACTATTATTTTAAAATTATGCATCATCTTCTCTTTCGAAGTAAATTATTGAAGGATGTCTTCATGAATATGCGATGTGCTGTCTTATTATTTATCGAAGTTCTCAATGGCGTGATCGGAGATTGACACAGATTATTTGGAACTTTCCGAAATATTAAATTAAACGTGGGCAACGTTCAAATATTTTTCTCATTGGAGAGGCCTTCAAAATGACCCGTTTAACTGCACTTGGACCCTCTAACTAATCTTATCATTAATACGATAATATTTGCAGTTGCTTCGAATATGTTTTAACTAGCAATTGCACCATATGTTGCAAAGGAAACGCTGTAAAGCAGTAACATAGGAAATAGTAATATAGAGGAAATAACCATAATGCCAGACAATTCTGGAAGTTTTCTGGGTTATTTCCAAGGCCTGAAAACGAAAATATTTTCTGTTGTTTTAAAGATGACAAAAATTGGAGAAAAGGAAAAATTAAATTGAAATAAAAAATGGAAAAAATCATTAGAATGTTTACCACAAAGCATGGTCACAGTTTTTGTACCACTATGCATGCACGAGAATTTGGGGCAGTGTGCCCTAGTGTGAAGAAGTCATTTGCAATTACAGACAACTTCACAAATAAGGCTAACCATCTCATTAATCAATTAGTCTCCGTATCACGTATTGATTCAAATGTTCACGCATCCTCACAAAACTTCCATGTGAAGCATTATTCTTACCATACCCAATACCTATCAATCACATCTCTAGAAATAAAAATATTTTGTGCTGAAAATTAACAAAATTCTTTGATCCATTTCTTCATATTAACTACTCTGTCACCAACAATGCCTTAAACAGATTAAATTTTGTTGGGTAAATTGGCATGAGTTCAAAACTTTGTATACTACATATGAAGCCCACAAGCTTTCAAGATAAAATCCAATGTACCAATGAAAGAGGAAACACGCATAGTCAACAACCATGAACTGTTTATTCCTGGAAAATACAACATAAAGTCCTTATTTTCTTAGAGAAATGAAAAATTAACTACATATAGACATGGATATTTAATAGCTTCACTATGACAAATGCATAGCATAGATAAAAGTATCTGGAATGCTTCAATTCATACAACCCCATCATATAGTTGACTGCTGCAAACTGAGCAATCATGCATCCCAAAACCTTCAAACAATTTCCCTTAACAGCCTATACGCCTCATCGAGCAGGCAGCCATATTCCTGCATTTTAGCAAAGAATTTGAAAGATAAAATACACTCTAATTTGTCAATGCTAAATGGCCTTTCTCCAAGTTAAAATCACATTATTATTGTTTTCTAAAAATAAAATAAATAAAACCAGACATACCTTTCATTGCCTTGGCTCAGCTGGCTTATTTTGGGTTTGCCGTAATATCCAGGCCATTAAATTTAAAAGGGAAAAAACATAAAAACAATAAATAACAGAACAGAAAAGATAAAAAACTTAAAGAGGAATGACACATCAAACTCATGCACATGGCCATGCTGACAAAAAAAATACCAAACACAAAGTAACAACAAAATTAAAAAAAAAAAAAAAAAACACAGAAAACTCAACCGACAAAATCACACTCCACAATTCATCCATGGCCAACCAAATCTATGGCTCCATGGGCAATCGACTCTGTTCTGAATTAAATAGAAAAAAAAACCTAACAAACGAACCCTGTTCTCCATCTATGGATCCATGGCCAACCAAGAACACTTTCAGATCACAAACTCTGCTTTGCATTAACGCGACTTTGCTCTACGCCATGGCTCCTCAACTTTGCTTTGCATTAATGCTACTCTGCTCTACGCCATGGCTCCTCTGCTCAACGCCAGGGCTCCTCCGGCTCCCCTGCTCCATTCTTTACTTCCAATAAATGAACACGCACTCAAAATAGAGCGTCCAATATTTTATTCCTTGTGTGAATGGTAGGTTTTGATTTCAGTACATCATTATGAAATCAGTAATTAATTTTTATGTCTCTCATTCATTAATGAAATAATTTTGATATCTTCATATGCAATTGAAATGAAACGAGACGAACCATTCAATTTGAGAAGTGCATCCCTCATTCTTGGGTACCTATAATTTAACACACACAGTCAATTTTCCAATCCTTGGATCCCCAAAAAACTATATTATCTTTTCTGTTGCAGTAAGTAGTTAAAGTCTAATAATGATATTAATCACACAAAGTTACAGTTTTACAAAGCCTTAAAACTGATCTGGCAGCTTCTTAGAGAACAAGAACCACACTTGACCAAAGCAATGATTAAATACTTGGAAAATAGAGATGGGCCATCGGGCAACAATCAACAAATTTGCAGTCTATTAACAGAAAGGATTGAATGCATTTTTTAATTCCAATACATGAACACGCACCCTTTCAAAGGGGCTGATAAGTGCAGAGAGAAAAAAATACATAGCAATCAGTAAAGA
The DNA here is from genome assembly GCA_034641835.2 of Pinus albicaulis. NCBI lineage: Eukaryota > Viridiplantae > Streptophyta > Pinopsida > Pinales > Pinaceae > Pinus > Pinus albicaulis. The sequence continues at coordinate 376,236,109 of CM076583.1, forward strand.
ATTGAGAAGAAAATGGTGGATAGCCTGGAAATATGAGTACTGTCCAGGCTGAAAAGGCACAATTAATGATCCGTCAAATATAAGGGACAGTTGGATTGAAGATTAGAAACATAAACTTACCGTGATTCTGGTTTGCTGGAATCAGTATTGCAATTATCATATTTTAGATAATCAACCGCCTGTCATGAGGTGTAGGAGAATTAGTCTGTAAAATAATAATAAAAAATCAAATTTACAATCTAAATCACTATGGAACTGTAGGAGGAGGCAAATGTACCCATTCAGCAAATGTATCTGCATCTATTTGCTCATATCCCAATGAGCCTGGTTGTTTCCCTGAACATGTACAGAACCTGGAAAGTACATAAATGCTTAGCAAAATCCACATTAACAATGATGGGAGAAGAGTAGAGAGGTTTAGTTTGAAATTTCGAGAGTAGTGTGAGAGTTGCAGTAAATTTCCTACAATTCATACCCGGCATCTGAATATATCCCCAGTTTGAGTCCTTTGCTTTGCACATAATCAGCAAGGGCCTTGATGCAAGTAAAGAATATTTCTTGATCTGTAGGAGAATGCATATGTTTTGACTCATCATTTATTGCCTTGTGTTAAGGTTCCGCTGTGAATTCTAGACCAGGTGTCAACATTAATCATTCTGGGGCATTACAGATTGCTGGCTTGGCCAAGGTGAGGAATTTATGAAATCAACTTATAGAAAAAAAAAAGAAAAAGAAAAAAAAAAGAACTCACTTAGAGCTGTATCTTATTTATTTCAAATATAGTTGAATTGAACTGGATTCGTGATTAATTTTGGCATTGAATGCATTCTTTGCTTCCAATACATGAACACGCACCCTTTCAAAGGGGCTGATAAGTGCAGAGACAAAAAAATACATAGCAATCAGTAAAGAATTGAGAAGAAAATGGTGGATAGCCTGGAAATCTGAGTACTGTCCAGGCTGAAAAGGCATAGTTAATGATCCGTCAAATATAAGGGACAGTTGGATTGAAGATTAGAAACATAAAATTACCGTGATTCTGGTTTGCTGGAATCAGTATTGCAATTATCATATTTTAGATAATCAACCGCCTGTCATGAGGTGTAGGAGAATTAGTCTGTAAAATAATAATAAAAAATCAAATTTACAATCTAAATCACTATGGAACTATAGGAGGAGGCAAATGTACCCATTCAGCAAATGTATCTGCATCTATTTGCTCATATCCCAATGAGCCTGGTTGTTTCCCTGAACATGTACGGGACCTGGAAAGTACATAAATGCTTAGCAAAATCCACATTAACAATGATGGGAGAAGAGTAGAGAGGTTTAGTTTGAAATTTCGAGATTAGTGTGAGAGTTGCAGTAAATTTCCTACAATTCATACCCGACATCTGAATATATCCCCAGTTTGAGTCCTTCGCTGTGCACATAATCAGCAAGGGCCTTGATCCCAGATGGGAATGTTGAAGCTTTTGCAACTAATTTTCTCGTCATCAATAAAGACCAACAACACATAATCAGTTGCCCTATAAGGACCCAACAAATAAATATATTCCTAAGTGAAAGTAAAAAGCTCAGTCAGTCCGACAATCAGGTTGAGCATGTACATTTTTATCACGATTCTACTCCGCCCAACAATCTCTAGTTAAGCCGAATTGCAGAGTTCAAATCATCAAGAGTAGCCACATTAGTACTTCATATCACACATAATATAGTTATGACTTTCAAGATCCATAGATACATTTCAGAGTAGAGGACAAAGGACAGTAGAGCATGCTTACCTATATTCACATACTCATATCCAGGTTTTTTGAAACCAAATGAGATCAAAGCATCAGCTACAGCAGTAAAAAAAATAACCCACAAAACAAAACTTAGCTGAATTGAACATGCTTAATTTCTATGGGAAATGCAGCTTTGCAAGAGACATCCAAATCAAAGAATCAAATAAAAAATCAGTAACCAGAAACCCCGGAATACCGCTTCCTTCCAAAAAGCCCTTCAAACCACCGTTCCAAAGCTGGCGAACAGAGGCATTCTCCAAAGCTTGAGCTTCTGACAAACACGATTCAAAGCATCAGCTACAACAGTAAAAAAATAACCCACAAAACAAAACTTAGCTGAATTGAACATGCTTAATTTCTATGGGAAATGCAGCTTTGCAAGAGACATCCAAATCAAAGAATCAAATAAAAAATCAGTAACCAGAAACCCCAGAATACCGCTTCCTTCCAAAAATCCCTTCAAACCACCGTTCCAAAGCGGGCGAACAGAGGCATTCTCCAAAGCTTGAGCTTCCGACAAACATGAAACTGCTAGCAGGAACAAAATCAGTTTAGATACATTTCAGAGTAGAGGACAGAGGACAACAGAGCATGCTTACCTATATTCACATACTCATATCCAAGTTTTTTGAAACCAAATGTGATCAAAGCATCAGCTACAGCAGTAAAAAAAAAACCCACAAAACAAAACTTAGCTGAATTGAACATGCTTAATTTCTATGGGAAATGCAGCTTTGCAAGAGACATCCAAATCAAAGAATCAAATAAAAAATCAGTAACCAGAAACCCCGGAATACCGCTTCCTTCCAAAAAGCCCTTCAAACCGCTGTTCCAAAGCTGGCGAATAGAGGCATTCTCCAAAGCTTGAGCTTCCGACAATCACGATTCAAAGCATCAGCTACAGCAGTAAAAAAAATAACCCACAAAACAAAACTTAGTTGAATTGAACATGCTTAATTTCTATGGGAAATGCAACTTTGCAAGAGACATCCAAATCAAAGAATCAAATAAAAAATCAGTAGCCAGAAACCCCGGAATACCGCTTCCTTCCAAAAAGCCCTTCAAACCACCGTTCCAAAGCTGGCGAACAGAGGCATTCTCCAAAGCTTGAGCTTCCGACAAACACGAAACTGCTAGCAGGAACAAAATCAGTTTTCAAAGACCGGAAAAGAAATCCAAGTGCCTTGACTGCAGGTTTTCCAGAAGAAGAAAATGAGCCGGCAGCCATCGGAGAAGAAAATGAAGTCGAGGTATGAGAGAATAAACCCTCACTGAGTTCCCTCACGGACATCTGATATTCGTTATGCTGTATAACTGATTAAAATAACATAATTTAATCCTAGGGTTGAGATCGTTTGAATCGTCTAACATTCAAATCAAAGGTGCATAATGGTACACGTACTCATTTAGCAAAGTTGTTTTCAAATAAGAACGCTTTACAGCGTAATTATTAAATTTTATCGCTTATAACATTTACCTTTACGGGGTGGAGTACGTGACGAGGGGGCCTAGTGGTAATGTGGGCGAAAGAGCCTTGCCACGTGTGGAGGCTCGATGTCAACATGGCGTTTGCATGCATATGGTGTCTGAGGTGGGTTAGAGGGGGAGTAGATAAGACATCTTCCATATGATGTAATAAATGGCCTTTACACTATGCGATAAATAGCTGGTTAATCCAGCAAGGATGTCAGGCGATCTTTGGGGAAAGTATTGGAGGAATGTTAATAGATGCGGTATGGTAAGTTTTTTAATATTCTAGTTTTTCGGTGAAGTTGGTTACGCGTCCCTGGGAGACATAGCCGAAGACTTTGGGTGCCTTTGCGGGTTGATACTTCGTATGTATTATCCTTTAACCTATCTATGCAAATGCCAAAGGTTTCAGAGTTCCGTCGCATGTAGAAAATAGTCATGGTGTTTTTAGACTTTTTGTATAAAAGTTGTTTTGTTCAGTTCTGGGAAGGATGTTGTTGTTGGAGTTTTGTAAGCATTGGAATGTGTTCGTCGGATAGTCTTCACTCTATTTCTGTTATGAGCCTGGAAGAAATTGCACGTGACTTTGTTTATAATTTGGAGAGAATGCAGAATAGTTATAAGAAGAGAATGCAGGATAATTGTAAGACTGACGCGCATTTTCCTATGATTGCGAGCGTTGTTTATCTTGGTACGCCTTTGATTAGGGCTTTATGTTGCGTTTTGTCTAATGGTTTACCAATTTCTTGGGTTGGTAAAATCTTCGAATTGGGCATGGTTGGCTGTTTTTGCTTTTGGGTCTGGCCTTGTTAACCACTAGTGATTTAATTGTCTGGCTTTGGGTTGTTACGGGTTCTAACTGGAAGAGGGTTCTTTGTGGGTTGAACTTTTGGGTTGTTCCAGGTCTGCGTAGTTATATATCTTGATTTCTCTGTTTCGTTTTAATGTTTTTGCTTCCGGTAATGATAGTTGGTGTTTTTGTTAGAATGGGTAAAGGGAATGGTCTGTCCGTCTCCTTACCAAATTTTTTTCTTTCCAGTTTTCTGATATGTATATGTCATGGAACTGTTTCTTGGATGATGGTATCAGGAGTGCCTCTTATTGTTTTTGATAATATGTTAAAGAAAACTAGAGGTAGGAAGCCTAATGGAGATAAAGGCAAACAACCTATCTCTCTTCAGCTAGCAAAAAGAGGTAGGAAGTCAAAAAAACAACTCATGGCACTGGTAATTCAAACCTTTGCAGAATAAATTCCCTGCTCTGTTAAATCTCGTATTTATGGATGGGAAACAGAAGTCATAAACAGTATAGATGAAGAGGATGATATGGCATTTGAAGCTTTTAATAATGTAATTTCTGATCCAGGGCATACCCGTGGGCGTATTTCTCTATTCCAGCATTTAATTCGAACTTATTCGCTGATACAATGTTTGCTAGCAAAAGCTGTTATGTCGACTCAGGAGATAGGTGAATCGAAGTTAGGGTCCACCATGGCAGATATAAACAGAAATATTTAGGAAATCAACCTCCATCAACTGCATCAGTATGCTAGACTAGGTAGGACGAAGAAGGATATAAAAACATTGCAGCAGGTTGAAATCCCTGGTTCCAGTGCTAAAGATCCTGCCCTAGTGGAGTCAGAAGATGATTAGTGATATCAGTACTTTTTTTTTTAGCGGCTAGTTTTATTTTATGTAAATGCTATTATTAACAGACTTAGATATCAAGTATCGTAAAACTCTATACAGGTTATTAAGGTTGTTTATGTTTTGGTTGACATACATTGCACTAAGATGGCCAATAGACCTAGTTTCCTTCGGGCAAGTTGAGGTCTAATTTTTGTATCTATGTTGCCATGTTTTTATATTAATAGAAAATGGGAAAGATCTATCTAAACTTACAAAAAAAAACATTTACGTTTACAGTATTGTGAATATAAATATATTAGATGATTTTAGTAATTTATTTTTTTATTGAATTTTCTGTTATAAATTCGGGAAATATTCTAAATATATATAAGATATATTGTAATTACTCAATTTTATATTTTTTAATTATTAGATTTTATAATAAAATAATGTAAAAATTATATATATGTAATAAATAATTTTATATTAATAAATATAAAATTTTATTTAATTATATTAAAATATTTTTAAACATAACCTAACATATCAAATCAAATACAAACATTATCTCATACTCTTCACATAATTATACCCCAAGTTTATTTCACTTAATTATAATGCTTCAATTTAATTATATCAAATGCATTTATGGATTAAATGTCTTATTGTAGATTGTTTAATTTTGTTAAATTAATAGAAATGTTATATTTTGATTTTTATATGATAAAATAATATTATTAATAATAATTGAAAATATATGGAAAAATGGTGGTGGTAAGGGTGGATGTGGTCAATGATTTACCAATGTTACCTATTTTGTCAATATAACATCATCTACCATAATTTTATGTTTGGGCATGAGAAGTTGTTTGTATATTAGGGCCATTTTCTATATAAGTAGCTATATAATATACTTTCATGTTTAGACATGATGTGTCATTTTTTATATTGTGCATGTTGTGTCAGTTTGTTAAAAATGTACATTTGAGACAACTTTCAGAGTGCTTTTATCTCATGTCACATGCTTTATGAGTTAAAGTGTTTGTTTATTTGATGCTGAAGTGCTAGATTGCTTGGTTGAATTTGCATATATATATATATATATATATATATATATAATATGCAATATCACCTACGTTGTTTGACTTGGATTTTTAAAAGCATGTCATTTATGTATATTCTTGATGATACATGTAGTTAATGATCATGCAAAACTAGCCAAATCACATATTAAATTTCAAAAATATATATTAACACCAATTTTTGATGATAAGGTAATAATATTTTTTTACCCACATTAAAACTATTAGAGAAATTTTGAAGCCTAAAATGGACCTCCTAAGGAATATTATAAATTAATAGTGGAAATAATAATAATATATTATATTGTCCACGAGGACTTGGATAGACGGTGATCAGGTGCTTTGTTAAGACACTCCTTGATGTGAAGTCACCGGTTCAATTCCCCGCCCCAACTGGGGTGATATATTAGACATGATGAAGATGTGATGAAAATGTAGTTTTACTAAGCTTACAAAAAAAACAACAATAATAATATTATATTACATCATCAATTTTTAGAGGGAAAATCGAAAATATTTTTTTTTCAACTTATTTACCTACGATTTTTCTCAAATTTCGAGCGGGATCACTCACTGGATTCATAATTTAGTTCCTCATCTAAGGAGTACCCATGTTACATACTTTTGATAGACCCTCCTACATGAAAAATGATGAATATATGAAAAATGTGACGTTTTTCATGTATTTTTCATTTTTCGTGTAACAGGGTCCATCAAAACTATGCAACATGCGTACCTTTGCCATTTTCACAAATCACATTTCAAATTTTGCAACCTTTTCCCTTTTCCTTTAAGACTTACTGCTCCAAACGCCGATTGCGATATCGCTTCGTACTATGCCACACCGCAAATTGAAAATCACATTTCGCAATCTTTATCCCGTCACAAATCACATTTCTCAATCTTTATCCGCTCCTTGTTAACACTTACCGCTCATGTCTACCGATTGTGATATTGGTATGCGCTCCGCCACTGGTCCCACCGCCATGTCATCCGACTCATCACAAATCGCAAATCGCACTTTTATTTCGTTCCCGTTAATACTTACCGCTCCCAACACCAATTGTGATAATCTCCATACTCTGCCACATCGCAAATCACAAATCGCAATTTTTATTTGGTTCCCGTTAATACTTGTCGCTCTCAACGCCGATTGCGATATTGTCAAAGCACCCTGCCACTTGTCCTCCCACCACATCATTTGACTTACTACATTTCTCATTTCGTAGCGTCTATCCCATCACAATTCCGCCATCACACTTTTCATTTTCGATATTATGCATTTTAATAAAGCCTAACCCCCCTTTTTAGTCCTTTAAGCCTTGTTTCGTGTGTTAAGCCTTCCATTAACATCTTTATCCCTTTCCCTCCGGATTGCAATCAACACTTTTTAAATTAGAATTAAGTCATGCATAACTTAGCTGCATGGATAGAAGCATGGTAGATAAAGCATAAGATAAGTAGGGCATGTTTAGCATGATTTAAATTAGTTTATTTTATTCCATTTATTTTGAGCAAGTTAAATTATTTTCCTTCCTATAATTTCTTTTCAACAATTTAGTTTAGTTTCCTTTCTGGCATTTCCTTTCTGCAATTTATTTTAGTTTCATTGAAGTGTGAAAGACTTCACTGAGAACCCCTAGAAGTAGCGTCCTTTCGTAGAGAGAAATAGGATGAAATGAGTAAAAGGCATCTGTTGTGTATATAACACTATCACCTCCAAGTTTGTACGAACCATGGGTTGATAAAGTAAAGTAGGGCAGCCCCTGGGAGTTGCAACACTCTTGGTGCAATAGTAGGGCTCACCAAAAGGCTTATAAGGATAAGTTGGAAATATTTTACTCACACTTATGGTTCTCATTCTATTCTCTCTCTCTCTCTCTCTCTCTCTCTCTCTCTCTCTCATGAATACTTAGAGTTTTATTGGGGCACTCTTGGAGGGTGTTGTATACTTGGAAATTTGGAGCAAGAAGGAAAAGGAAGAGTAGGAAAGTGTAATATGACATCGGGATCATAGACTACAACTGGATTATTTTGCAGGTATCGAGTTGCATGTATGGTCTAGTTTCTATTTTTGGCATGCATGGTACATGAATGTCGTTTCTTGGTTATCATATGTCTTTGAAATGGAGGATTTCCTAGATTGACAGTGAATTTTTCTAGCCTTGCCATTTTCTGGATAGCCATGGTGTTGTGGGTTTATTTCCATTTATTATTTTCTAGTTGGTTGTCATGATTCCTTTGGTTGTGGGTTGAGTCATTAGTTCCTGGAGCCTTGGTTGGAAAAATGCTTTGGAGTCCAGCGGATAGTTGTGCATTGAGTTACTAGTCATGGATCCTTGGTTGGAAAAACGCTCAAGATCCATAGGTGGGTTGAGTTACTAAACTTGGAGCCTTGGTTGAGAAAACGCTCTAGAGACCGAAAACAACTGGGCTTGAGTTACTAGTCCTGGATCCTTGGTTGGAACAAACACTATGGAGCCCTAGAGAACTTGGGTAGAGAACAATCTGTGATGGTTCTGATGTCCAACCGTGAGGTGGAATCATTGGTTGAGGGTTGAGGAGGTTTGGCCACTGGAAGTATTGGTTTGGTTTTGATTGATGTGTTTCATGAGATCCCACATTCATGCTTGGAATATGGCATGAGGGTCACTGGTTGAAGTGATATTTGGGTCAGTAGTGTCTAAGGTTGGGTGGAAAGTGGAAGTCCCAAATGTAGTTGCATTTTTCCTATGAAAATAAGAGATATTTTCCTCTTGTATTGATGGGTAAATATTCTTGTAATTCTATGGATTAAATGGTTGTTATGTGATGATTATTTATGTTTCTATTATGTTGGTTACAAACATGTATTATGGCAATGATGATGTATGGATCTCATCATGTTTTGATTTGTAAATGAATGAATGATGTATTTATGACCTAATAGATGATATTGCAGCTAATGATATAAGGGAATAATGCTTCTTAGCGATTCTCAGATAAGTATGAGACCCCTATGCTCAGATATGTTATTTAAACCTGTAGATTGCATTGGTGCCAAGTGTTTGAAAAAATTTCAGTCCCGGTTGGTTTATTATACTTGTCATGTGTTTAATGGATTCTGTAAGTTACAACAAGTTATGGGAAGTGCCCAGAATTCTGGTCTTGAAAGTTGCCTTAAATTCCACAAACTCTAGCACAACATTGCTGGAACATTAGAGGAAATTTCAGCCTAAAAGTGCCCATGAAAATTTCATGTAATTTCCATGTCATAATATGTAAACCAATCAAAATTATTTAAATTTAAAAATAGGTACATGAAAATATTTTGGAGGGAAAAGAAGAAAAACTACTTTTTAAATTGTATTTTTGGCTTATCTCCTTATAGGTTTACTCAAATTTCAAGTTTAGACACTCATTAAATGCGGAATTAAATTCCACATCCAACGATAACCTATTATGCATAATTTTGAGAAGGCCCACCCTGGCAAAAATTGCAGGCACATTAAAAAAACGTGTTAAAACACATTTTTTAATGTATCTGCAATTTTTGTCAAGGTGGGCTATTCTCAAAAGTATGCATAATGGGTACTCTTTGGATGTGTAATTTAATTTCACATCTAATGAGTGTCTAAAATTGAAATTTGAGTAAACTGATAAGGAGATAAGTCGAAAATACAATTAAAAAAAAGTAGTTTTCTTGTTTTTCCCTCCAAAATTCATAACTCTTATATTATTATTTTAACTATTATTTTATTATTTTTCCTTAGGAGGCCACTTTTAGGTTGAAATTTCCTCTAATGATAGTCCCTGGACGTAGGCATGCAAGTTTTTTCATGCGTCCAAATCCTTCGAGACGTAGACATGCAAGATTGTTCATGCATCTATAGGTCTAAGAGCTTAAAAGGTCAGTGGGACCTAGGGGCAGGATGCTTGGATGGTTGGGTTGGCTGCGCTGGGTGTTATTGTTGATGTTCAATGTGAGATTTATGTGTTTCCATCGATTCCACTTCATTAAGGTCACTTAGGAGGTTGAATCTCATCATAGTAATCTTTCATCACATTTTTACCCCGGTTGGTTGGTTAATTCAGTAGATGTGGGAGGAGGGTGTTACTGATATTAATTTCAAGTTGAATGACTCTTCATGGTTTACATTAATGTCAACACCATGCTACCAACATGAAGTGGTGTTACTGGTTAATTTTTTATAATTTTCTAAATAATTTCCTATTCATATTACTAAAAGAGTGATTAACTTGAAGGTTCACTTCAGATTTGGGTTGGAGATTAATGTTTATGTCAAAACTAAAAAAAGCCATAAAGCGACACAATCATTATAACTGCTCTAAAAAATCCTTCAAAATCAAGACTATGGATTAGTCTTTTTTATTCTTGACAGAACTATATTAAAACACTCTTATAGCTTAAATTTGGCCTATTATGATCATTCTACAAATTGAACTCTCCTCACCCCTTCCTCTTTTATTTTGAGAAAAATAAAACAAAATAATTGAATCAATGATTACGGTCCCTAGTACTTAAAAAAATGGGTTTAAATTTATAATTGTTGATGTTTCGGGCAGAATTGTGCACCACTATTCAACCTCACAAAAGAAATCAATGGATTTGAATGCTTTCATCCAACGGTCCTTGTTGATTCGGGTGCAGACTTGAACGTGTTTTAAATGCCCCTTGCATTCCTAAAAACATCTAACGACCCTCATAATTTTCATCTGATGGCTCATCACTCATTCGGGTGTGGACATGTGGGGATTTTAGTAGTGTTTCACCACCGGAAGATAGTACTTGATTTTCACTTATTTCCATGTGGCATTCCTTATTATTCTCTCTCTCCATGAATTTACTAACTGTCATGACATTTATTACATGGTAGGTGGTGTATTAATCGGTAAATATAGTTTTTAGAGATTCCCATTATTTATTTTTCATTTATTCTTGAGTCACAACGCAATTAGTTTACTCCATATCTCTTTGAAAATCTTGTTGGAAACTGACTGGAAACCAGGGAATTCAGGTAAGTAACCTAGCCTAAAATTTGGCTTTGTGCATGACTTTTGTCTGTGCCTTAGAAATTTAGCTATGCCATGGCTGAGAGCTCAATGTAGGAGAATCATCTGCACCCCTGGAGCCACGTTAAGGATAATTTACTCACTAATATCGATATCTATACTCTAAGAAGAGAATTAAGGAATTTGGGCATGAAGCCGACCAATGTTTGATTCAAACTAGAATCCTATGGGAAACCCTACCAACATTCCATTATGATCTTGGTTCCATAATGTTACTCATAAGAATTGCACGGCCTGAAACCAGTAGAATTCAGTTTTTGGGAACTCAGAAACTTTTCCTCGAAGTGTCCTAAACGTTGCTGGCTAAAATTATATTGTTTCCTACAACTGGTAACGTCATTTTTGACAAATACTTGTCTCTATGTTTCAAAGGCTGGGATAATGAGGGGAAACTTACGTTTTTGCAGAGTCTGGTAAAAGGTCCTCACGATTGTACAACCCTTTCTTTCCCTATTTCTACCCATCAATTGAAACCCCTGTATGAAACCCTAACTTCACTCTTAGCCATCATCCAAGGTTATACTAATGACCAGAAGCTATAAAAGGCTATGTTTATCTTTATGAAAGAAGTACTCAAAAACCCTAATGATATTTCTATAAAATTTCTCGCTTATTTGGCTTCAAATATCTTCGTGGACCTTAATGTAACATCTTAGTGATTATGTTTAGACACTATAACTATTTGGTCCATTTGGTCTTATTCAATTACCCCAATTGATTTTCTTTCACCATGTTGATTGAGCATTATAAGGATAATTAAGGTCAATAAAGGTTGTTTGATTCTTTTTCTCCAATGTTATACCCAAGCAGGGTGCATGGAGGATACTCAAAATTTATCAAATGTTTTTCTTTCTATCTCCAAATTAAGATCCTCTAGAGAGTCCCTAACAGGATTTCTACAGGATCTAGAAGGATTAATTACCTTACAAAAGAGACCGGTATTGGATAATGGTTTCTGATGCCTGAATTTAGTATTATTTATGCATATGGTTTTGAAGGGGAGCCTTATTGGTTACCAAAATATGTTCCCAATCATTTATTTGCATTGGAATTAACTAGACATAGGATACAATTGAATGATTTTTATTTCATGTCAAAAAGTAAGAAAGCATTGATTATTACACCTTTTTCTATTGGTGATTTAATAATCAAACATAAAAATGCATTATCTGTGATAAAAAAGGAACTATTGAATTTTCAATTGGAAAATCATGTATCTTGGCATTTTGATCCATTCCAGATTATCTCAGAAGCAAGGAAGTCAACCAATTTTTCTGCATACACTAATGTGACGAGACCTTAAATGGAAAATCTTGCTAATGTGAAATGTGTTATTATAGAGAAGGAAAATATTGATGTTATGAATATATTTGAGGAATTTTTTATTAACTCTACTTATGTATAGCAAGGGACAAATGCACAACATTCGTCTACAGTTTCTCAAGATAACACAAATAATGTAATCATAATCCTACAAGAGAACCAACTTCAGAGGAAAGTTTCACAAATTGATGTTGAAGAAGAGTCAGCAGCTCTAAAAGCTAAAAGGAGTACGACAAATAAGCTATCAATTTTCATGAAGAAAATTATCAAATACTTAAATAAATAAAGCATACTCTAGAAGAGACTACAACGAAGGATTCAGGGGCAAACCACATAAAGGTGTATAATTCTATAACAACAGAAATACTGGTAAAGACTAGAGGAAAGGAGGTGATTGTGATAGATGAATGGGATGTTCACTAGATAGGACCAATATTTCTTTCAACAACTGATTTTGAAAGAAATATCCTCAATTTATAGTACTACAACCAGAGTATGATGTGGGTGCATAGATACTTGGTTCAAGAGCCACCACCATTTATATCAAGTCTAGAATAAATGATATTGATATGATTGATTGGCATAGACATACCAGTGAGGTGGTTACAAAGAGACTGTTAGAATATTTCGCTAATAAGAAGAAGTAGCAAATGGTGATCATGAAATTAAATGGATAGTTGAATTATGTGAGGATAGCTATAAGGACCAGTGACAATGAGATCAATGAATTGGAGGATAAAATAATCTAACAGTCATGAATGACTAAAAATGGTATTCTGACTAAAGAGTTGTTGAAATTGAAGGATAAAGTGATAAATAATTTTAAATCAAGTACCAAACTTCAAGATTATAATATGACTAATGTAGTGGAAAATTTTAACGAGAAGGAAGTACACTAAAAACAAATACAGGAGCTAAAGAAGTCTTTGGATCTTAGCCAAGCCCGTGAAAGTAAATAAAAGAAAAGCTTAATAAGGCAACTGAGGAACTTAGGAATAAGGAAGAATAACATTATCAAGAGGTTAATAGATTCAGGACCACCCTAGATGAAGCTTTACAGAAGAATCCTTTAGGAGATGCAAATTCTGGCCAAAAAAAACTCATAAAAGCTAAAGTGGACAAAGTAGAATGGAAAAGAAAGACCAAAAAATAAAAACTTGAAAAGATTATTGAAACCCAAAATAAAAATATTGAAGGCTTACAATCCTTGTTGAACTAGAAGAATGAAGAGGTTAACTCTTTATAAAAGTGTCTTACAAAGTCCATTTTGGGGAAGGAGATGCTTCTAGAAGTCAAAGACAAAATTTGGTTAATGGTTAGTGAGAAAATTGCTTTACTAAATCGTTAAGCTCATATTTTTCCTCATTGCGAAAAGAGTATTATTCAGAATTTAAAAAATGAAATTGAAATGATAATGCCATTAATAGAAAAAATATTTAAAGATTTCAACTCCATTGTTTATATTTATGATTCTCTAACTAATGAAGAATTGCAATGTTTAAATTTTTTTTATAGGGAAGAAGGTATTGCCTCAATAACATCTGTCAGAGAATACATGAAGCTACTTCTAGAAACAAGCGATGAAGTTTCCAAGTCTATGAAAATTATTGAAGGTTTTAGGACTTAATGGAATTATATTTATAGATTTGGTTTCCCATCTTTATGGACTAATGAAGGATGGATATCAAAGAATATGATTCATTTATCCTTGGAAAAGTTAAGATACAGTCTTAAAACTTTCTCGTATGATGAAGAAGGACCTAGTACAAGAAAACATATCTTGACTATTTCCTTCGAGAATTCAACATCCTAACCTTACTATAAAAAATGGTACAATGAATTCCTAAATCCAAGTTCAAGATTAAATTAGACTTAATATTTTCCAGGGCTAACTTGAACTGAGTCAGTTGGCTAGCAGACTTCAAATGGGAGAAATTAGTGGAATTAAGGAAGGGTCTTGGATGAGCAAATACCGTGGCCTCGATTATGCAGACAACTACTTTGGTGCCTCCTATACAATTGGCGAGTCATCAAGTTCATATGTGAGATACATATTCTACGACCTTTGTTCCCATCCCAACTAGAAGGACCATTCTTCTCACAAAAATTGAGATTTAGATTGTTGACCCATAGCGAAATAGGATAAAAGTCGAGAAATCTATGAAAAAAAGAAGAATATTAATTAGTTACCTTTTAGTTCTGTTTTTTTCCCAAGTTTTTTAAATGTTATTATGAGACAGTTAAAGAAAAATGTTTTACAAAATTTTGTATTTAATACCTTGTTTTTCAGTTTGAGGGGGTCGGTTATAGAAGGATTGAATTTTTGTGACTTAAAAATATGAATTTACTCGCTAGATAGATCTGTCATTTTAACTGAATGATTATCTTATGAGACTTGTTAATGAATTTCCTATTTCCATTTTTTTTAAATGTGAGTTCAAATACAAAATTTGGTGTTTATGATTTGTGAACTTGATTTATGATTTACACAACATCTAATCTACTAAATTTCCCTTGCTCTTTTATATTATAATATTAAAGGTCAGGTGTGTAAGGCATTTTATTTATGATTCACAGGTTGAGTCTTCACAAACTCGAATTTGAAACCTGATCGCGATTGTTGATTAAATTAATATTTATCTGTTGTATGATTTTCATTTGTTATAGTTTGCATTGGTTTTATATTCTTACAATTGAATATTTGTTAGGGTTATATCTGACTTGTTCAACATTAACTTGTGAAACTTATTCAGTGATATCTATATCTCAACATTTATATTATTGATAATCGTATTTATCACCTAATCTCACCATTTTTATTGTATAATAAGTTACACTTGTTGTAGCACTCTCTATAATCCGTTTTCATTAAATTTGTATTTATTTGAATATTAAGCATGATTTTTGTATGTTTCTATTCTTCTCTTCCTTGTATGTTCTTCTTCCTTATTTGGTTATTTTTTCCTTACTGGACACTTTTTTTGGTCACATTAATAGTTTCATTTGGTGAAGGATACTATTTATTTAACTGCACCTCAATCCCTTCTATATTTTATGCTTTATTACTATAACTTTTCATATGTTATCACTAATTGGTCTTTATCAATTTTCCTATAAAACACTCATTATAAATTACAAGTAGGGAATACCCCCTGTGGTGTCTAGAATACCAACCATAATCACATAAAGCAGGAGGATTAAGTCCTCAACGAATGTATTCTTAAATAGTTCCTATCTCAAGGACATTCCAAGAATCAACAAACGCATATCCAAAGCCTTGGATAAATCTCATGTGCTTAATTCCAAACCTCTCATGAAAAAGCATGCTAAGTCTTAATCGAGTGATTCGAATTGGTCACACTTCACCTGATCTTGGATATCATATTTAGCATTGGAAATTATATACAATGGTAGGAATCACATATCATAGAAAAAAAATCCTTCACTATCCGAATTCAATAGAGTCTAGATGTCACAAGGCTCAGGCTTCGTAAAACGCACCAAATGAACTTTAATGAAAAAAAATTTAAGAATAGCTTCTTATCGATGGGTTCCACCTCGATTTTGGGTCAGGAAAAGCTTTAACTTGCTCCTTTTTTATATCTGTTGGTCTGACCCGGGATAATCTGGGGGTTTGGATGATTCAACAAGAAGTTTCTCTACACAAAATTTGATATATCCATGTAACTTAGGGTCCATGAGTCCAATTCTTTTTCATCTTCTCACCTTTCTTTGGAACCTGGATTCGTTTAGGATTTTGATCTTCCCTTTCAGCCCAAATAGTTTTTTTTGGACAATTTTTATCCACCTCTTTCTCATTATTCAAATTTAAATTAAAATCCCTCTACATCGAATACTTTTCATCATGCCCAAATTTTCTTATATCTCTCAATCTAGTGGCTTAAATGTCGTTCAGTCATATTCCTCGTGTTACGAGCCCTAATTCCTTTGATCACCCTACAAAATTCACTCTTCCACTCTGATGCCAATTCTACTCAGGAGGCTCCACCGGGGATTGTCCTTGCATTCGATCCTAATGAAATTCCACTTGGCCTCAGCTCTCTAACATGTGACTTTATTTGAGGGTTGGATCTCGGGGCTTCTAATGTGGTTATACTCAAATCATATGTAGGACTCAACAATTAATATTCAATATTAAATTTTAAGCACACAAGGTCGACATCCAATTTCCTCACCCTTAGGCTTGCTGTTAGTATGAATATTTATTCGAAGTGTACGAAAAAATACCACTTTAGCTACGCATAAATTATAGCCCTAACAGCAAAAATGACTGCTAATATCTTCATATATGCAATTAGATGATCAAGACAAATGCTGCAAAAATCTTGATCTATGCATTAGAAGAAATTAAACAGTAGAAAAATCAGATTTACTCCATAGATCCAATAGACAAGACAATAATATATCCAATGAATAATTTTATTAATGGCACCTGGGAGGAAAACACAGTGAGGGTGTTCCTTCAAGCTCCTCAATGGGATGGGTTCTTGTGAGTCCGCCTCTTTCATATTTAGAACTTCTCTCTCTTGATAGTGTAGAAAACTCCAACAAAATGGAAGTATACAGATCAATAGTTGTACTGCGGTTGAGATCCAGAGCGATCTTTAGGCAACAAAAGGTGACAAATGAATGGGAAAACCCTTCTATTTATAACAAAATATTGAGTTAAGAGACTGGTGCATAATTAAAATATTATTAACCAAATCTAGATCCAAATTTTATGGAATATTTTATTATATTTGTTGGAGGGAAAAGGTATTTGACTTGAGTCAAATCCCCTTATTTGTAAATAATAAATAAATAAATGATTTATTTATTATTTTAAAGGTGTGATTAAGTAATAGTAAATAAATAAATGATTTATTTATCATTTTAAGGATATGGTTGAGTAATAATCAAATAAATAATGATTTATTTAATTATTTAAGGGTGAATTAGTCATATTTAACAGAGAATATTATCTAAATAAAATTTAAACAATTTTTCTTATAAAATAATAAGATAAATAATGTTTTATCTAATTAATTTCCTTGTTTTGGGTTAAATATAACCAGAAATGTTAATTAAACTATTGTTTAACTAATTATTTCTTGAGGAAAATCAAACAAATGTATATTTGTTTAATATTTCCTTATGGGGTTTCCTGTTTAGGCCATAAACAACTTAATAAAGGTGATTTATTAAGTTATTTTCATAGTGAAAGCAATTTTACTTGGAGTAAAATTGGTCTTACATGGTGTACTTGGGTCCATCTAATGATAATAGGTTAGATGACCAAAAAATGGTGTAACAGATTGCCCCCGAGTGTGCGAGCATTAGGAGCTAATCGTATAACCAAAGTACGTTGTAAGAACTCAATCACTAAACATCGAAGGAGAAGTCAAAGAGAGAGAAGTATAAGGTAAACCGAAGTGCTAAAAGAACTAAGCCCTGAGGAGGTGACTTGCAGGTGAGACAAGTCTTTTTGAGTGAGTACCTGCTATAGGCGGTGGGGGAGGCATACTTATGCCCGCCGAGGCAATAGTACAAACAATAAGGCACTCGGAAAACCACGGAACACAATGATAAGGTATATGCTGGCATAAACATGAGCCATATGAATAACATGATAATGAATCCCACATACATATTGTGCCTGGGATAAAAGCCAGGACTTGTACAATAAAAGCTGAGTACATGAGATATGAGTGCAACCCAGATGCCCCTGAACACAGGAAATGGCTCTGAAAATCTAACTGATGCATGCAAACACAACGACGCTGTAAGCGGTTGAGGCCAACATCATCAAATGTATGGATCTGCATCGAAGGCTGTAATGAAGAGGTCATCCGAGTGTGTGGCGGGGTACCTGTAGGGCCACCCCCTCATGACTGTTGAGACATATGACACACACTCCATCAAGTATACGGATCTTGATCATGCTGAAAGGAGTTGGAGCTGAGAAAAAATCAAGTCAAAGGGAAATAAGGAGTCCCTTTGCCTGATCCGAGGCGCCAAACCAAAGTGTAAGCTGGAACCAAGGTACACTGCCCTCTAAACCTCTTTTCTAGAATGAATGAGTTGATGTCGACAGAAGGATTCCGCCATAAGTGAGGCAATAAGGGATCCTCAACTAGGGCACGAGAGAAAATAGGAGAGTGATTGACAAACTGACACCAATGATGATGATGAAATTGGGGAACTGAGTAGCGAACATACGACTTCCCTTGTTAGAGTATAAAGGGCATGGATGACCTGGCAACAACTGACACAACATCATGATGGGTAGGGGATAGTGGGAATGAAGGACATAAGATGCGACATGAGAGAGGGACCAAGCAGTGAAGAATGGAGGACTATAGCGGGATGCAAAGGGACTCAGAATAGACTCCATGATTGCAATGATGACTCAACTCAGATGCTCTAAATAAAGGTGACTCAATGGTGCTGCCATGTATGTGAAGGGTCCAATGGGGACCATAAAAGCATGAGTACAAGATGGTAACTCACGACGAAAGTCAACATGAGCGTGGACAAGTATGGAGGCAACATGGTGCCCCCTGTACGAGTGTTTCTAGTGAAGAAATTCGATTTTGAGGAAGGGTGAAGTGGCGCTTCTTGGAAAAAATGTGTCCTGGTGAAGTATCACATCACTAACATGTTCTAGCTACCTAAAAACAATAAAACATGCATTTCCAGAAGGAAATGTTAAGGGTAATACTTCTTCAGATAGAGTGCATTACGAGGATTAGGAAGGGGATGGCCTTCGAAGTCCTCTAATAGATATGCGCCCTTTCCCAAATCCTTACTGATAATGTAAGGTCCTAACCATAATGAATCAAACTTCTGATGACCAAGGAAATCATGGGCTTGGTCATACACTAGAACAAGATCACCTTCGTGAAAAGTACGAGGTTGGACTTTTCGATCATATTGAGCCTTGGTGCGTTTCTTAGCCGCCTCGATGGTTTGTAATGCAACACGGCGATCTTCGGAAGCGCGTTCAAGCATGATAAGTCTCTGTTCTAAAGGTTGAGTGTCAGGGAGAAGTTCGACGGCTAGATGAAGGGAAGGGATTTCACACTCGATCGGTAAGACTGCTTCCTCTCCAAAAACAAGGTGGAACGGAGTGAACCCGGTGGCAGTTTTAACAGAAGTTCTATAGGCCCACAATGTAGGGAAGAGCATAAGGTGCCAGTTGGTTTTGTGCTTATCCACCATTCGTTGAAGTATGGTTTTAAGAATTTTATTGACCGCTTCAACTTGGCCATTACCTTGGGGGTAATAAGAGGAGTAATATTGGTGCTCAAAGCCCAATAGTGAGGATAGCTCGTGCCATATCTCATCTTCAAAATGTCGGCCATGGTTTGAGAAAAAAAATTTCGGAACTCCAAATCGAGCGATCACATGGTTGAAGAAAAATAGGGCTGCGATAGCTGTCGTGTTGTTAAATGTTGGCATGGCCTCAGCCCATTTAGTGAAATAGTCAACCGCCATGATGATATACTTATGGTTACTAGCTGATGACGGTCGACACTCCATAAATTCTATGCCCCACTTGCAAAAGGGGCCAGCGGAGATGATAGGATGGATAGGATGGAGGGGAGCTGGAGGGGCTCATGCCTTGGGGGAAAAATGTTGGCGATTGGGACAATGTTTGACTGCCTCAATGAAATCTCCAAAGAGGGAAGGCCAAAAGTACCCAACACGCATAACTTTCTGGGTAGTGGCTAGAGCGGAGAGGTGGCCACCGCAAGCACCACTATGACAGGCATTGAGGACTTGCTCTGCTTCAGCGTGTGTGAGACAACGACGAAGGACAAAATCCTCACCGTGACGATAAAGGTCTTCACCGATGAGAAGGTAGCGGGGGGCCTGGTGTCAGATACGTTGTCGAGCATCATGGTCAAGATGGAGGGCGAACTTTTGAGTCCGAAAATAAGTGAGGATGTCCCCATACTAGGGGTCATCAGTGGTAATGACGAATAAGTGTTCATGGGGGAAACTATCATTAATTGGAGAATCTTGCATACCTATAGGTAGTTTGGAAATGAGTTTAGCGAGGGCTAAACCCTTCTTACTTTTTTGTGTGACAAATTCAAGATCGAATTCCTGGAGGATCATGATCCAACGGGCGTATTTCCCATTGATGATTCGACGACTCAATAGGGAGGCCATGGGGTTGGAATTAGTCACGACCTTGGTGGAAGGCATGAGGATGTAATGACGAAGTTTTTGGATCGAGAACACGACAACCAGTGCTAATTTTTCTTCGTGTGAGTAGCATACAGGAGGTCCTACCAGGTTCTTACTAACATAATATATGACATGCTCAATTCCGTTGTCATCTTCTTGAATGAGGACTCCAGTGATCGAGTGGGTGGAAGTGGAGATATATAGGATGAAATCCCTATCAAAGTCAGGCGGAAAAATCAAGGGAGCGGATGTGAGAGCGTGCTTCATGGCATCAAAAGACTTTTGAGCATAAGCATCCCATATAAAAGGGATATTGGAGCAGAGAAGTCTAAGGAAACCATGTGCGGTTGTGGCATAGTCAGGTACGAAACGACGAAGAAAATTGGCTTTGCCTTGGAGGCTTTGTAACTGGCGTAAAGTGCGGGGTATCAGAAGCTCAAGAATGGATTGAAATTTTAATGGGTCAAGAGAGATACCATATTTAGACACAATGAAGCCTAAAAGACGACATTAGGCACACAAAAGACACATTTCAGTGGGTTGAGGCGGATATTACACTTGCGACATCGAAGAAAGACGGTGTGCAGATCGTGAAGGTGCTGTGCCCGATGTTTAGAACGTGCAGTAAGGTTGAATAAATAAGCAAGGATAATGTGAGCCAGGTGATGGAAACAGTAAGACATAGCCCGCTGAAAAGTGGCTCCTACGTTTTTAAGACCAAATGGCATGACTCGATAGGCAAAGGTTCCCCACGGACTAATGAACGCAGTTTTGAGTTGATTAGCACGAAGGATGACAATTTGGTTGTATCTAGATAAACCATCCATAAAAAATAGCACCTCGTGCCCCGCACACTCATCAATGATTTGATGAATGAATGGTGTGGGGAAGTTGTCTTTGGGACAAGCTTTGTTCAGATCGTGAAAGTCAGTGCAGACACGGATTGTGCCTTGTTTCTTGAGAACGGGAACCGGGTTAGACACCCAGGTGGTGTATTCAATGGGATAGATAAAACCATCATGTTTGAGCTTATCGATTTCAGCTTTGATAGCTTCACGTCTGGAAGGATTAATGGGTCTCATCTTTTGACGGAGAGGATTGGCATCAGGCCATATATCGATATGGTGTTCGACAATGGCAGGATTAAGTCCGGGCATTTCTGAATAGAACTAGGCGAAAATATCGCGGAATTCTTTGAATAACTTGGTGTAAGCTTCAATCTCTTCCGTGGTGCAATGGGCGCCCAATACGATATTTTCTTCAACCCTCAGTTTGTCAGAAATGTCAATTTTAATGGTAGGAGAGATATTGGCCATATTTCCTTCTTCGAAAGCATCAGGTGCAGGGATGGGATTTCTAAACCAATCGACTCTGTTAGGAATGAAGTCCTTAGTTTCCACAACATATTGGTCGTGGGACTGCTGCGGGAGGAAGTACGTACGGTGGTGCATATCATTCCATGGAAAGTTGGGATGGGTCAGTGCTTCCATAATGTCTTCATCGGAGTGAAGGATGGGCTGAATAGCGGAATGAGGACCACTTGTCATGGTAGAGCTACCTGACTCATCAACATGTGAAAAATGGCGCACATGTGCAACGTCATGGAGAGTGGTCGAAGGCTCCGTCACGTTGGCATCAGGAGGAGGGATGCCAATGGGAGTAGGCAGATCCGAAGCAGAACGCGTGAACAAGGAGAGGGGGTGCTTGTCCTTTGGTGCCCCCTTGTGAGCATTGCCCTTCTTACCCGAGACGGTTGCAACTGGAAAAGGTTATGGTTGAGGTGACAGAGGCACTAGTGCAGTGGGAGGAATCAGAGAGACCGGTGGAACCAGGGTCAAAGAAAGGTAAGGTTTGGGGGTAGCGTCTGGAGGATCGAGGGGGTCACGATTATCATCTAAAGGTAAAGAGCCAGGAGAAGGAGGTTCAGAAGGCTGATCAGAGTACATCATGAAAATCTGGTAATCAGGGGAACGAGATGGGAGAGGTTGAGCGGCCACCTGTCCTTCAGGTGGTTGGGTGGCCACAAATCCCTGCTGAGGTAAAGGATCGGTAAGCACAGTCGGTTGAATAGGTGCAGGACTAGGAGGAACGAAAGGAATGGCTTGTTGTCCTCTCAATGTTGCCTGAGACTCCCATAGCTGTCACATCTATGGTAAAAGGGGACAATCATGCGTATAATGACCATAAACACCACAACATGAATAGGGCTTGTTCGTACGAAGAGGCCTGTCTTGCTTGGGCCAAGTGCCTTGTTGCTGGTTTGTGGTGTAAGGAACATTATTGTGATTAAGACCATGATTACTAGAGGCAGCTTGATTTTGGTTGCCTTTCCTCTTCCTTTTTGAGGGAGGAGGATTAGTCGTGTCCTGCTATGTGTACACCTGCCCCGGAGGGGGTGGTGGTTGCTTTTGCGGGGGTTGAGAAGGCAAGGGAGGAGGAGGTGCTAATGCTGTAGGAGCTAGAGCACCAGGCTGTGGATACGGATAATAAGGAGGTTGGGTAGTAGTGTGGTAAACAAGAGGTTGGGAAAAATGAGGAGGCATGATGTATCTTGGATACGTGCTACCAGGAGGGGGAAAAGTGCCGAAGGAGCTGGCCCCTCCCTGAGAGAAACCATAGCCCATGGGAGGTTGAGCATACAGATTAAAGAGAGCTCCAACGATATCGTCGACGGAATGGGATGCCCCTGGTGTGTTGGCACCACCAGGTCTGGGAAGATCAGGTAGGACGGTATAAACATAACCCGACTGAGCGTAGATCAGGTCATACTTTAACGTAATCTGGAGAGCGGCTTCTTCAGTTTGAGGAAAGTGCGATGCGACGTCTTTCCTGATAGGCGGCAAGAGAGTCATAAGGAACCAGTCCATGTAGACACAGTCCTCGAAGGGAGGGGCTTGACATACTCCTTCTTCTCCACCATTCCTGAACATGGTTGGAAAGGCGAGTTGCAGATGATTGGCGGAAAGGGTCAAGAGATGGGTACTAGTGTCGTCACGTAGGGGGAGCTGGAAATAAGACAAAAAATCCCAGACCAGAGTTGCAAAGGTGGTATGAGAGGGAGGGGCTTGATCTACATACCACTTATAAGCCTCACCTATAAGCGTTCATTGGAACAACCAAAGACGAATATAGTCATCGGTAATGGAATTAGACGAACACCACATGTGGAAAGATCGAACATGATTTGAAGGATCTTGTCCAACAAGACCTTCAAACTTTGGGATGTCTGAAGGGAGCTTTGTTGGCATATCAGGCCAACTAGCATCATTGTTTATAGGGTTGTTTATCAACTGGTCAAAATCAGGGAGGTTGAGGATTGTCATGAAAGGGAGCAAGGGTGCTGCTGGGATAGTGTCCGTTGCGGTCCCACTAGTGGTATTCCCGGCGGGAGGGCCGGGGTTACCACTAGTGTTGGGTCCTGCACCAGACATGGTGAAGGTGACAGGGGGAGAACCAAAGGTAGAATGGGAAGGAGAACCCAAAGGACCAGAAGAAGAGTCGGAGTGCAGACTCGGTTGAGGACTAACTCGAATCCTATGCGGAGGAGTAAGTCTCCCTACCGGAAACTGAGGATGAAGGCCAAGAAGTCTCCGGGATGAACGGCTTGGTGGCGCAATGGTGACGACACAAACATGACACAATGGAAAAAGAGACTGAAAAGGGAAAGGAGGTGCAGGATCAACTGATTACAATGTCAAAACAAGGGCAGAGAGAGGCAGGATCAATTGATTTCAATGTTTTAGAGTCTTTGCTTGGCGGTGTTAACCAAGCCCTTTCTCACTTAGGGTGTGTGTGTAAAAGTGTGTAAATTTTAATTGTTAAACCCACACATTTGTAGATAAAAGAAAAAAAATGTGCTGTAGAGCTGTGAATAAACCTGCAAATGACAGTATATAGGACTGCACAATAGAAAATAAACAGCTAACAATGCAATAATTTAAACCCAAGGAGGCGGGTCTCTCAACAATTAGTCTATAGGTGAGCAAAAAACTAATTTAAACAAAAGAAAAAAAAGGCTAATAGATCTTGGGTCAAGAGGGACAAAGATCTAAAGGACAAAATCTGCTGGAAAGTGGTGCAGAAAACAACAACAAATCAGAGGAAAATTGCTGTAAAAAGAGGTGGCGAAAGGCTATCTCCAGGAGGGAAGTGGAGTGCCTCGTAATGGAAAACCAAAACAAAGCTAAATGGAAAGATTTGGATGCATAACAAGTCAATATGAAGTGGATCTAAAGATGAGGTATCAGATGTGAAAAAATGGCTGAAGACTCTGAAATTTCAGACAACCTACAACAACAAACACTCTTCCACAAAAAGTGGAGGGTACTGAAGCCCTAGGGGGCTAGGTTCCCACTTAGTTGAGAGAAACAGAAAAAGTACGGGTCCAAAATGGGTGGAGACGGAGGTCAGACAACCCTGAACAGAGGCTCAGCAAAACCCAGAAAACTTTCAGAAAAATCCCTGCAGAAAGTCCAGGTCGCAGTTTTTGGCCTGTTTTTAGTAGAGGTCACACTTTTTGGGCTGTAAAGTGTGCCCTGGAGGTCTAGGTCATAGGTTTTGGGCAGAAAAGTGTGACCTACACTTTCGGCACTCTCGGCGGCAGGTTTCAGAAAAAAATTTCGTCTCAGCTGCCATTGATGTCGTTCACCTGCGCAATGGGTCCGAAAACACGCAGAAGTTAGAATTTTTATCGTTTTAGGGTTTTATGGATTAAAAAAACATCAAGAATAAGCAAAACAAGGGGCTGAAGAGAAATCCTAGGGTCTAAAGCAGCTGGATATGCAAGGATCAGAAAAACGACAGCAGTCGTAATGGTAAACCCGTGTGGAGTCACCAGTTGTTAGTATGAATATTTATTCGAAGTGTACGAAAAAATACCACTTTAGCTACGCATAACTTGTAGCCTTAACAACAGAAATGACTGTTAATATCTTCATATCTGCAATTAGATGATCAAGACAAATGTTGCAAAAATCTAGATCTATGTATTAGAAGACATTAAACAGTAGAAAAATAAGATTCACTCCATAGATCCAATAGACAAGACAAGAATGTATCCAATGAATAATTTATTAATGGCACCTAGGAGGAAAACACAAGAGGGTGTTCCCTATTCTCCTCAATGGGATGGGTTCTTGTGAGTCCTGAACACTTCATATTTAGAACTTCTCTCTCTTGATGGTGTAGAAAACCCAAACAAAAATGGAAAAGTATGGCTATGATTATGGATCAATAGTCAGACCAAGTGTTTAGATCTAGAGTGATCTTTAGGTAACAAAAGGTGACAAATGAATGGAAAAACCCTTCTATTTATAACAAAATATTGAGTTAGTCTAGATATTGGTGCATAATTAAAATATTATTAACCAAATCTAGATCCAAATTTTATGGAATATTTTATTATATTTGTTGGAGGGAAAAGGTATTTGACTTGAGTCAAATCCCCTTATTTGTAAATAATAAATAAATAAATGATTTATTTATCATTTTAAGGATGTGATTAAGTAATAATAAATAAATAAATGATTTATTTATCATTTTAAGGATATGGTTGAATAATAATCAAATAAATAATGATTTATTTAATTATTTAAGGGTGAATTAGTCATATTTAACAAAGAATATTATTTAAATAAGATTTAAACAATTATTCTTATAAAATAATAAGATAAATAATGATTTATCTAATTAATTTCCTTGTTTTGGGTTGAATATAACCAAAAATATTAATTAAACTATTGTTTAACTAATTATTTCTTGAGGAAAATCGAACAAATGTATATTTGTTTAATATTTCCTTATGGGGCTTCCTATTTAGACCATAAACAACTTAATAAAGGTGATTTATTAAGTTTTTTTCATAGTGAAAGCAATTTTACTTGGAGTAAAATTGGTCTTACATGGTGTACTTGGGTCCATCTAATGATAATAGGTTAGATGACCATAAAATGGTGTAACACTTGCTATGTCTAATACTAGACTTGGGCATGAAATCAAACCCCCATACACAAAAATAAATCAGGGTTAATCCATAGAGACTTTCCCATCTACATAGGGCATCAATTCATATTCCGACAGAGGAATCAAATAGAGGAGAAGGATTCTGATTCTATTAAAATTCAAATATGTATTTACAGAGGAAAATTATAGTGTCAATTGTGCTCCTAGAGATCCCTCATGTTCCTCTTTGGGCAGATTGTTTCTCTGATCTCCTCGATAATATTTTTCTCTTTTTCATCTCCTCTTGAGATCTCTCCTGCCAATCAGAGTTCTATATAGAAACATATCTAACTATTTCGATAGAAAATATCCTAACATAAAGGAAGATTATTTTGGAAATAAGTCAGAACACCTAAAACTTCCTAACACCTTAGTTTTATAATTGTTGTTGTTACACATGCCCACTTGGGAAAAATACCATCTCATCTAAAATATCCTAATAGCCTAATAGTATAGATTCTTTCTAGAATCAAGGTACATCGAACTACATTAAATTCCTACTATTCGTAACTTATACATATTACAATTTAAAGGAATTGCATGAACCCCCCTTTTTATTCTAGGAAAATGATTTACCTAGGGGTTGCTGCTCCCGCATCATACTCGTTAGGATTCAAATTTTCAAGATCTCATGGTCGTGTACTCTAATTTTTGCATTCTCTAAGATCAGAGACTTTGTACTGTTTTTTATCACAAGATTGTTCCTATTGCTTTGTGGCAATCTTCAACGTTCCATGGTCCCATACCTTTCTTTGTTTATTTTTTCTTACTATGATGGTACAATATTCCATAGGAAACCATAGTTCCTTGCTTGCTACCTTCTCTCTTTGGTGGTCTTGATGCCCATAAGTTCTTAAAAATATCATGACCTTCTCTTTGGAAAATTTTCCTTTCCATCTTGGGTGTATCCTAGTTGCATATATATATATATATATATCCTTTTCAAGTCTAGAGTTACATGAATCCCTCCATATTTCTCCCTTCTTCTCGTCTTCCTATGACAACACTCGTTGTCTTTTTTCTACAAACTCAATTATAATATCCACAACCTTTTCGTCATGAAATTTATCAAAATTTTTATATTCATTGAGCACCTCAACCTCACTCATTTCTTCAGTTGCATTCTCTAATTAGTTTTCCTCAATCCTGGGATTGTACAACTAGTCCTCTAGAAACTACAAATCCCTTTCATATTGACAACATGGTATATATATGTTGTCCTCTTCACAAATCAATCGTCTATCTCTGCTTCTTTTCATAATATCCTTGAATATTTGTCCTTCATCCTTTACATAAGGAAACTTCATTATGGTTGATGTCATTATTTCTTTTGTTAATTGATGGCATGAATACCTTTGATTATCTTTAGGAGACCATTCCATCTTCTTCCATGAAGCTACCTTCGTACTTCCTTCCTTATTTTTGACAAATTGTCCATGCTATTGACCTATCAATGAACCTTTACATTCATTCAATGAAAAAAGAAAATTCTAAAGGTACATATATTGCCTTAGCATATGTAGTTTCATCCTTCATATGTTCACTAGGAATTACACTCTTTCTCATCATCACAGGTCTATTTCCCTTCATTTAAATGGTTGAATCCTCCTTATCTTTGTCTCCTAGAGAAAATTCCACCTTATCGTATTCTCTTATGATAACTTTTAGTAGCTTCTCATCTTCATGACTTGAAAGACATGTATTCACACACAATTTGTTAGATTTAAAATCCCAAGGTTCTCCAAACTCACTTTCTTTTAGCAACTCCTGCTATTATTTTGGAATTTTTACATAGTCCATTTGACTTTCCCTTAGTCTTGTCTCCTCATCATCATCCTCTTCACCAAGAAGTGGTCCTTGTTATGGTTTATAGAGGTAAACATCCTCTCCTTCATACTTAATTTTCCTGTGTTCTCTTAATTTTTCTAACAAAGAACTTAGGTTCTTCTTTAGCCTCTTTTGTAGTAGAGATCATTTCACATTTTTCTTCTTTAAAGCCCAACCACCTCTTTGGTATTCTTCCATTTTCTGTAGAAGTGAAAACTTTAAGCTTACTCTTTCCTTTAATTCATCCAATTCTTTTTCAAATTCCTCTTGACTCATCCTTCTTCTCATGGAATATTCCTTGGAATCCTCTTTTCCTCTATTGTGGTTTTCACTTGAACCTTTGTAATGACTATCACTAGTAATTTCACCTTCCTTTTGTGAGCTTCCTCTTTCCCACTATGAGCTGCAATCAAGCCTTGTTAATAAGTCTTCTCCATCAACCTGTCACCCCAATACCTCACCAAGATTTCTTCTTAACTTAGCCTTTTGGTATTCCTTTGGTTCTCTCCTTTAGAACCTCATGAGCACTCACTCTTTTGGTATTATGCACCTACTATTAAGATCCCTTAAGAACTCATCTCATTCTCTTCTCCTTTCTCTTGAGGAGTTCCTCTGTCTCGATCACTCTCCAACCTGAACTAGAATATTCCCCTCTAGAACTTCTCTACTGGAAGGTTCTATTCCATAGTTATTTTTAGCTCCTACCTACAATTATCAACTTCTTCACTAGGTTAAAATAAAATTCTAAAGACCATGTTTAGCTCTTGAAATTTCTTAGCACTCAGACCTCCTTTTGTTTAGGAACATCATTGTTTCCCTCTTGGTTAGGACTATTTCCACGACTTCTCCTTAATTCATTGGTCCAATATTTTTTCACTCCAATTTCTCTATGTTTTTTGATCACTTGACTAGAAATCTCCTCACTTTTTCGTGTCCTAGTTTTGCTTCAAATCCTCTCCCTTTTGATTTCCCTCTCCAATCCTATTCTTGAAAAATAAACCAATTGTCAGTTAATACTCAAAATAAATAGGGTAGTCATTACCTCATATTCGACCCTCTGGGATTGCATCTTCTTCTCTAGTTGTATTATGGTTTGAGGTCTTTCTTAGTATTTTCTACAACTAAGTTCCCTTAGTAATGAGATCTCAAAATATCTCTAATATGTCATCTGAATTCCCTCTCAAGCCTTTAAACTTTATGTTGTCTTTGTTGCTTCATATTTTCATAGGCTCCACTCTAATCTTTACCAACATCCTCCTCTTTAATCCCTAAGTATCTTTGTCATCGCTCTGATACCACTTTGACACAGTCGTTATGACTGCTCTTGAAAATCTGTGAGAGTCAATATTATGGATCGATTTTGTTTGATTATGGCCAACACTGTATTAAAACCCACAGCCAAAACTTTGGTAATATAACATGCACTCAATTCCAAACCTCCCGTGACAAAGCGCACTATGTTTTAATTTGATGATACGAATGGACCACACTTCACATGTGAATGGATTTCATCTTTTGCATTGGAAATTATATTTGGGTTCAAACTCATATATCACTTGCAAAAAATGTTTAGTATATGGAAACAATAGATTCTGATGTCACGATGTCACAAGGCTCAATCTCCATAAAAGGAACCAAATGATATTTAAAAAAAATATATAGCAATGCCTTGCTCCTAATGGGGTCCACCCTAGTCTAGTGTTTGAAAACATTTTACCTTGCTCCCTTTTGATATTCACCATTCCGGTCTGGCACAATTCAGCACTTCGAATCTGGCTGTACTCATTTCTTATGAAGGACTCTGTAATTCATAGTTGATATTAACTTAAGCATGCATAGTTGACATTCAATTTCCTCTCCCCCAAGCTCGCTATGCCTGATACTGGACTTGGGCATGAAATAAACCCCCCATACACACAAATCAACTGGGCTTAACACAAAGACACTTGCCCATTTGAATAGGGCATCAATCCATATTCTGACACAACAATCAAACATAAAATAAAGAATCTAATTCTATTAAAATTTAAAATATACATTTACATAGGAAAATTATAGCCTTAATTGTTCTAATGTAGATCCCTCGTGCTCCTCTTTGAGCGGATTTTTTCTTTGATCACCCGAAGAGTCTTTTTGAATTCCTCTCGAGACACCTCTCGCCAATTTCACTTTTATAGAGACATATGTCTAACTATTTGGACATAAAAGAAAGGAAGATTCATTTGGACAGTTTCTCAACACCTAAAACTACCCAGCAGCTCAACTTTACCATTGTCGTTGTTACACGGGCGCGCTTGGACAAAGTACCAATTCATCTAAAATATAATAATCAATATTTTTTCTACAATTAAGACGTTTGAAACAACACTGAAATCCTACGATTCTTGATTTATCCCAATTACAATTTGAAAGAATTTCCTTTCACATGGAAATTTATGTGATCACTTTTTGGGTCTGGAGAAATGATTTCCTTTGCATCATAGAGATTTAAAAAAATTCTAACAAGATTATTAAGTAAATTTAAACGACATTGTGTAAGAATATAAGGAATAAAACAAATAACCCGTGAAAAATTATAAAAGAAAAGCAAAGTTGGAATGGTCGAGTCGGTAAATAACAAGATAAACTCCCCAAAGTTACAACAATGCTTAAAGCGAGAGGATAGGTACAATACGTAGAATAAATGAAAATTCATACCTTGCAATATAAAGAACATGCTTCTCTCTTGGTGGAAATCTCTGTAACCCTTTGCTACACTTAAATGAGGCAACCAAACTTCCTTTCATTCTACACTCGACGAAACTCATAGTGGTCGTATATTGGTGGTGAAAGAAATGAAGTCCACTCTTACAATTGGGTTGAACCAAAGTATTTGAATACGTGATAGAGTTCAAAAATCGTCGAACTCTATACTTTGATGAACCATCATATGACTAGGGATCACGACGGAAATGCCCCCAATCATCTTCATGAAAATAATTCCTGCTATGAGGACAGATTACATTGTTATATTACTTCTGGTCACGATGAATAATAGCAATGCCTAACCAATATAATTCATCTAGTTAGTCTGGGCTAATTGGGGTGCGTTACTTATGGTCCATGAAAGATAATAATAACAAGTGTTTTTTTTTTCAACACACAAATAATTTTTTATTTACAGTTATCCTATTTTTTCCCAAAAAGTTGTATTTTGCTACAACTATCAAATTTGGGGCTTGGATCTCTTCCTTGTCATGTTTGATGAGGAATCAAACGAGGCCCTTTACTGCCCATTATTTTTTAAAGAAATATTTCTGGTATTTAAATCATTTGCAACTTTGAAGATATTTATACATTTTTTTGAATTGATGGGATGAAATCTCTTGCATACAGTGGAAGAGTCAGGAAATACTAATAATATCTTAGGACCTATAAATTCCACTTTCCTTGCTCTTATCCCGAAATCTTGTTCTCCTCGCACCTTTCAAGATTTCAGGTCGATCTCTCTATGTAACATCACATACAAACTGATCTCTAAAGGTGATTGTGAAACATATTGCAAAATACCTCTCGGCCCACATATCCATGGAATATTTTTGTTTATTTGATGCTGAAGTACTAGATTGCTTGGTTGAATTTGCATATATATAGTGATAATGAAATATCACCTACATTGTTTGACTTGGATTCTTAAAAACATGTCATTTATGCATATTCTCGATGATACATGTAGTTAATGATCATGCAAAATTAGACAACTCACATATTAAATTTCAAAAATATATATTAACACCAATAATAGTTGATAAGGTAAAAATATTTTTTTACCCACCTAAAAACCATTAGAGAAATTTTGAGGTCTAAAATGGGCCTCCTAACGAATGTTATAAAATAATAGTGGAAATAATAAAATAATATTATATTTTCCACGGGGACTTGGATAGACGGTGATCAAGTGCTTTGTTAAGACACTCCTTGATGTGAAGTCATTGATTCAATTCCCCGCCCCGATCGGGTGATATATTGTACATGATGAATATGTGATGAAAATGTAGTCTTACCAAGCTTACAAAAAAAAAACAATAATAATATTATATTACATCATAAATTGTTAGAGGGAAAATAGAAAAAACTATTTTTTCAACTCATATTTTCAGCTTATTTACCTACGGTTTTATTCAAATTTCGAGCATGATCACTCATTGGATTCAGAATTTGATTCCTCATCTAAATATTACCCATGTTACATACTTTCCATAGACCCTGCTACATGAAAAATGATAAATACATGAAAAAATGTGACGTTTTTTCATGTATTTTTCATTTTTCTTGTAACAGTATCCATCAAAACTATGCAACATGCGTACTCCTTGGATGAGGAATTAAAATCTGCATCCAACGAGTGCTTCGCTTGAAATTTGAGTAAAACCATAGAGAGATAAGTTAAAAATATAAGTTGAAAAAATAGTTTTTTTATTGTTTTTACTTTTTAATATTCTTACTTTTTTACTCCAAAAATGGTGAAACATCCCCCATGGTTGACATCATCATCTTGAATCCTATTGGTTCTTATAAAACTGATTTTGACTATACATTTTTGTTTTGAGGCCCATTTTAGACCTCAAAATTTCTCTAATGTAGGATTTATTCCCTTATATTGGTTCATATAATTTTCCATTTCTTTTCATGCATATTCCTTTGTCTCAGGGATTTCAATTCGTTTTGAGTGTATAAATAGTATGCTTGACTTAAAACATGAGGGAACACCACCCAAGAAGGATTCCTCATAAGAGGGGACTCCCATTAAGGACGTTCTTTCATGAACACATCACAAATAGATTTTTATTTCCCCATATCTTTCATGATTCATGTATATTTAGTTGCACATTTCAACCTTTGATTCGCCTTCATATGAAATCCATGGGAATATTATTATTTATTTTATTCTTTGAACCACACGCAATGAATTAAATATATAATGTATGGAAAATTTGTAAAAAAATAAAAACACCTTTCATGAGATGAATAAATTTTGGCAATGGATTATTATATCAAATTCATTTGTTTTTGTTGTTTTGTTTAACGATGATCTATATTTTGCTTCTCATCATTTCATACTAGAGTTTTGCAGCTAGGTTTGCTTGACAGTTAAATTTGGTGCTCAAATTTTTCCAAAAATTCAATAAAATTATGCTTCTTGTATGCCACTCTCCCACATAACACATCATTAACATAGATTTCATACAATTCAAGTACACCCCAACCCTATTATTTCCTAGTGTGAAACCAAGAAAATTATCAAGTTTGTGCTTATTCTATTCAATTTTGGTTCTATTGGTTTAATTCCCACTAAATGTACCATATTTTAGTAATGTTCTAGGGATTATTTGAGGCTTCCATTTGCCCCACATTCCCCCTCATGTAGATATTGTTCTACATATCCATCAAATACATTCTAAAAAAAACTTGCACTTCTTTGAGATTACCCTTCCACTTGAACACTTCCTCAACATAGATCTATGTCTTTTTCTCCTGCCTTTACCAACATTTCAACATAGTGATTATTTAATTTCGTATTTAAATGTAATGAGTAACATATCCCTATACTTGGGATCATATGTGATCTGAATTTGAATGTTATTTTTGCTGTGCTAATTTCATCTTCAGATTTATAATTGATTTGTTGATCTTATGCTTTATCTGCATAGGTTTCCTTGGTGTTTATGAGTGTTAAATAGGTAAATGAGATCAGTTTTAAGTACAATTCAAGAGCATAAAGCATGAAAAACAATTGTCGAACAACAACAAAAAAAGTATATAAAACCATCACAATTGATCCATCAACAGAGTGTTTTGATGAAGGAGTTCACCCCTCCTAGGCTACATCTCCTTGGTCTAGCTTCCATGGCTTGGGCCTCGATATTATCTCAAATGTGAAAAAATTGTGTTTACATTCACCTATTTCTCCTGAAACCCGCTTCAATGTGTCCAAAATGTCCAAATCATTCAGAAATGACTCTTCTTACTCTCAATTTGGTCGAATTTTTCCAAAGATATGGGAAAAATAGTTTTGCCTAGTAAAATGCCTCCAAAGATGGATAAGACTCCAGTTAGCCCCACCAATTATGGAGGTCCTCCGAACTTGGCAGATTCCGCTGAATTTACTGCCAAAATAACTCGGATTTTGATTAAATTAAACCTGGATTAAATGTGGATTAACTGCGCTATAAGCACGTTTTATTAAACCACACATTAGAAAATGATTAGCGGTATAAAGTATGGATTAGGGGTATTAAACCCACACTTAAATTTTAATCCCGCACCTAACAGTCTCTGCCCCACCGGTGGTTTAGTGGAATGGTCTCATGGGGAGGGGGTTGGCCCCCTCCAAACCCCCGCTCGTCGTTACACAAGATGACAAATATATGTCGTAGCCCATAGATATTAAGAATCATGTCGTGGGCTAATGGTAAGCCCATCCGTTGGCACGGGGTTGGTCGTGGGGTCGAGCCCCGACCTTTGCCCAGTCATGTGGTAATAAAATTGTGAGCCCATATATGACCCAACCTTAGGATAATAAAATTCCACCCAACCTTTGATAAAATATTATTCAGATTTTCAAAATGAATTCAGCCATAATATAAGGTTTCATCCATTGGATATTGCAATGCGAAATTTTGAGTATATGTTTCAATTCGACCATATGATAAAACCTTCTGACTTTGAAATGCAGACTTTAGATAGGGTCCACCAGACGAGGTGTTGTCCTTTGAGTTAATTGTGGTCAATAATCATGCCAAAGCATCTATACTGTTTTTTTGTGTTTTGTAATTTTGGAGGACCAATGTACAAGATAAATTTTAGAAAACAATTATTTATTAAATCTTCCAGATAATATTAGTAATTACAAGTAAGGGCTACTTGTTTATCTCACACAGTGATTAAGATTTTGTGAAAGGATTAAGTAGATTTATGTAAGAAGATATGATTATCAAATATTCAAATTGAATTCTTCAATAAGTCATAAGCTTGAAAACATTTAAAAACAATGTCTAAAATTTCAACAAAATACATATAACATTATCAAGATACTGACAATTTATAAATGAAAGGGACTTACATCAACAAACTGTGAAATAAATCATTCTTTAAATTGATAATAACTTTAGGAGGAATTAAAAGATTACTGAAACATATTCAATCTCACCTAGTTATCTTGATAACAACTAAACATATGAAGAAACAAAATGTATGAAAAATGGAAAAATTCACAGAGAAAACAGAGCTGTATGGGACAAATTCAGAATCCTTCTTGTATTATTGATGATCAAAAAACACATGTACAATTTTTTCTTAAAAAACTTCGATCATCCAGGGTGCAACCTTTAATAACTCGAAATGAGAGTTATTTATACTAATTCCCAAAATTTAGAAATATCTTAACTGTTTTACAATAATAGAATGAAGAAGAATAGAAGAAGGAAGAAGGAAACAGATCGATGGAGTGTCTTTGTTTTCTTGGAAGTTGTTGATAACTTGGCCCCTTTTGATGGAAGTTGTTGCTGACTGGGCACTGAAAAATCTAATGTGCTTGCATGCTGTAAAATTCATCCTTTTACTCGATGGTTTCACAAAACTTATCCCATTCATCTTGACTTGGGATTTCTACACTCATCATTTTCCTGAATATTTCATCTACTTCAGTATATCTATCAAAAGTTGGTATTTGAATGAATAAATGTTTGATTTGATGTTGAATGATCAAATCAAATTGCAAAGCTTTAAGAAATACTTTCCCTATAATCTGTCCTTTGATACCTGCAAACTTTGAATTATCTATTGCAATTGTTTATAAATTTTTGTAGTAATATTCTAATTTAAATAACTTATCATCTAATCCTACCAATCCTGGCAGTCCTTTCTAATTTAAAACATTAAATTTAGTATGAAACCTTTGAACAAAAATATACAAAGCTTCACATTTGGTCTGCAATTGGTTGATTAAATTTCTTTTCTGCAAAAATTTCTTTATCTCCAAAATGGTTGCAGTTCTGTCCAAGATGTTGATTTGTTCCAACTCCTCTCTGTTCTTTGAATTGAGAACTTTAATCATGTCAGTGGCTTCACTTGGCTTATTTTTGAGATGCTCTTTCTGTTCTTGAATTGCTGCTCTACATTTGGTGATGAGCTCTTGCTATTCAAAGATAATCTGTATGTATGGTCATACCTCTGTCATAAACCTACTAGTGTCTTCCTAGATATTCTGCTTAGCTTCGCCTAGAGTTGCTGCCATTAGAGATTCACTCTCTAGTTCTTTGATCTTATGTCCTAACTGATGAGTATTTTTCATTTCCTCTACATATAAAGTATCATTTTTAATCTTCTGTGACTCAAGAACTTGAAACCTCTGTTGTAACTTCTCATGTGCCTGCTTCTGAATGGCCAAAGCTTGTGCCAATTTTGCTGCATTAGTTGTAGTCAAGGTTGTTGAAAGTTTTGTACCTGAAAAATATGTTTGATTTGCTGTGTTAGGATCGTTATTAACTTGGAGTGTTGATTTCTCTTTCAATATTAATTCTTCAATTTTTTCTTCCATCTTTCTAATTTTCAGATTTTGATCCATGATCAACTTCAACATTTCCTCCTTGTTATATTCATTTTCTACAATATCCTTAGTCTATGGGTCTTCAATTTAGGGTATCTTGAGTTTTTTGTGTAGAGAAGAGATGTATGCATTCTTATTTTTAATTATTTCCTCAAATTCCTTGCAGTCTTTTGGGTCATACCCAAATTTCACTACAAGGTATTCCAATGACTTCATTCTGTTGCCTTTAGCCAATGAAGAAAATTTTTCAATCTTCAGCTGAGATTGAACATTTGGTAGTGCTACCTTCAATTTGGAAAGTGACATGGATGTTGTGATCATGGTTGAAAATAAAATTTCTTGTGACTATCTGTGCATGTCCATCTGGTCAATTGGGTGAATCTGCTTTGCATCAAAAGAGAATACACTCTTTTTATACTCAGCATGAGTCTTTGGAAATGAAACTTTTGCCTACAGAAAGGCCATCTGCATCCTTCCTTTCTCATTTTCAAATTCAGTGAGAAGCTTGTGTTCTGATGTAGATGTTTTCTTCCAGAATTGACTATAAACATCATATTTCAATGCTTCATTCTTGTGCTTGATGTCTAGGAATCTGGAGAAAATATTTTGCTCTTCAGAAGAGCTGGCATCTAAATGATGGATAGTTTCCAGTGGTTCTGTTGCAGGTGATGATGATGGAGGAGTCTTAGGAACACTCGTGGATGTGGAGACTTTAGTATCTCCCAAATCTATGATCTTTATTCGTTTTCCCTTTGAAAGCAAGGTAGAAGTAAGCTTCAATTTTTGTGCTGCAAGATAAACTCTTTCATGATTTCCTTGACATGTGGAGGCTCTTCTCTGAATCTTTTTTATTGCTTACTGTCAGGCACTGGTGTCTGTATATTTGAATTTGAAATGACATGTTCATATGCTTCCTGGAGAGTACCTTCCACCCATTCATCTTGGTTCATGTATTTTTCTATTTCTGCTCTAGAAGTATGAGTTTAGGAAGTTTTCTTGAGTTCAAATCTCAGAGCAGAAATAATTCCAAGGGGGTCATATGACCAATTAAAACTTGGTTGAAAACCCATCTTCTTGAACAATGCATCTACTTCAGCACCAGCTGCTCTGGTATTGAAGATGAAGGATCCAATGTTGGTTTTGAGTTTAAACTAAGATTTTCTCTTTCCTGAAACAAAATGTAGCTCATCCATGTTTAACATTTGTATAATGTACTCTAAGGAGAAAACTCTCATAGGTACATATCTTGGAAGCTTTTATTGTGAGATTTCATAGCCATATACCCTGATCTTTGTGTAATTTTTATACAGGTGGAAATCACATGTCTTTGCTTGATCACTGAGGTGCAGGTTCCTTTTGATTGCTTCCCCAATTCTAGGCTCTGATTGATTTGTGAGAAGTTGCTTTACTGGGTGAATGAATGAGTTTATGAACTTTGAAAAAAAAAGTGGTTGTTGTTGAAGCTCTGACCAACTCTATCTAGTGAATCAATGATTGATTCACTCCCTGTGCATCCTTCTTGTTGAAGTGGATAGGTAACATTTCTGCCTGCTGAAACAAAAACATATCAACAATCACAGAAGAATAATTGAACACGCCTTGTGTGGTGAAGTTCATTAATTTTTCATGTATAATTTCAACCAATAATTGGTTGTAATTATACATAAACAATGGTGATTTATCATTACTGAAAATAGATATGAAACCCATGATGGGTTCATCAACTGTTTCATCGTTTGGGTATCCTAACAAGTATGAAAGAAGGGAGATGCAGTTCTTGGAAGCTATATGAAATATGGAGGATGCGTATGGGGGATTTTTCTTGGGAAACTCTGCATCCTCAAGTAAGAACATGTCAAATATCTGAGCTCTCTGAGGGAAAGATAGTTTGTGATAAAGGCCCATAAGAGAATCATATGAGAAATGGAATAAAGAATCAAATGAATGAATGAGTAGCATCTGGTTTATGGTTTCAGGGGATATGGTGATCAGAACGTTTCCATTCGGAGCCACCACTGATCTGGTTATAGGATCATATTGCTTCTGACACTAGACAATTAGATCAGAATGCAAACAAAGGAAACATGGATTTCCAGAACCTGATAGGGTCCTGGTTTTCTATGTGCTTCTGTTTTAGCCACAGATGTAGCTCATAGAAGCTAAATTCATAATGACAGTCTGTGACTTTGAAAAAGGCGTCGACTAGGGGTATGAGGTCGAGGTTAAGCTATGGCGTTGCAGCAGGGATTTCTTCTACAACTGGTTTGGCGACCTCAGGGATGACTTCAGCATCTGGATTGATGACCTGTACTTCCTCTGTCACCTGTTTCTTGGATTTACCCTTAGGAGTTGTTTGACAGGGTATGAACTGGAAAAAAGGATTTGAAGATCGGGTTGTAGAAAAGGTTGCAGGGTTTCAGAAGTAGGGAGAATGGTTGCAGAATGCTAATGCTTGAGATAGAATGCATAGGTGATACAAATGAATGGAGAATGTAAAGTGGTATCGGGCTCTCTGCAAATAGTTTTATAGGGTGTGATATAGGATTTAACGGTCTGGGATATGACCATAGGAGTTTAAAGGATCAGATGGGGATTAATTCATAACGGGATGATTAATGGTTAAGGAGTTGGTTCAGTAGCCAACTGTGCGATTAACGTGCATAAGTGGAGCATTGGAGGGTAAAAATCAAATGATGTGGAGGGATGTGATTGGAGAGTGGGCTAACGTTCAAGGCACGGGAAGGATATTCGTTGGCTAAGGGTGCAGGAGAAAAAAATCATCGGGTGTTGAAAACCAGAAGTGGATTTCGGGGGTGGGTACCTCTTGGTTTCTGGTTTTGGGCGGAGGGGGTGCGAAGTGTTCTAGTGCCACCACGTCACAAATCTAGGCGTCCATTAAAACCACATTTCTGACCCCCCCGCCTCGTGTTAACGAGAAACGGTCGGGGGGGGTTGCGAAGTTATTCTCTATCGTAGATCTTGAGAGGGCTCTAGATCTGTCGTACAAAGATGCTAGCATGTTACTTCTTCGATTTGACCTTTTGTCGCTTAGTGACTTTATCGTTAAAATGAATAAGCGCTTATATATAAACTTCAATAAATGAAAATTAAACTCCATTTTGAAGGATTTAATATCATAAATTAAAATTTTAATATTTTTTGAGTATCCGACGCATTTAAACACGAAACCATTATTTTATTTAAAACACTAAAGCATCCACACATTATTTTATTTCATCCTTCCCTAACAGTTTATTTTTTGCCTTCTTTATTTAGAGAAAATGTACTCTAACATTTTATTCTAACATGGACATGTGTATAAAATATAATTTTCCTAACATTTTTTAATTTTTATTTTTCATCCATGTTCTAACTTAGCATTTTATTTTATTTTTATTTTTCAAACTACCATGCTAACTTCTCAAAAAAAATAATGTTACAACAAGGGGCACACGGCGGCCCCTGGCTGCACCATATTTCAGCCTCTATTTGGACCATTCCAACCATATATAAAAAAAATTCAAATTCGACCTTAGGAGCACATTTATAAAAAAACAAAATTCACCTTCAAAACTAGCTGGTGAATCCTGATGTGACACTTGTCACATTATCATTGGGCGAACTGAAGAATATTCCCAGAATACATTTAAATTTTATGACTGGTCTGCCATGTCACCACAATATCACTTTTGCTAATTTTTTAGCTATTTAGGAAAATGAACAACAGGCTTTATCTTCTTCATCCAGACTCTGTTTTCAACGAAACGAATTGAGTCAGATTCCTGGCGACGAGCATTTCACTGTCGTTCAGTTTCCAATAAATTCTGAGCACCTGATGATTCCTCCCCACTAGAAGCCTTTGGAGCCCATAATCTCTTTGATTAATTATCATGTGGATGAGGGTACAGTTCCCTCACCCTTCCAGTCTCAATCCACTGAAATTTTCCCATTTTCATCAATTTGAGCTTTTCACAAAAAGTTGTATTTTTCCTTGACTCTTGCGACCTTCTCTTGTCGTTGACACCATCATGCTGAAATTTCCTTGAATTTGCAAAGAAAAAAATTGTTCTTGGAGAAACCATCTTGTTCCTACCTCGGTCATTAATCATAGGAAACTTAAAAACTGTCTCACCTTGCACTCTATCATCATGGTGATTCTTAATTGATCTTTCTTTGTACTTGCGTTGGCTCTTGACCAGTTATCTTCGCCATTTCCATGTACCCTTTGGAAACCAAAAATAAGCACTTGTGGAACCCATGCCTTCTTTTTCAAATTTCTTTGTCGCTTTCTCTTTGACCTTTTCACTCTCTTTCACCGGCATCTTGTTTCCAACACTGCTCAACACTGATGTTGACTGCTGAAAATGTTTTACATCTTGTTCACCTCCTTTCAAAGGAAACCTGCTAGAGTCCTAAAACATCTCATTACAAGCATAAGGAAATTTAATGAAAACAACTTGTTCATT
Source organism: Pinus albicaulis (assembly GCA_034641835.2). Classification (NCBI taxonomy): domain Eukaryota; kingdom Viridiplantae; phylum Streptophyta; class Pinopsida; order Pinales; family Pinaceae; genus Pinus; species Pinus albicaulis. The sequence continues at coordinate 376,277,548 of CM076583.1, forward strand.
CGATGAATCTTTTTGAAAGGTTTGATTCAAATTATGACTGGCATTCACTATCCTCTTCATTTCTCCTGCATGTATAAGAGACAAACTTGTATTCTTATTATGCGCTCTAACTATGTACCCAATTTCTTATTTAAAAAAGTGATACTTATTTTCATGGTGATGAAATACTGCTTTCCTATCACGAAGATAAGGACTTCCCAAAACAATACCTGATATCTCAAGGAGCACCACATCAAGTTCAACTTCATCAAGAAAGTTTTAATTGATGGTGAATCTTAGTATGCACTTCCTTGTAACCTACAAGTTGGCATTATTGAATATCCACCCTAAAGGATAAGGTCTTGGATGTCCAATAGTTTCAAGGTTTAGTTGCTTAACCAAGTCTTCAGAAATCAAGTTAGCTTGTGACCCACTATCAAAAAGTGTATCTATCTTGGTATGTTTAGAGAGGACTCTAATATGGAAAATTTCAATTCTCGTATCTTTATATTGGATGACATTGGCACAATTTGAAGAAATATTTCTTGCTATGTTCTTACCTTTTAAACCCATGGTTGTAATCTTTGTTTCATCTCCTGAATCTGAACCTAAGTCATGTTCAATGATAGCAACAATTTTCTCCTTTACTTCGGCTTTCAGTTTTTTTGGATGCAACTCTAGATGAAGTTGCTAACAATGGTCTTCATCATGGCCATTCTTCAAACAATGTTTACATGTGATATTTTCCTTCTCTCTTTTGACAGAGCTATTTCTCTTTCCTCTTCCATAAAAAATGCCCTTTCCTTTACCCTCACTATCACTTTTCTCATCTATGTTCTGTTTCCCTCTTGCTTCTAAGTGTGTGGCTTGAACACAAACCTTATCCATTTTTGTGGGGTTGAACATGAGAAGAGTTTTTCTAAGGTAACTGTGCAATCCCCCAATGTACTTTAACAAAGTTTCTTGAGAATATAAATTAATACCCAAAATAAGAGCTCTTCTGCTAAATTCATGAGTATAATCTTGCACACTTAGCCCTTTCAATTGTCTAAAATTTTGCCAGTCCATAATGGCCTTTTGCATGTAAGCTAGGGGCTAAAATTTCCTTTTAATGGAATCAATAAAACTTGACCAAGATATCGAGATCTTATCGTAGTTTTTAATCTCTTCTTGAGTCCTTTCTTCCCACCATACAAGTGCAGATCCTTCCATATTCAAGGAAGCCAATTGAATATTTATGTCGTCTTCCTGAAGGTTTTGAATTATGAAATACGCCTCTAATTGACGTATTCAATTATCCAACCTCTCTGCATTTACCTCGCCATTATACATTGGAAGCTCAAATTTGACATCAAGTTTGAGTAAGGGAGTTTTTCCTCTTGTGGTTTTTGAATGAGTATGGGTAGTTTTTGTGGTGGAAGTGGAAGATGATGCTGATGGAGAAGATGAGGATGATGATGAAGATGGTGGAGATGGAGGAGAATTTACTGCACTTCCCTTTGAATCCTTCTCTTCATCCTTCTTTCCTTCTTAGGTTCCCTCTCCATGTGGAGAGTTAGAATGCTCTCCAACCATCCTGGTGTCCCTCTCTTCAAAGAGGATCCTAAGCCTTTCAGTCAGTTCATAGAAAGTCTTCTTGTAAGCTTCCTCTTCTGAAAGACCTTCAATCTCTCCAAAACATGAGATGATGGCTATGGATTCAAGTTCAACTTCTGGTGTAAATTCTACCTCTTCAATATCAACTTCTGGTGCAAATTGTACCTCCTCAATATTAGCTTCTTGAGATAAAACTTGAGGTGCTTCAACTGCAGCTGTGAGTGGAAATTTGGGTGGAGATGGTGCCCTTGTGGCTCTCCTTCTTCTGGTCCTAATCTCATGACTTGAAACCAATAGTTTTCCATCTCCTCTCTGCAACTTTAACCTTGTAAACATGACAAATTTGAAACCATTAAAACCCTACTTGCACAAAACTCAACCAAATCAAGAAAACAACCTTTGCAACCTTTGATCTGACACCAACTTGATCTGATTTTTAAAGTTGGTTTTGTTGTTCTAATTTCATCTTCAGATTTATAATTATTTTGCCGATCTTATGCTTTATGTGCATAGGTTTCCTTGGAGTTTATGAGTGTAAAAGAGGTAAATGAGTTGAATTTTAAGTTAAATTCAAGAGCATAAGGCATGAAAAAAAAATGTTGAACAAAATCAATAACAAGTGCAAGAAACCATCACAATTGATCCATCAATACAGTGTTTTGATGAAGGAGTTCACCTCCGTGGGTTACATCTCCTTGGTCCAGGTTCCATGGCTTGGGCCTCTGTGTTAGCTCAAATGTGAAAAAATGGCGTTTATATTCACCTAATTCTCCTGAAACCTGCTTAAATGTGTCGATAATGTCCAAATCATTCAGAAATGACTCTTCTTGCTCTTAATTTGGTCGCATTTTGCCAAAGATATGGCCAAGACAGTTTTTCCTAGTAAACTGCCTCCAAAAACTCGAGAAGACTCCAGTTAGCCCTGAAAATTATGGAGGTTCATCGAACTTGGTAGACTCCACCGAATTTACCACCAAAATAACTCGGAGTTTAATTAAATTAAACCTGGCTTAGCTGGGGATTAACTGTGCTATAAGCGCGTTTTATTAAACCATGCATTAGCAAACGATTAGTTGTATTAAGTATGGATTAAGGGTATTAGCCTTGCAGTTAAATGTTAATCCCACACCTAACAGTCTTCACCCCACTCGTGGTCTAGTGGAATGGTCTCATGGGGAGGGGACGGGCCCCCTCCAAACCCCCGCCTGTCATTACACATGATAAAAAATATATGTCGTAGCCCATAGATATTAAGAATCATGCCGTGGGATAATTGTAAGCTCGTCCATTGGCGCGGGGGAGGTCATGGGGTCGAGCCCCGACCTCCGCCCATTCCTGTGGTAATAAAATTTTGCGCCCATATATGATCCAAACTTAGGATAATAAAATGATACCCAACCTTTGATAAAATATAATTCAGATTTTCAAAATGAATTCAGCCATAGTATAAGGCTTCATCATTTGGATATTGCAATGCAGACTTTGGAGTATATGTTGCAATTCCACCATATGTTAAAACCTTCCGACTTTGAAATACGTAATTTGGACAAGATCCATCAGAGGGGACACATAGCGGCCCCTGGCTGCACCACGTGTCAGGCTCTGGTTGGACCATTCCAACCATATATAAAAAAAAAATCAAATTCGACCTTAGGAGAACATTCTTAAAAAAAAAAAAATCACCTTCAAAACTAGCTGGTGAATCCTGAAGTGAAACTTGTCATAGTGTCATTGGGAAAAGTAAAGAATATTCCCAAAATATATTTAAATGTGTTGATTGGGATGCCATGTGACCACCTATCACTTCTCCAAGTTTTTTAGTTGTTTAGGAAAACGAACATCAGGCTTTATCTTCTTCATCCAGACTCTGTTTTTGATGAAAGGAATTGCGTCGGATTCCTGGCGACGAGCTCTTTGTTGTCATTCGGTTTCCAATCAATTCAGAGCACTTTAATTTTTGATCTTTTACACTGAGCACCCTATCAATATGTTTTCACATTCTCCACATTTTCATTAATAATGTAACACCTCATTTTATCCCAATGAAATTGCAACAAGTGGTATCCCTGAAAGGGAAAATTTCTCCAACCATATACCAAATTTGAAAATCATTTTCTAACAATAATTTATGTAATAGAAATATGTTTTTTTTATCTTCAAGATATATATTAAATCATTTAATAATTTCAAGTATATGTTATATTGAATCAACATGAATGCTAAACATTGGAAATTACTTAATCATGAAGACAATGCACACTAAAAAAATAAAATTTTCAATCACACAATTTTGGATAGAAAGAAACTTTATATTTATGTAGAAAAAATGAAACAAACGTCGACAAATTTATCATAATTTTCAATGACACAATTTTGGATAGAAATAAACTTTATAAATTGATCTGGATTTATGCAGGAACGCAACATAATAAACACATAACCATAAATACAGAGATGCAGTGGAAATAACACTTCATTTCATTAATATCAAAGAACTGAAATTTGCTTACAGACAGAATGGAAATAAAACTAGTTAGGGCGCTGGTAGCTATCTCTAAGAAGAGATGTGGCGGCTACAGGCCTCTGAACTGAGTTACAATGAGGCTCGAGGGCCTATTTATTATTTAGAAACAATGAGAAATCCTAAATAGCCAAAACCCTAACCCTAAGAGATGAAGCACCAAAACTATGGGCCCCGTTTGGGTAAATTGGTGTTTCAACTTCCCAGGGGCGTAACTTTGGCATACGATCTTCGTTTGACGCGTACCATACCTCGTTAGAAATATCTATCTGAGGAATAAAAATTTTGAACGAGCAACATTAGTCCATGGACCCATGTTGCTCTCCGTTTTCCCAAAAAACGTCGTTTAGGGCCTCAGAACGGCTCCGGAAGTTCAGGACCCGAAAAACTGCTAAAAATAGTAAGTTGTGCTGAAACTAAAAAACTGAAAGAGACAATGGTGGGGCCCCAAGTGGAATAGGTGGGTGACCACCAATATCCACCTATATCATTCCTCCCCCCTTAGGAAGCAATGGTCCCCCTTGCGTTAAGTTCCTCCATGAGATGAGGAAATTTCTGCTGAACTTGGTCCCTGGTGAACCACTTTCCTTAGTGCAGGAGTTGGCCAGCTTTGAAAACCTGATACAGTTGGATATTCTGTTGGTGAGTGTTCCTGATTTGCATGTCCATGATACAATTTGTGGTGGCATGTTCCATGCAGTTTGGGTTTAACTCTATTGTTGTAAGTTGTTCTGCAATGTCCGAGGAGTCCAGTAGAGGTGGGAAGTAAGGACGAAGGCGATCCACATTGAAGACTGGGTGCAGACCAAGGAATGGTGGAATACTGAGCTCAAAGGCATTGTTCCCTACAGCCTTGGTGATGGTGTACGACCCGTATCGGAGCGGGCAAAGCTTGCGGCGGGGTCCAGTGAGGCGCTCCATATGCAAATGTAGCCATACTTTGTCGCCCACCTGGAAGTTGTGTGGTACCTAGTGTTGATCATGGCGTTGCTTGTAATTGGCATTGGCTCTATCCAATATATCATGAACCTGTTGGTGGATGTGTTGAATGCGCTCGATGAAGCTACTTTATTTATCAACTTCAGATTGGACATGAGCTGAATCGGCTGAGCAGCTGCAAATGGCATGGCTACGTCAATGAGGCATAGTGGCTAGAATCCCAAGCCCACCTGAAAGGGGCTATGGCCGGTTGAATTGTGGAGAGATCGATTATAACTATGTTGTACATAGGGGAGGCTCTCGTCCCATGTGCGTGGATGCTTTGAATTGTACATGCGCATAATGTGTACAATCATTCTGTTGACGACCTCTGTCTGGCCATCTGTTTGGGGATGGAAAGCTGTGGACTTGGTGAGCTTGGTGTCCAACATTGACCAGAGGCTGGACCAAAATGTGCTGAGGAACCTGCTATCCCGATATGATATGATAGACTGTGGGATCCCAAAGTGCACCCACACTCGTTCAAAGAAGAGTTTAGCAGTGGCTTCTGCTGTGATATTCTTCTTGCAGGGTGCCATAATGGCCATCTTCGAGAATCTGTCGACGACCACGAAAACACAGTCATTTCCTTGCTTAGTAGAAGGCAGGCCCGACATGTAATCCATGGAGATGGATTCCCAAGGTCGACTAGGTGTAGGTAGCGGAGTATATAGGCCTTGCTTCTTGATGGTTGGTTTGGAAATGGCACAAGCAGTGCAGGATCTGATGTGCTTCTTGACATCCTTTCGAAGGTTCGGCCAATAGAAATACTTTTGCAGGATTGCTAATATTTTCTCGACCCCGAAGTGCCCAGCGAATCGACTGTAGTGTGCTTCCCATATAATCTTGGCATGCTCGCTAGAGGGAATAGAAAGGTGTCCCAGGTGACATAAAAGTGCATCTTGGAGTTGAAAATTTGAAACTTGCGTACGCCCCAAGAGTGCCTTGTAAGTGTGGCTGAATTCTGGGTCACTCTCATAGAGAAGCGACCAATCAGAAGTCTTGTGCCCACAAGAGTTAAGCACGGTGGTGAGTGCCACGATCAGTGGTCGGCTGAGGCAGTCTGCAACATTATTGGTGCTACCCTTCTTGTACTTGATGTTCAAATGAAACTGTTGCAGATATGTGGACCACTTTTGATGGCGATCATTCTGCAACTTCCCTTGTGTCTGTATGAACTTCAGGGGCTGGTGGTCTGAGTGGATGATTGTTTCCTTCCCCAAAATGTAATGCTTCCATTGGCGACAAACTTTCACAATGGAATACATTTCTTTGTCATAAGTGGGATATTTGTGAATTGTGTCAGACAATGTCTCACTGTGATATGCCACTGGATGTCCCTGTTGAGTAAGAACTGCCCCAATAGCATAGTCAGAGGCATCTGTCTCGATCTTAAATGGCTGTTGCAAGTCTGGTAAAGTGAGCACTGGGGCAGAACAGAGGCGGTTTTTCAGTTCTGTGAACGCCTTCTGTTGAGGTTCCGACCAATTTTTTTTTTCTCTCGCTCCTCCCTTGGTGACTTGACTCAAGGGCCAAGTGATATGAGAGAATCCCAACACGAACCTCCGATAGAAATTAGCAAGACCCAGAAAGCTGCGAAGCTCTGTTATAGCGGTTGGGGCTGGCCAATACTGAATGACTTGGATCTTAGCCGGATCCACATGCACCCCCCTTTCATCAATAATGTATCCCAGATATTGAACCTGGGTCATGCCAAAAGTGCACTTCTCCAAATTGGCACACAACTTGTGTTGCCGCAGTGTTTGGAGGACTTGTCGGATGTGGTGAAGGTGCTCTTCCCAAGTCTGGCCGAAGATCAGAATATCATCCAAGTACACCACTACAAATGAGTTGGTGAATGGCCGCAAGATGTCATCCATCATCCTCATGAAGGTGGCGGGAGCATTCGTCAACCCGAAAGGCATGACCAGCCATTCGAAAAGGCCTTCCCTGGCTTTGAAGGCAGTCTTCCACACATCGGAGGGTTCAATTGGTACCTGGTGATACCCAGACTTCAGGTCGATCTTGCTGAAATATTTTGCACCTTTGAGTTGGTCCAGAAGGTCATCAATCCGTGGGATTGGGTACCTATTCCGGACAGTGATCTTGTTCAGTGCCCGATAGTCAATACAGAGTCTCCATGTCCCATCCTTCTTCTATACCAACACGATCGGGCTCCCACAGGGCGATGAACTTGGTCTGATGTGACCTTTCTGCAACAGCTCCTGAATCTGCCTCTTGATTTCATCATTCTCCAGAGCAGAGCACCGATAGATCGGTCCATTAGGTAGCAGTGCACCGGGGGTCAGATCAATCGGGTGCTTGACCTGACAGTGCAGAGGAACCCCTGTGGGTGAGGTGAATATGTCCTCGTACTCCTCCACAACCTTATCCATTTGTTGTTGTTGTGCAGAGGAGCCCTGTCTGGAGGTCGTGGCCACAGTCTTCTTCTTGCCCTGGGGGCGGATCATCAAGAAAACAAATTTCCTGGTTTGGGAAATGAGCTTACTACATTGTTTTGCAGTAACCAAAGAGATAGCGGCAGGAGGTGGTACCTCTGGTATCCTGTACAACTTATTTCCCAAAGTAACAATAACAGCACGAGGCCGAGACTCATACACAGCATGCCGCTTCCACAAGTATGGTTGTCCTAATAATACATCAGAAACATCAATAGGAGCAACGTCACATAATACCTCATCCGTGAAGGGCTTGATGCTATAGGGAAGGCGTCACTGCTGGCTGACGTGGAGATCTCGTCCTTGGTGAAGCCACCCGATGGTGTATGGATGTGGGTGAGCTGTGGTCGGCAAGCCCAACCGCTTCACGGCGTCTGCTGAAATGAGGTTCTTTTGGCTCCCATTGTCGACAATGAACTGTACAGGGGAGCCCTTACCCACATCTGGGAGTGGAAGAGACGTTCCTCCTCCTCTGGATCTTCCGGTTCCTCCTTCTGGACCTTTGTAGTGGCAACAGTGGCGTTGGGCTCCGCATCAATAATCTGTTTCCCTTTTTCATTCCCCTTTTCAGGTTCTGATTCAAAGTCGGAGCATGCATCTGACTCAGAAGCCCTCATCTCGGCCACTAGCGACTGCTTGGCCCGACACTCACTTGTGTTGTGAGTGGAGCTCTTATGGAACTCACACCACTTTCCGTGTCCTTCTTTGGCTTTGCGGTGCTGTTCTTTTCTTGTGGCTTCGATGAGTTGTCTTTAGCCGCCATGCCTTGGCTCGGTCCTTTGTTCTGCGGTTTGGGAGCACCTTTCCCTTGCTTTTGATTCGCAGATCCAAAGTCTCGCTTCTTCTGCTTGAATTTCTGCTCAATCTTGGCAGCATACCGGTATGCCGTACCAAGCGAGGAGATGTCAAGGAACTCCATTTCCTCCTGAATGTATTTGTGCAGACAGCTGCGATACTTTAGCACCATATGTTTCTCTGAATCTTTGATACCCAACTTTGTGCGCAGGGTATGGAACAGATTCGTCAGCTCATGCACATCTTGATCCCTTTGTTGTCGCAGCGTGGTCCATTGTATGTACTTGTCCTCATAGCTCCCCACGGGATAGTACTGTTCCTTGATGGTGTCTCGAAAGAATTGGCAGTAAGGCCGAGAACAAAGAGAGGGTTCGTCTCATTCTTTTTTCACAAGCAGTTTCCACGTCCTTGACATGGGGGGTAGCTTTGAGGAGTGCAAAAATAATCTTCTCCCCTATCTAAAAGTCATGAACCGAGAAATATCCTTTCAATAGATTCAACCATCTATCTACTTCGCATATGCATCTATATTTGACCTCAAATACTTGAATGTCAAATACTTTCGCACTTAAAAGGAGTCGCACCTCCGCAGTGGTCAGCGGATGCAGATGCGCCGCCGGTGGGCAGCCGTTGAAGGATCTGAGCAAAGTTATCCATCATCGCGTTCCTTTGTTTTTCGAGGGCCTCCTCGAGCAATATTTTGATAGGATCTCCTGCTCCCTCATATTTATTTTCGTCCCCCATGGGCGTCCGTCGAGGTTTGCGAGGCTGATCTTGCAAAGGTTCCACCAGATCGAGCCCTAGCTCCTTATACCCCGACCTCGTTGGGGACATGCAAAGAAGGATCGAGAAAAAAGCAGACCGCTCTGATACCACTGATCCGGATTTATGCAGGAACGCAACAGAATAAACACATAACCATAAATACAGAGATGCAGCGGAAATAACACTTCATTTCATTAATATCAAAGAATTGAAATTTGCTTACAAACAGAATGGAAATAAAACTAGCTAGGGCGCTGGTAGCTATCTCTTAGAAGAGATGTGGTGGCTACAGGCCTCTGAACTGAGTTACAATGAGGCTCGAGGGCCTATTTATTATTTAGAAACAATGGGAAATCCTAAACATCCAAAACCCTAACTTTAGGAGATGAAGCGCCAAAACTATGGGCCCCGTTTGGGTAAATTGGTGTTTCAACTTCCCAGGGGCGTAACTTTGGCATATGATCCTTGTTTGACGTGTACCATACCTCATTAGAAAGATCTATCCGAGGACTACAAATTTTGAATGAGAAACATCGGTCCATGGACCCATGTTGCTCTCCATTTTCCCGAAAAACGTCGTTTAGGGCCTCAAAATGGCTCCAGAATTTTAGGACCCGAAAAACTGCTAAAAATAGTAAGTTGTGCCGAAACTGAAAAACTTAAAGAGACAATAGTGGGGCCCCAAGTGGAATAGGCGGGTGACCACCAATATCCACCTGGATCATACATATGTAGAATAAATGGCATACATGTTAATAAATTTATCATAAAATTGGTATAATCGCTCACTCTCCAAAATATAGGAAGGTGAAATCATGAAAACTCTATCCACCTTCAAATATCCACAATAATATAGCATTAAAACCAACACGTGCCTCCTTATATTTAATAAGTTTGTATCACATATTCCCTTCACACTAGCATTTCTTTTATTTCTTAGGGTTTACAAGCCCTAGCCATTTTGCATCACACAAGTGTATTGGAAGATAAATCTAGTGATAATCTCTATATATACTTACCCATATTATGGTTTGTGTACTCAAATCCTTGTACTTCAACTCTTACATTAACATAAATAACAACATGACTCATCAATTTCATCTCAACATAATCTTTCCCTAGCCTTACATCCCATAGGAACAATATTTTAAATACATGCAAGGCATTAGCTCCACTATCAATATCTTATAATAAGGTAGAACATCTAGTAGTACAACAATATCCATTATTTTCATTAGTGTGAATGGCACTATGCTCTTCTCTAGGGTCTACATGCATAGAATAAACTGTAGCATCACATGTTCAAATCTAAAAAATTGACATAAAATAAATATCTCCATGAAAAATACAAAAAATCACTCTCTATCATTTTCTTTGTCTGGGGTTTATTAATGCACCCTAATGCCATACTACTATAATTTCTTCACAAACCTAATGTATTTTTCCCTACAAGACTTCTCTAGCACAATATAATGAATAGAGTATAATGATGACAAAATATATAACCATTATATCCTCCCTTATATATATATATAATAGGTGAGGAATTATAACATGTACCCAAAAACATGTTAGAGAAAGCCTTGGGGTGGAGATTGGGACTGTTACACTTGTTATCCATCCTCTCTAATAATGGAATCCATATTATTTTTTCTCAAATATGATCATTAGTTTACCACTATAGATAATTTGATATGTGATTCCAAAAAATTACACCATTTTATGACTTTGAAATAAATATATTGATGTTATTATATTATGTGTATAATAAATTTTCCACCATTTACTAGGGGTATTTATACAATATAAGATTTGTGGCATCGTGACTCACATATGCCTACCCATCTGAGGTGTCTTCTATAATCCACCTCTATATCATATTATTGCATGACCCATCTAATGATGATACCATACATCTCAACTAATATTGTAATGTCATGGAACATAATCCTTGACCCACTTTGACATCTAGATGCGAGGCCTCACTTGGATGTCTATTAATTAGGCAGGTTACTTAGAAAATCTCTCTCATTGATCTCTATTCCATGGCCCCTTTTGTCCACTGGTAGAAAAACCAAGCAAAACAACAAAAACGTGTTTCAAATGCTTTGGAATTTTTTTTTTGTTAAGTCCCATGTAAGCACAATACACACGATCACTCGAGCAAGTGTTTTACAAATTCCACACCGGTGTAAAAAAATTGCATTGCCCTTTACTAAAAAAAATGATAGCTTTTAATATCCTTAATAAATCATCTTTGGATTATGAAATTCTAGGAGGGGGTGCCCCTACATGTAGCCCTATGTGAGGAGTCCATTGTAATTGATCAAGGTTTTCCTTTTTGAGTCTCGATTTGTATTTTATGTCCATATGCTTCTCGCTTACTGAATCGATTCAGAGATATTTTGTGAATTTTGTCCACATGTATAAAATCGAGGCTCCACATGTATAAAATCGAGGCTCGTGTGATCACTTGAGAGAAAATTTTTCAAAATACAACCCCTTGTGAAAAATTTTCATTGGTATTTACTAAGAAAAACCCTATATTTTAGGATCATAAAATAAATCAGTTTTTGACCAAAGGAGTACTAGTGGTGGGGGGCAGGGGGGAGTGTCTCTAGTTGTAAATTAGTTCTAAGAGTCCAATGGAATGAATTGTTTTCCCATTTGAGTCTTGGATTGAACTTTATGGCGAGTTACAAGTTGCTTCCAAGAGCCATTTAGGGACATAAGATGATTTTTTTCTAAGTGAATGTTATTGTCCTATATTATCGTAGTAAAAAAAAACAGGTTTTTCTTTTCAACTTATTTTGGAAAATGTGTGAAGGTTTTGCTATGATCTTTTAGAGATCAAGCTATTGGTCTCAATGTAGAATAATGATTTCTTTATTGATGTAATTATGTGAGAGTGTGTGAAATATCATGTAAATAGTTATTAATTCCCTAAGAAGTTAAGTGAGTTTAGGGCCATGTCTCATTAAGAAACATGATTGATGTCATAGTCTCTTATCTTATTATCATTGTCACAAATTTTTAGGGTCATTATGGTTAGTTCGGGTTTCAAAGAAAATTGTTCCATGATATCACATTGATTTGAAATGACTGTATTAGTTTTGTTGTGCTAAGTGTCTTTTCAGTTTAAAAACATGTGCATAATTAGTGCATTAGTTTGCATTAGGTTTAAGGTGTTTGTCCATCAATTGTAGATAATTTTTAGTGAATTAGAAGCATGAAACAAGCTTATATAACACTGAAAAAGAGTGTAAAATAGATAGATAAGTCACCACATGAAATTTACACAGCAGGCATGATGAAACCGTTCACCCCTCCTGGGCTACATCTGCTAGTCCAGCTCCCAATGGGATGTCCATCTTTCATTATGCTCAAATTTTTTCTATTAAATGTAGTTACAATGCTCTAATGGCTTTTTTATATGCACCAATGGCTCTATAATTCTCCAATTAGTCAAAAATGACTCTTCATTCACTCAGAATGGTCGAAAATTGGGCCTCCTACACTTTTCCCAGTTTCACCTAGGAAAGCTCCACTAAAAGTGGAGAACTCCGCTTAACTGGAGATAAGATAGGCTTATCCGCAAAAATGGCATGCCCACTATACTAATTTTCGAATAAACCATTGCAATAAATGTTTTGATTGGGCACATGCACCCCCAAAACCACGGGTAACTGTAATTGTTGGCAGAACTCACGTTATAGCTTTAGTTAACTTTGAATTCTAGTTGGGCTGTCATTGGGTTTGAATAGACCGAGGAGATGGTGGTTACAATAACGTTGCCATGTGAACACTCCAGGGAACCGCTGGCGGGTTGGGACCATCGGCGGTTCCCAACCCCCAATGTGATTTTCAATAAACCTTAAGTATAAGCCGCGCCCTTAGGGGTTAATAAACAACGTGTAGTGCGGACGGTAGAGCGTATGTGTTCCTGAAAGGAGGTCTTAGGCTCGAGCCCTGTAGACCCTCACAAAATTTTTCAATTCCATTTCAGGGACACGTGGCAGACTTAGGGTTAACAACGTGGCACCCTCTAATTGGCTCTCCCAAACCTGTAAAACGAATAAAACAATGACACTTGTCATCCATTGATTGGCCAGGTGGAAAGGAATATTCTTCAAAATATTACTTTTTTCTAACTGTACCTCCACCTTGTTGACTGTGAATCCCAGTCAAACCTGGCCAAAGTGTCAAAAATTTACCTGTTTGGCATTTTGATCAGAACGCGATATCTTCCTCATATGGCATCGGTTTTTCGAACCGTTCACAATGATGGAATTAGGAAGACGAGATCTACACAATCATCTTGGTTTCAATCCAATCATGTAACTTTGAATTTTGAGCAAAATTTATGAACTCCTGATCACACACTGGTACAACGATTATGAGACCTGCACTACACTTGTGATAGCTATTACGCTTTCATGTTCGAGGTTGAAAATATCAATGATCGCCCCTGAAATGTGGCTTTATCCACCTTGGGATTTCAAAGGTTTGTTTAACAACCAAAAATGCTACATAGCCATTCATTCTTCCATCGATATCTTGTTGGTCATTTCTTGGGGTTCACTGTGAAAAATCTGTAGAGGAGGCGCTATGCTCACAAAAAATTGTTGAGCTCTTTCAAAGCAGTGGTTAATAATTTTTTCAAGGTGCAAATTCCTTATTTCCTTGAAGAATTTGTCTTGCATGTTGTTAAAATTGACCCTATTTTTTGATAAAAATGCATTAAAGACCTTGAAAAACTCAAAATCATAAGCTCATTGCGTTTCTTGTCTGATCCTGGATAATACGATGCACTTTACCTCAGTTGTTACCTACGTCCAACATAAAAATTAGTTTTCTACCCATATTATGAAGGCATGACATTCCATTCAAGTGGTTTGAAACCTCATATCTTGTTGTTGTTTCCCTCAAATATCAAGAAACGTTTTTTCTCACATGCATTCACTTTCTTGCCACACGCATGTTTTTAATTTTCCCATTGTGAGAAAAGAACATTTCTAGTTGTTGTTTTGCGTTTGAGGGATCATTTTTGTTGTCTGGGTATGCCATGTAGTTTTTTCATTCTATATTGCCATAAAACTCTTATCTAAATCCCCATTTTCATAATTTCTACCCTATTTTTTGCGCTGAATTAGCAAACACTGAAAATTGCATTAAGAAAACCTAGAGTTCATATTTGTTGTGAAAATCATAACGAATCCATATAGAAAGATACAAAAGGGAGGAAACATTGTTAGGTTTGAGCCCTAAGACTTCACCTTAATTAAATAAGATCCAACAATTAGAGTTTAATTTGAACAAGTTGGCTGCATTAGATTTTGTGAGAAGATCCAGGGATATAGTGTGGAAATCACTAAGGATTTTTCCTTGAATTTCACTAGGTTGGATGTTAATATTGGAGAGATCAATTTTCTGGTGTCACATGTCACCATTTCAACTAAAACGTAGATTCCTCTACAAGGAGAATACTGGTTCAAGGGCATGCCTCTTAACATAGCCAACTAAAAATATTTCTTGAAACCAAAGTATAGAAATAAGTTGTATGGAGCTATTGTACCAAGAGAGCATATGCTTGAATCCTACAACAAAATTTTGAAGGTAATCCATAGATAATTTACTTGTGAGGGCAGGTTTTGGAGGATATATAAGTATCATTTTAGGTTTTTGATGCACTTCAATTTCAATTGATCCATCACAAAAGAAGAAGGGTAAAAAGTTACACTTTTCTCTTGAGGTAGTGGAGGTTCCCAAAAGTCCATTCACTAGAGCCACTGCAAGTAAATTACCTTTGGAAACAAAATTGAGCAGCCAATTGAAGCCTTAGACACCATACTAGAGGATGTTGTTCCATATGATAAAGAAAATGAGATTATAGAACTACAAGAACAAATCAATAAGGCACACTTGGTTATTTCCCAACTACAACATGAAAACATGGAATTGAAGAATTTTTTTTTAGAAATGACATCTAAGGTTGGTGAGCCAAAACTAGTAACAAAAGAAGCTCCATCTGTCACCAAGTATAAAGGTAAAGATAAGGTTGTAATAGAGGACATTCAAGACTTGTAAGCTCCATCAGCAAGAGTCACGAGGTCTTCAGCAAAAAATTTGCAGATACAGGAGGAAAAGTCAGTGCAAGAAGAGACGAAAGCTAAGGTGGATGAAGGGAAACATACTTTCAACATGTCGAGGATGCATTAGAAGAAATCCAAAAACAAGCTCATTAGAATTAAGAAACAAGATGAAAGGGCTAGGAAAAATATATATAATCATTTGAACATGTGTGATCCAACAATTGAAAATGTTAAGTATATGCTAAAAATGAATCTTCCTTTACATAGGAAGCTCAAAACAATCTGCAGACATAACCTCACCTTGAAGAAGGAGCTAAGGTATGCCAATAAATTGTTGCAGGAAATAAAAGATAAGGACGAAGTTAAGCTTGATTTTTTGGTTGATGCAGCCAAAGTCTAAGTATTGGAACAGGTAAACCAAAGCAATTTTGATTTTTTTTTTCCCAATAATGCTAGTTGAAATGGGGTTGAATAAGGAGGCTGAGAGTTTCATGTTATGTTTGAATTTTTTCAAGAGGAACATTAGTCAGGTTTTGGAAGCTTATGAAACTTTTTCAAAACAGAGGAGTTCACACAAGGCATTAAGGATTTGATGGGAATAAAAAATTTGGTCATATTTTTGACAAGTGGGAACTTGAAAAGGGTTTTCAAGATTTTCATCATCATCAATAGGTATTTTATCATCTTCAGATACCTCATCACTGATCAAAACCATGAAGGACATGTTTCGTTGTGATTTCATACATGCACTACGCTTTTTGTTGTAGGTGGAGTTTTGAGAGATGGAAGCATTGCAGAATGAAAGGAGGTTTCTCAAGGGGAAGTTGATTATTTTCAGGTTTTTTCACACGTGAATTAGTCATTGAGAAGTTTAGAAAGCAACTGGAGTTGTATGAACCATCAATTCGTTGTGTTTCGATGTTACATTTCTACTGGAATAGGAGGTTGCGTAGCGCCAACGCTACGTTTCCACACAGTCAACCCTTTGACCATGGAATTCATGTCTTAACTTTATGTAATTAGTTTTTATGGTCATGATTAATGTTTTGATGCATCTAAGGACTTTGAAACTCAATTTATATTTTGTATTTAATGCAAATTTTCTTGAAAAATCCTTGGTCAAATAGTTCCTAATTTTTAGAAAAGCGGTTCTATATTCGCTGCATTAGCAAGAAACATAAATCCTTTTAGGGAATTCAGTTCCTAGAGGTGGAAGTCATTGTTTTATATCTATTTATGTTGTAATTTTGATGAAGCAAAGGGTTGGTTAGGGTTTATAAGAAGAGACATTGTGTATTTTATTTTTCTGATATATTTTTCCAGTGAATGAAAGGGCCGAGGTTAGATTTCACAGGGATTCCTGGGTAAAATACTAATGGTGATGTGCTTCTTTGTATTGTAATTTTTATCTTTTTTATTATCATGCTCTAAATATATGTATTCATGTTTAGATAAGCAATGATTTATCTCATAATACACTGTCCAAGTGCTCTATTTTAGTTTTCTAAGCAATCAATGTTTTTCCTCTTTAATGACATTTAAAATTCATGCTTCCAGTTATATGATTTATATGTCATTTTTCATCATTATTCCGCTCACCCTTCTACATCGAGTTTAATAAAAAAATCCAGAAGGACTACCTACCTTTCCCTTGCATAAATATACCTCATCTCTTCATGTGCTCACTGGAATATCATCAACTTAACATGCCTCTGTGCCCAATGGATCTTTCTTCTCCCCTGCCATGGAAATTTTAAAAGCTATATCCCTCTAAGTAACATACCTAGCCTAAGATATAAGTGTCAAGATTTGGACAGAGAAAGCCCTCTCTGATGTTGGAAAGGCTAGATATATCCTCTTAGTGGTTTGTGGTTACCTTTCAATTCTTCTCCTCAACCTGGAGGAATTACAGTGCTAACAGGGTCTAAACACAAAACCAAACGACATAAATGATTTTTGTAAGCTACACCCGTTGTGTTTGGCTGAGGCCCATATGAGCACATTACCCACAATTTCTCAAGTGTGTTTTGTAAGAAAATTTTTCATCGACCTTTATTTAAAAAAACCCTATCTCTAAATATATTCAAATAAATGAGTTTTAAACCTATGGAATCTTAAGGGTGGGGAGGTGTGCCCAGTTGTAACCTAGTTCTAGGAGTCCAATGGAACCAATGGTTTTCAATTTGTGTCTCAGTTTCGAATTTATGGAAATTTGCAACTCACTTCCAAGGTCCATTTAGGGACAAATTGTGAATTTTTTTTAGGGCTATAAAAAAGTAATCTAGTAACAAAAATGAGTTATGTATGCTTTAAAATTTGTGTTTTCCAAGTTTTATTTGAGCACACTACCCACAATCACTGGAGCCAACATTTTTCAAAATCTAACCCCTCATGAAAAATTTGCATTCATCACTAGTGATAAAAACCCTAGCTTTGAATATCCTCAATAAATTAAATTTTTACATATGGAGTCGTTTTAAAGGGGCTCCTTAGTTGTATCTCAATTCAAGAACTCTATCAAAATTGAAATTTTTCCCATCCAAGTCTCAATTTTTAATTTTTTTGATAATTTCAACTTGCTTCCAAAATCCTTTTAGGTACATATTATGAATTTTGTCCATGGGTATAAAAAACTAACCCAACAATAGAAATGAGTTTCATAAGCTCTAGAATTTTTGTTTGGCAAAGGCCCATGTGAGCACACTACCCATGATCACTTGAGTGAGTATTTTTCAAAATCCAACCCCTTGTGAAAAATTTGCATTAATATTTACTTAACAAAACCATAACTCTAGAGATCGTCAAACGAACCAATCTTTTTCGTATGGAATCCTAGGATTGGGGTGTCCCTAGATTTAATATGCTTCTAGGAGTCCAACATCCGAGTCCAGGTTCTAATTTTATGTGGAGATACAACTCACTTCAAAGAGTCATTTAAGGACATATTGTGAATTTTTTTGTAGGTGCAATAACCAAGACGAATAATTTCTCTTTAATGCTATCTAGATTATTGGGATTCTAACAAATGATTTTTATTGCTTATTTTTCTTTTAATATCCATTTCTGGATTCCATAAGATATAGATAAAAAAATAATGTAAAAAGAGTGAAACCTTATATGTATGTATGGCTTTCAATAAATATGTTTGTACTTGTAATTTTGAATTTAGCCTTAAATGGGACTAGTTTTGAGGATCAATGTTAAAATAAGTGTGGGCATTTTGCATAAAGGTGGAAAACTCGTTTTGTAATTTGAAAACCTTAGTTTTGTGGAAATTAAACCATAATAATGTGGAATATGGAATGTGGAAATCCCAACATAGTGAGCTTAAATTAGAGTGCATAATTCAATAATGTAAGTAAACACGCCAAATTGACCTTGCATCACATGTTGGAAATGCCAATTGATGTATATTGAAGTGGAATTAAAAAACCCTAATAATGTGGAATTTGATGGAATATAATTGATGAACGGACTTATTTTTTATATCATTGTAACTAATTTATACCCAACACACTATAACAGATGCCCATAAGTGACACACATAAGTGACATAATTACATGATTCCCCATAAACAATGTAGATTAGTGATACTCTTCAAAGTGAAACACATAGGCGAAATGTAACAAAGTACTTATCATAAGTGACTTGGTGAAGCATCAATGCACTGAAGCAATCCATAGAAGCGATGATACACCATTTTAGGTGTAACATGTAAGTGATGCACCTTAATTAAAAAGACATAAGTGATGCACTTAAGCAATGAACCATGACCATCAACTCATATGCATTGATGCACATAAGGAATGCACAATAAGTAACACATAATTAATGTTCTAACATGAGACACATGATTGGCACATGATAAGAAAACGCATGTTCTAAATTGACCATTGCGCATTGTGGATGCAATATATTCAAGAAGATATGTAAGGAAAATTTTCCTTCAATTAATGAATCCCAAATATTGAAAAGGTTTGATACCTCTCTTTCTAAAAGTATAGTGCACTTGTATAACTATGAAAATGTGGAGAGAATAGAATGTAAAATACCAAGCACTCGGTGTGAAAAATCCAACATAATGAGTTCATATTTGAGTGCATAATTGGGAAATTTAAGTAAACACGCAATATTTACATTGCATCACAACTCGGAAATATTTATCGATGTATAATGTTAAAATTTGCAACAATAAACATTGAAATTGGGATCCATAAACAAAATATAAAAAATGGTACCCAGAAAATGGTTACCATGTGAGGCTTTTGATTTAATTATCCTTAATGAAATTAAACATAAATTGTAATCTTATCTCATAACAACTTGTAATAGTTAACTTAGTGTGATAGACTTAGTTGGCTCAAGAATTTTGAGTTGAGGGTCAAAGGAAAGCCATGTAGAGTGATTCTATTATTTACAGGGTCCAGTTGCAGTTGTATCACTAGTGTAGTGTGATAGGGATTAGTTAACTCACATTAATTGATTTAAAATCAATTGAACTAGTTCTAACTGATTGATTAGCTATTGGAAGATCAAGTGAATTAAAATAGATTTAATTTAAAAGTAGTGATCTACCAAGTAACTGATGATTCACTATTAATAGCTGCATGCATGTCAATTCTGATGGAGACCCTATCGAGACAAAGTTTTAAGACAAGTAAACTCTCATTTGTATTTTTGATGAATTGCCCACGTGTAGTTATAAATTCAAAGGAAGGCTCCATAGGGTTTGTGTGATCAAGGAAGGCTAATTATTCTATTTAATAGGGATTAATTACCTAGGGATTGCATGAGAAATGTTGGGCTAAGGAAGGGCTGGGAATTGGCTAACTGTTGGTCAATTTTGCCTATGAATTGCTAGACACTTTTGAGAAGTATTAGAGTGAGACAGTCAAGATAGTGCAAGATTTTCTCGGTGTGAGAAAGCATTGTATTGTTTTATGATTCTTTAACTATATACAATATATGATATAGGAGTTTTGATTAGGTGCTTTCCCCAAGAACATCTTGTGTTGTGTGATTGATAATTTCCTTTCTCTTACTTGCACATGATTGAGCGATCATGTTTTATATTCCACAAATATTTTGAAGGGTTTAATGTCTTGCTTTAGTACATTACATGATCATATTGAATTCATTGATATAATTTCTATATGGTATTTTAGTTGTGTTAGATATTTTCTACATGGTATCAGAGCGCCAGGAATCACAATAATGGAGAAGAAATTGAGTTTTTGTTGAATAATATTCGAATTTGCAGATACTTTCTTTGGAGCTAGAAGCGGATCAAGATGTATTTCAATGGCTTGAGACTCGAATATGGACTCAAGGTTAGTATGAATTATATTGCATGGAAGGACATGATGGAGATAGTGTTGGAGGACAATGGGTTGAAGGAATTCATAGATAATGATATTCCTAAGCCCGCAGCAGGAGATGCCCAACTTCTTGATGCATGGCAGAAGAAGGTAGAAAAGGTGAGAAGGATATTATTAGAGGGAGTTCGAGATCATATTTTCTCGAGTCTCCATGGGAAGGAAACTCCATATGCTATGGGGAAGGCCTTGGCAGATCTTTTTTAGAACAACAGTGACCAAAGGAAGTTTGCACTGAAGGACAATCTTAGAAAGATCAAGAAAGAGGAGGGCGAGATGGTACTAACATACTTGGTGAAGTTCACTCAATGCCGAGATGAGCTTGGAAGTGTTGGTGTGATCGTAGCCAATGATGACTTGGTGAGCCTAGCACTTCTAGGCCTTCCCAAGAGCTATTGTAGTTACTAGGAATCTCTGAATGGGAGGGAGAAGTTACTAGATTAGGAGCGAATATGGTCAGATTTGGTGATAGAAGTGATAATTCGGGAGCACCAGAGACGAGACCTACAACACCAAAAAAGAAGAAGATTGTGCATTAATAGGAGCACAAAATAAGGCCAAGGGAAAGAAATACCAAGGCAAAGAGGGCAAGAGATGCTTGTCCAAGATCAGATGTTTTCACTATCACGAGCATGGGCACTATGCTTCGAATTTTCCATAGAAGAAGGCAAGTAAGAAGGAGCCTACATTTGCAGCGGGTGAAACATTGGCTTCATAGTTCGAGCTTGATTTTACTCTGATTTCATGCATGACCAACACTGTAATGGAGTGCATGTGGTATCTAGACATTCGTGCCTCATTCCATATGACTTGGAATAGAGATCTCTTCAGTGACTTGGAGGAGAAGGACCTCCAGCAGAACATAGAGTTTGTAGGTGACAGGAGGTATAGCATGACCATGATAGGTATAGTTACCTTTCAAAGGGAGTCTATATCCCCTCTCAGACTAGCAGATGTTTTGTATGTTCCAGGCTTAAGGAGGAATTGTGTCTCTGTAGTGGTATTGGAAGACCGTGGTTATGAGGTGATGTTTAGAAAAGGAAAAATTTTCCTTAAATACATAGCCACGGGCTTGGTGAAGCAGACCGGTTCAAGAGACAAGAACCTGTATGCTCTCGAGGTTGAGGATGCATGTAAGGAATTGAGGAGCAAAGCAGTGGTTAATGAATTGGTGGTCGAGAGGGAGAAATTATCTCTCAACATGCAGCCTCAGAAGTAGTCTCAGAAGGTTGTGGAGCAGCCACAATTGGAGAAGCAGAGAGGAGACCGAGTGGAAGAGTCCACTCAAGAAGAAACCTCCAGGAGGGGGAAATTTCGAGCCAGATGGGAAGAGCGAGTACATGCAGCTATACCTCCAGGTGTGAGGTGGGGCGATGTGCATAATTAATCCCAAGAAGAAATTTGGGCATGGTCCATTTAGATGGTGTGTCTCATGGATCGAACCTAGCTACGAGGAGCCCATAGCAAAACAGTAGCAGGAAGGATCAGTAAGATTGTTGCAGTCAGATTTCAGGAAGACATAAATCAGAGTGACAGGTGTTAGATATTGGAGCACATATCAGAGTTGGCAGTAGTGCAGAGAGCACAAATGTAGATGTCAGCAGCATCGTAGAGAGTCCAGTAGACATGTGCAGTAACTAGTAGCCGTCAGAAGACTCTGATGACAGATGAATTATACTAATTCAGTTATTTGGAGACTATTCAGTTTCAGGAGAGTTGCATGTGCGAACAACACTAGAGAAGTGTTGCATGGAAGAAAATTCCAAAGGTACCGGATTGGGAGATTGATTCCTTTCTTGTTGAGAGAGAGTGTTGAAATTTGCAACAAGAAATAATGAAATTGGCATCGAGAAACAAAATCTAGAAAATGGCACCCAGAAAATAGTTACCATGTGAGGCTTTTGATTTAATTATCCTTAATTAAATTAAAATTAGATTGTAATCTTATCTCATAACAACTTGTAATAGTTAACTAAGTGTGATAGACTTAGTTAGGTCAATAATTTCGATTTGAGGGTCAAAGTATAGGAATTTAGAGTGATTCTATTATTTACAGGGTCCAGTTGCAGTTGTAGCACTAGTGTGGTGTGAGTGGGATTAGTTAGCTCAAATTAATTGAGTTAAAATCAATTTAACTAGTTCTAACTGATTGATGAGCTAGTGGAAGATCAAATGAATTAAAATAAATTTAATTCACAAGTAGTAATCTACCAAGTAACTGATGATTCACTATTAATAGTTGCATGCATGTCAGTTCTCATGGAGACCCAATTGAGACAAAGATTTAAGACAAGTAAACTATCAGTTGTATTTTTGGCGAACTGCCTAGGTGTAGTTATAAAGTCAGAAGAAGGCTCCATAGGGGTTACGCAGTCAAGGAAGACTAATTATCCTATTTAATAGGGATTAATTGCCTAGGGATTGCATGAGCAAGGCTGGGCTAAGGAAGGGCTGAGAATTGGCTAAGTGTTGGTCAATTTTGCTTAAGAATTGCTAGACAGTTTTGAGCAGGATCAGAGTGAGACAGTCAGGATAATACAAGATTTTCTCGGTGTGAGAAATCATTGTATTGTTTCATGATTCTTTGACTATGTACAACATATGATAGAGGGGTTTTGAGCAGGTTCTTTCCCCAAGAACATCTTGTGTTGTGTGATTGATAATTTCCTTTCTCTTACTTGCATGTAATTGAGTGATCGTGTTTTATATTCCACAAATTTTGTAGAAGGATTAAGTATCTTGCTTTAGTACATTACATGATCGGATTGAATCCATTGATATGTTTTCTACATGGTATTGGAGCTATGTTAGAGATTTTCTACATATAATGAAGTGGAATTTGAAAATTCATTGTTTTGTGAAATTTGAAGACCCTATTTTTTGTGGAACTTTTCCTAAGATGTCAACAAAATATTTTTTCTTGATACACATTCCTTCGGCGCTATATTTGATCTTTATATTTATGAATATTATAAACTAACTAAACATTATATGGATGCAGCTGTCGTTTATACCATTATCACTAATTTTTACGCCAAAAAACATGACAAAGTCCCATAAATGAGACACTTCAACACACATAACTAACATAATTGATTGATTCCCCACAACCAATGTATATAAGTAAAACCCTTTAAAGTGAGACACATAATCAACATACCATAAGATACCTATAATAAGTGACATGGTTAAACATGAATGCATTGAAGTAATGCACAAAAGCCATGGTAACTCTTATGAGGTGTCATATATAAATGATGTACCTTAATTAACAAGGTATATATGATGCACATAAACATAAACCATGACCATCAACACATATGTATCAATCCACATAAGCCATACACAATAAATGACACATAATTAAGTGTCACATATAAATGATGCACTTTAATTAACAAAATATATATAATGCACATAAGCATAAACCATAACCATCAACACATATGACATAAGCAATACACAATAAGTGACACATAGTCATTGTTCTTACATGTCATACATAATTCACACACCATAAGAAACACACATGATCTAAATTGACCATTGTACATAGTGACTGCAATATACTGAAAAAAATGTAAGGAACTTCTTCCCTTTATTAATCAATCTCAATGTTGACAAAAATAAATAAAATTGAAGCCTTTCTTTGAGAAAATTTAAATTAAATATGAAAAAATATTAAAATGGAATTTGAAAAGAGTTATTTTGAAAACCTTAATTTTATTTTGTACAATTTGATAACCCTATTTTTGTTCAATGTAAGACTTGAATACAAGAACCCAAGACGTATTCCTCCCATGTACGAATCTTGGGAAGCCGGAAATTGCGCAGTGGAGTTCTTGTGTCATGGCCGATCGGATCTTAGCGGCACGCCAGCATCTTGCGTTGTCGAAGGTGGAAATAAATATTGAGGTGATGGGGACGCATAAAGTAAGGTCAATGCGACACGGCGACAAGAGGTGGAACCCAGTGGAGCCCGGCCAGGCCATCGTTCGCCAGTATCTTTCCTGACTCGAGAAAACCGGCGGCCAAAAGCCAGTATTTAAGTGCAACGGGAATTCGCATAAAATGAGATCAGTGTCTCTCAAAGAAAAACCCTTAAACTTTATAGCTGAGATGTTATCTACAGGCTAGAACAATAGATGTGATGGATGTTGTCACTTACAAATAATAAAATAATATCTACATTAAAAAATAAAAAATAGTAATAAAAATAAAAATCAATATTGACTCTAAATAAAATTTTTAATTTTAATTTTAATTTTGATTTAATAAATTTTTTTTTTTTAATTTCTTAATATGAAGTTGATAGATGACATGTAAAAATAATATTATTGAAATATTAGATGATAGGTAATTAATTTTATATTTAAAGGACATGTAATATTTAAAACAAAAAATGTTTTGATGTGAATTATAACCTATTCCTATATCCCCATTAAATAACATATTTTATATGAACTAAAAAATAATTTAAATTAAAAAAATTATTTGATATGTAATTCATTCTATAGGTTTCAACTTTAAAAAATAATAATAAGAAAATATTAGTATGGGTAGTAGATCAAATATTTCAATACACATATTCAGTAAAAAATTATAACAACAGAAGAGCCAAAAATTAATAAATTCTTTTAAAGAGATGAAGAAGATTTGCAATTCCTTCCATATTTAATATGAAGTTAGGATGCAACATTTTAAAAAACATTATTAAAAATCTTTCTTCAAGTTTTGCATTAAAAAAAAGAGTTTGAATCGAAACACTTAGTAAATCTGGAATTAACATAGATCTATACTAATATTATAATATAATTTGATAAATATTAAAATATTTTATTATACTATTTTAATTAGATATATATTATTAATTTTTATAAAAAATAAAAATAAATATTTTTTATCACTAATCTTTATAGAAATTAAAATCAAATTAAATCAAATTTTATCGATTAATAAAATTAATCTTAACATAACATTATAATTTCAAATATTTTACTTTTAAAGCTTTTATGATAACTTAGCTTATAATAAAATATAATTTTGCAATCTTACATTTTTTTCCATTTTTAAATAAATCTTTCCACATGCTAATATCATAAGTAAATATTGTTTTCTCCTAAGATATATATATATTTGAAAACATAGGATTTTTTTTAAATTGAGGGAAATAATGAGTTGCACAGCCTCCGCTTGTGCTAGGGTTTCCATGTCTGGCTGCCACCATGGATAGAAAGCTGCCCCTGAAGCTTTATAGCCTCCAACAACTCGAGAACCGTTACACATGGGAGAAGAAGGGCTCTTCCTCCGCCATGAAGACAAAAAAAAAATCGGAGTTTATCTGCAAGAAGGCGGTAGGGGACCCCTCGAGTTGCAGTCACGTGCCCGATAGCAACTGGGTAGGAACTCTTCGAACGAGCCGCACTGCGAGAGGGAATTCGACGACCTAGATATGCAACGGTGAGCACCCTCCTCTAATCGTCGCTTCACAGACCTTTCCAGCTGCGCCAGAGGAACAGAGCCTAGGCACACCTTCGCCCAAGCTCGAGACCTCCACTATTCGCAACAGCGAGGATTTGACAGGAGTCTGGCTCCACCCACCTCCACCTCAGGATCTAACCAGGCCCAAGCCTAGCAACGTGGCTACTGCAGCATCTTGCGCAGATCTCAGTCGGAAGGGTTTCAGAATGAAGGATCCCATCAATAGCTGCGCGAATCGAATCAGCGCCCCCTTGAAATCCAAAAGTAGGGAAAAATTCTACCACTCACAACCTTCCTCCGCTCCAACTTGGACCCTTTCTCCATCGCATCTCTCTCGAAAAGGCAGACATTACCCCCTCCTTTCAGATCCAGATCATACTTCCTAATGGAAAAACACAGCTCTGTTGGGTGCGATTTGCAGATCTGGTGAAAAGTCTAAGGCATGTCCTCAAACACAAGCTGCGGATCCCTTCTGTCATGTAGCGATTCCTCTACAGTGGTAAAAAGCTCGAAAACACATTCCCGCTCTCTTTTTATAACATTGAGAAAAACGCTACTCTGGTTTTATCCCTCTGTCTTCGACGTGGGGCTTCTGGGTAGCCCTCCTCTGCATAATCTTTCTCCTACAAGGATGTTGTCCATGCACATCACCCCAAGAAAGTTGCACCTCCTCTTGAGGCTCTCAAGCCTTTTTTAGTGGACAAAATGGAAGATATTCCAGCGATTGAAATCTCCCACCCAACATTGGATAACCATTTTCAGCTATATGCGGAAAAAGCCATAATATTCTAATTCAATGGTTTATGGTCACGCTTAGCAGATCTCTATCAATGGGTTGACACTACTTGGACCAATAACAGCTGGATTTTCTTCTGCTCAAAGGGTGTCTTCATAATTCTATTCGCTTTTGAGGAGGACTATCAAAAAATCTTAACAAGAGGACGTTGGTTCTGTGGAAAAGCTGGGCTATTCTTCACACCATGGTTCCTAGACTTCAACCCCTCCATGGTCGTCATCACCAAGCTTCCTATTTGGGTCAGGCTCCCAAATTTACTGGCCCCTATAGGACACTTTTCTGTCTTTCAAGGAATCGGAAATACGCTAGGCTGCTTTCTGGAAATGGATACCTCCAGAGGGGAATCAGGCCTATACACCTTCGGTAGAATATGCATTGAAATAGACATCAGCAAAGACCTGCCAGATCAAATCAATCTCAAAGTGGGAGACTTCCATTGGACATAGACCCTAGACTATGCGAATTTCGCCTTCCTATGCCGCCACTGCCACCAAATAGGACACCTATAGAACTCCTGCTCCTCCTTCCTGGCCCAAAAGAAGAAGAGCAACCGAAAATCAAACTCCAAAAGCTGGAAGCCTTGTGTCCCACCTCCCATGGATGACATCGATTCCTTCAGCTCGGATGAGGAAGAGATCGAAGCTGATGCGGAGGTTCCAAAGCAAGAGAAGGACATGACCTCGAGAGACCATGAAGTGCCCACTGGTCCCATGAGTGCACATAAACGGTCTCATGAAACCTCCTCCTCAGATTCAGATAAGGAGCCCACTCCTTCTGACACCAACAGGCTCCAAGTGAAACTAGCCCAACAACCCTAGGATGGCTAGGTCAGAGTTTCAAAAAAGAAAGGAAATAATTGTCATACTGAGGAAGCAACCCATTCGAGGTAGTTTCCAGTGTTTGTCTTGTGGCTCCCTTGGTTTTCTGCTTGTATCTCTTGATTCTCTCTTGGCTACTCTATAGGACCGAGATTAAATGTTCTTCATTTACGGTTCCTTGTTATCTAGCCTCTAGTATTTATAATCCATCTTATACCATACGCTCTTTTAATAAAAATAGACTAATTTACCAAAAAAAAAAAATCACAAATAAATAACATAAATTATAAATGCTAATATCATAACTAAATAACATAAATTATAAATGAAATAAGTTTATTAATATCATAAATTTATGAATTACCAATAATAAACTATTTAATCATATTTAGCTCAATGTAATATTTTTATTTTTTAATTTTGAATATAAAATTTATTGACTTGACACATCTTAACATAACGTAATAACATGATTTTAGATTTTGAAGTTTTATTATAATTTTTGCGCTTATATATTGTATTTTTACCATCTTAAAATCATTCCTATCTTTAAATATATTTTATAAAATGATAATATTATAAATAATTACCATAAATTACTCGATACTATGACTATGCAAACCACCCAAATAACTTATTTGTAATCTATCAAAATTAGGCTAAATGTAATATTTTCTATAAAGATATAAAATTTAATATAAATATTTTTTATTATTATATAATTATTTTGAAAATAAATACCACTAAATATAAAAATATTTCATTTGTGAGTACTAAAGGTAAACCAAATTTAGCAAATAAATTAAATTATATTATAAAATGATATAAATATGAAATTATTACCGTAGTTGTTATTAGTATTCTTTGTATCAAATTATCACTGAGACAAAAATGTTGGACGAAACAGTGCGCAGCGAAAATAAAAGACAAACACAGCATATAAGATCATACACAAATGACACAGTGATTTTACGTGGTTCACCCAACCAGTCTAAGCTACGTCCACACAACATAGGCATCGGCAATCTTATTAATCAAACAGGAGATTACAAACTCTCACTCTCTCTAAACAATCCGTATGGATACCTGTTTTATAGCAAGGAGAATCTAACTGCCTCATAAATCCTCTCAACTCAAATTTAGGATGTATTAACTCTCTCCCAACAACCTGGAGTTAATCTAGCAACAAAAATTTCTATTGTTGTCACCTACTGAGATTTTTGCCTATTTTATTCAAAACAGAAAATCTCAACAATCTCCACCTTGACAACAATTAGCCTGATGCCCTATTCTTTATTATTTTATCTCTTCTGCAAGCCAAGAGAAGCCAAACACCAACGCAACTTCTCCAACAAAACTGGTTTCGTGAACATGTCTGCACAGTTTTCCTTTGTATGCACCTTTTCAAGAGAGACTCCCCTTTAAGTGATAACCTGTCTTACAAAATGGTACTTAATTGGAATATGCTTTGATTTACTATGATAGGCCGGATTCTTAGCCAAATGTATTGCACTTTGACTATCACAAAGTAACTTGATGTTGTCCTGCAACCTACCAAATTCACCAAACAAACCTTTCAACCAAATCGCTTCTTTGCAAGCATGAGAAGCAGCAATGTATTCTGCTTCAGTAGTGGATAAAGCAACAATGTTCTGTAGCTTTGACATCCAGCTGATAGCTCCACCTGCAAGAGTAAAGACGTACCCTGAAGTTGACCTTCTCTTATCCAAATCACCTGCAAAATCGGAATCAACATATCCACAAACAAATTCACTACTCTTATTGTAAGTAATACAATAACTACTTGTGCCTCTCAAGTACCGAAGCACCCATTTCACTGCTGACCAGTGTTCTTTACCCGGATTTGCCATGTACCTGCTGACAACCCCAACTGCATGTGAAATATCCGGTCGAGTACAAACCATCGCATACATCAAACATCCTACTACATTGGCATATGGAATTCGAGACATATAATCCTTTTCTTCATCTGTATTAGGACATAAACTCGAAGAAAGCTTAAAATGGGAAGCAAAAGGGACTGACACAGGCTTCACATTGTTCATACCAAACCTCACAAGTATTTTCTCAATATACTTCTGTTGTGATAGCCACAGCTTACCACTGCTCCTGTCTCTGAAAATCTCCATGCCCAAAATATGTCTTGCTGCTCCTAGATCTTTCATATCAAATGTCCTTGCCATCTGAGTCTTCAACCTGTTGATTTCTTCAATGCTTTTGCTTGCTAAAAGCATATCGTCAACATACAACACTAAGATAATGAACATGCCATTACTTAACCGCTTAAAGTAAACACAATGATCATATTCACTTCTTATATATTTTTGACTCAACATGAAAGAATCAAATTTCTTGTACCACTGTCGAGGCGACTGCTTCAGACCATACAATGACTTCTTGAGCCTGCAGACAAATTTCTTATTGCGATGCTGAACAAACCCTTCTGGTTGTTCCATATAAATTTCCTCATCTAAATCACCATGTAAAAACGCAGTCTTAACATCTAGTTGCTGTAATTCTAAATCAAGCAAAGCAACTAACGCTAACACAATTCTGATTGAAACAATTTTAACCACTGGTGAAAAAATCTCATGAAAGTCAATACCGGCTTTCTGAGAAAACCCTTTTGCAACCAGTCGCGCTTTGTACCTGTCCTCCGTATCATTCACACCCCGTTTCAGCTTGAAAACCCATTTACATCCCACAGTTTTCCTGTCTTTCGGAAGCTCAACCAGATCCCATGTGCCATTCTTACTCAAGGCCATCATTTCGTCCTTCATGGCTGCTTTCCACTTGTCACTTTTCGAACCTTCTATTGCTTCCTGATAGCACAGAGGTTCATCATCGTTAGCGGTCAAAGCAACTGAAGTAACATAATCATCATACCTTCTAGGAGGGCGTTTGATTCTTGTAGACCTCCTTAAGGATGTTTCTGGTGCTTCCACAATTGGCTGACTACCATCTGTAGGAACTTCTTCATGATCACCATCTGAGACCTGTTCATGACCTACATCTGAACCCTGTTCATAATCTGATTCTGAAACCTGTTCATGACTAGAATCCGAACTGTGGTCATCATGACTATCATTAGAAGTGTTGTCAAACTGAATGTGCTGAAAATCAGATACATCATCCTGTTTCAATTTATTATCTACATCTAACTATACAAGAGAGGATTCATCAAACTTTACATCTCTGTTGATGATGATTTTGCGGGTAGTAGGATCCCACAATCTAAATCCCTTTGTTCCATCACCATACCCAACAAAGATATACCTTTTTGATTTCGGATCTAATTTAGTTCGCTGATGTTTAGGCACTAGAGCATATGCATCACAACCAAACACTCTGAGTTTAGAATAATCACA
This sequence comes from Pinus albicaulis, assembly GCA_034641835.2. Taxonomy (NCBI): domain Eukaryota; kingdom Viridiplantae; phylum Streptophyta; class Pinopsida; order Pinales; family Pinaceae; genus Pinus; species Pinus albicaulis. The sequence goes on from CM076583.1 coordinate 376,308,593, forward strand.
AGGGTGACCTTTCCATACCTCTTGAGGAATCTTACAACCTATCGCTGTCGATGGTGACCGATTTATCACATAACAAGCTGTAGCCACTGCTTCTGTCCACAACTCCTTCTGCAAACCAGCGTTACTCAGCATACTCCTTGCTCTCTCCAAAAGAGTCCTGTTCATGCGTTCAACAACTCCATTTTGCTGAGGAGTATAAACAATAGTCTTATGTCTCTCGATCCCTGCATCCTTGCAATAGTTTTCAAACTCCTTGGAAGTAAAATCACCACCATTGTCAGTTCTTAAACATTTTATAGTTCTACCAGTGATGTTTTCTACCAATGCTCTAAACTGCTTGAAAACTAAAAAAACATCAGACTTTCTTTTCAACATGTAGACCCACACTTTCCTAGAAAAGTCATCAATAAATGATACAAAATAAGACGAACCACCATATGAAGTTGTAGGTGCTGGACCCCAAACATCTGAATGGATATAATCAAGTATTCCTTTACTAGTATGTTTGCCTGTTTTAAACTTTTGCTTACTTTGTTTGCCAAACAGACAATGTTTACAGAAATCTAACTTTTCAGACTTTAGATTAGGAAGTAATTTTCGATCAGCCAAAATCTTTAACCCTCTTTCGCTCATATGGCCCAACCTTTGATGCCATAGGCGAATGGAACTACTGTCATGTTCAGACACCGTAGACACATGAACTGACCCTGTTCTTCCTTCTAACTGAAACAGATTTCCTACTTTCTTAGCTTTCATTACTAGTAAAATGCCTTTGTAAATTTTCATTACTCCACCTTGAATTACAGTTTTATATCCATTTGTGTCAAGTGCTCCCAGTGAAATTAGATTTTTCCTTAAATCTGGTACATGTCTTACATCAGTTAACATTTTAGTTGTCCCATCAAACATTTGTAGCTGTATACTCCCTATTCCCACAATATTAGATGTGACATCATTACCCATGTACACGACTCCATCATTAACTGATCTATACGTCTTGAACCATTCTCTATGAATACACATGTGGTTTGATGCACTGGAATCTAACAACCAATGTTGATCATGATTTGACAAATTAACTGATAACACTTCGTCGCTCATACCTGAACCAGATGCCGAACCTGTATCTGTCGTGTTTGCTTCCTTCTTCTCTGTCGATGAAGCTTCTTTAGAAGATTGTTGTCGCTTCCAGCAATCCTTCTTCAAATGCCCCGATTTGCCACAAAACCAGCACTTTACTTTGCTCTTCTTCACTTTCGATTTTGAACGCGAGTCGCAGTGCTTACCAGAGCGTCTTTCTCTAGAAAGACCTCTAGCCATCATTGCCTCTGATGTAGAGGTGTCAGCATTCGACCTCTTCCTTGTCTCCTCGGACAACAAAGCTCCGACGACATCATCAAATTCAAGGATGTCTGCAGTACTAAAGCTTATAGAAGTAACAAAGTGATCCCACGATTCGGGCAATGAACACAATAGAGTTATTGCCTTATCCTCTGAATCAAATTTTACATCTAGACTTTGTAATTGTACCAATAGAGTATTGAAAACATTCAGATGGTCAGTAATCGAGGTACCTTCCTTCATCCGCAAACCATAAAGTTGTCGCTTCAGGAGAATCCGATTTGTCAAAGATTTCGTCATGTAGAGCTTTTCAAGCTTCATCCACAAGCCTGCGGCGGTCTTCTCTGACACAATGTTGAATAGAACGTCATCCGCCAGACATAACCGAATTGCGCTCAGAGCTCTGTCATCCAACTCATCCCATTCATCCTCCGTTATGGAAGAAGGCCTTTTGCTTTTCCCTAACAGCGCTTTCGCCACGCCTTGCTGTACCAGGAGATCATGCATCTTTACCTTCCAGATCTCGAAATTGGTTTTGCCGTTAAACTTCTCGATCTCAAACCGGGCACTTTGTGTTTTTTCCATATCGAGTCACAAAAAAAAACCTCCAATTGCAACTTTTAATGAAGAATGCCCTTTTCTCTTAATAGCATATGCCAATGGTATTTAAATTACAAATCGATTTATTAATGGACCACCTTCTCTTAAATCAATAAAGTGCCACCCCTTTTTTTTTAATATAATCGATACTACACATTTATAAACCCTTTTTTAAATCGATAAAAAAAAACTATCGATTTACCATATGTCTTTAAAAAAATAAATGCATTTGCTTCTCTTTTTAAAAAAGCATATAATAAAAAACATATCGATTTAAAAAATACCTTCAGAAAATCCATGGCATAAAAAATTGATTTGATTGGCAGATTTATAAAACCGATGGCATAAAAATTAACTCACGGCATTCTGCATAAACTGATTTTAATATGGCATATTGATTTACCACTGTACTGTCCACCGCACACCAGTCCATGCGTTCAAAAGTCACGTTTCAATGCTGCTTTAACGCAGCCTTAACCAGCCAGAAAACAACCTTCTCCAAAATCTGCTTTGCGTAACTCTGGTCTTCAACGCAGTTAAGACTTCACACTGCACGCAGTTTGGACAGCTCCAGCAATGTTCAACGCAGCAATTGCAAACCTCCAGCAATGTTCAACGCACCTCCAGCAATCAATCGGAAAAACATCACCAGCGCTCCAATACACCACGCAGGTCCACGCAGCATACAACAATACGCACCAGCACTCACAAACCAGCACGCACAAATAGTCATACGCCAGCAATTAACAACGCAGGTAGGCGATTCGTTTCAACGCACCAGGCAGCAATACGCAGCATATTACACGCAGAATCCTCCGCTGCGCCAAGCCTCCAACATCCTCTGATACCACTTGTTGGACGAAACAGTGCGCAGCGAAAATAAAAGACAAACACAGCATATAAGATCATACACAAATGACACAGTGATTTTACGTGGTTCACCCAACCAGTCTGGGCTACGTCCACACAACATAGGCATCGGCAATCTTATTAATCAAACAGGAGATTACAAACTCTCATTCTCTCTAAACAATCCGTATGGATACCTGTTTTATAGCAAGGAGAATCTAACTGCCTCATAAATCCTCTCAACTCAAATTTAGGATGTATTAACTCCCTCCCAACAACCTGGAGTTAATCTAGCAACAAAAATTTCTATTTTTGCCACCTACTGAGATTTTTGCCTATTTTATTCAAAACAAAAAATCTCAACAAGAAATTGCTTTTCAACGCTCCTGCTTTCCCGTTCAGTGCTACTGAATGCATAATTCTTCTTCCATCATCGTGTCTTTTAAGTGGCCATGTATTATTATTATTATTATTTACGTTCAATTATTTTTCTCAATGGAGAGGGCTTCAAAATGACCTGATGCAGAATTCTTCTTCCATCATCGTGTCTTTTAAGTGGCCATGTATTATTATTATTATTATTATTATTATTATTATTTACGTTCAATTATTTTTCTCATTGGAGAGGCCTTCAAAATGACCTGTTTAACTGCAGCTGGATCCAAAATGATGTATATCTACATTCTATTGTAAATATTAATATATAAGACGATTCTAGATATTTTTATAAATTTTGTAAATATTTTAAATATGTTTAAATTTAAATTATTAAATTTAATCATTTTTAATTATTAAATTTTATTTAATATATATATATATATATATATATATTTCAAACATAACATACCAAATCAAATACAAACATTATCTCACACTCTTCACCTAATTATATCCGAAGTTGTTAATTTGACTTAATTATAATGCTTCAATGTAATTATATCAAATGCATTTAAGGATAAAACACACTGTTCATCAAATTGTATCCAAGTTGTTAATTTGACTTAATTATAATGCTTGATTGTAATTATATCAAATATATTTAAAGATAAAGATAAAATATTTTATTGTAGGTTGTTTTAATTTTGTTAAATTTATACCTGATATAATAATAATAATAATAATAATAATAATAATTTAAAATATATGAAAACGACCTATTTTGTAAATATAATATCATATATCATATTTTTATGCTTAGTCATGAGACATTCCTTGTATATTAGTGTCATTTTCTATATAAGTAACTATACTATATTTATATGTTTAGGCATGAAGTGTCATTTTGTATATGGTACATGTGTTATTTTGTTAAAAAAGTACATTTGCAATAATTTTGAGAGTGTGTATATCTCATCGTACATGCTTTATGAGTTGAAGTGTTTGTTTATTTGCTGGTAAAGTGTTAGATTGTTTGGTTGAATTTGGATATATGTAGTGATAATGCAATATCACTTACGGTGTTTGACTTGGATTTTTGAAAACATATCATTTATGCATATTTTGGATGATACGTGTAGTTAACGATCATGCAAAACTAGTCAACTCATATATTTAAAAATATATATTAATACAAATTTTTGTTGATAAGGTAATAATATCTTGTTAGCTATAAAATGAGCCTCTTAAGGAATATTATAAAATAATATTATATTACACCATTAAAATTTAGAAGGGAAAAAAGAACAACTAATTTTTCAACTTGTATTACCTATTTCCCTACGGTTTTACTCAAATTTCGAGTGAGAGAACTAATTGGATTCAGAATTTAGTTCCTCAACTAAGTATTACCCATGTTGTATACTTTCGATGGAACCTACTACATGAACAATGATAAATACATGAAAAAACGTTAACTTTTTCATGTATTTCTCATTTTTTAGTGTAGCACGGTCCATTGAAAATATGTAACATGGGTACTCCATGGATGGAAAATTAATTTCCACATCCAATGAGTGTTCCACTTGAAATTTAAGTTAAACCATAAGGAGATAAGTTGAAAGTACAAGTTGAAAAACTAGTTTTTTAATTGTTTTTATTTTTTAATATTTTTACTTTTTTACTCCAAAATGGTGAATAATGCCCATGCTTGACATCATCATCTTGAATCCTATTGGTTCTTATAAAGTTGATTTTGGTTGTACATTTTTGTTTTGAGACCCATTTTAGACCTCAAAATTTCTCTAGTATAAGATTTATTTCCTTATATTGGTTCATATAATTTTCCAATTCTTTTCATGCATATTCCTTTCTCTTAAAGATGTCGATATTTTTTTAGTATATAAATAGTATGCTCGACTTAAAAGAAGAAGTAACACCTGCCAAGAAAGATTCCTCATAAGTAGGGACTCTCATTAATGATGTTCTTTCATCAACGCATGAAACCTAGATTGTATTTACCTGTATCTATCATTATTCACGTATAATTACTTGAACATTTCACCTTTGATTTTCTTGATTTTCCTGCATATGAAATCCAAGGGAAAATTATTATTTCATTTATTCTTTGAACCACATGCAACTAGCTAAATAAATAATTTATGAACAATTTGTAAAACAATAAAGACACATTTCATGTGATGAATAAATTTTAGAAATTAATTATTATACCACATTCATTTATTTTTGTTTTTTTGTTTAACGATAAAGTATATTTTTCTTCTCATCATTTCATACTAAAGGTTTACAGCTAGGTATGCTTTACAGTTAAATTTGATGTCCAAATCCTTCCCAAACTCAATAACATTATGGCTCTTGGATACCACTCTCCCACACAACACATAATTTAACATAGATTTCATACAATTGAAGTACACCCTGACCCAAAACTTTCCTAGTGTGAAACCAAGAAAATTATCAAGTTAGTGCTTATTCTATTCAATTTTAGTTCTATTGGTTTAATGCCCACTAAATGAACCATATTTTAGTCATGTTCTATAGATTTTTTTGAAGCCTCCATCCACCACACATGCCCTCTCATGTAGATGTAGTTCTACATCTCCATCAACTACATTCTAACAACAAATTGGACTTCCTTGAGATTACCTTTCCACTTGAACACTTCCACAACATAGATTTATGTTTTTCACTCTTACTTTCAACAACACTTCAACATAGTGATTATTTAATTTAGTATTTAAATGTAATGAGTAACATATCCCTATGCTTAGTGTTGTAACATTTTTTTGGGCACACCTAAACTTTTTAATTTTTTTTGAAAATTTCTCAAATTCTTATTTTACTTTTGAATGGTTTATTATTTTTTAATTTTAATTTAAATATGTGATTTTTATAAAAATATATAATTATATATTTGTGTTGAAATAAATTTTTTAAATTAAAATTATATTATAAAATTTATAAATGAATAAAGCCCAGTCAAATAATCATGGGTAAAGCAAAGTTATTTAAGGGGCTAATGGTCGGCTAGTTTTGAACGACCGTGATTGCCGAAAAGAGAATCGACAGCATATATCGATTTTGGACCCCTCAAGATTTTCGACATCAAATTGAGGGGGTCCGAACTAAGTTGTATTTAGAAACAAATTTTGGGCAGGTGGAAGTTTCATAATATTTTACATTGAAGTAGTAATTTGGTGAAAATAAAATGAGGTAAAATCTTGATTTTTGTTAATTTAAACTATTTTTTTATTATAAATATAGATTCAGCGCCCTAAAAAACCTTGGGACACTTCCATTGTGCAAGTTACTCATCAAATTTTTGTTTTCAATAAATTCTTGCTGGATTTAAAAAAAATTAAACCAAAAACATCTAGGAAAAAACCTTCAAAAAGTCGCACTAAAAACAACTCCATTTCACACCCCAACAGAAAAACCACATACCAGTGAAGACCCCCTACGAAAATCTGCTCGTGGTTTGGTTTTTATGTGAATGAGGATGAGCTGCTTGGTGAATGTTCCAGCATTTGGGATACATGTAGGCGAGGGATTGCATTATCTTCTTCAACTCGGAAGGATCATGGATAAAGAGGGCGCCTATTAAACTAAAAGTGCATCAAACCTTGGTGTGGTGATATTTTGATGGGATTTCTTGAATCTGTGATTCTTTCATTCGCTTTTTCAATGTTTCGTCCGAGAAAGTTTGTCAAACGGCATGTTGCATGGATACTCTCAGCTGTCGTGGTTTTAATGGGACTGGTTGGAGCAATTTTTGCACAAATGTTTCCTATTGCACGACGAATGGCTACAGCCTCCAGTGCTCATGGATTGGGAACGACTACACTATCAACAAAAGAACCAGAGGCGTTGCCTTTCTGTGCAATTGCCTATGCATTAACTGGATGGGCTGGATTTTGAGAATGTGCTGAGGATGATTTGTCGAGTTTATTGTTAGGTTGAGTTGTGGACCTGCAAAACCAAAGACTAAAGTTGAAAATAAAAATATTATGCATCAGCTATATGAGAAGCATGGTAGATTCCTTGGTATGACAATCTCAGGAGTCCAGTTAGTGACTTGAAACCACTAATCGAAAATGGAGTTCGAGGCATTACAAGCAATCAAAGGCAGAATATCTTCATATGCTTATGATATGATGACTGATTCAGGCAACTTATTAACGAGGGAAAAGGAATTGAGCACACTTACTGGGAGCTTGTAATAAAAGATATCCAAAGATGCATGCGAATTATTTGAACCCATTTATGAAGAGCAGATGGTTATGTTTCTGTTCAAGTCTCCCCCAGACTCGCACTCGAGACAGAAGGGACTGTTAAGGCTGCTAAGTGGCTTCACAAAAGAGTCAATCGACAATGTCTACATCAAGATTCCAACAACTGTAGAATGCATTCCATCTGTTTAAAGCAAGTTATTTCACTTGGTATCAGCGTCAATGTTACTCTTATATTTTCATTTCCGCGATATGAAGTTGTGATTGACGCAAACATGGAAGGTCTAGAATCTTTCAAGGGTGATGATCTTTCAAAAGTCACGATTGTTGCTTCCTTTTTGACACGCTTGTAGACAAAAAGCTTGAAAGGATCGGAATTGATGATGCGCTTGCACTCAGAGGAAAGGCTGCCACGGCACAAGCCATTCTTGCTTACGAATTATATCAGGAAGAGTTCTCTGCCCTCGATGGGAAGCCCTTGAAAAGAAAAGGCAAGAAAGCAAAGAGAATTGTGGGCCTCAACCAGTGTAAAAAAATTCTTGCATACCCAGATACGCAATATATTAATCCTCTGATTGACCAAGTGTCACGACAATGACAGATCTTGCTGTCCAGGCATTCATGGACCATGGGACGGTTTCTAGAACCATTAATACAAATTATTAAGTAGAAAATAAGGTTTGGACCTCATCAGGGAAGAAATTGAGAGAGCAGGTCACACAAGAAGAATAAAAATAGGGATGGACGTTGCTGCAAGTGAATTTTATAACGATGAAAAATGCAACCTGGATTGCAAAACACCAGAACGTTCTAGGAAAGATATCCGGACAGGAGAGGAGATGATTGCGATGTATAAAGAGCTTTGCTCTGAGTACCCAATTGTTTCCATCGAAGATCCCTTTGATCAGGATGACTGGGAAAACACAAAGACTCTCACTGGCACTGGAATTTGTCAGGTTGTTGGAGATACTTTACAGGTCACAAATCTTAGAAGAGTCTCAAAGGCTATTAACGAAGGGACTTGCAATGCACTACCTCTCAAGGTTATTCAAATTGGAACCGTGATAGAGGCCAATGAAGCAGTTAAAATGGAAAAGAATGCAAACTGCAGAGTTAGGGCATCTCATAGAGTAGTGAAATAGAAGACTGCTTTACTGCAGACCTAGCTATAGGGCTGGCTACAGGACAAAGTAAAACAGAAGCACCTTGTAGGATTGAGCGCCTTGCTAAGTACAAACAACTACTCAGAATCAAATAAGATCTTGGTGATAATACTGTGTATGCTGGAGAAAACGGGAAGCCTACATCATAGGGTCAAAGGAGTTAGTGCATTAAAACAGTTAAAAACAATTAGAAAATTACCTAGCAGTTATATATTTTTAAGGGTGATTGTTAATGGAATCAAAATAAGATTTTGATTGGGTATTTTTTAAGCATCCAAGCACATCAGTGTCATAAGATCCAAATCTCAAGACATTTTTTTAGCAACGAATTTGTAGATATTTTTATAACAATTTTTTAGCAGTCACAGAAAAATGGCATGTTCAAGATTTGCTTCCTCGAAAACATTAATTAGCTCCATAATCTCAGGGCATCAAGCTAAAAATTAGTTGAGTATATCAAAGCAAAAGATCAATAGTCAAAGGGATAATTCCATATCGAAAGGGCATTTGTCATCAACAGCTCCATAATTTCCAAATTCTTTTGCAAATAATTTCTTATATTTAGCTTTACTTGATTTTGTTTTTCAGATTTTTTTTTTAAAATTTTCCTAGAAGCTAGCAACAATTTGTAATCTCTCTATATTTGATGCATTATAATAAACATGGGTGAGATTTTGAGGCCAAGACTGCTTTAGCTTTGTAAAACCTTTTTTCTAGAAATTCTAATTGAAGTATTCAGCTCTCACTTTGACAGAATTTGTGTTCCTTGTATGTTTTTCAAGTATTTTTGTAATCTATTTCCGCACATGTTCAGAGTTACATAGAAGAGATGGGTCAAAATAGATTGAGTTTCAGTCTCTCTGGAATCCCCTGCAAATTTATAATTGTTTAAAGAGATTAGTATATCAGACTTTTGTTTGAGTTAGCTCCTCTTTGATTTGGTTATTGTTTGCCACTTCTATCTTCTCTTGGATGTGCTTTGCTTGGTTGTAGAAGATTTCTACACACATCGAATTCTACTTGATTTATTAAGTATTTTGTTTGACTCCTTAATTATCAGGAATCTCCATACATTCTTCTGCCAAATTCTTTTACAAATCAAATTTTTCTGTCAAGCTGGAAGCTGACACTTTGAGAAAAGACTCTGCAAAGGAAAGATTTATTCATGAATAGGAATTTTCATTAATCGCTAATCACCCCCAATTTTAACCATAAATATGGCCATTGTGCTTCAAAGGCTGTTGTTCTAGTGAACAATGTTAAACAAAGCCTCGTAATTATTGAGGGAGCCCCTTCTGGTTCGAGGGACAGCTTGAACCTAGAGTCAGTTGAATTGGTTTCCTGGCGTAGTTTTTACAGCCAAGGATTGCCTACGAGAAAAAGATACAACACTTGGGATCATATGTTTATACATGCTCCACATTGTCAAAAATCATGTAACACCTCTCGTTTTATCCCAATCAAAACGCAACAAGTTTTATCCCTTAAAGGGAAAAATTTTCCAACCATATATCAAATTTGAAAATCACTTTATTACAATAATTTATGTAATAGAAAAATATATTTTATCTTCAATTTATATATTAAATTAACAATTTCAACTATATGTTATATCGAATCAAACTGAATGTTAAACATTACAAATTACTTAATCATGAAGACAATGCATGTTGAAAAATAAAATTTTCAATCACACAATTTTGGATAGCAAGAAACTTTATACATATGTAGAAGAAATGAAACACATGTCGAAAAATTTATTGTAATTTTCAATGACACAATTTTGGATAGAAAGAAACTTTATAAATCTGTAGAAAACTTAAATACATGTCAATAAATTTATCATAAAATCAGTATAATCCCTTGATCTCAAAAATATAGGAAGGTGAAATCATGAAAATCCTAGCAACCTTCAAAGATCCATAATAAGAAAGCATCAATGCTAACAAGTTCTTCCTTAGCTTCAAGAATTTTGTATCACATATTCCCTTCACACTAGCATTTTTTTATTTCTTAAGGATTACAAACCTTAAGCATGTTGTGTCACACAAGTGTACTGCAAGATAACTCTAGTGCTAATCTCAATATATACTTTCCCATCTTATGGTTTTGTACTCAAATCCTCAGCCTTACACTCTTACATTAACATAAATAACAACATGACCCATCAATTTCGTCTCACCATGATCTTTCCTTAGCTTCACATCCCATAGGAACAATATTTTAAATACATGCAAGGTGTTAGCTCCACTGTCAATTTATTCTACTAGGGTACAACATACATTAGTACAACAAGATCCATCAATGTCATCAACATGAATGACACTAAATCCATGTTCTTCTCTAGGGTCTACATTCATAACATAAACTATAGCATCACATTATCAAATATAAAATATTAGCATAAAATAAATATGTCCACGAAACATACAAACATCACTCTCTATCCTTTTCTTATTATGGGGTTTCTTCATTCACCCTAATGCCATACTACTAAAATTTCTTCATAAACCTAATGCACTTCTCCCTACAAAACTTCTCTAATATAATATAATGAATAGAGTACAATGATGACAATATATATATATATATATATATATATATATATATATATATGATCCAGGTGGATATCGGTGGCCACCCACCTATTCCATTTGGACCCGCACCATCAATTCTTGCAGCTTTTCACTTTCAGCACAACCTACTATTTTTAGCAGGTTGTCGGTTCCTGAACTTTTGGAGCCGTTTAAAGGCACTAATAAGCCACGTGGATATTGGTGGCCACCCACCTTTTCCATTTGGACCCACACCATCAGTTCTTTCAATTTTTCAGTTTCGGCACAACTTACTATTTTTAGCAGTTTCTCGGGTCCTGAACTTCCGGAGCCATTCTGAGGCCCTAAACGACGTTTTTTGGGCATCGTTTCTCTGGTCAATATGATTCCATTCCAAAATCTATATTTGCGGTCTGTAGTTGTAATCCTCGGATAGATCTTTCTAATGATATATTGTGTGCTTCAAATGGAGATAGGATGCCAAAGTGACGAGCCCAGGAAGTTGAAACACCAATTTACCCAAACGGGGCCCATAGTTTTGTCGCTTCATCTCCTACTGTTAGGTTTTTGGATGTTTAGGGTTTTGCATTGTTTGTCAACAATAAATAGGCCTTTGAGCCTCATTATAACATAGTTCAGAGGCATGTAGCCACCACATCTCTTCTTAGGGATAAGCTACTAGCGCCCTAGCTATTTTATTTCCATTATGTCTGTAAGCATATTTCTGTTATTTGATATTAATTAAACGAAGCATTATTTCGGCTGCATATCTGTGTTTATGTATATTTATGTATTTTATTGCGTTCCTGGATTAATATGGATTAGTGGTATCATAGCGATCTACTCTTTCTCTGTTTTACTTTTCATGTCCCCAACACGGTCAGGGTATAGGTATTTAGGGCTCGATTTGGTTGAACCCTTGCAAGATCATCCTTGTAAACCCTGATGACCTCCCATGGCGGAAGAAAGGAAAGACAAGGGAGATGGAGATCCTATCAAAATATTTCTCGAGGAGGCCCTTGAGAAACAAAGGAACGCGATGATGGATAACTTTGCTCAAATCCTTCAATGACTACCCACCTACAATGCATCTGCATCCAACAGCCATTCTGGAGGTGTCACTTCCTTCAAGGTACATGTAAACTTTGACATTCCTGTATTTGAAGGCCAGATATATGCAGATGTCGTCGATAGATGGTTGAATTTTTTAGAAGGGTATTTTTCATTCGATGATTTCTCTGACCGACAAAAGATTATTTTTGCACTCCTTAAAGCCGCCCCCCATGTCAAGGATTGGTGGGAAACGTACTGTGAGAAAAAGGACGAGGGGGAACCCTCTCTGTCTCCTTTGCACCCACTTGGAATTCGTTTCGATACTGCATCAAGGAACAATATTACCTCATGGGGAGCTATAAGAACAAGTACATAGACCATGCGGCGGTAGAAAAGGGACCAAGATGTGCACAAACTGACGAATGTGTTCCATACCCTGCGCATAAAGTTGGGTATTAAATATTTAGAGAGACATTTGGTGCTCAAGTAACACAAATATCTGCAAAGACACATTCAAGAGGAAATGGAATTCCTTGACATTACATCCCTTGGCATGGTATATTGCTATGCTACCAAGATCGAGTAGAAATTTAAGCAGAAGAAGCGAGACTTCGGATGCGCAAATCCAAAGCCAGGGAAAGGGGCCCCCGAACCATAGAACAAGGGGCAAGGCCAAAGCGGGGAAACTCAGAAAAACAACACAAATCCAAAGAAGGACATAGGGAAGTGGTGTGAATTTCATAACAACCCCAGTCACAACACAAACGAGTCTCGGGCCAAACAATCGTTGGTGGCCAAACTGAAGGCACTCGAATCAGATGCATGCTTTGATCCTGAGTCAGAACTCGATAGAGGAAATGACAAAGGGAAGGAGATCATTGATGCAGATCCTAGTGCCATTGTTTCCACCACCAAGATCCAGAGAGAGGATCCTGAGGATCCAGAGGAGGGGGAGCATCTCTTCCATTTGCAAATGTGGGTGAAGGGTTCTCCACTGCAATTCTTTGTCGATAGCGGAAGCCAAAAGAACCTCATTTCAACAGAGGTTGTGAAGCGGCTTGGCCTACCAACCATACCACACCCGCAACCACATACAATCAGGTGGCTTCACCCAGGGAGAGATCTCCACGTTCGCTAGCAGTGCCGCCTTCTGTACGGTATCAAGCCATTCATAGATGAGGTATTGTGTGATGTTACTCCTCTTGATGTAGTTGATGTATTATTGGGCCAACCATACTTATGGAGGTGACATGCTGTGTATGAGTCTAGGCCTTGTGTTGTTATTATTACTTCTGGAAATAACTTGTACAGGATACCAGAGGTAGTACCACCTCTTATCATCTCTTTGACTACTGCAAAACAACGCAGTAAGATTGTTTCCCAAACCAAGAAATTTATTCCCCTACAACTAGCTCATAGGGAAAGAAAAATATTGTGGCCACAACCTCAAAACATGGCTCCCCTGCACGGTTGCAGCAGATGGACAAAGTCATGGAGGAATACGAGGACATTTTATCCTCACTCACAGAGGTTCCTCTACACTGTTAGGACAAGCACTCCATTGGTCTAACCCCAACACACCGCCACTGGATGTTTCCATACATCATACAAGTACATAGAAAAAATTCACACATGTACTATCTTACACTGATAAAGAAACCAAATTTACTAAACGCATCCATCATGTCTGCTCGCAGGTCCATGACATCTTCGACAAATCTAATACCCAGTTCAACAGAATTTTCCTCATCTCATGGAGTATCTCAATGCAATGGGGACCATTTCTTCCTAAGGAGGGAGGAATGATCCAGGTGGATATCGGTGGCCACTGAACTATTCCATTTGGACCTGCACCATCAATTCTTACATCTTTTCACTTTTAGCACAACTTACTATTTTTAGCAGGTTGTCGGTTCCTGAACTTTTGGAGCCATTTGGAGGCCCTAATGAGCCACTTGGATATTGGTGGCCACCTACCTATTCCATTTGGGCCCACACCATGAGTTCTTTCAGTTTTTCAGTTTCGGCACAATTTACTATTTCTAGCAGTTTTTGGGGTCTTGAACTTACGGAGCCATTTTGAGGCCCTAAACAACGTTTTTTCGGCATCGTTTCTCTGGAGAAAATGATTCTACTCTGGAATTGATATTCATGGTCATCATTTATAGTCCTTGGATAGATATTTCTAACGATGTATCATATGCGTCAAACCAAAGTTACAATGTCGGGAAATTGAAACACCAATTTACCCAAACGGGGCCCATAGTTTTGGCGCTTCATCTCCTACAGTTAGGTTTTTGGATGTTTAGGGTTTTGCACTGTTTCTCAACAATAAATAGGCCATTGGGCCTCATCGTAACATAGTTCAGAGGCACGTAGCCACAAAATCTCTTCTCAAAGATAAGCTACCAACGCCCTAGCTATTTTGTTTCCATTATGTCTGTAAGAATATTTTTGTTATTTGATATTAATGAAATGAAACATTATTTCCGCTGAATCTCTGTGTTTATGTATATTTCTGTATTTTATTTCATTCCTACATTAATATAGATCAATATAATAGGTGAGGAATTATAACATGTACCCAAAAATAAGAGAAATCCTTGGGGTTGTAGATTGGGAGTGTTACACTTGTCATCCATCCCCTCTAATAGTGGACTCAATATTATTATTTCTCAAATATGATCATTAGTGTACCACTATAAATCACTTCATAAGTGATTCCAAAAAATTACACCATCTTATGCCTTTGAAATAAATATCGTGTTGTTATTATATTATGTGTATAATAAATTTCCCACCTTTTATTATGGGTATTTATACCATATAATGATTGTGACTTGGGTATTCAGATATGCCTTCTCATTTTAGGTGTCTTATACAATCCACCTCAATATCATATTCATGCATGACCCATATAATGATGTTTCCATACCACTCAAACACTATTGTAATTTCATGGAACCTTATCCTTGAACCACTTTCACATCTGGATGTGGGACCTCGCTAGGATGTCTACTACTTAGGGAGGTTGCTTAACTACTCTCTCTCATTGGTATCTATTCCATAGCACCTTTTTTCCACTGGAAGAAAAGCCAAAACAATCAACAAAAATAGGTTTCATAAGCTTTGGAAATTATGTTTGGTTAAGTCCCATGTAAGCACAATACAGATGATAACTTGAGCAAGTGTTTTGCGAAGTCCTCCCCAGTGTGAAAAATTTGCATCGATGTTTACTGAAAAAAAAAACCCTACCTTTTAATATCCTTAATAAATCATTTTTTGGCTTATGAAATCCTTGGAGGGGGGTTCCCCTACATTTAGCCCCTATGCCAGGAGTATAACATAATTGAAGGTTTTCTCTTTTTAGTCTCGGTTTGTATTTTATGGGCATATGCATCTTGCTTACTAGAGCCATTCAAATATATTTTGTGAATTTGTCCGTAGGTATAAAATCCAAACTAAGCTCCAAAATGGTGTTTCATAACCAGGAGTATAACACAATTGAAGTTTTTCTCTTTTCAATCTCGGTTTGTATTTTATGGCCATATGCATCTTGCTTACTAGAGCCATTCAAATATATTTTGTGGATTTGTCTGCAGGTATAAAATCCAAACTAAGCTCCAAAAATGTGTTTCATAATCTTTGGAAATTGTGTTTGGAAAAGGCCCATGTGATCACACTTCCTATGATCACTCGAGCACACATTTTGCAAAATCCAACCCCTTGTGCAAAATTTGCATTGGTATTTACTAAGAAAACCCCTATATTTGAAGGTCATCAAATAAATCATTTTTTGATGAAAGGAGTACTAGGAGGGGTGGGGGAGGAGAGGGGTGTATCTAGTTGTAACTTGGTGCCAAGAGTCCAATGTCATGAACGATTGTCCCATGTGAGACTTGGCTTGAAGTTTATGGCGAGTTGCAACTTTCTTCCAAGAGCCATTTAGGGACATAATATGATTTTTCTCTAAGGGTATGAACAAAATACCAACCATCGTAAATGAGTTTTTTATGATAGGGAATTTGTGTTTGGCTAAGGCCCATATGAGCACATTACCCACAATTTCTCGAGTGTGTTTTATAAAATCGAACCCCTTGTGAAAAATTTTCATTAACCTTTATTGAAAATAACACTATCTCTAAAGATATTCAAATAAATGAGTTTTCAACCTATGGAGTCTTAAGGTTGGGGAGGTGTGCCTAGTTGTAACCAAGTTCTAGGAGTCCAATGGAGCCAATGGTTTTCAATTTGAGTCTCAGTTTGGAATTTATGGAAATTTGCAACTCGCTTCGAAGGTCCATTTAGGGACATATTGTGAATTTTGTCTAGGGGTATAGAAAACTAACCTAGTAACACAAATTATTTGTCTATGCATTCAAATTTTTGTTTTCCAAGGTCGATGTGAGCACACTACCCACGATCACTAGAGCCAACATTTTTCAAAATCCAACCCCTCTTTGAAAATTTGCATTCATCACTACTAAGAAAAACCCTAACTTTGACTATCCTCAAATAAATTAAATTTTGACGTATGGTGTCCTAGTTAAGGGGATATTTAGTTGTACCTCAATGCAAGAACTCTAATAGAATTGACAATTTTCGTATCTATGTCTCAGTTTGAATTTTATGGAGAATTTCAACTTGTTTCCAAAGTCCTTTTAGGTACATATTGCGAATTTTTACCATGGGTATAAAAACTAACCCAAAGTAGAAATGAGTTTTGTAAGCTCTAGAATTTTATTTTGGAAAAGGCCCATGTGATCACACAACCTATGATCACTTGAGTGAGAATTTGAAAAATCCAACCCCTTGTGAAAAATTTTCATTAATATTTACTCAACATAAGCATAGCTCTGGAGATCCTCAAACAAATCAATTTTTGACCTATGGATTCTTAGGAGTGGGGTGTGACTAGTTGTAAGATGTTGCTAGGAGTCCAACATCCAAGTCGAGGTTCTAATTTTGTGGGGAGATGGAACTCACTTCCAAGAGTTATTTAGGGACACATTGCGAATTTTTTTGTAAGTGTAATAACCGAGATGAATAATTTTTCTTTAATTTTATCTGGTTATTGGGATTCTAACAAATGCTTGTTATTCCTTATTTTTCTTTTAATATCAATTTCTTGATTCCATAAGATATAGATCAAAAACTAATGTAATAAGAGTGAAACCTTATATGTATGTATGACTTTCAATCAATATTTTTGTACTTGGAATTTTAAATTACCCTTGAATGGGGATAGTTTTGAGGATCAATGTTAAAATAAGTGTGGGCATTTTGCATAAAGGTGGAAACCTTATTTTTCAATTTGAAAACATTAGTTTTGTGGACATGAAAACCATAATAATATGGAATACGAAATGTGGAAACTCCAACAAAGTGAGTTCAAATTTGAGTGCATAATTTGATAATGTAAGTAAACACAACATATTGACCTTGCATCACAAGTTGGCAATGCCAATTGATGTATATTGAAGTGGAATTTGAGAACTTTAGTAATGTGGAATTTGATGGAATGAAATGGATGAATGGACTTCTTGTTTATTTCACTGTGACTAATTTATTCCCAACACACTATAACAAATGCCCATAAGTGACATACTTAAGTGACATAATTACATGATTCCCCATAAACATTGTACATAAGTGATACTCATCAAAGTGAGACGCATAGTCAACATGTGACAAAATACTTATCATAAGTCACATAGTGAAGCATCAGTGCATTGAAGCAATGCATAGAATCCATGATACACCATTTTAGGTGTCATATACAAGTGATGTCCCTTAATTAACAAGACATCAGTGATGCACATAAGTAATGCACCATCACCACATATGTATTGATGCACATAAGGGATGCAGAAGAAGTAACACATAATTAATGTTCTAACATGAGACACATAATTGACACATCAAAACAAAACACGTGTTTTAAATTGACCATTGCGCATAGTGGATGCAATATATTCAAGAAGATATGTAAGGGATTTTTTTCTTCCATTAATGAATCCCCAATATTGAAAAGAGTTTGATACCTCTCTTTCTAAAAGTATAGTGCACTTGCATAACTATGACAAGGTGGAGAGAATAGAATACAAAATACCAAGCAGTGCGTGTGAAAACTCTAACATACCGAGTTCATATTTGAGTGCATAATTAGGCAATGTAATTAAACCCACAATATTGAGCTAGAATCATAAGTGAGAAATATTTATGGATGTATAATGAAGTGGGATTTGAAAATTCATTGTTTTGTGGAATTTGAAAACCCTATTTTTTGTGGAACTTTTCCTAAGAGGTCAGCGAAAGATTTTTCTTGATGCACATTCTTTGGGATGCCATATTTGATCATTATATTTATGAATGTTATGAACTAACTAAACATTATATGGATGAAATTTTCGTTTATACTATTATGATTAATTTATATATGACAAACCATGAGAGAATCCCATAAATGAGACACTTCAACACACATAACTCACATAATCAGGTAACCCCATAACCAATGTATATAAATGATATCCTTTAAAGTGAGACATTTTATCAACATACCATAAAATACCTATATAAAGTAACATAATTAAGCATCAATACATTGAAGTAATGCACAAAAGCCATGGTACGTCTTATTATGTGTCACATATAAATGATGCACCTTAATTAACAAAAATATATATGATACACATAAGTATAAACTATAAATAACACAATTAATGTTGTTACCTACCAAACATAATTTACACACTAAAAAAATACATAATTTAAATTGAACATTGTATACAGTCACTGCAATATATATGAGAACATATGTAAGGAACTTCTGCCTCCTATTAATCAATTAAAAAAAAAACAACTTTGAAAAACATTACTTTAAAAATCTTAATTTTATTTTATAACTCTACTCTCGTGGAATTTGATATTTTTTTGTGTTCAATTTATGAATTAAATAAGGCGAAGTTTATTTCCCAGCTGTAGTTTAAAAAACCCACAAAATAACTTAGAAATGCTGGTAAGATTATGAAAAATTTGGGCAATGATTTTTGAAAATCTAGATTACAGTCATTAAACTTCAGTGTTTTGGGTGCCCTAAGGGTTTTTGATGGTGCTGAATCCATTTCCACCATCAAAAAATGCAAATCAAACACTCCAACTACTTGATTTTTTGATTCTTTTTTTTTTATCGAATTCCAGCAAAAAATTGCCGTCAAAGCTATTCTGTTCTATTCTGTTGCATCTGTAGACAAATCCTATTTCCCAAGCTATCCAGCCATAAATGCACGATGATAATATATGCCTAAATGATATATCTACTTTAATCTTACTGTAGGTATTTACTGCCACACACATTTACGACTGAGAAATAAGCTTTTCCCTTAAATACAGGAACCCATATAGGAATCTTTAGAAGCCGGAAATTCAGCAATGTGGATTTCCTGTGTCATGACAGATCTTTGCGGCACGCCAGGGTCCATCAAGGTCTCACGCTGTCTTGTCGACAGTGGCAATAAATATTGGGGTATGGGGACGGCTGAAGTAAGGCCAATGCCACACGGCGACATGGGCCCGACGTCTGGTCGTGAAATTGGCCGTAGTCGACACAGCATATAGTAGGACTCCGAATTTGGCCGAGATTTAAAAAAAATCTGGCAAAGATTCGAATTTTGTTTATAGTTGTTAAACTTCAGTATTTTACGCCCTCTAAGGGTTTTTGATAGTGGTGAATCCATTTCTACCATCAAAAATACAATTCAAACACTGCAACTACCTAATTTTTTGAATTTTATTTTACCAGATTCTGGCAAAAAACTGCCGTCCAGGCTATCTGGGCTATTCTGTATGCTAGGTAGACAACTCTGAAATTGGCTGCGCATCTGTCCATGGCCATGGGGAAAAGAGGTGGAACCCAGTGGAGCCGCACCATCATTCGACAGTATGTTTCCAGACTCAAGAAAACCCGTGGGCAAAAGCGAGTATTTAAGTGGTCGCAAGGTCCGCATGCTCCTTGGCAGGCTATTTGCAGGCAGCTAGTTATGTTTATATGTCGTGGACAGATCTGAAAACAATACGGTCGTTAGAAAAGACACGGCCCATCAGTGAAATTGCATTTCTGTATTCCAACAAACTGAAACTCCACATCCTATATTTCTCTGTGTCTTCGTTCGACAAGTTCTAGCCGCGGAAATGAAGCATAAATGTATAGGCACGTCTTTTTCTTTATTGTGCAACAGGGAATGTATTAATATTTTGATTTATGTTTGTCTATGCGTCGCCCTATGAATCTGACAATATAATGTAGTTCTGTGGTGTGTTATCATTCTGTCACGTTATATATACAGATACAGAAATCAATTTTCAATTTCCCAGCTTGCGTGTCCAGTGCCAGTAGTTAATGCAGATTTCTTTTTACATCAAACTAAATATATCATTAGTTTCTTGTCAGAATTTGACATAAAAAATTTCAAAAAATCAGAATGTTGGATTGTTTGAATTTTTTTTTTAATGATGGAAATGGATTCAACATCATAAAAAAATTGAAGTTTGACCATTATAATTGTTCACTTAATTACCCAAATCAGGGAAGGGAATTGAACCTGTGATGAGTGTTATGACAATCTGCCTCATCACCATTTAACAAGGGAAAGACTCCATAGACAATAATTTAACCCTTTGTTCACTTAATTACCCCAACCGTTTGTTCACTTAATTACCCCAATTGGGCAAGGGAATTGAACTTGTGATGAATACTATAACAGCCTGCCTCATCACCATTTAACAAGGACCGCACAGAGAATAAGTTAACTCTTTTTTCACTTAATTACCGGAAAGGGAATTGAATTTGCAATGAGTACTATAACAACTCGCCTGATCACCGTTTAACCAAGACTTCATACACAATAATTTAATGTAGATTATTTAATTTGCTAAATCATTTAAAATGTTATATTTTATTTTTTACTTAATTTTCCAAGACTCATTTAGTATCCCATTGCAATGGAGATGCCACATAACATTACATTTTAAAATATTGCGTTAACAAATTAAAAAATAATAATAATAAAAATGTGCTATAAATAAAATTTTCAATTTCAATCTTAATTTTGCATCAACATTATATAGAAATATACTTCATTGAAAGTAATTTCTTAAGTTCTTAATATGGAGTTGAGTGATACCATGTAAAAATAATGCTATTGACATTACCTAGATGTGTAATTCACTCTATGTTGAGTGGACATGTAATATTTAAAATAAAAAATTATTTTAATGTGAGGTACAAAACATTTCTAAATATGAGTTATAAAATGGTGGCCAACAGACCTGGTTTCTTTCATGCACGTTGAGGCCACTAGGTTTCCTTCGTGCACGTTAAGGCCACCAAGTTTTGAAATGTTTCTGTAATTTGCCCTTTTTTGATAATAGAAAATAGACAGTCACTACTAAAATTACAAAAAAATAAAAATGAGTTATAAAATATTCCTATGTCTACATTAGATAACATAATTTTATATGAACTAAAAAAATAATTTAAAGTAAAAATTTTCTTTGATATGGAATTCATTCCATTCCTAATATAACACTCAAATTTAAAAATATTAATAATAAAAATAAGTTTAGTATGAGTCATAAATCAAATATTTCGAAATGCACACTCACTAGAAAAATGTGACACTAAAAGAGCAATGAGTCAGAAAATTATAATTCCATTAATATTTTTTTTCAAAGATATGTAATTCCTTTAATGTTATATATATATTTACTTAAAATTGTTTTACCATCCATAAATACATAGAGTTCTATGTATTTATGGATGGTAAAACAATTTTAAGTAAATATATGGTTAACTGTTTAGTGGATAAGGTTGTAACTAACTAACAACGTTTTGTACCTTATCTTTTTCTTTCTTGGTACAGTAGGTGGTTGGAAAAGACTCTCGTTGGATGATGACGGTTTATCATTCTTCCTTGGTGGTAGATCTATGCTATGGCACAAGGGAGAGTGTATGCGTATTTTAGGCCAGAACCCTATGACATCAAAAAAAAACAAGACGCTCGCTCGTATTGGATATAGATAGTACAAGTGAAATGAAAGATGGATAGTATGGCACAAGGGAAAGCGTATGATTATTTTAGGCAAGAATCCTATGACATACAAAAAAAAAATACACTCTCTCGTATTGGATATAGACAGTACAAGTGAAATGCAAGAAGGAGAGTGATTTCATAAAATCAATGGGGCCTTCTTTCAGCCCGAGAAAAGCTACAGCCGGAGACTGCTTGGTCTCTTCACTTGCTTCGGGCTTCAACTTCGAAGTTCTTTCTTGGAGAATAAGTCGACCATGGGAAATTTGATGGAAAAATGAGTTCACTTAGGAAGTTCACTTAATTTTAAGATGTGAAATAAAAATTTGTGCATCAATTTTGAGAATTTCACTGAAATATATTTTCCAGCAGCCTCCTTGTGCTTTCATTTGAAGAATGGGGGACCTACACAACGTGTGTATTTGCATGTATATACATGTATACGAAATTTATGTATGTATTAAAATTAAAATTTAATTTTTAAAATTGAATGAGAGTGTAGAACTTCATAAAAAAATAAAATGAAAATAAAAAATAAAAATTCATGCAATACATCATGTAGTTCCCCACCATTGTCCTATGTTTTCCCTACATCGCATCTTCCTGGATAAAATGTACAATATACATGTACAAGTGTATAATATATATATATATATATATATATATATATATATATATCTATTAAAATGTTAAATTTTTGCAAATGAAAATGCATAAACTCATGCAATTTGCTAAAAAAAGGTTAGACAACCTCTTCAAATTGTTTGGATGTTCCTATACCCATCGTCGATTCCATCACTAAAGTATTTGGAGAAAAAAAATAATCTCTCCAAAACTAAAATTCAAAACTGTAAAATAACTCAAGATGTAGGTTTTAACCCTGTACAGAAATTATCTGAAAACGAATCTTAAAAAATGGAAAATAAACAATAGCGAGACCATAAAATATAAAATATATATACACAACGATTTTCCCCTAGATCCCAAATCGGGACGACCAGCTTGATTTTTCATTATATTCCTTTTAGTGTTACAACACATATATATACATGCTGAAGCATACACAAACTCCAATCCATTAACCCTGGATTAGAACATAACCATAGTTCCCTTGACCGGATCTACAAAATACAAAGGGCCGAAAACCATCATGCCCCAAAATCATGTGCAAACCCATGCACAAAACCATGGGCAGGTCCGCCCACCGGAAAATAAGGTCCAAATTTTTTTCCCTGGGCGTTGCCCCGGACCCCGACAAAGGGGGCTGTCACCCCCCTGTGACCCCCCTGCTGCGCCCGATGCAATGTACAGGGGGGGCTATCGCCCCCCCTATCACCCCCCGCGCGTGACTAGTCGTGAGAAGAATATAACACATATCCAACATTCTCCCACTTGTTTTATTTCCACAGGGGGCCATAAAAGAGCTTATTCATTAGCCCAATTCTGCAACACCCATTGTTTCTCTACACCAAGAGAAATTCTGAATGCTCACAGACTTCGTCAATGCATCTGCAACACTTTCAAAGTGTCCACCTTTACCAGCAACACCCTTTTAACCTCAACCATATCTCTCACAAAGTGATATTGAATATCAATGTGCTTTGTCTTTGAATGATAATCAGGGTTCTTAGCCAAGAAAATTGCACTTTGGCTCTCACAGTCTATCCTGATAGCTTGCTGCACCAACCCTATACTTGAACACAATCTCTGCAACCAAACTGCTTCCTTGCTTGCATAAGTGGCTGCTATGTATTCTGCCTCTGTAGTTGAAAGAGCCACTATAGACTGTCTTTTACTCATACGACTAACTGCACCTCCAAATAGGGTAGACACATACCCACTTGTTGATCTTCTTTGGCCAAGAAAATTGCACTTTGGCTATCACAGTCTATCCTTATAGCTTGCTGCACCAACCCCATACTTGAACACAATCTCTGCAACCAAACTGCTTCCTTGCTTGCATGAGTGGCTGCTATGTATTCTGCCTCTGTAGTTGAAAGAGCCACTACAGACTGTCTTTTACTCATATGACTAACTGCACCTCCAAATAGGCTAAACACGTACCCACTTGCAGATCTTCTTTATTCCAGATCTCCAGCCCAGTTTGCATAAAAAAAACCACGAATGTCCAACACTCTTTCCAATCCTGGTCTTCCCTGGTAGCACAAGCCATAATCACTAGTGTCACGCAAATATCTGAAAATCTGCTTCACTTCTGTCCAATGCTCCTTCCCTGGGTTTGACATAAAACTGCTCAATACTCTCACTGCATGTGCAATGTCTGGTCTAGTACAAACCATTGCATACATCAGGCTTCCCACTGCACTTGCATATGCAACACAGAACATATCCTCCTCTTCTTCTTGTGTCTTGGGACACTTTTTAGAAATCTAGAGCTTTGTACCTACAGGAATCAGAACATTCACTGGTTTACTATCCTGCATATTGAACCTCTGCAATATAGTCTCGACATAATTCCTCTCGTTTAACCAGAGATTCCTCTTTGCCTGATTTCTCTTAATTTCCATGCCTAAAATATAGTTTGCAGCACCAAGATACTTCATGTCGAATTTGGAGAATAGTTGGGTCTTCAAATCTTGGATAATTTCTTTGTCATTTCCAATCAACAACATATCATCCACATACAAGACAAAATAAATAACAAGGTCACCAATTAATTTAAAATAATCACAGTGATCCTCCTTGCTTATGGTGAAGCGAAGTCCCCGTATATAGCTATCAAATTTCTGATTCCACATCCGTGGTGACTGTTTTAACCCATACAAAGATTTCTTTAACCTGCATACAAGTTCTTTCTTCCCCTTCACCATAAAGCCTTCAGGTTGTTTCATGTAGATCTCCTCTTCCAGATCCACGTGAAGAAATGTTGTCTTCACATCCATTTGTTCTACCTCTGTTCTACCTCAAAATCAAATGCAACAACAACAGATAAAAGTAATCTAAGAGAAGTAACTTTAGCAACAGGAGAAAAAATATCACCAAAATCAACTCTCGACACCTGGGAATAACCTTTTTCTACCCACTGAGCTTTGTATTTCTCCACCTTTCCTTCTACATTCATCTTCTTCTTAAACACCCATTTTCTCCCGATGGGCTTCCTTCTAGCCGGCAACTCCACCAGATCCCATGCCTCATTTTTATGCAAGGATGCCATTTCGTCAACCATTCCCTCCTTCCAAAGTTTTCCATCCTCTGAATCTACTACCTCCCTGATGGTTCTGAGATCATCATCAGTTATAGTTAAAGAAAAATTTGAATAGAAAGCAGATGGACTATACCTTTTTGGTTGTCTTCTTTCCCAAACTGATCTTCTCACAGCTGGAGTTTGTAGCTCTTCCTCTTATGAGTCTTCTTCTGTTGTAGAGTCTGATTCATCCTCCTTTAGCTCAAACTCTATCTTCTTAGGTTCCTTTGGTAGGACTTCATGTTTAACAACATCTTTCACCTCTCTAAACACCACATATCGGCTGTACACAACCTTCCTTTTTTTTGGGTTCCAAAGCTTGTAACCCTTTAAACCATTCTTATACCCAATAAAGATGCACCTTTCAGATTTATTATCCAACTTGGTCCTTTTCTCCTTTGGAACATGTACATATGCTTCACATCCAAATACCCCCAGATGTGAAAGATAGGGTTTCTTAAAAGTCCATACTCCATGTGGAGTCTTATCCTCCAACGCTGATGATGGTGATCTGTTAACCAAGTAATATGCAGTCTCCACTGCCTTTGCCCATAATTCTTATCCTAACCCGGTACCACTAAGCATGCTTCTTGCCTTATCCATCAGTGTTCTGTTCATTCTTTCTACAACTCCGTTTTGTTGAGGTGTGTATGGAGTAGTCTTCTGCCGTGCTATACCACACTTCTTACAGAAATCTTCAAATTCCTTCTTGCAGAACTCCCCACCATTATCTGTCCTTGGCACCTTTATCTTCTTCTCTGTCTGGTTTTCCACCAGAGCCTTAAATTATTTAAATCTGTCAAAGAATTCATATTTCTTCCTCAAGAAATATATCCATGTGTTCCTTGAGAAGTCATCTATGAATGAAACATAGTACACAGACTTACCCAGTGATGGAACCGACACAGGTCCAAACACATCAATATGCACAAGCTCTAATATCTTGTTCACCCTCTTAGCACCAGAAGGAAAACTCACCCGATTCTACTTCCCATATACACAATGTTCACAGAAATCGAAATCCAAAGAGAAATTAGACATTCCTCCTACCATACCATTTCCATTCAATATCCGAAGGCCCTTCTCTCCAATATGTCCAAGCCTTTGATGCCATAGCATGGTCTTTTCTCCAGAGACCACTAGAATTTCTGCTCCACTTTCAGGAACCACAGAACTGTTGCACCCATCAATAACAGTGCTGCCTTGAAGCTTGTACAGAGTCCCAAGCCGAACTCCCTGCAAAAATACCAGTGCTCCCAGAACCATCTTACAGGTATCTTTTTCGAACACTGTTTTTACACCTGCATCATCCATATTTCTTATAGAAATCAGATTTCTGGCCAATGCAGGAATGTACAGAACACCAGGAAGTGTTCTAATCCTTCCACCTTGCAGCTTCAGCTTGAATTTTCCACACCTGATGATTTTGTCCTTCCTATCATCACCTAAGAAGACATCAGTGCCATCATATTTCTCATACTCGTAGAACTACTCCCTATGGGGAGTGAAGTGAAAGGATGCACCCGAGTCAATCAACCATGACTCATGATCTACATTTGTATTTGAAGAAGAAGCCAAATACACATCCCCACCTTCATCTGAGGTGGTTTTTTCCTCTGAAGAAGGAGCTTCATCAAATCCCTTTCCTTTCTCAGGAGCTTTATATCTGCAGTCCTTTTTGTAGTGCCCTTCCTTTCTGTATTTCCAGCACACGTTTACAAACTTTCTAAGAGATTTAGATCTCCCACTCGAAACCTTATTCTTGTTTCTATTTTGGGACCTTCCTTGTACAGATAAGGCATCTCCATTTTGGCCCTCCATATTTCTCCGTCTCATTTCCTCCGATATTAAGGCTGAGACAATGTCATCAAAATTCGAGGTAGTTGTGTTGCTAGTTATAGTAATAACCAGACTGTCCCACGAGTTCGGTAAAAAACAAAACAAAATGATGCACTTATCTTCATCTGAGATTTTAATATCAACAGATGACAACTGACTTACCACAGTATTGAAGGTGTTCAGATACTCTGTCACCGACTCTCCATTCTTCATCCTTAGGTTATATAGCTTTTTCCACAGGAACAATTTATTCACTAGAGACATAGATTGGTACAAAGTCCCAAGTTTGTCCCACAAATTCTTCCCTGTAGCTTCCCAGATACATTCAACAATACCGAATCTAAGACACACAATCGTATTGCACTCTTCTCCTTCTTATCCAACTTCTTCTAGTTTTTATCTGACAATGCCGTTGGTTTAGTATTTAGATCTATCATGATCCATTGATCTTTATCGACCAGTAGGTCCTCCATCTTGAGCTTCCACAACTCAAAACTCTGACCATTAAATTACTTTATCTCTATCTTTTCGCTGCTCACCATATTCTTTCACCGCTATAATATATCCCGTAGATCTACCACTGAATAGGGTCTACGACAGGCCCGAGAAAAAAAACCTCGGCAGCAAAGACATCCCCTTGAAGCCGAAAAAACTCCGATACCTAATGTAGGTTTTAACCCTGTACAGAAATGATGTGAAAACGAATCTTAAAAACAGAAAATAAACAATAGGGAGAGCATAAAACATAAAATAGATATACATACAGATTTTCACCTAGATCCCAAATCGGGATGACCAGCTTGATTTTTCATTATATTCCTTTTAGTGTTACAACACATATATATACACGCTGAAGAATACATAAACCCCAATCCATTAAACCTGGATTAGAACATAACCGTAGTTCCCTTGATCGGATCTACAAAATACTAGGGGCCGAAAACCATCATGCCCCAAAACCATGTGTAAACCGATGCAGGGGCATTAGACACTAGCCAACAATGTAGGAGGTTTTGTCTACATGTTGTGGCTAGTAGGGGTCGAAAATATTTGAATTGTAACAGCTAGGTGTCAATACCTCAGCTGACTGTATCATTTAGATCAGTTAGAGTCGTAGAAGTCGAATAGTTCAGTTAGTCTATCTGTCATATTTCAGTTAGTTGAATAGTTGTAATTAAGCTTTTGGTTTTCTAAAACGGTCCTCACAGAGGAACCGAAGAGTCACATTGTAATGTATATAAATTGAATGCTCGGATGTAAGGAGAAGAGGGAAGGAGAAGAGAGATTTTCTGAAATAGAATCTGTGTGCTCACAATTGCGTCCAGTTAAATAATTTCTGTATGCATTGGCCTTAGAGTTGTTTCGAATCCTTGATCGTGAAGAGATTTTTTAATTGTGAGGTGTGTTAACTTTGTGCACATATAATTACTGGGTTGAACCTCTATATAGATTCTGCTTATCCGTGTCTACTGTTTCCCTTGAAATTGTTCAAACAGGCTCTGTTGAATAAATCTCTACTCATAGAAGAAGTCTGCATATTATTGTGGTCATTGTATTCTATTTAAATGATAGAAGAATTCCCACTTCATAACGAGATGAATTCGTTTTACTATCGGAGCCCTGACCTGAGTTAAAAAACCAAAAGGATCGCGCAACGTATATGAACCTTGGTTAATCACTGTTCAAAAAACACGAGAGGATTTACAAAAGCGGATTGCCCATATCGCACCGCCTTTGGTGAATGAGCGGTATTTTCCTGTTGAGCAGTGATTCCACAGATCTGTTGACACGTGGCGAGGGGGACCCTTGGAAAACCACCGTTCAAAGTGCGCCATCGTACGTTATCGTTCGGCCAGGGGAGCCGAGCAATATTTCCATGAGCTGTTGATTGGGGAAAAGGCCATCGGACGGTGGTCGTTTGATAAATATGCGCGGAAGATAACTGGTACGATGCGTGCATGAGATTGGTCTATTGTTCGTAGAGGTGGGGTCGGAGCCACGAGGTTATTGTACAGTCAATTGGTTAAAACAGAGCGTCAGCATTAATACACGTTCGAAGTGTTAAACCTCGATTATAAAGGTTCGGAGATATAAATAAAATGTAGAGGTTGTGGATAATGTTATTTATCAAATTCCACGAATTTGATAAATAACTTGCGAGAAAGGAAAACAAAGAAGACCACGTGGAGGATGAATAAGTACAGAATGGGGGAGAGCTGACAGAGCCATGTATACAGTTGACCATCTCTCCTTGGGGACGAATTTCAGTTTTGTTGCCGTCATAAACCCATGCACAAAACCATGGGCAGGTCCGCCCACCAGAAAATAAGGTCTAATTTTTTTTTCTCGAGCCACTGCCTCGAAGCCCGACATGGGGGCTATCGCACCCCCCTGTGACCCCCCTACTACGCCTGATGCAGCATACAAGGGGTTCTATCGTCCCCCCTCTGGCCCCCCCTACGCGTGACTAGTCGTGGAAAGAATATAACACATACCCAACGCAATATTTATCTCATTTTTAAATGAAACTCACATTTCAATTTATAACTTGAAACACAACTGAAAAATTAAATAATTGTGATAGTGGATTATTTGGCACATCTCCATTTCGAAAACATCGTACATAAGAAGAGGGTGGCTCCATTTCGAAAACATCGTACATAAGAAGAATCTGTTAACATTTAATTATATACATGTGTACACAGAATTATTTCTTTTAAAAATATGTCCTCATGATATCAATATAATAATAAAATAATAATTGTACATTAACTTCATGAACTCTTAAAAAACACTAACATTTCCCAAAATATCATCTTGATTTCCAGAACCTAAAACTTAGACCGTGATATTATCAAAATTTTCATTTAACATGCGTGAAAACTGTAAATGGTCAACATATGATACCTTTATGTTAGAATAACACATACAGACAAACATGTATATATGTAAATTACAAATTACATTGAAATATCTACACTAACCATTAACACATACTGATCCCACACCCTCTTCCTCCTAAAGAATTAAGTCTTTCCAATCACTGTGACAATGCTTTGCATATGTTCTAAGCTCCTCAATATTCATGTTGTCTATCTCATCATGTGTATTATATGGAAAATTAGAACATGCATTAGTTCATGCTCTTTGTCGATTCAGACTAAGATCAATTCCACCAAGTATAGTCTAAATGTTGTATATGATTTCATCCCTTTCTTCTCAACTAATATGAGAAGTCAAATCCATCTATGACTGCAAAGTTTTTACACGAGGAGGTTGGATTTCCAAAGGTGGCTTAGGGCGAGGAAACTTAGTATCACACTTAGCGCCCCTACGGTCACATAATCAACCTTTCTGAGTACCAAAAAATTCAAAAGGCAGGTCATTATAATTGGGTTTCATACCCAAAAAGAATTCTACATAAAATAATTTTTCAAAATAAATGGGAACCTCATTGTTAACACTAGAAAATCATACAAGCAAAGATGACATTATTTAATGTCAGGAAGAAGGATTTATAGTGCTGAGAGACATTAGAGAATCTGGAAAGTATTTAAAAATCTCTAAGGTCTAAGGAAAAATCAAATTTGAGCAAGTCATAAATGCTTTTACGCGCAAAAACCTTTGATAAGAGCGCCTTTGCGCACCTTTTGACCCGAAAAGCGCACAATCCTGGGAGTGGCGGAAGTCACTTTCCGAGACCAAAAAAATCACACTCCAGGACATTGATTCCACACTTGAAGCTGCCTAAGGACAACCACCAATTCCTCCTTAGACATCAAGGGAGCACACAATGGAATCATCCCCCTCTCTTGGGTCACCATCCACAATTTACCAAGAGAGGGAAAGAGGATTTTAATTCTCCTATAAAAGACCACCAAGAGATGAACAACTTGAGAGAGCATTGTTATGCTGGCCAGAATTGCCCCAAGAAATACTAGTAGTGTGTGATCTAGAGCTGAGATAGAGGGGACTGAATTTTTGGCCATCCAAAAACTTCAGTCCACCATAGTAAAGAGAGGGAGACATTGTGCCAAGGCAAGCCTCGAAGTAAAGACATCCTTGCATTGTGACTTAGAACACCAATTTCTAAGGGCCCCTTGGCAAGTGGGTTAAAGTTTCATCCTCATTTCCTACTAGCACTCAATAAGAGGGGATGTAAGTGCCATCATTTGGATTATTGCAGTTGTTTGACTCTATTTAGAGCTTTTTTTTTATTTGTTTTAGTTTTAGTTTAATTTTTATATCCATGTGTTATTTATCTATCTAATATATTTATGTTCTAGCATGTTCCACTAACTTGCTTGACTCCACATCTTTTCTGCCTGTGACCAATATCTTAAGAGGGTAAACCACACCCCTTATGCTGGTGTGATTTCGTACATGCGTGCACCAAACACACTAACACAGGATTGGTGATTCCAATAACGTTTATTTCCAAGTTTATGTGGTTGTGCCTTTTTTCAAAGACCTTTATCTGTGTTGTGGAGTTGGGATGAAATTGCCTCCTTTTTCTCCTTCAGTCCCTAGTTTATCCCAAGTGATAGACTAAGGCAGAACAACTCCAAAATTAATTTTGCAGGAATTTATGTGCTTTTCCCTTAGACAGGTGCACCCAAGGCACACGTTTAGAGCTGACCTACGTGCATAAATCACACCTATTGCAACCCTTCGCTTGCAAAAGACATAACGAGAAATTTCTCCCATATTTCTATTTTTTCCTGCTTGTAAAGTGTTTGGAAACCCATAATACATCTGCCAACACTAGTTGAGGTACCTTGCAGCTTGCTAAAGCTCACTCTTAGCTTCTTTTGGTAGGCTTAGTGTTAGTTTTATTTCAAGTTGATTTTTGCAAAGTTCACACATAGTTTAAGTAGGGGGGCAAATTAACTTTCATTCCGAAACTTTTTTTGTTTTTCAAATTTCGGTACCAAAACACCTAGATAATTAGCCAAAGTAAGTGGCCCAAGTCCACGCATGCGTAGCTAGTTCCTTTTTTCTAGTGTAAAAGTAATTAGTTTAGTTCAATTTTTGCACTAGGATTTCAAGACCAGGATTGAATTGTTGATAGAAGAGAAAGTAATGTCTATTGCCTTTGCACCCTTCGGTGATCCTAGGCAAGCATATGAACACTCTCTATTCACAACCCACCATCTCCCTATAGTTGATCACATAGATTAATTAGGAAAAATAGAAAGCGGCCCATATCCGCACATGTTTTTCTTTTGAGCAAGGAACAATAGAACATAGTTTAATAGGGGATATTGAAAAGGATAATCACATATCCACACATTCAAACTATGTGCTTGTTCACTTTTTGTTTACACATATCCACACACTAAGAAAAGCAAAGACACCTAAAACTAACTTAGCAAAACTCACTAAATTCTCCCCATAGGGGCCACAAAAGAATTTATAGTCTAAGTTAGGATTAAGGGGGTATGCATCAAATAAGATGCCTTGATCATTATTCATATTGAAACATATAAAATTATTGCTTATGGAGCTTTTAAATCCACTTATCAGCCCATTGAAAAGAAAACCCGAGTGCAGTAGAGACCCATTTTAGAGGGGGTTAGGCTTTGGCGTAGTGTAAGAAGGTATCAGTTGGGGCTACCTAACCCAACTGATACTCGGTACTGTTAGCTGAATTTCAAGAAGCCCAAGACTCGAATGCTCACATGGAATGGTGGTGCTTAGTGGCCAAAATTAGGGCATCATTTCCCTATCAGTGAAGGTGCAGGAAAGCACTAGATCCTTTACCCTTACCTTGGTGGATTTTCTTCGGCTGACTGGGGGTGTCGCCAACTCTTACGGGATGTTGTGCGAGCACTTGAAAGATATATTCTCAAGGCCCAGTTACATTTAAGTGTGTGAGGACGGTTATGTCTTCTATGATTTGAGTATCATACGAAGAAAAAAAAAGAAAAACCATTTTTTTGATTGACTGATCACATAGGATTAATTTAAAGGGAAAATTACTTTTTATTTTCGCTTTGTTTTATGTATGCGATCAGAATTTTTCTTTAATCATAATATCCATCCTCTCAAATATTTCCAAAGCCAGATCTAGTTGACACCAGAACGTACCCAACGGGACCTCGTTGCTATAGACATCTTTTGTACCTCCCCCCATTACCGGGAGGGGTTCCATGTCTTTTGCCATTTAGGCATCAAAGACGGAGCACTCCCACCATTATTGGTTCGTCCTTTATTGAGGCATCATTAGTTGGGAACCGTGGTCGGTCTCCCAACGCCACACCACACATCACTCCTCCCACAACCCCTAGAGGGTAGACGGGTGCTACCCATTTGGGAAGCCAGCCGAATACATAGTAGGGTACGTTGCAGACTAACCCTCTTCCTAACCAGAATGGTGTGTTTTCACAAGTTGCAATGGCGTTAACCCCGCAGTCACCTTTTTTAGCTTCGTTGAATCTACCAGATTTAACCAAGCTGACGAATGACCCCATCGCACATAACCCTACATGGCCTCCCATTCCCATGAAGCTCCCTTCAGACATTCCAAAGTTCGAAGGAAAACAAGCGAAATACCCAGGAAATCATGTCATGACTTTCCACCTGTGGTGCTCATCGAACAATATCATTGACGACACTATTCGAATAAGACTATTTCAACGCACACTGACAGGAGTAGCAGTGAATGGTATGTGGAGCAACCGTTTGATACACATGGAAACTTTAGCACCCTCGCCACCGTGTTCCTAACATATTTTTAGTTACCCATCCACCATGATTTTGGAATGGAATTACTTACACACTTTAGGCAAACCCCCACTGTCCATATCTCGGACCATCTCCATGAATGGCAGTGGCGTCATAGTTTATGTAAAACCAAACTCGATGATCGCGTGCTATTAGAACTATTCCTGAAAACTCTCGCGACAGATATTTCAAAGGATGTGGCACAACAAAGGCCCATATCCGAAGAGGACGCCATCAGCAAGGCTCAACAGCTCGAGCTGATTTATGCGCAGTTAGGATATATTTACAATATCCTGTCAAATGCCCCATGCCTGAAAACTTATAAAGAGTTTCCAGGTGCGTCGAACTATGCAGACGGTTTAGTTGGGTCATTGACCCAAAGTTACCCAGGCAGCAGCAGTCAAAACCCCGGTTACCCATATGATTCTACCCAAAACATACCACAACCTGGTTTTCAAAGTCATCATATGGCTGCGCAAAATTTGACCAGTAGGGTGTCGTCGTCTCACCATGGAGGACCCTATCCTTTGGCTCAGGGGACCCAGTATGCAGATAGACATGCGGATGGAAGAGTTCCCCCCAAGCCACCATACACCAACCTGGGACAGGGGAACCTGGTTGCCTCATCCTCTTGAGTATCAAGCGCATCAATTACTGCAGACGGCTTGATCATGTCTTTGACCCAAGATCACCTAGGTAGCAGTAATCTGTGTTCGTGGAGTGACCAAGTGCGTCGACTACTGCAGATAGTTTGATACGGATATTTGACCCAAGATCACCTAGGTAGAAGTAGAACCCATGATACTCAGGAAGTTACCAGGTAGGTCAATACTGCAGACGGTTTGATACGGGTCTATGACTCGAGATCACCTAGGCAGTAGTAGTACCATGCACCTCAATACTGGAGATGGTTTGATCGGGTCTTTTTCCCAAGATCGCCTAGGCAACAACAATACTATGCACGTTGATTTGGAAAATGGTTTGATCAGGTCT
This sequence comes from Pinus albicaulis, assembly GCA_034641835.2. NCBI lineage: Eukaryota > Viridiplantae > Streptophyta > Pinopsida > Pinales > Pinaceae > Pinus > Pinus albicaulis. The sequence continues at coordinate 376,343,633 of CM076583.1, forward strand.
TTTTCCCAAGATCACCTAGGCAGAAGTAGTACCATGCACGTCTATAATGCAGACAATTTGATCAGGTCCTTTTCCCAAGATCACCTAGGTAGCAGTAGTACCATGCATGTCGATTCTGCAAATGGTTCGATCGGGTCTTTAGCCCAAGGACACCTAGGTAGCAGTAATCAATACCTTGGATACTCATACGTTTCCACTTAGAACATATCACAATCTAGCTATCATGAAAGTCACCCCAGCACTCATATACCATCTAGGGACAAGGGAACCGATATCCCCCATTCCCCGCATATAATGGACCACTGGCACAACGTAATGCTCTGGTAAATCTAGTGCAACCCTTCCTATTCTCATCAACAACGATACAACCAGGAGAATTATGACAATCCTCCAAATGTTGCAAAAAGAAGTTGAGGAGCAAACAAAAGGGGAGATCCTAGATAGGGGGCAGTAACCAGCAACACCCCCCGTGATCTTAGTCTAGGGGCAACCCAAATCGAAATCAAAACTAGGAGCCAAGTAACAACTCCCAAGGGAAAACTGGAGCTTAGAGTATCTGATCACCAGACCGAAAGAAGCAATGTGATCAACACTCCATACTGCCCAGAGATCATGCCACACATTTGTACTCCCGAAAAAATATTTTTTTAGCGCCGACAGGTATGCCCTCTCTCATCTTATTTTTTAAAGCTCATGAATTTCAATAATATTTGATAAATAATATTCTTTCACTTGAGGTAGTTTCTTTTGCAGGAAAGATCGCAAACCATCCACAACTCCATCCACTTAAAGTTCTATAGCATGTATCATTCTACCCCTTACATTATAGAGTCGCAGAAAACTCTGCATACCCTGATATCATTTCTCCATCAGAAATCAACCAGAGGTTCCACATATCTGACCATGTTTATCATCACCTCGCCCTGCACATGATAAACATCCTCATTGGTCGGTAGAGCCTTCCCTCCATGGCACTCGTCACCCACAGTAGACCATATATCACAGCACAAGTGATGCCATGGCCATACCATTTTAGTCCTGGAAGCATCTCATGCCCATCCATCCACCATTCATAAGGTCAAGTTTCACCATACAGGATAAAACCCCTTTCCCAGACGGTCAGGTTGTACAAGTAGATCAAAAGCACACTACTGCGCCTCACATTTGGCCCACCATACCTCCATCAGCATAATCCCATCTGTGATAATTTTTCATCCACTTCATCAACTTCAAACATGAAACCAACCAATCGGGCCCCCACCCTCAGCAAAACACCTCCCTCGCGTCATCAGTGAGCGAACACTTTCTTGTTTTGGGGCAACCGTCCGTGTGTTTCGTACAAACCAAACCCCATTATTTTATTCTTTTGGTAAGTGTACAAAGACTGCAAAAGATGCACTACATCCCCCACCCACTCATTCATTTTTGCTCCCATGGCAGCAGTCCCTGAACACCCTTGGTCAGAGTATACACCCTCACGCAAAAGCCACTATGAAATTCATAACCAGTTTATACCCACCCTAGAAGTCCTACTGACTCCAGGGATTTCCCCATCAGAAATAGTGATGACTGCCTCCAAGATACTTATTATACTCTGACCTCGGGCCACTAAATCCCCATCATTAGTTCTTAGTTACCCCTCACCACCATGCCTATGTTAAACCCATCACACCCAGGATCATGATCCTTCACATCAGCAACCCCTTTTTCGGTTGAGGCTTCCTTTTTGTCGACTTCAACACCTATTTTCCAAAAAGGAAGCGGTACTTTTGATCGTCCCTCTCCATAAAAGGGGAATCCTCAAGTGGCAATGTGGGAGACATCATTTCCCATAGATGTCATTGATCCTCCTAACATTCGACTACTACACAAGCTTTCATGTCAAGATGGTAATGTACCTTACAACCATTGCACTTTAATCAAATTCGTCGAAGACCCGTGCCTTCATAAGTATCTCGTTTAACAATGCTTACATGGGATGGTCCTAGCCAAAACCTATGCGTAAAATGCACAATTATATGCCATACCAAGTTTATGCATATGGGCACCACATTCCACTATTTTCAAAGAAAAAAAACCCCTTAGGGCATCAGCAGTCGTTGTCATCAACCAACAACTCACGACCATATTAGTGACACAGATAGAATATGTATCTGTCAACTAGGTTTGTTTAACTAGCCACAACTTTATGAGCATGGGACATGCCTGCCTCGTAGAAAATTTGTATATATTGTATTATATTTGCTTACAGGGGTCCCACAGGACATGGTCGTTCTTCAAACCGGTGCAAGGTTCCTCCAATTCTGAGCTACATGCAAGTCTCTCTCTCTCTACCCGCAGTATACAGAAAAGAAAATATAATGTATTTTGGCTATATAGTTCTTCCTAGACCTCACACATTAGGGGGAAACTGTTAACACTGGAAAATCGTACAAGAAAAGATGACATTATTTAATGTCAGGCAAAAGGATTTATAAGGCTGAGAGACATTAGAGAATCTAGAAAGTATTTTAAAATCTCTAAGGTCTGAGGAAAAATCAAATTTGAGCAAATCATAAATTATTTTGCGTGAAAAAACCTTCGATAAGAGTGCCTTTGTGCGTCTTTTGACTCGAAAAGCACGCAATCCTAGGAGTGGTAGAAGTCACTTTCCGGGACCAAAAAAAGCACACTCCAGGACATTGATTCCACACTTGAAGCCGCCGAATGACAACCACAAAAGCCTCCTTAGGACATCAAGGGAGCACACAATGGAATCACCCCCCTCTCTTGGGTCACCATCCACAATGTATGAAGAGAGGGAAGGAGGATTTGAATTCTCATAAAAAAGGCCATCAAGAGATGAACAACTTGAGAGCACATTGTTATGCTGGCCAGAATTTCCCCAAGCAATATCTACAGTGTGATTCGGAGCTGAGATAGAGGGGACTAAATTATTGGCCATCCAACAACTTCAGTCCACCATAGTATAGAGAAGGAGAATTTGCGCCGAGGCAAGCTTGGAAGTAAAGACATCCTTGCATTAGGACTTAGAACCCCGAGTTCTAAGGGCCCCTTGGCAAGTGGGTTAAAGGTTCATCCTCATTTCCTACGAGCACTCAATAAGAGGGGAAGTAAGCACCACTGTTTGGATTATTGCAATTGTTTGTCTCTATTTAGAGACTTTTTTTGATTTGTTTTAGTTTTATTTTAGTTTTTATATGCATTCTATTTCTCTATCTAGTATGTTTATGTTCTAGCATGTTCCATTAACTTGCTTGACTCCACATATTTTCTGCCCGTGACCAATAAATTAAGAGGGTAAACCACACCCCTTAAGTTGGTGTGGTTTTGTAGATGCATGCAACAAAAACACTAACACACTCATCATTCCATGGAAGTTTTCTATAGGATGCAAAGTGGCCATCATGCAAATGGTGGGCTATATTAGGGTTCTTGAAATATTGCACCTCAACATATTTATTTTTGACCCTTCTATGAAATTAAACATAGATTTTGCCATTTGTTTTGAAACCTTGTTTTTGACATCGACCCATGTATCAGGACCCAATACTACTTCCTTTATTTGCCTTATCGTTTCTACAAAACTATCCTTGGTTGGCCCCAAATGTTTGTAAACACATACAAGTGTGCTTAGAGAGTGCATAACTACTTCTAAGCTTTCCCAACTCTCTGTAGAGAGCTCCAAACTCCCAAGATCTTTCCTCAATTTTGAATAAATACTTTTGCACTTTTCTAATGTAAATTGTTGGATGTTTGTTTCCCAAGATAAATAATTGGGAATATCAGATGGATAAGTGTTGGTGTACAACGTTCTTCTTGAATTACGTGATTTGGCCTACATCTTTTTCAAAAAACATTTTCACCCTCTACATGAATATATAAAATTATGTATAAATAAAAAAACATGTGAACAAATGTACATTTTTTTTAACACAATATATATATATATATATATAATTTAACAAAATGATGATCATGATATTAAGATTGATATTGATGGCCACCTCGATATGGTTGAGCATCATCATGGCCACCCAGATATGGTTGAGAACTAGCATGACCACCCATTGATTGGCCACCACCCATTGGTTGAGAACCAACATGACCACCCATTGATTGGCCACCAGGTTGTGCTTACATAGTGGGGGCACACTCGGTATATAATTGAAAAAAACACATGGTAATTAAAAACAACACATTTATAACTAAAAAACAAACACATATCAAAGTTATCTTACAATTTCCATCAATCAATTTTGATGGAGATCATATTCTTAACACTAATTCATCTTTGACACAAAAATATTTAATTGGCATTTCCCCATAAAATATATCACTAGAAATCTTATTAACATTTTCGTACTGTATTATACTAAAGGACTGAAATTATCTAATAATATTGTTTCCTTTACCATGCAATTGTTTTAGCCTCTCCTTCTTAACTTCATACATGCCTTTCATCTGGTTGCACAAAAGTCAGAATTGGTGAAAACTACAATTCCATTGGATCCATACTCCCTATTTGTTCCTATGCCGTCTATCAATGCAATATAATATGCTTCGTTGTTTGTTGTTCTTCCAGGTATATTCATTTTCCTTTGGAGCACTTTGTTTTTCGCAATATTGCATAACGCATATGTAATCACTGCTTGCCCTGTATTGGGATAAGAAGAAATATCTATGCATAATTTCCATTTTTCAACCATGTTTAGTGGGCTTTCTAATCCCTGAAAAAAAAAAAATCAATAAAATATTAAATTCATTTATTGCAAATTCCTTAGTTTATGGGAGAAATGACATACATGGTTTCAAAAAACACTGGGATTGTCCCTGCATTTAGCCAAATGTTTTATAATAGTTTACCGCCAATGAAAATGAGTAACAACACATCCTAGATTAAATACATCATAGTTACATCAATATTTAATGAAGACATCAAGGCATCTTGATCTAGGAGGATCTTGCATAGTCCAGGATCGACAGGGAAGTTCAGACAAATTCGACGAAGCAAGAAAGCCTTCAGTTTTTCAGTGATCCAAATGAGAAAGAAATATTTAATTGGTTCTTGGTGCAAGTTTTTGCATTCAAATGATGTGTTAAAAGTGTATTAAACCTATGGTTAGAAATACTAAGTTCTAAACTATATGGTGAACCTAAGATTAGGTGAAAAATTCATGGTGTAATGTTGAAAGGACCTAAGTGGAAAGACTACATGATGTTGTAACCTAAAGTTCTAAACCTAACACTAAACTACAAAGCTATGTAATGTGAAATGTTTAAATCTAATGTATAAAATATATAGCAGTTAAACCGCACGGGGAGAAAGGATTTAACCGTCAGGTGTTTACAATGTAGTGAACATGTGAACACACAATCGAAGTTTACACAATTGAACATCGCAGGCAGTTTATCGGCGTAAGACCGTAGTCAGAGCAGAGCTATCACATGGATAGTCGACCACCCGAAGATGGCGTAATTGACCACCAAGGTGGCAGTCAGCAGTTAGACCGTCGGGACATCTCTGATCTGTCACATGCAATCTGTTCAACCGCTCCGTTGTTAGCTAGATCGTTGGGGTCTTGGTTTTATCCAAAGTTATTTTTTTGGTTTTGAAATAAATATGTGCAGTTTGAAATTCAACCACCATGTAACCTATTTTCTAGGTGTTCCACTTTTATATGACCGAGAGTTCATGCAAAATAAATATAAAACCACTTGCCATGTATAGGCCAAGAGGTTCGACCTGAACCTTGGCCCGAATCTATATAACTTAACCATTGAACCATGATGGAGGATAGAGGTGAATTATAGCTTTGTACTTAGAATTTTGAAAAGAGGAGAATTTTTCTTTTTCTTTCAGGTGTATTTTGGTCGTCCGGAGGCGGAATTCGACGTCGAGACAGGCACTAAAAAGCTAGGATGGAGATATTTCTATTGAAAAATATTAGAGGTGCCTATGAGCATGCTGAGTCTGATGTAATATTCCCTTTTTCGGTGTCACCTACTACAGGGTTAGGTTGGACTTCCAGAGTTAGGAGTAGACAGGTCACAGGTACAGATTGGTGCTATCAGTGAGCTCATAAGCTTTTTGGAGAAGTTTTGAGGAGTTTTCATGGTGTTCGGAGGCATATGCTTGATATACTCCATCATCCAAGTAGTTTGGCTTTCGTTCCGGTCCATTCCGATAAATTTTAGAAATTTTAGTTATTTATGGGCTTAACTCAGCTAATTACGCTCAATGTGGCATTCCGGGAGGAATACATGATGGAACACCTTAGTGTAATAGCTCATTAGAACCAAGATGAGGATACCTACATGGTGGGATGGTTAGACACGGGTTTCAGTGACCGGAGGAGGCGTGGTAGCCGATTTACCCTTTTCTGCATTAAAAAGGAATATTTTAATAAGAGTGAAAAGTGCTCCATGAATAAAATAATAATAAAATAATTCTCTAGAAGGCTCCAAGAGATCTATAAAAGAAAGGGAGGAGGCCATTGAGAGATATCTTGGGATCATATCATTTTCTTGTTTATGAGAGGTTTGAGACGTGGTTCTCTACTTCAGCCATAGCCCCAGGACGGAAACCCTCAGGTGATTTGTGAGTGTTGGACAGAAACCAAACTCTCTTTGAGGAGACTTCGTTCAGAAGTTTCGCCGAGCTTCAGAGATATTAGAGTGAGGATCATTCAGATCTTCAACAGGTGCTTCAGTGGATTCCATAGTAGCTATTGCCGAAGGGAGAGTGCAGCAATTCGGTTTTGGAGGCCATCGCAATGTAACAGTGCAACAGATTTTCTTGAGGCTAGTTGTATTTCAGTTATCTCAATTATATTTCATTTTAGCATGTAATCCCAGTCTATTATAATAAAGCTGAGTTATTTTTTGCATTATGGAGTTATGGATTTGCATGAAATTATATGTTTATTTTACATGGCAATCTTCTGTTAAAAATGCATGTTGATTTACGACATAATTCAGGGTTTAGATTAATTTATGAAAATTTAGGAAAATATCCCATTTGGGGATATTATAGTGGTATCAGAGCTTCAATATTGGATCAGCCTGTGGGTTTCTAGTTTTCAGTTGTAGCTATTTTGGCTATTTTGGTTAGAAGGGCCTACGCAGTCATTGGAGGAGGCTCATTTGTGGGAGCTTCATTGGTGAGATTTTAGAGCTGGGATGTTGGGAAATTGATAGGAGAGCCATATGAGGAGGTTTGTTTGGATTTTGGAGAGCAATTATTGATAGTAGAAGCTGCAGTTCCTGAAAACGAAATTGGAAGAGGGCCAAACTACAAAGGGTCAGATTTTAAAGGTTGGAATTAGAAGAAAAAATTTCTAGGTTTTTCTGGGTTTTGGGCAAGGATCACCTTCCCAAATTCCTAGAATTCTCTAAGAAGTTTTCAGTGGGTAAATCAGAGGCCGAAGTCAGGCAACCGTGTAGTCTTGGAGCCGCAGTTGCAGAATTTCCAGAGTCGGTGCAGAGCTTGAGGAGAGATCATTTCCTTGCATCTGGGGTAACATTTTTATCACCTGAGATTTTTTAGATTTATTTGCTAGGATGAATTCATATTGTTGAGAAAAAATGATTTTTCCAGAGCCCAGTTTGTGTAAAAATATTAGAAAAAGCTTTAATGACTTAGAAAGAATTCAGTACTAGCTACAGTTTGAAAAATCACTTGCACAAGGTGATTGGAGCTGCAATGCTTCCTTGGATCAAAGAGAAAAACCAAAAAACAAACCCTTTTCAAAGGGGATACATGCAATCCTACAGCTAGAGCAGATAAGGGATTTGCAAAAAGAGTTTGAGGTAGGGAATTGGCTCTTTGCACTTGGATCTAATTTGAAGGACCTAAAGATGACCGCAAAAACTTTCCTTAATTTGGAGAAGCTAGAATCACATCTTCCTAAAGTGAGCCAATCAGATTTGAGGGTCCTAAATTGGGCACTCAAACCAACAATGTTTGCTTTAATTCATTCAATATTCTTGGAGCATCCTTGTGAAGGAGTCAGACTTATAGTAGCTTCTTATCTCAGTGAGATTATTAGAATAAATTCACCTATGCTTCCTTATAATGATGACATTATGCGGAAATTTTTCCAACTAATAGAAGAGAATCTTCAAGATCTACATAATATCTGGGGTCTTGCCATTGAGAAGAGGATGAAGATCTTAGAAATCATGGTTGGAGTCATGGGTAAGAATGATGACATTTGCAGGATGCTACATACCAGGTTGTTGACCATTTGGAGGAGAGAACAATTGGTTTCACCTGTTGCTTATAAACTGGCTGAGAGTTTGGTTGAGCAAAACATTGGGTGTTTCAGGAGAGTGTTGACCAGGGAGGAGCTACTCCAATTTGGTGGATTAGGTAGCAAGAAAGAGTTGAGGAAGAAGGGACTTTGCTTCATCTGCAAAGAACCTTGGGGGATTGATCACTCATGCTTGAGTGAAGCAAATGATGTGACGGAGGCAGAACAGAAGGGAATTCCTTCTATATGCCAGGATGATGACTCTTCTTCAGGTGAGTCCATGGGACCAGTTGAGGATGCTTCCAGGGAGAGAGAGTAGTCATGCAGTGATGATGACAGTAGGCTGGAGCTGTATTCTAGTGTGCAGGGTGAGCAGTCAGGGGACTCTACGAGAGATACTCTGGGTGATGAGTCACTTGTGACGATTCAGCCAGAGCAGCATATGATGGAGCCTGAATCAATAGAGGAGGATACTATGCACATCATGCATGATAGTCCTTTGAGGGAGAGCCAGATGGAGGCTCACATTGAATTTATGATGGATATACAGCTAACCTTGGGGTCATCCACTGAGGAGGAGCAGTCATATGCATAGGCACCGAGCACGGTGACAGCGGTTGTAGATCCATATCCTCTAGAGATGTTGGAGGTTGATGGGATAAAACTACAATGGGCTAGGGGACAGCAGGAGCATTACATTCCCAATGAGAGGGATGAGTTTTTGGAGATGGTGGAGCATCCATCCTTGGGCTGACACATTGATGAGGTGCAGATAGATGTACATGGAGTTAGCAGAGTTGTGGTACTTTTAGTGAGTAGCACTCTCCAGGAGTACACCAATGGGGCTTGCAGCATTTCTTGCCCACTTTGGCCCATTATAGAGAGAGAGGCTTTCTTCTATAGGCAGATCTCGTTGGCAGATAGGGCAGAGCAGTGTGAGTTGATTATGGGCTGGCGACAACACTCCAGGCTGGTTCCTTATACAGTTGTTGCTACATTAGATTCTTCTTCCAGGATGGATTGGTGGGAGATCATGAGTTGGTACCCTCTTGATGGTATTATTTTCTTAGTAGGGAGAACAACAAATCAGGGGCCCTTAGACATAGCAGATGTTACAGATTCCAGCTGGTAGTGGGGCCCAGGTTATCATTTCTTTAGCACTCCATCCCGATTTCAGGAGAGCGCGATTAGCATTGGATTGACTTAGGACTTGGATTGGAGAGAGGTGATGAGTTGGTATGCAGTTTGTGGGGCAGATTATACAGTTAGAGGTACAACACAGTATTAGCCAGGGACCATTGATGCTTGTTGGTGGGCTTCACTTCATGGGGCATCAGCTATAGCTAGAGGCAGTGCGCAGCCCAAGCCGTGGGACTTGGGCGATGATTGGCCATGGTGGAGTTGGGATTTGGGAGGATTGCTTATTGACTGGTACAGTGAGGGATCAGTTTGGGATCCTGGCATTGAGGGGTCTGTTCTGAGTGGTTTGACACAGGTTCATAGCAACACCTAGAGGTTTGTATGGGATCCGGGCATTGGGTCTGAGATGCGGCAGGCCAACAGAGTGGCCCAAATATTTGGATTGCTTGAGGGCAAGAAATATTGGGGCGGAAGGTCTGTAATATTCCCTTTTTTGATGTCACCTACTACAGGTTTAGGTTGGACTTCCAGATTTAGGAGCAGACAGGTCACAGGTACAAATTGGAGCTATCAGTGGGCTCATAAGCTTTTTGGAGAAGTTTTGAGGACTTTTCATGGTGTATGGAGGCATCCTCTTGATATACTCCATCATCTGAGTAGTTTGGCTTTCGTTCCGGTGCATTCTGATAACTTTCGGAAATTTGAGTTATTTATGGGCTTAACTCAGTTGATTATGCTCAAGGTGGCATTCCAGGAGAAATACATGATGGAACACCTTAGTGTAATAGCTCATTGGAATCGGGACTAGGATACCTACATGGTGGGATGGTTAGACACGAGTTTCAGTGATCGGAGGAGGCATGGTAGCCAATTTACCCTTTTCTGCATTAAAAAGGAATATTTTAATAAGAGGGAAACGTGCTCCATGAATAAAATAATAATAGAATAATTCTCTAGAAAGCTCCAAGAGATCTATAAAAGAAAGGGAGGAGGCCATTGAGAGATATCTTTGGATCATATCATTTTCTTGTTTATGAGAGGTTTGAGACGTGGTTCTCTACTTCAGCTGTAGCCCCAAGATGGAAACCCTCGGTGGTTTGTGAGTGTTGGATGGAAGCCCAACTCTCTTTCAGGAGACTTCATTAAGAAGTTTAGCAGAGCTTCAGAGATATTGGAGTGGGGATCATTCAGATCTTCAACAGGTGCTTCAGTGGATTCCATAGTAGCTGTTGCCGGAGGGAGAGTGCAGCAGTTCAGTTTTGGAGGCCATCACAGTGTAGCAGTGCAGCAGATTTTCCTGAGGCTAGTTGTATTTCAGTTATCTCAGTTATCTTTCATTTCAGCATGTAACCCCAGTATATTATAATAAAGCTGAGTTATTTTCTGCATTATGGAGTTATGGATTTGCATGAAATTATATGTTTATTTTACATGGAAATATTTTGTTAAAAATACATGTTGATTTATAGCATAATTCGGGGTTTAGATTAATTTATGCAAATTTAGGAAAATATCCCATTTGGGGATATTACAGGTCAAAGGCCCAACCACTACACCAAAAGCCTGGACTGTTAGTGAGGGAGGCATCCTAGGGTGTTAAGGGTGGGGTCTTAAGGCCCACCGAAGCATCTGAGGGTGGCAACTAAACAACCCCTCATTACGCAGACCCCAGACATGTGGCAGGGCCCACCCTAAAAAGGGCTGCCCTAAACAGGCATATTACAGCCCACCATGCTCCGCGAGTCTCGACCTCGAGGCCTCTACTCTGATACCACAAATGCCCAACCACTACACCAAAATCCTGGACTGTTAGTGAGGGAGGCATCCTAGGGTGTTAAGAGTGGGGTCTTAAGGCCCACTGAAGCATCTGAGGGCGGCGGCTAAACAACCCCTCATTACGCACACCACAGACACGTGGCAGGGCCCACTCTAAACAGGGCTTCCCTAAACAAGGATATTACATTTGATGAATTTTGATGTAAAGACTTCAATGGATCATTCCTTAATCAAACGAGCGCCCATCTTGAAAGCGAACGTGGAGACGTAGTCCATCAGGGACAATCTCCGTAATCAATGGTTGTTATCTTCTATCTGTTTTATTTGCTGTAAATTCACATTTAATTTTTCTTCTTAAGTTCTGGATTAAGTCGTGAAATCGAGTTGCTTTCCTTCAATCAACCACACTACGTATTCTAAGTTAACAGTCAGTTCTACTTCGATGAATATTCAATCTTATTTCATATCATATTTTGGTATCAAAGCAGGTTTTGTTTTTCAGGAGTTTTTCCACTGAATGTTAACCAGGTCTAGGTTGCGACATGGAGAAGGAACGCTTGAGGAGATAGATCAAGAAGTTTTAAAGTGGAAATTCGCTCAATGATCGAAAATGGGAGGATCCAATATAGGTGAAACTCCTGAAGTGAAGTTCATGGGTGAGGAGCAGTTTCAACAAATGTTTTCGAAAATGCAACAGATGTTGGGAGAACTCTTTGAAGAGAAGAAGACCAGAGATCTAGATTCATCTTCGAAATCGACAAAGAAGGAAAAGGAGAAATGAAAAGCTGATAAACGCCCTTCTCCTCCATCATCTTCATCATCATCTTCTTCTTCTTCTTCCTGTTTAGATTCTAAAATAGAAAGAAACCTCAAAAATCATCTGTTTTGAAACTTGATGTAAAATTTAAACTACCTATTTATGATGGCGAAATGAATCCTGAAAAGTTAGATAACTGGATTAAGCAATTAGAAGTGTATTGTAGAATTTAGAACATTTCTGATGAAAGTAAAAAAATTCAGTTAGCTACACTTAGAATGGGGGAAACAACTTTAATCTGGTGGGAAAGTAAAACTCAAGTAGATTTAAAGCGGAATGGTAAAGTCATCTCTTCATGGTATAAGTTTTTAAAATCTCTCAGAAAACAATTCTATCCTTTGGGATACATGCAACAAGTTGTTATTGATTGGAAGCATTTGAGGCAAGGTAAAGGAAAAAGTATTCAAAATAATACTCAAGAGTTTAGGAATAAATCTTTGGTGCTTGGTATTCCATTGGATACACGTGAAACTTTATTAAAGTAAATTATCAATTTGCATTCTTATCTAAAACTTATGTTATTGAAGTTTAATTCCACTGAATTTGATGAAGTGTGTGTTCAAACCATACATATTGAATCAGGTGGTAGATCGTTCAAGTTTTAAAATAAAGCATCCAAAAAGTTCAAAATTAAAGATTCCAAAGAGAGCAAGGGGAAGAGCAGTTCGAAGGGAAAAAAACAATGACAACGTAGAAGGAAAGTGAAATACCTACTTGTTCTCACTGTTAGAGAATCAGACATGATGAAGCGAGATGTTGGAAAATTCACCCAGAACTTAGACCAAAGAAGTTACAAAAAAGGAAAGGTGAAAAGAAGGGTAATACATCAATCCAACAATATTTGGGCTCCGACTCAAGCAATGAAAGGAACATAACTGCAATGGTTTCGACAAATAAAAGTTCTGACACTAGTTCAAGTTCTAGTACTTCTACATCTTCTTCAAACATAAATCATCTAGATGAGGATAAAAGAGTTGAATTATTTCACATAAGGATAACTTCTAAGCACACAACAATAGACACATTATTTGACAGTGGATCACAAGAAAATTTAATATCTGAAGAATTAGTTAAGAAATTGGTTTTGGAGACACATAATCATTCAATACCATAGCCATTACGTTGGATAAAAGAAAAGACTCAGATTAATGTCACAAAGTAGTGTCGTTTAAAAATTTCCATCATAGATAATTACATTGATGAAGTGGATTTAGATGTGATTCCATTAGAAATATGTGGAGTAGTGATAGGAAGTCCTTACCTCTATGATCGTGATGTTGTGTTTCATAGGAAAGAGCATAAATATAACCTTAAGAAAGATGGGATCGAATACATTGTCAGAGCACATAAAATAAAAACACTCTTGGATTTAGTTTTCGCTAATCAGATGCAGAGGCTAATACGTTAAAGTAAAACATATGTACTCATGATTGTAAAATAACAACCTAAGGATCAACATGATGATTTTTCAGGTTGTGAATCTACGTTTAAAGATAATTTGGTTAAAGTGGTAGATTTTTTTCAAAGTATATTTAAAGAACCAGAACATCTACCTCCTAAATGGTAAATAAAACATGAGATACAAATTTTTTTTTGATGCCCCTCTTCCTAAAGTGGGAATGTATCGCTTGTCGGTCATAGAAAATGAAGAAATAAAGAAACAGATCCAAGAGCTGGTTGAAAAAGGCTTCATTCGATCCAATTCATCTCCATGTGGTTCACCAATAATTTTGGTTCTTAAGAAATACGGGACATGGAGAATGTGTGTCAAATTTAGGGCCTTAAACAAAATCACAATCAAGAACAGATATCTCTTCCCAATACAGATGATTTACTTGACCAGTTTAAAATTTTTGTCTATTTCACTAAGTTGGATTTGCGTAGTGGGTATCATCAAATTTGCATTGCAGAAAATGACATCTGGAAAACTTCATTTAACACTAGGAAGTGATTATTTGAATGGTTATTTATGCTATTTGGTTTATGTAATGATCCTATGACTCTCATGCCAAGTTATGAATAATGTATTTCGTCCATACATTGACACATTTGTCATAATCTACTTAGATGATATCCTGATATCTAGTTCCAGTATGGAAGAGCATGTTAGGCAAGTTAAACAGGTCTTTGAAGTGTTGCAAAGGGAGAAATGGTATCTTAAACTTTCCAAATGTGAACTTGGGAAAACTGCATTGGTGTATCTTGGTTACATAGTTGGAGGTCATCAGTTGAAAACCGATCCAACTGAAATCGATGTAATTGTTAAGTGGCCAAGACCACAGAATGTGACTGAAGATAGGATTTTCTTAGGTGCAGTTCAATATCGGAGGAAATTTATTTCTCAGTTTTCTTTGATTGCATCACCGTTACATGCTTTAACATGCTCTAAAGTTTCCTTTCAGTGGAGAGGGAAACAAAAACAAGATTTTGATTCACTTAAGTAGAAAATTGTCATGGCACCAATATTAGCTATACCAGATCTTCAATAACCATTTCAAATTGAAACATATGCTAGTGGTTATGCAATGGGTGCCATCTTAATTCAACAAGGGAAACCTATTTTTTTTCATTCAGAAACTTTTTCTAAGGCAATCGCAAATTATCCGACATATGATAAACAATTGCTTGCTTTGGTTTAAAGTGTTAAAAAATGGAAACACTACTTAATGGGTATGGAAATAGTGATTCACAAATATCATCAGCCACTTCAGTACCTTCAGTCTCAGACAAAGTTGCAACAATCTCGCCATTACAGATGGATGGGATTTCTTCAGTAATTTCACTTAGTAATTAAGTACAAGAAAGGTATAACAAACAAAGTAGCTCATATGCTGTCTAGCCCATCCTTTAATGGTTCAGTATTGCTACAGAATAGTTCTTTAAAACTTGAAAGTTATTTAGAATAATATGGTACAGATGCTGATTTCAAATATATTTAGGAATCACTAACTCATGGTACTTAGGTGGAAGAAGTCAATTTTCATGTTCATGACAGGTTGTTATATCATATGGGTAAGTTGGGCATACCACAGATAGAAAGGAAGCATGTTATTTAGGAAGCACATTTTTCTCACATTTCAAGAAATTTTGGCGTAAGCAAGACAACGATGTAAATTCAAAGGTATTACTATTGGCCTCGTATGTATGAAAAAATTGTTAAGTACATTAAAGGTTGTGTCATGTGTTCAAAAAGAAAACCAAACAATCGCAAGATCGGTTTGTATATGCCACTTCCATTTCCTTCACGACCATGGAATAACATATTCATGGACTTTGTTGGAGGACTTCCTATGTTTAGGAGAGGGCATGATTACATGTATGTTGTGGTTGATCGTTTCAGCAAGATGTGAATTCTTCTTCCATGCAAAAATAAAGTGACTGCTGAACAAACTACACAGATGTTTTTTCAATAGGTATGGGTTCATTTTGGGTTACCTACTTCCATCATTTCTGACTGAGATAGTCGCTTTGTAGGAGAGTTTTGGTCCACTTTGTGGGGACTCATGGACACAAAGCTAAAGAAAAGCACAAATTTTCATCCACAGGCCGACGGATAGACAGAAGTGGTGAATAGTACAGTGATACATACTCTTCGATGTTACTACAACAAACATCCTATGTTGTGGGATGAATATTTACATTATGTGCAACATGATTACAATCGAGCCTTACATTCTTCGACTAAGCAATCACCATTTGAAACATGTTTCGGGTATCTACCAATGTCACTGATGAACTTCCTTTTCGGTGAAGAAGATAAAGTGGATGGACATGACGATTCAAAAAAAACAGTTAAGTTCATTCAATCAATACAATAGGTACATGAAGTAGTTTAGGATCGGCTAGAGAAGAGTCAGGTCAAGTAAAAAATGCACCACAACAAGCATCAAGTGGATCATCATTTTTAGGTCAGTGATGAGGTAGGGTTGTATATCAGTAAAGACAAGTTGAAAGGAGAAGGTAAGAAAAGGAAACCTATCAGGTATGGTCCTTTCAAGGTTGTTGAAAATATTGGAAATAATTCATTTCGGTTAGATTTACCTCCTTACATGCATATTTATTCAGTTGTACATGTAGAAAATATGAAGTTGTATGAACCTCTGATGATCATTGATCTAGAGGAAGATACAAAGATCCCTATAGTTGATGATTTTTCACCTGAGTATATGAATGAATTGCAGGAAGATACCATCTTGGACAGGAACGTTCACACTTCAAGGAGTGAAGATGTTGAATATCTTCGAGTGGGACTCAAAGGCATGAATCCAAGCAAGGAAATGTTGATGGAGATCGGAAGAGTGAGGGAGAAGTACCCTCACCTAATGTCTACTTAAATCAAACTTTTGGTGGTCCAAAAGCTTTCAAGTGGACATAATTGATCTAGGAGGATCTTGCATAGTCCAGGATCGATAAGGAAGTTCATTCAAAGTCGACGAAGCCAGAAAGCCTTTAGTTCTTCAGTGATTCGGATGAGAAAGAAATATTCAATTGGTTCATGACACAAGTTTTGGTATTCAAATAATGTGTTAAAAGTGTATTAAACCTATGGTTAGAAATCCTAAGTTCCAAACTATATGGTGAACCTAAGCTAAGGTGAAAATGTCATGGTGTAATGTTGAAATTACCTAAGTGGTGAGACTACATGATGTTGTAACCTAAAGTTCTAAACCTATCGCTAAACTACAAATCTATGTAATGTGAAATGTTTATATCCAATGTATAAACTCTATAACAATTAAACTGCGCGAGGACAAAGGACTTAACCGTCGGGTGTTTACAACGTAGTGAACATGTGAACACGCAATCGGATTTTACACAGTTGAACACTGCATGCAACTTACTGTTGGAAGACCGTAGTTAGAGCATAGCTGTCACATGGACAGTCGATCGCCTGAATCCGCTGGAAATGACCACCAAGGTGGTAGTTAGCAGTTAGGCCGCAAGGACACCTCCGATCAGTGACATGAAATCAGTTCACCCGCTCCGCCGTTAGCCAGACCATCGGGGTCTTGGTTTTATCTAAAGTCATTTTTGGTTTTTGAAACAAATATGCGCAGTTTGAAATTCAACCACCATGTAACCTATTTTATTTGTGTTCCACTTTTATATGACTGAGAGTTCATGCACAATAAATATAAAACCACTTTCTATGTATAGGCCAAGACGTTCGACCCAAACGTTTGCCCAAATCTATATAAGTTAACCATTGAACCATGATGGAGGATAGAGGTGAATTATAGCTTTGTACTTGGAATTTTTAAAAGAAGAGAATTTTTTTTTTCTTTCAGGTGTATTTTGGTCGTCCGGAGGTGGAATTTGGTGTCGAGACGGGCGTTAGAAAGTTAGGAGGGAGGAATTTCTATTGACAGAGATCATAGGTGCCTGCGAGCATGTTCAGTCTGGTGAATTTTGATGTAAATTATTCCTTGGTTCATTCCTTAATCAAATGGGTGCCCATCTTGAAAGCGGACCCAGAGACATATTCCATCATGGATGAACTCCATAATAAATGTTTGTTGTCTTCTATCTCTTTTGTTTGCTGGAAATTCATGTTTAATTATGCTTCTTAAGTTCCAGATTAAGTCATGAAATCGAATTTCTTTCCTTCAATAAAACACACTAAGTAATCTAAGTTAACAATCAGTTCTACTTCGGTGAATATTCAATCCTATTTCAAATCACGTATAGTCATGGATGTTTAGAATGTGTTATTATTAATTAAATGGTTAGCTATGTTCCACTTCTAGCATATACCATGCATAAAACATTTTATGTGTTGACTATGCCTTCATGGTAGTAGGAAGAAAAGTTCGGGATGTGTTATTATGGTTGGTGAGGTGATAGTGGAACCCTATGATGTGTATGACGTGTAATTGAAGAGTAATTTTGGATTAGATAATTGTGGATAAACATAGATTTGAATTGAATATGTAGAGTTCTTGTGTGGTAAACCCATCTTCGTTTTAGACAATATTCTCATGCTTTATACCCAAACAAAATAGTGACATGAAAACCAAGAAGATGAGGGATATCTTGAAGTAAATAATTACCACATTTCTACAAAAAGTGCAACCCCATTATATTTTTGAATATTGTGGTTGCAATACCAATGAAGCTAAACGAAAAGTGATTATGGATTATGGATTCTCTAGATTATTGAGGATTTAAAAATATTTCAAATGAATATTGAGAATGCTTATGTGGTAAACCCATATTCGTTTTAGACCATATTTTGATGCTTTCTATCCAAACAAAATAGTGACATGAAAACCAAGAAGATGGGGGATATCTTGAAGTAAAGGTAGAAGAAATCAATATAGTGACATGAAAACTAAGAAGATGGGGGATATCTTGAAGTAAATATACAAACAATGTTTAAGTTGTTGAATGGTCGATGACACGTATTCATCCCAAATCATAGGTCCAAAATAACACTTTTGTAGCAGAAATAATTGAGAGGAAAACATTGTTGAAGTTGAATATGAAACCTTCTTTATTACACAACTTAATACCGTGAATATACAGTGGAAGAGAGAATTACCACAGATCTGTAACAAGTGCACAACCCCATAATATTTTTTAATATTGTGGTTGCAATGCCAGGGAAACTAATCGAAAGGTAATTTTGGATTAGATTATTTAGGATTCAAACATCTTTCAAATGAATATGTACAATGCTTGTGTGGTAAACCAATATTCGTATGTAGAGTGCTTGTGTGGTAAACCCATCTTTGTTTTAGACCATATTCACATGCTTTCTATCCAAACAAAATAGTGACATGAAAATGAAGAAGGTGAGGGGTATCTTGAAGTAAAGATAGAAAACATGTTGAATTTGTTGAATGGTAGGTGACACGTAGTCATCCCAAATCATAGGCCCAAAATAACACTTTTGTGGAAACAGTAATGGAGATGAAACATTTATGAAATTCAAGAATTTTTTTTTTTTTTAAATGAAAAAAAAAGTGTTTTTTAATGAGAAAACCGTTGCCATCCTTTATTATCTTCTCACTCATTTATACTAGAACAAATAAGATACTCCTGTACATATAACGATGATTAAAGAAGTCATTGTAATTCATGAAAATATGTTTAATATTTATTCTTTGTTCTTCTTTGCAAAGTCATATATTAATTTAACTATTAGCCTTTGACGACCGATCCTAAGCCAATAACAGCGAGAAATAAATTTTAAAATATTATAAATTTACTTGTGAAAATGCTATTTTTTTATTTTTTATTCTAAATGGTGCCTTTGGGTTCTGGCCTCTCGACTTGGATTTTGTACTTGAATTGGGATATGATCAATTTTAACAATTTCCAGCTTGTACTATAGTGTTATCATGCAAAATAGTTTCATGCCACACAGAAATAGGGAGCAGGATGTGCTATGAGTAACTCGCACAACACATAATACATTTTAGACTAGGAAATAACAAACGAATCTTCCTCCTACCTAATGCTATAAAACCTGACAACATAGTCGGTTGGATGACTACAAGTAGCCAGTCTGTCTCTTGATGACAAGGAGTTGTCATAGAATATGCCATTTTTACAATCTATTTAATTTTTTTAAAATACTAGTGTTACAACTAATCTATTGCCTATCACCCATCTAGACTTTTTCAAAGAAAATTTACATCCCATTTATGTTTAAATGAATGGTTTGAAAAAGTATAATACATAGCTTCCAATTCGGAAGTAATTTTTTATAAAGCTATATTAATTCAAATGTTATTAAGTTCAAAATATTCTAGTTCATGGTTTAGGTGGAAAAAGAAATCCATAGTTCATGGTTTAGGTGGGAAGCACATCTTTAAACAGAAATTGATAGCTACAGAATGCCATGCACACAGAAGAAGAAGCAAAATTCTCATCCATTTTTTTCAGATAACCCAAAAAGGAAGGAAATTGAACATACATAAACCATACGACATACAAAAAACATAAATAGAGCATAAATGTAGACATGGGGCTTTTAAACACAAATTGATAGCTGGAAAATGCAATGCACACAAAAGCGGAAGAAAAATTCTCTTTCATTTTTTTTAGATAACTCAAAGAGGAAGGAGATTAAACATACATAAACCATACAACATACAGACAACTAAAAGAGAGCATAAATATAGTCATGGGGAATTTAAATACAAATTGATAGTTGTGGAATGCAATGCACACAAAAGCAGAAGCAACATTCTCATCCATTTTTTTCATATAACCCAAAAAGGAAGGATATTGAACATACATAAACCATACTACATACAAACAACAAAAAGAGAGCATAAATACAGTACTTGGGATTTTAAACAAAAATTTGTAGCTACAGAATTCCATGCACACAGAAGTGAAAGCATAATTCGCATCCATTTTTTTCATATAACCAAAAAATGAAGGAGATTGAACATACAAAAACCACACAACATACATACAATAAAAAGAGAGCATAAATACAGTCCTGGGGCTTTTAAACACAGATTTATAGCTGTGGAATGCCATGCAGGCATAGGCAGAGGAAATTCTCATCCATTTTTTTCAGATAACCCAAAAAGGAAGGAGGTTGAACATAGAGAAACCATACAACATACAAACAACAGAAAGAGAGCATAAATACAGTCCTAGGGATTTTTCACTGTATTCTCTTCGTAAAATCAAGCATAAAGATAGAAAGCATAAATAAAGCCGGGAATATGAGAATGTCGGTGTACAAAGAGTTGGGAGTAATTGTAAAATTGTAAAATTTAAAAAAAATACCACTGAAAGAGGTTGATTTTTCTATAAAATAAATTTCGATTATCAATTCTCTAAATGTATATCTCCTATTTTTTTATGGAAATATTATACATAAATAAATTTTGAAATTAGGGAAATATCTTAAATTTAAGTTATTTTTTAAAGGGAAGCCACAAATTAAGTTATAAAATACATAACACAAATTATTTTAATTCATCAAAAAAATTATAATGTTAAAATGCACCCTAATTTTAGATAACTTTAAGGTTTATAAAGTCTAGATTAGATATATTCTTATGAATGACAATGTAAATATATGTTCCTTACTATCATATATTGATAATGCAATACAAATTTATCACACTTACTATCAAGTTTCTTTTTTTTTTAACCTAGCAAGATTTGAAACTTGAATTTCATGTTTCTACATAATACATCATAACATTGTGATTCACAATTGAACTACCCCTATGAACATAATTACTATCAAATTTTAGTCAACACTAAATTATTCTATTTCTCACATTCATGTTTATGCATTACCATAAACTTTACATGATGTACCATAATATTTGGCATTATACATTTAAAAAACATTAAACATTATAAGAATCCCAAAATAGAATTTACAAATAAATTAGAATAGAATATTCTTTATTAATTGAGAAGCATTAAGAAACTCTCACTTCATAGAAAAGTGAAAGTAGGATGTGTACCCAATCATTTTAAAATTGTATCAAAATCCTAAGAGCCAAAATTACAAATACAATGCAGCCATAGCTTAATATTGTTCATTCCTTAATATTGTAAATTCCTCGGAAGGAATTATAAAAACCTGTCAATAGGCACATGGTATTTCTACTAGAGCATGCTACCCTATCACTTTATAAAATCTAATCAAACTTAAAATTCAATCTTGATCTGGGTTTCCATGCTGCTCATGCTGAATGCCCTCACTACTGCCATGCTGAGTTGCTGCTGCAGCTCCGGAATAATCACCTATAGTTCCAAGGAGATTATGAGTAGTATGCCTTGTCCTGCCTTGGTCCCGCTACTAGTGCAGAAGCCCCACCTCCCTTTGAAGTGACAACTTGATCTCCTCGACAATGAAAATTTAATTCCCTTGATGACATAATGGACAACGAAAACTCAATTGCCATAATGGTACAACCAACAGAAACTTGGTGCTACACCTCAATGACTTACCTAACGATGGCATGTTGCTATGGACCCTCAACTAGGGAAACTTTTAAGGATAGAAATTTATCTTTAAGTTTATAAATATTGGTGAATATTTATATTTTTTTCGACATAATCATATACTAGTTTATATTAAAATGCAAAGGTTGTTGGTTTCATGCCCAGCTGCATGTAGTTTTTACTTGACTATTTTGGTAGGAGCTATACTAGTTATATAAAACTTTCTTACAAAAATTTGGCTTCTGTTGTCTTTAATAGTTCTAGCAGGCCTTAAAACACTATACTCATAGAAAATTCTTAGAATTAAAACACTAAAACACTGCATTTAAAAAAAAATCTAAGGGGAATTGAATTATGGACCCGGATTGTTGAAGGGGTCATTTTCCTGCTTGACAGTCGGACTGTGCTGAGCTCCAGGGTTGCCATGCTGCTCATGCTGAGTGCCCTCACTACTGCCATGCTGAGTTGCTGCTGCAGCTCCGGAATAATCACCTATAGTTCCAAGGAGATTATGAGTAGTATGCCTTGTCCTGCCTTGGTCCCGCTACTAGTGCAGAAGCCCCACCTCCCTTTGAAGCCAAACCACCTGCCTCTCCAGGTCTCTGATGCGAGTGTCCTGAATTTCCATCCTTTCAGCCGTGACCTTGTCTTTGTCCCTCAGATTGAAGAGAAGGGTATTCAAGTTGACTTGTAGATGTTCCAACTGCATGGCTTATCTCCTATGTAGCTCATTTGGGGCCGGTTGCGGTTCGTTGGAGGGGCCGATGTCCAAATTGTAGTTCTACATTATGCTGTTAAGGCAGCTTCCCACCTTTGCAGAAATAGTAGTTGTGCTCTTTCCTGCCTCCGCCTCCTTTTCCTTGATTGGGTGCAAACCTTCAATTGCTAGGATGCTCATGAGCCCAGAGCTATCAGCTTCCTTGCTCCTCATCGTTTCTCTGTTTCTGTATATGGCGATGTCATGAATAACTTTGGCACTAATTTTAATGGTGATGATAAGCGCATTGGCGTATCTTGGATGACTGATGCGGTTCTTCATATTCCCATGCTCCTTATGATGTAGGGAGGTGTACTTCTCATCCTTCACGGCATCCATTATCTCCAAATTCTTGCTCTTTCATGAGTTGAGCATGTTGCAGTACTTCCCACGTGTGGATTTATTTGCAGATGAGAGGGGAGTCTTATCATAGGGTGGTTACCAATATGCTCCTCATCTTCCGGCATATGTCACTCTGTACTACCGCGTGTATTGCTGTTGTAGTGGAGGCGAGGCATGTCATTCGTCTTCTCGGTTCTCCTATTCGAATTGCAAGGATTTTGTTTCTCCCCCCTGCAGATACACCCTTGACGCATTGACGTGGGGATTTAATTTCCCATTAAAATAGTTATGGAAGGTGGTGGGTCTCCAGATTGGCCCCCATATTGATTTGGTTTGGATGAAGATGGGTACCCTGATTTGCTTTGTAATATGCATTTCCATTTAGGTCTCTCTTTACATGCCATGCGGTTGAGAGACTCAAAATCGTGAAGAGTGTTTTTGATTCTAGCCCAAATTGGAGAAGTGATTCTACCATTTCTGTTTTGAATACGCAGGAGGCTACTTATAGCCCATGAAGAGTCTCCAATAACATGGAGGGAGTGTATGTTATGTTGTATGGAAAGTTCTAGGCCTTTCCAAAGTGCCAAAGATTCCGCCTGGTTGTTAGTTTTGATACTGAGGCCCCAAGAGAAGTTAGTCATTATTGATTCATCGAGGTTTATGATTACCCATCCCGCTCCTGCCATCCCGAGGCTGCCTTATGAGGCACCATCAAAGAAAAGGACCGGTTTAGTTGTTTCGTGGATCCACGTTGTCATTTTTTCCTGGGTCTTGCGTTACTTCTAGTGCTCTGTTTGCTTCGACCGACTATGACTCTGGTTTATAGAGAGAGCCACGTCTTTGAATAGGATCTAGTTCACTTCCTTTTCCGTCAGAGCTTCCTTGTCCTCCTACTTCCATTTTCTGCTGGCCAGCATTTTCGAGAAGAGATTGCGGGTCTTCCTGCTGGTGTGGTTTGCCAACTTGAGATGATTTTTGAAGATTGCTTTATTTCTTGTGAGCCAGATTGCCCAGCACAGATATTTTGGAAGAGCTTGCCAGAATCACCTCACTAGGGATTTGGTTATGATATTTCTCGGACAAGATCTTGTCCAAGAGTGGAAAATTCCCCAAAAGGTCTGAGGGATGCTCCTAAGTTGTTTCATTCCCAAATACGCAGTTTTCCAGGTTTTCAGGGTATAGTCACAGTGGAAGAAGATGTGCTCTATGGTTTCTTCGTCGACTTTACATAGCACACATCTAGAAGGGCCATTGATGCCTCTTTTCCTTAGATTCTCTGTTGTGAGAATTTTTTTATGGGAGAGCTGCTAGCAGAAGAAGTTGATCTTCGAGAGACTGTCGGTATTGCACACTGCTTTCCATAGCTTTTCCTCCTGAGTGGTGGGACCAATGGATCAGAGAGCTTGGTATGCAACTTTCGCCGTGTAGCACGAGTCCTTGTCATTCGAGGTACGAGTGTCAGGGTTGTCCTAATTAATTGGTGCCAGACCTTGAAGCTAATCAAGAAGGGTGCTTTGTTGACCCTAGCGGTTTGGGGGAAGAGGCTGCCGAGTAAGGTTCCAAGCCTTCCATCTCCCGTCTTTGTGCTAGATAGAAAGGTCAGCGATAGTGTTAATTTGGTGAGTTATGTAATAGTTGTACAGTTGCTGGAGATCATCTCTGAACCTGAGGGGACCTGCTGGGATGGAGGAGTCTTCCCATATCTTAATGTCTTGGCCATTGCCTGCACACCTACCGATCTTTAAAAGGATGAGAGGAGCTATTTCTTTACATAAATTCCATTTCAGAGATCCTCTACCGGGCAAGTTTTGGGAGTTGAGATTGTTGGAGGGGTTGTGTGGGAGGTACTTCTTGATGATCGCAGATTGCCACTAGCTCGTCGGATTTTCAATTAGCTGCCAGACAATTTTCACTCCCAGAGCTTTGTTGGATGGAGCTGGATCTTTTATATCGAGGCCTCCCTTAGCCATTGAGGCTCGAACTATTTTCCATTTTACCATATGAAATTTGTTATCGTTACCTTTCCAACCTTGCCATAGGAATTTTTGAATAATTTTTTTGATCTCTCGTTCACCACACCAATAGGGGCCAGAAGAGCAGAGAACTGGTAAAGCAGAAAATTAGATAATAGTGATTTTATGAAGACCAACTTTCCTGCTAGGTTTAACCATTTTGTACCCCATTTTTCAAATTTCTATTTTATTTTATGTAAGAACTTTTCCCAGGCAGATATCGAGGTTCTTTCTTCTGCAATAGGCATTCCTTGGTAGGTGAAGACTTTCCAATTTGAACCACTGGGAAATTCCAAAATGGTGGCAATATCTTCCATGACTGATTCAGGGCAGTTCCATCTGTATATTTTACTCTTGCGCTTGTTGACCTCCCCACCAGAGGACTCCAGATATCTGGTTAAGGTGTCTTTGAATCTCCTAGCTATGGTTATGGAAGCACCCCCTAATAGGATCATGTCATCTGCAAATTGCAAGTGATTGATAGGCCTAACTCCCTTGGTTATAAGAATGCCTCCCAAATATCCTGCGTTTAGATCTAAAGTTAAGGTTCTACTGAGGGAGTCAGCCATAATGATGTATAAAAGAGGGGAGAGCGGGCACCCTTGCCTCAGCACCCTAGTGGCTTTGAAGAATCCCACTGGTCGTCCATTCAACATAGGGGATATCCAAGGTTGGCTTATGCTAGCTTTCATTCTTCTAATGAAGGTTTGACTAAACCCGGAATTCTGCATTGTTTGAAACAGGAAGGTATGTCTGACTCTGTCAAAGGCATTGTCCATATCAAGCTTTATTGCCATACCACTGTCTCTCACATTTTTACTGGAGTGGATGGCTTCTTGGACCATAATGATATTATCCAGAATTTGTCTGCCTTTGATGAACCCACCTTGATTTGGCAATATGATTTTGTCCAGAAGAGGTTTCAAGTAGCTTGCCAAGATTTTTGTTATAATTTTATAAGAGACATTGCAGAGATAAATGGGATGGAATTGAGAGAAACTTACCGGTTTAGACTCTTTGGGGATCAGGGCTAGAAAGGAGGAGTTGGTCCCTCAACTTATCTTGTCCTTATTGAGGGTCCAGTTCAGCATCTGTTGAATTTCTCTTTTGATCAAGGTCCAGAAAGTTCTGTAGAAGTGAAATGTGAAGCTGTTTGGCCCTGGGGCTTTATCCGGTTCCATCGACCATATGGCTTCTATTATTTCAGACTCTTGTATAGGAGCCTCTAGCTTTGTATTGCCCCCCTGGGTTATGAGATTGGGAATGTTATCTAGCATATCTCCAGGCCTTTCCTTTGTATCCATTTCTCTTTCGATGTATTGATCTTGGAAGTGATCAAGAGCAGCTTGCTTCAGTTAGTTAGGCTGAGAGATTTTAATGTTGTCCTCATTGGTGATTTCGTGGACCTTGTTTATATTTTCTCTAGCCTTGGCTTGATTATGAAATAATTTTGTGTTTTTATCCCCCACCTTTAGCCATAAGCTCCTTGATTTAATCCTCCACTCTTCCTCCTCCTTTCATTTATGGTTGGACATGTCTCACCCCAGGTCCTTCTCTCAGTTTAGATGAGCTTGGGTCACTTCCTATTATTCCATTTTTTGATTTAGCTCTTTTAACTCCTGCTGAATGAGAGTGCTATGCCTCCTAAGGGAGATGTATTTAGTTTTTTCCCATAGCTTCAAGGCCCTTTTGATGCTTCTGAGATTATTTTCCCAAACATATGCCTGGGATCCATCTATGTAGTTCCTCCATTCTTCTGAAACTATTTGATGTACTTTTCTTTCTTGGATCCAGTGTTGATTGAAGTGAAAAGGGATTGGTCCCTAGTCCACCTTTTTGATGATTTCCAGGAAGAGAACATGGTGATCAGAGATGGTATTACTGATTTCTTCCCCTTTGTAGTCATAGTTTTATAGAAGCCATTCAATTTGTATTAGAATCCTATCTAGACAGGTTGCTATGTGTGCTGCCCCAACTCTTCTGTTGGTCAAGGTGAACTTTTTCAATTTGGGTTTGATGTCTGTTAGGTCCCAATTAGTGATTAAGTTGTCCAGATGTTCTCTGAATGGGTCTCTCACCAGGTTCCCTCCATTATTTTTGCATGGTCTACGGGTGGTGTTGAAGTCTCCCATTAGAATCGAGCTGCTATGGTTCTCTACTGATTTGATTCCATTTAAATAGTTCCAAAATTGGATTTTTTTTGAGTACAGAATCAGGGCATAGATGTTGTACAAATTTATCCTCTTTTTTGTTTCTTTATTCTCCAAGAATGTCACTAGGAAATTTTGAGACTTGACATGTCTTAAAAGGATAAAGATCCTACTGTCCCAGATGGTGCATATTCCTCTAGAGGCTTCTCTAGAGGCGCTGCCATTGCTGTGCCATGGTTTAAGATTTGAGGGGCTATTTCAAGCATTTCTGGCTCGCTGAGTTTTGTCTCTTGGATGCAGAGAATGGTTGGATGGAGCTCCATTATGATGTCTTTCATAATTTTGAATTTTGCGGACTTCCCAGGCCTTTGCAATTCCAAGAGACGATCTTCATTATTGACTTTGTTTTTATAAGGCCCTGGTTGCCTCCTCTAGGAGGTGCTTACGGTGTTGTATCTCTTCTGGCGAATACCCCTTGAAGGTGTCAACTCATGGCTGATGTCCCAGATTTTTGTCCCTTTCGGTGGCCTTCTCTCGTGCCTCTCTGTTTGACATTCTTCCCTTCTTTGATCCAGAGTCTAGTTTTGATTGACTGTCTTTTTCCTTTGTTACTGAAGGACTATCTCTGCTTCTCTTGCTTCCCTCTCCTTGCTTACCTATTTCTTGGAATAGGGTAACGTTGGTGGGGAGATGATTCGAGTAGACTACCATGGACCACGACATTACGCTTGGTTCTTCCACTACTCCTTCCATTTCCTGCTGTTGCGAATATGGAGCAATGAGGGGGGGTGCCCTCCTCCTTGTTTTGTCCTTATGTGTCTCCAATATGACCCAGAATTGCAAAGTTATTTCCTCCCTTTGGATTGGGTGCTTGGTTCTACATGTTGCCCTTGGGTGTAGGGGTCGAGTTACTCTTATTTTTGGATAGGATTTGTTTAGAGGGTCCTACTTCCCATCGTCTAGCCCCTAGATTCTTCTTTGTCTGTGTCATCCCCTTTGTTGGCTTATTCTTCTGTGTTTGCCATTTTTCTTGATCTAGGGTTTCTGGACTCTCCTAGGGCTCTCCTTTAGGGCATTCTTTGGAAAAATATCTGTATTTGTGGAATTGTTTCCAATTTGCTGAATATGTGACCATCCTCCATTTTCTAGGACTATTTCTAGTGGTTTCTATTTTTCAAGATCCAATTCTACACATATCTTGGCGCATGCGAACATCTTGCCTTTTAGTTCAGATCTGTCCACATAACACCCCAGGCTATTTCTGATGCCTCTTAAACAACCATCATCCCAGCAAGATAAGGGGAGGCGGGAAAGTTTTACCTCGACCGAGATGCAGATGGGGATGTCATCCTCTGGATCAAAATAAAGTGTCCATCTGTTTAAGTATAGTCCCCTTGGCTTGAAGAAGTAAGGCCAACTTCAAAATATTAAGTCTTTGTCTTCTCAAATTTGAAAAACAGAGGCAAAGAAGCCCTTAACGACCCTGAAGACTGAGATGTCCCATTTGGTGAGCGTTCTCCCCACTGTTCCATTGAGGTCAGGGACGACCACATTCTAGTAAATTTCCCCACCAATCCTCGTTCTAAGAAACTTTTTGACTTATTTTTGAATGAGGGAGAGGGAAACTGAACCTTTGGAGTGTTCTCCATGTGTTTGACGAATTTGGAGCCGCCATTCATGTTCTTGGTTTTCTTCTGTAGTGATCAGACTTGTGCTTCAAATTCGACGTCGTCTATTGGAGGAGGAGGGGGGGGGAGGAGGGGGGTTTGACCCCTCCGAGGCCATTCTTGCACAAAGTCGTCTGATCCCTTGCAGCAATGGGTGGCGGAGCCAGAGGGTTTAGAGAAGATAAAAAACCCTAGCTTGCGATTAGCTCATGAAACCCTTTTTTTATGACTATAGTTGATAATGACTAAATATTGGTGAATATTAATAGTCCCTAATATGAAAATTGTAAAATTTTTGGTGATACTTTTGTAACAATATTTGTATTTATAATGATTTTATATAGTCTCTATAAATTTTTGGCAATTTCTAATGTAAAATATTGTTATACTATAATGTTTAGGCGAATGATATTCTAAAAAATGGAAATTCATGTTTTTTTTTTTGGAAAACATTGAAAATGAGTCCATCTGTGAATATTAGTGCCTAAAATTTTCCCTTCCCTTGACGACAGAATCAAATCTGGGCATCATTCAGAAAAATTAACAAGCCTCTCTGCAAGGACGTAGCTGCCCAACTCAAAGTGGAATATTACAAGGATGCAAGGCCATATAAGAACACATGTGAAGGTTGTAATGATAAGGGTCCAATGTTATAGTGATGTGGTGTGAAGATGGAGCAAGCTGGGAACATTAGTAGAGGAATGTTGGCTGAGTCAAAATTCTTACTCATGGTAGTTTAGTGATGTTAAATTCATACCATTTTATTTTTTCTATACATAAATAAATTTAATGAAAAACCTCATTAAAAAAATTGGAATTCTAATATAGATTGTTGTGGAACTAGAATTTGAACCCTAACCATGTGACATGGAGTATATCGAATGTGCCCTAATCCATATTGTTTCCATTATCACCGCAAGTGAGGTCCTTAAAAAAATAATTTTAGTTTTGTTAAAAGATATAATCAATGAATTTATTTTAGGGATTGATCCTTAGTAGTTATATTTGGAATTTATGAAAGAAAATTATACTCACAGGTTTTAGCTTATTCTAAGGTATTGGATTTTGAAAATATAAAAGCACAAAGTACAAAAGTAAAAATTCTTTATGAAATTTGATTGATCCATGATCCGGATTTATGCAGGAACACAATATAATACAGAAATAACCATAAACATAGAAATACAGTGGAAATAAGGCTTCATTTCATTAATATCAAATCACAGAAATATGCTTACAAACATGATGGAAATAAAATAGCTAGGGTGCCGGTAGCGAATCTCTGAGAAGAGATGTGGTGGCTACAGACATCTGAACTGTGTTATAATGAGGCTCGAGGACCTATTTATTATGGATAAACAAT
The DNA here is from genome assembly GCA_034641835.2 of Pinus albicaulis. Taxonomy (NCBI): domain Eukaryota; kingdom Viridiplantae; phylum Streptophyta; class Pinopsida; order Pinales; family Pinaceae; genus Pinus; species Pinus albicaulis. The sequence continues at coordinate 376,373,842 of CM076583.1, forward strand.
GGAGAACTCTAAACGTCCAAAAACCTAACCCTAGGAGATGAAACGCCAAAAATGTGGGCCCCGTTTGGTTAAATTGGCGTTTCAACTACCCGGGGATGTAACTTCGGCATACTATCTCCGTTTGGGGCTTCAAAACGGCTCCGGAAGTTCAGGACCCAAAAAACTGCTAAAAATAGTAAGTTGTGAAAAAACTGAAAGAGACAATGGTGGGGCCCCAAGTGGAATAGGTGGGTGGCCACCAATATCCACTTGGATCATTCCTCCTCCCTTAGGAAGCAATGGTCCCCATTGCGTTGAGTTCCTCCATGAGATGAGGAAACTTTTGTTGAACTTGGTCGCTAGTGAAGCACTTTCCTTGGTGCAGGATTTGGCCATGTTTGACAACCCGATACAGTTGGATCTTCTGTCGGCGAGTGCTCTTGATTTGCATGTCCATGATACAGTCTGTGGTGGCCTATTCCATGTAGTCTAGGTTTAACTCTTTTGGTGTGAGTTCTTCTGCAATGTTAGAGGTGTCCAACAGAGGTGGGAAGTAGGGACGAAGGTGGTCTACATTGAATACTGGGTGCAGACCAAGGAATGGTGGAATACTGAGCTCGAAGGCATTTTTCCCTACAGCCTTGGTGATGGTGTACGGCCTAGATTAGAGTGGGCGAATCTCAAGGTGGGGTCCATTGAGGTGCTCCTTCTGCAAATGTAGCCACAAATTTTCGCTCACCTGGAAGTTGTGTGGCACCTGATGTTGATCATGTCGTTGCTTGTAATTAGCATTGGCTCTGTCCAATATGTCATGAACCTGTTGGCAGATGTGCTGAATGCACTCGATAAAGTTGTTTGCTTTATTAGCTTCATACTGGACCTGAGCCGAATCGGCCTGAGTACCTGCAAATGGCATGGCTACGTCAATGGGACATAGTGGATGGAATCCCAAGCCCAACTGAAAGGGGTTGTGGCTGGTTGAGCTGTGGAGAGCCTGATTATAACTGTGTTGTACATAGGGAAGGCTCTCATCCCATGTGCGTGGATGCTTTGAATTGTACATGTGTAGAATTTGTACAATCATCCTATTGACGACCTCTATCTAGCCATCAGTTTGGGGATGGAAAGCTGTGGACTTGGTGAGCTTGGTGCCCAACATTGACCAGAGGCTGGACCAAAATGTGCTGAGGAACCTGCTGTCATGATCTGATATGATAGACTGTGGGATCCCAAAGTGCACCCACACTCGTTCAAAGAAGAGTTTAGCAGTGGCTTCTGCTGTGATATTCTTCTTGCAGGCCGCCATAATGGCCATCTTTGAGAATCAGTCGACGACAAAAAAAACACAATCATTTCCATGCTTAGTAGAAGGAAGGCCTGACATGTAATCCATGGAGATGGATTCCCAAGGTCGACTAGGGGTAGATAGAGGATTATAGAGCCCTTGCTTCTTAATGGCCGGTTTGGCAATGGCACAAGCAGTGCAGGATCTGATGTACTTCGCGATATCCTGTCGAAGGTTCGGCCAATAGAAATACTTCTGCAGTACTGCCACTTTTTTCTCGACCCCAAAATTCCCAGCGACTCGACTGTAGTGCACTTCCCTTATCATCTTGGCATGCTTGCTTGAAGGAACACAATGGTGTCCCAAGTGACATAATAGTGCATCTGGGAGGTGAAAATTAGGAACTTGCATTACCCCCAAGAGTGCCTTGTATGTGTAGTTGAATTTTGGATTGCTCTTGTAGAGAATTGGCCAAACAGAAGTCTCATGCCCACAAGAGTTGAGAACGGTGGTTATGGCCAAGATCGGTGGTCGACTGAGGTAGTCTGCAACATTATTGGTGCTACCATTCTTGTACTTGATGTTCAAATGAAATTGTTGCAGATATGTGGACCACTTCTGATGGCAGTCATTCTACAACTTCCCTTGTGTCTGTATGAACTGCAGGGGTTGGTGGTCTGTGTGGATGATTGTCTCCTTCCCCAAAATGTAATGATTCCATTGTCGACAAGCCTGCACAATGCAATACATTTCTATGTCATAAGTGGGATACTTTCGAACTATGTCGGACAATGTCTCACTGTGATATGCCACTAGATGTTGAGTAAGAAATGCCCCAATATCATAGTCAGAGGCATCTGTCTCGATCTCAAATGGTTGTTGCAAGTCTGGTAATGTGAGAATTGGGGCAGAACAGAGGCGATGTTTCAATTCTATGAACGCCTTTTGTTGAGATTCCGACCAACAGAATTTTTCTTTCGCTCCTCCCTTGGTGACTTGACTCAAAGGCCAAGTGATATGAGAGAATCCCAGCATGAAACTAAGGTAGAAATTAGCAAGACCCAGAAAGCTGCAAAGCTCTGTTAGGGTGGTTGGGGCTGGCCAATCCCGAATGAATTAGATATTGGTTGGATCCACATGCACCCCCCTTTCATCAATAATGTATCCCAGATATTGAACCTGGGTCATGCCAAAAGTGCACTTCTCCAAATTGGCACAAAATTTTTGTTGCTACAGTGTTTGGAGGACTTCTCGGATGTGGCGGAGATGTTCTTCCCAAGTTTGGCTGAAGATCAGAATGTTGTCCACATATACCACTATAAATGAGTTGGTGAATGGACGCAAGATGTCATCCATCAACCTCATGAAGGTTACGGGAGAATTTTTCAATCCGAAAGGCATGACAAGCCATTCGAAAATACCCTCCTTGGAATTTAGGGCAGTCTTCCACACATCAGAGGGTTTGATTGGTACCTGGTGATACCCAGACTTCAAGTTGATCTTGCTGAAATATTTTTCCCATTTGAGTTGGTCCATAAGGTCATCAGTCCGTGGGATCGGGTACCTATTCCGGACAGTGATATTTTTCAGCTCCCGATAATCAATACAAAGTCTCCAAGAACCATCCTTCTTTTGTACCAACATGATCATGCTCCCACAGGGCAATGAAATTGGCCGGATGTGACCTTTCTACAACAGCTCCTAAATCTGCCTCTTGATTTCATCATTCTGTAGAACAGAGTGCCTATAGATTGGTCCATTGGGTAGCGGCACATGTGGGGTCAAGTCAATGGGGCTCTTGACCTGACAGTGTAGAGGCAACCTTGTGGGTGAGGTGAGGATGTCCCCTTACTCCTCCACAACCTTGTCCATTTGTTGTTGTCGTATAGAGGAGCCATGTCAGGAGGTCGTGGCCAGAATCTTCTTCTTTCCCTATGGGTGGATCATCAGGAAAACAAATTTCCTAGTTTGGGAAATGAGCTTACTTCATTGTTTTGCAGTAACCAAAAATATAGTGGGAGGCAATGGTAGCTCAGGTATCCTGTAGAATTTATTTCCAAAAGTAAAAATAATAGTGCGAGGCTAGGACTCATACACAACATTTCGCTTCCACAAGTATGGTTGGCCTAATAATACATCAAAAACATCAATAGGAGCAATGTCACACAATACCTCATCCGTGAAGGGTTTGATGCTATAGGGAAGGTGACACTGCTGGCTGGCGTGGAGATCACGTCCTTGGTGAAGCCACCCGATGGTGTATGGTTGTGGGTGCATTGTGGTCGGAAATCCCAACCACTTCATGAAATCTGCTGAAATGAGTTTCTTTTGGCTCCCATTGTCGAAAATGAACTGTAGTAGGGAACCCTTTACCCACATCTGGGAGTGGAAGAGACGCTCTACGTCCTCTGGATCTTCATAGTGGCAAAAATGGCGTTGGGTTCCGCATCAATAAAATGCTTCCCTTTGTCATTCACCTTGTCAGGTTTTGATTCAGAGTCGGAGCATGCATCTAATTCAGAAGCCTTCATCTTGGCCACCAGCGACTGCTTGGCTTGACACTCACTTGTGTTGTGAGTGGAGCTCTTATGGAACTCACACCACTTTCCCGTGTCCTTCTTTGGCTTTGCGGTGTTGTTCTTTGCTTGTGTCTTTGGTAGGTTTTCTTGGCCCGCCATGCCTTGGATTTGTCATGTGTTCTGCGGTTTGGGGGCACCTATCCCTTGCTTTTGATTCGTATATCCAAAGTCTCGCTTCTATTTGAATTTCTGCTCAATCTTGGCAGCATACTAGTATGCCGTACCAAGCGAGGAGATGTCAAGGAACTCCATTTCCTCCTGAATGTATTTGTGTAGACAACCATGATACTTTAGCACCAAATGTTTCTTTGAATCTTTGATACCTAAATTTGTGTGGAGGGTATGGAGAGGGTATTATCACTACTATTTATCACTTTGTTACCCTTGAGCGTGGTCAGTATGTAACACAATATAAAGCAGAGATAGTATTGTTCCTTGATGGCATCTCGGAAATAATTCCAAGTGGGTACGGCCAAGAACAGAGAGGGTTTTGTCTCGTTCTTTTTCTCACAGTAGGTTTCCCACCAGTCCTTGACATGGGGGTAGCTTTGAGGAGTGCAAAAATAATCTTCTCCTAGTCGGAAAAGTTATGAACTGAGAAATATCCTTCTAACAGATTCAACCATGTATCTATGGCATTTGCATCTATTTGACCCTCAATAGAATTTAAGTTTACTTGTACAAAGGAGTTGCGCCTCAGGAGTGGCTGTTTGGTTTGAATCTTACAGATGCTTATGGTGGGAATTGGTGGGTTGCAGACATAGGGTCATCCACGATTCGTTCCTTTGTTTTTCGAGGGAGCTCTGAAACCATTATTTTGATGGGATCTCCCCATCTCTCATCTTTCTTCCCAGGTCCCCCATGGGCGTTCATCGGGGTTTGCGGGGCTCGTCCCAAAGGTTCCACTGATCCAGACCCTAACTCCTTATACCACATTTTATTTGGGGCATGCAAAGAAGGATGCAGAAAAAAACACGCTCAGCTTCAATGATCCAAATTTATCCAGGGAACGCAACACCAGCCCATAAATAACCATAAGGTAAATGCAGCAGAAATAAGGCTTCATTTCATTAATATCAAATCAAAATATTCACAAACATGATGGAAATAAAATAGCTGGTTAGGCAGCAATCAGAAGAGATGTGGCCTTCTGAGACCTCTGAACTATGTTACAATGAGGCTTGAGGGCCTATTTATTATGGAGAAACAATGGAGAACTCTAAACGTCCAAAAACCTAACCCTAGGAGATGAAGCGCCAAAACTATGGGCCCCGTTTGGGTAAATTGGTGTTTTAACTTCCCTGGGACGTAACTTCAGCATACTATCTCCATTTTGGACTTCAAAATGGCTTCGGAAGTTCAAGACCCGAAAAAATGCTAAAAATAGTAAGTTGTGAAAAAACTGAAAGAGACAATGGTGGGGACCCAAGTGGAATAGGCGGGTGGCCACCAATATCCACCTGGATCAATCCAACAACATTAATTTTCTTCAAACTCTGTATGCAACATTATGTTCCATGGAAAACTCCTATCGGGCATTTTTCCAAATTAAGAAAAGGTCGTGTGTGCTTGAACATGTTTTAAAGGGAAGCCGTGACTGTAAACTTTTTTTGGTAAATTTTATATGGAATTTTTTGTATTATCCACAGTGAAAGGATATGAAGGTTTTTTCCAAATTAATAAAAGGCCATGTGTGCTTGAACATTTTTTAGAGGGAAGCTGTGACTTTAATTTTTTTTTTTGGTAAATTTTATATGTAATTTTTTTTTCTTATCCATAGTGAAAGGATATTCAAGACAATTTCTACTTACCTAGAATAGGAGACGTTGAGGATGCAGAGGAAGCAAAGGATGTAGAGGAAACCGAGGATGCCGAGGACAATAAGGATGCAGAGGACACAAAAGACACAGAGGATGTCAAGGAATCCTGCACACAAACTACCAAAAAAACAACATTACTACCAAAAAAACTAAATTACTACCAAAAACTACAAAACACAAACAGAACCACAACAACATAGCTTACCTATGCGCACACAGAGGATGCAAAGGATGTTGAGGATGCAGATGACACCGAGGAATCTTGCACATAGACTACCAAAATAAGAACTTTACTACCAAAAACCAAAATTACTATAAAAAACTACAAAACATAAACCAATATGCAACAACATCGCTTACTTACCCACTCTCCAATGGTTAGGGAATGGTAACGTTCAACTAAAAATGCGGTAAATATTTTTGTGGTCTGCGAGCCACTATATTAATAAAAAAAATATCATTCGAACTTTTGACGTTGGTTTTTCGATCTCTGGCAAAACATCTGGTTTCCGACGTTTTAACATAGATGAAAAAATAAGTTCGGTAAACAATGGAAGAAGTTTGGCCGAACTAATTTCGAAAGTTCGGCCAAACATTCGAAACAGTGAAATTTTCATGCGTGTTTCTTACAAAAGTGTAACCCACCTTTGCGTTTCCACCATATGGCGAATTGAAAATTACTTCCAAGAGCCATTTAGGGACATAATATGATTCTTTCTAAGGGTCTAAACACCAAACAAACCAACATAAATGAGTTTTGTAAGCTACTAAAGTTTTGTTTTCCTGAGGCCCATATGAGAATGTTAACCAAAATTTATTGAGTGTGTTTTGTAAAATTGATCCCCTTCTGAAATTTTTTGATTGACCTTTATTGAACAAAACCTTATCTCCAAATATATTCAAATAAATTAGTTTTCAACCTATGGATTCTTAAGGGTGGAGAGGTGTGCCTAGTTGTAACCTAGTTCTAGGAGTCCAATGGAACCAATAGTTTTCAATTTGAGTCTCAATTTGGAATTTCTGAAAAATTGAAGCTCGCTTCCAAGATGTAGAGGAAGCCAAGGACGTAGAGGAAGTTGAGGATACCGAGGACACCGAGGATGCAAAGGACACCGAGGACATAAAGGATGCTAAGGAATCGTGCACACAGACTACCAAAAAAACAACATTACTACGAAAAAACTAAATTACTACCCAAAATTACATAAAAAAATAGACTCGCAACAACATCGCTTACCTACCCGCACGCAGAGGATGCAGAGGATGTCGAGGATGTGGAGGACGCCGAGGAATCCTGCACACAGACTACCAAAATAGCCACATTACTACCAAAAAACCAAATTACTATAAAAAAATACAAAACAAAGACAAATATGCAACAAAATCACTTACATACCAGTTATCCAATTGTTAGGGAATGATAACATTCAACTGAAAATGTGATAAATATTTCTGCGGTCTGCGGGCCACTATATTTATAAACAAAAGTTCGGTTGAAATTTTGATGCCGATTTTTCAATCTCTGAAAAAAAATCTGTTTTCCGATGCCGTCAACATAGACGACGGAATAAGTTCAACAAACGGTGGAAGAATTTCGACCAAACTAATTTCAAAAGTTCAGCTGAACTTTTGAAAGAGTGAAATTTTTGCACGCGTTTCTCACAAAAGTGTAACCCACCTTTGCGTTTCCACCATATGACGAGTTGCAACTTGCTTCCAAGATCCATTTAGGGACATAATATGATTTTGTATAAGGATATAAACACCAAACAAACCAACATAAATGACTTATGTAAGCTACAAAATTTGTGTTTGGCTAAGGCCCATATGAGCACATTACCCACAATTTCTTGAGTGTGTTTTGTAAAATCGAACCCCTTGTGAAATTTTTTCAGTAAACTTTATTAAACAAAACCCTATGTCTAAAGATCTTAAATGAGTTTTCGACCTACGGAGTCTTAAGGGTGGGGAGGTGTGCCTAGTTGTAACCCAGTTTTAGGCGTCGAATGGAACCAATAGTATTCAATTTGAGTCTCAATTTGGAATATATGGAAATTTGTAGCTCGCTTCTAAGATGCATTTAGGGAAAAATTGTGAATTTTTTCTAGGGGTATAATAAACTAACTTAGTAACAAAAAATTCTTATGTATGCATTCAAATTTATGTTTGCCAAGGTCGACGTGAGCACACTACCCATGATCAATCGATCCAACATTTTAAAAAATCCAACCCCTTGTGAAATTTTTTCATTCATCACTACTAAGAAAAACCCTAACGTTGAATACACTAAAATAGATTAAATTTTGATGTATGGAGTCCTAGTCAAGGGGTTCCTTAGTTATATCTCAATGAAATAACTCTAACAGAATTGACACTTTTCCCATCCAAGTCTCAGTTTGAATTTTATGGAGAATTTCAACTTGCTTCCAAAATTCTTTTCAGTACATATTGTGACTTTTGTCCATGGGTATAAAAAAAGTAACCCAACAGTAGAAATTAGTTTTGTAAGCTTTAAAATATGTGTTTGGAAAAGGCCCATGTGAGCATACTACCCATGATCACTTGAGTGAGAATTTTTCAAAATCTAACCCCTTATTCAAAATTTGCATTAATATTTACTAAACAAAACCCTAGCTATCGAGAATCGAGATCCTCAAACAAACCAAGTTTTGACCTATGGAGTCATAGGAGTGGGGTGTCCCTAGCTGTAATATGCTGCTAGGTGTCCAACATATGAGTCCAAGATTTAATTTGATGGGGAGATGCAACTCACTTCCTAGATTCATTTAAGGACATATTTTGAATTTTTGTGTAGGGGCAATACAAGATGAATAATTTCTCTTTAATGCTATCTATTTTATTGGGATTCTAACAAACTATTTTTATTCCTTATTTTTCTTTTCATATCCATTTATTGATTCGATAAGATATAGATCCAAAATAATGTAAAAAGAGTAAGACCTTATATGTATATATGAATTTCAAACAATATGTTTGTACTGAGAATTTTGAGTTTAGCCTTAAATGGGGATAGTTTTGAGGATCAATGTTAAAATAAGTGTGGCCATTTTTCATAAAGGTGGAAAACTAGTTTTGTAATTTGAAACCCTTAGTTTTATGGAAATGAAAACACTAATAATGTGGCATATGGAATGTGGAAACTCCAATATAGTGAGTTCAAATTTCAGTGCATAATTCGATAATGTATGTAAACACACCATATCGACCATGCACCACAAGTTCGCAATGCTAATTGATGTATATTGAAGTGGAATTTGAAAAGCTTAGTAATTTGGAGTTTCATGGAATGTAATGTATGAATGGACTTCTTCTTTATATCATTGTGACTGATTTATACCCAACACACTATAAGAGATGCCCATAAGCGACATAATTACATGATTTCCCATAAACAATGTACATAAGTGATACTCTTCAAAGTGAGACAGGTAGTCAACATGTGACAAAATACTTATCATAAGTGACATAGTGAAGCATGAATGCACTGAAGCAATGCATAAAAGCCATGATATACCATTTTGGGTGTCACATATAAGTGATGCACCTTAAATAACAAGATATATATGATGCACATAAGCATGAACCATAAGTGACACATAATTAATGTTCTTACATGATGCACATAATTTACACACCATAAAAATCACATAATCTAAATTGACGAGTATACATAATGACTACAATATATGAGAATGTAGGTAAAGAACTTCTAATTTCTATTAGTCAATCAATTCCAATACTTATGAGTAATTGTTTTTTAAACTGTTATGAGTAATTTATACCGAACACACCATGACAGAGTCCCATAAATGAGACACTTCAACACACATAAGTGACATAATGAATTGGTACCCAACCAATGTATACAAGTGATACTCTTTAGAGTGACACGCATAATCAACGTATAGTAAGATACCTACGATAAGTGACATAATTTACAAACCATAAAAGAAACACATAATCTAAATTGACCATTATACATAATAACTGCAATATATGAGAAGATATGTAAACAACTTGTACTTTCTATTAATTAATTCCAATACTTGATCTCTACTTTATATTAATCAATTCCAATAATTGATCCCTTTCTTTTTGAAAAATATAAAGTAAAAATAACTATGAAAAAATATAAAGAATATTAAAATGGAATTTGAAAAACATTACTTTGAAATCCTTAATTTTATTTTGTAACATTTGATAACTCTACTCTACTTTCGTGGAATTTGATAATCCTATTTTTGTTCAATTTGTGAGAATATTTCGAAGCCCGAAATTGGGCATATGGATTTACCGTGTCATGGTGGATCTGTTAAAGATTTGAATTAGTTTAGGATCAGTTTAGTTAGTTTAGAGATAATTCTATTAGTTTAACTGTTTTTAACTGAATTCTATGCATATAAAAATCTCATAATAAAATCTTCAGAGTGGGTACTTTCAGAAAAATCATATTCTTCTCTCTTTTGTTTAACTCTATCATGGTATCAAAGCATTGGGGTTCTTCTTGGGAAAATGTGAACTATGGGAGATTTGTTGCTGAAGAATTGCTTGCACTCGTTGTTTGAAGCTGTCGTTTGAAGCTGCCAAGTAGTTGTTTGAAGCAGAGAAGTCATTGTTGCTTGATTTTTCACTGCAATTCCGTCCTTGTTGTTTGAACTTTCCAAGTCGTTGAATGAAGGAGCCTCTAGTGAGGAATTTGTAAGTCCTGAATTGAGTTCAGCCATCGAAGGTGCATGATTCATATTTTTAATAGTTGTGTAATCAACATTAGAGGAAGGCTGCCACAGTGTTTTACTTGATTGGTTTTAATATTTTTTCTAATTAGCGTTAGAGGAAGGCTTCCAGGTTTTTTTACTTGATTCATAGTTTAAAAAATTTGTGTAATCAACGTTGGAGGAAGACTGCTAATTTTTGTAATCAACGTTAGCGGAAGGCTTCCACCATTTTTTACTCGATTGGTTTGGTTTTTTTAACCTATTGCAAGGCTATCTTTTTTAAGGGATTTATTCAGTGTATATTAATGAGGTTGTTGACAGGAAAGGAAATATGCCTTCAATGTTGGTGTGAATATTTAATTATGACATTTATAAAATTAAGGTGTTGAGATTAAAAATATAAAAACAATATAGTTTTTTTATCACCCTCATAAAAAGTCTGTTTGTGCTATTTACTTGGAAGTGTTTTAAAAGTAGTTGTTTACATATTTTTGATTGCTTCAAACATGGTCTCGATAAGTCAGTTTGCAATCCCTATGCCTCTATTTAGTGGGAAGAATTATGATTTTTGGAGTCTTAAAATGCAAGCATGCTTACAAGGTTTAGGTTGTTGGGAATCAGTAGAATTGAGGTTCACAGAACCTGACGCAAATACAACTGCTTGAATGGCTGTTGCTCAAAGAAAACAATTTGAAGAACTTAAAAAGAAAAAAGGTAGAGTGAAGTCATGCATTTTAAATTCCTTATATGACTCTATTTTTCCTAAAATCACTACTGCTAAGAATGCTAAATCAATATGGGATATACTTAAGGTTGCTTATCAAGGAAATGATAAAGTAAAAATGGTAAAATTACAGACTCTCATAACACAATTTGAAACACTTAAAATGACTGAATCAGAAATAGTTGATCAGTTCATGACTAAAGTTATGGGTGTATTTAATCAACTTCGAATCAATGGTGAAGAACTTGAAGACCAGAGAATTGTTGAAAAAATTCTTAGATGTTTGCCTAAAAAATTTGACACGATAGTTACTGTTTTTGAGTCGAGAGAATTAAAAAAATTATATGTGAAAGAATTAACTGGTTCTTTGTTGGGTTAGGAAGCAAGAATTAATTTAGATGTCAGTACTTTAGAGCATGCTTTGAAATCTAAAGCTTCTATGGATAGAGGTAGAGACAATGGTTTTCGTGGCAGGAGAGGAAGAGGTAGACGACCGTCTAAGTCTGATGACAGATCACACGTAATTCAAACACATTCAGAGAAGTCTAAAACTCATCATAGTTGTAAGTGGATAGATAAATAAAAAATTCAATGTCACTACTGAAAAAATATGGCCATTATAAGTCTAAATGTTGAAAATTACAGCATGTTTTAAGTAAAAACAAAGCCAATGTCACAAACATTGAATGTGAAACATCAGATAATCTATTTTTGGCATGCCGAGTGACTATGCATGTACCTAATAAATATTTTTGGTTGGTAGACAACAGATGTATTAATCACATTACTGGTTATAGTGATCTGTTTTCTCATCTTGATACATCTTTCAGTTCCTCTATTGGTTTGGGTGATGATCGCGAGGTTAAAGCTTTAGGAAAGGGTGTTGTACCTATCTTAACCAAACAAAATGTTGTGAAGAATAACTATGATGTTTATTATGTACCCAATTTCAAGCATAATTTGTTGAGTGTTGGTTAGTTAGATTCACATGGTTATGATGTTAGCTTTCAAAACACTACCTGCATGATTTTTGATAAACATAGGTCTCGTGTTGCAAAGATTCCTATGACAAAGAATAGGTTGTATCAATTACAATTGAAAAGTGAGAAGTTGTATGCACATCATGTTTCAATGCCAAGTAACTCTTATCTCTGGCAATTGCGATAAGTATGAGTTTGTTGCAAATACAGCCTATGGTGAAAGGCTTTCCTGCTTTGTCTGATCATATCTCTTTTTGTACAGGTTGTATAATGGGTAAACATAAGAAAGATGGTTTTGCTTCAGCCTCTAATAGAGCCAATGAACAACTAGAGTTAGTGCATTAAAATTTTTGTGGTCCAATGCAAGAAAAATCAGTTGTTGGCAGTCTCTATTTTCTTACTTTTATTGATGATTTTAGCAGGAAAATTTGGGTGTATTTCATCAAATACAAATCTGAAACATTTTCGAAGTTTAAGGAGTTCAAAGCTGAAGCTAAAAAACAGACTGGTAAGTTTATTAAAGTTCTAAGGTCTGATAAAGGAGGTGAGTATGAATCTAACGAATTCATTGATTTTTGCAAACACCATGGTAGTATAAAACAAACGACAACCAGTTATACTCTGCAGTAGAATGGAGTCGCAGAAAGAAAGAATTGGATAATTATGAACATGGCTCGAAGTTTTCTTGAAACACAAAATTTGTCTAAAGATTTATGGACTTAAGCAGTTGCATGTTGGGTATCTATTTTGAATAGATCGCCAACTTCCAGTGTTCAAAGTTTCGTACCTGAAAAAGCATGGAGTGGACAAAAGGTAACTGTTTCACACTTTTGAGTATTTGGTTGTATTGCTTTCACTCATGTTCTAGAAAAATTAAGAAAAAAACTTGATGATAGGAGCGAAAAGTATATTTTTATAGGATATAGTGATCAATCTAAAGCATATAGATTGTTTAATCCTATAACTAAGAAGTTTTTCGTAAGTCGAGATGTGAAATTTCTAGAAGACAAGTCTTGGAATGAAAAGGAAAACAATATTTGTCTTAATCCTTTTATTCTGTTAGATGAGCATCAAGCACCTACAACAAGCACTCCAAGATTTCAGGTTCAAGGAAAAACCAGTAGTAGTTTATCAAGTAGTAGTAGTTCATCATCTTTTGAGTCTCATTCAGATAATCCTAAAATGAGAAACATAAGTGATATTTATGCACAAGACGATGTTGATGATATTGTAAATTTTGCATTTCTTTCATTTCAACCTACTTGTTTTGAAGAGGCTATAAAAGACAAAGAATGGGTAGATGGAATGAATAATGAAATCGATGCGATTGAAATAAATAAAACTTGGGATTTGGTTGATCGACCTGATGATAAACATTCTATAGGTGTCAAATGGGTTATTAAAACAAAGTTAAATGAGAGAGGAGAAGTTGATAAGCACAAAACAAGATTAGTTGACAAAGGGTTTTCACAACAACCTGGCATAAATTATGGTGAAACATTTGCACCTGTAGCAAGAATTGATATTGTTCTATTTATATTAGCTATTGCAGCACAAAACAAGTGGCCGATTTACCAAATGGATGTAAAGTCTTCTTTGTTGAATGGTGTTTTGAATGAAGATGTGTATGTTGATCAACCACCTGGTTTCGAAATCAAGAATCAAAACCATAAGGTTTACAGGTTGAAGAAAGCATTGTATGGCTTGAAGCAAGCTCCAAGAGCTTGGTACAGCGGAATAGACAATTACTTGTTGAATAATGGTTTCGGAAGGAGCGACCATGAGCCCACTTTGTATATCAAGAATGATCATGAAGGTAATATTTTGATATTGTGTCTTTATGTTGATGACATAATTTATACAGGTAACAATTAGTTAGATGAATTTAAAGCTGCAATGAAAAAGGAATTTGAAATGAAAGATCTTGGATTAATGTGATACGTCTTAGGTATCAAAATAAAAAAAACACATGATGATGTGTTTATGAGTCAACAAAAGTATGCTACTGACATTTTGAAAAAGTTTAAGATGGACAGGTGTAAACCGGTGGATACTCTGATTGAAGTTGGTACAAAGTTAAGTAAAGATGATATGGGTACTATTGTTAATTCAACTTTGTATAAGCAACTTGTTGGTAGTATTATGTATCTTACTGCTACTAGACTTGATATAACATTTGCAGCTAGTTATATTTCTAGGTTTATGGAATCTCCTAAAGATTGTCATTGGAACGCTGGAGAAAGGGTGTTAAGATACATTGTACGTACATCTACATATGGTTTATCGTATGCAGCCTCTACAGACATTAAGCTTGTTGGTTATAGAGATAGTGATTATGCATGATATATTGATGATTGGAAAAGAACTTATGGCTATGCTTTTCTATTTCGCAGAAACTTGATTTCGTGGTCATCCAAAAAACAACCCATAGTTGAGCTATTTTCAACAGAGGCCGAGTATGTTGCAGCGAATTTAGCATGATGTCAAGTAGTGTGGCTAAAGAGTCTTTTCTCTGACTTCGGATATACAAAAAATAAATCTATTTCAATCCTTTGTGGCAACACTTTCGCTATTTCCTTATCGGAAAACAATGTCTTGACCTAATAGTGTTTGACCCGACACCTACTTTATTGCCTTTTGCTTTGAAAAAACGTCTATACAACTTGCCAGACATTACTTCTTCATTCACTATAGACAAGCCCAGAACCTACCTAGCCATTTAGCGTCTGACCTGAAAAGACAGACTCAAGGCCAGGACCAGTTATGGGAAGATATTAAGGCAAAGTCGGGGAGGATGAACACATTATTTCTTCATAAAAAAAACAAACATATGGACACTCTGTTTTCACTTCATTCGTGAACTCGTATAGTGATATTGTTCTCTAATTTTATGATTCCAAGAAATAGTTAGCGGATATATATAAATTCTAAACTAAATTCTAAATTCTATGCATATATAAATCTCATAATAAAACTTTGAGAGTGTACCCTTTCAGCAAAATCGGATTCTTCTCTCTTTTGTTTAACTCTGTCTGGATCTTCGCTCGCGATGCCTCGCATGTGATCGGAAGTTCTATGAACGGGCCCTACTCGGCACTGTACTCTCCTCAATGCATGGACCCACAACTCTCCTCTCTCTAAATTAGCCCAGAAAGGGGAGCTCAGCAGGAACGTCACAATTGCAAGAAACCATTGCCTGAGTGGTAGAAGTATATCTGTAATTTGCTATGGAAGAGCGTCATGGAGGGAGCAGGGACGGCCCTTATACAACGGAAATATTTGAGCCATCTGGGGGCCTCGTGAGATTCGAACAGGCGACAAGCCTCTGAGCCCGAAGTCGAGTCGTTAAATTGGCTGCGGATCTGTCCATGGCCATAACGACAAGAGGTGGAACCGAGTGGAGCCGGGCCATCGTTCGCCAGTATCTTTCCAGACTCGAGAAAACCCACGGCCAAAAGCGAGTATTTTAATTGGATATCTTCTCCTCTTTCATCGTAGATTACGTCTTTATGAATCTGCCATGTGCTACCCTTATTTATCAAAGTTCTCAGTGGCGTGATCGGAGATTGTGACCGATTATTTGGAACTTTATAAAATATTAATTTAAAGGTGGGGAATGTCCAAGTATTTCACTCATGGGAGAGGCTTTCAAAATGACAGGTTGAACTACAGTTGGATCTATAATAATTGCAGTTGCTTTGAATTAATTTCTAACTGTAATTGATCTCTTATTCTAAAAGTAGTATTGTGGAAATAAATATATGGGATGACGCTAGTGATTGATGCAGTGGACATAAATATATGGGATGATGCTAGTGATTGATGCAGTAGAAATGCGTTTTAATCATTAAATTTTATTTCAAAAAATTATCGTGGACATAAATATATTGGATGATTTAGTGATTTGTATTGTAATTTTCATTAAAAGAAATTTATAAAATACAGATTTCTAATTATTAAATTTGATATTTTTAGTTATTAAATTTATAATAAAATTATATATATTTATAAAATACATTTTAATTATTAAATTTGACATTTTTAGTTATTAAATTTATAATAAAGGTATATAAATTTATAAAATACATTTTAATTATTAAATTTGACATTTTTTAATATTTAAATTTTATAATATATATATATATATATATATATATATATATTTATTTCTGAACTTAACATATTTTAATTAATAAATAATTATTATTATTTTTTATTTTTCAATATATTATATTACTATTTCAAATTAATATAATATTTTTTTCTTTTTTTCAATATACTATATTACCAGTCCAAAATAATAATAATTCGATATTATATTATATTTTTTTGTTTTTTCAATATATTATATTACTATTTCAAATTAATATAATATTTGTCTTCTTTTCAATATATTATATTACGAGTCCAATATAATATAGTTGGACAACTATAAATTTTAATATTAATTTGTTTAATTACCATATATATTTTAAATAAATTATATTTTTTTATATCACTTCCGTTTTAATTATTTATTGCAATAATATTTGATTTTAATAATATTCAGATAAGTATAATAGTTAATATAAATTTACTTATTTATTTTATCATTATTTTTTAAAACAAAACAAAATTTATTATCTAATATCAAAATATATGATTTCAGTATTATACTTATTATATTACTTTTAAAAAAATAAAATAAATTTTATTATTTAGTATCAAAATATATGATTTCAATTATTAAATTTTATAATAAAGTTATATATATTTATTTATGTTAAAATATTTTTGAACTTAACATATTTTAATTAATAAATAATCACTATTAATTTAGTATAATATGTTTCCTTATTTTTTAAATATATTATATTACTATTTGAAATTAATATAATATTTTTTTCTCATTTTTCAATATATTATATGATATTGGCCTAATTAATATAATATTTTTTTCTATTTTCTCAATATATTTTTATGATATTGGACTAATTAATATAATATATTTTTCTCATTTCTTCAATATATTATATTACGAGTTCAATATAGTTAGACAACTATAAAATTTAATATTAATTTGTTTAATTATTATATATATTTTAAATAAATTATATATTTTTATATTTATTCTATGTTAATTATTTATTGCAAAAATATTTGATTTTAATAGTATTCAGATAAATATTATATTTAATATAAATTTAAATAATTATTATATTACTTTTTAAAAAATAAAATAAAATATATTATTTCAAGATATGAATACTAGATACTGAATTTTAACAAATAAAATGGATACTAATTTAGTAAAAACATTACATAAGCTCATTTAATATCAATAAAAATTTAGTGAAATTTATAAATAATAAAAGTAAAAAATTCGACAACTTAAATAATCCATAATTTACCAACAACTCCATCTTAAATATTTATATTTTGTTGAATGAACGTATTAAATAAATCTCCATACATTGTTCACACATGGTAGATATTTAGATTTTCTTCAATAAATATATGAAATAGATCTCCATACATCACTCACACACATGCTTGGTAAGGATCATTGTGCATTGGATGCTTGGTAAGGATCATTGTGCATTGGTTTAGTATGGCTTGAAAAAGGCCATGTGCCAACATCTTACGAAGAAATTTATTCAAGGTTTTTGAACTACACTTTTTTATTTTTTTATATTGCAAATAAATTACATTATAAATAAGTTATAATATATTTTTCTATTTTTATGTTGCAAATAATATTATGTAAAATGAAACTTTTATTACTTTCAAATATCGAATGAAATATAGACTGATTCATAACGCCAACACCCAAGTTTTGGAATTTGAAATACAGAGGCCAAACTAGATGTATCCTATTGAGATTCAGAATAATATCAATTAGGTTAAAGAAGAGTTGATGTATTTATTTCTATTTTTCTCTTTACAAAAGTACTTCATAAGGCATGCTTGTGGATGCCTCTTGAATTCAAAAGTAGAGAGGCTATGAGTTTCTTTTGCAACATATGGTGCAATTGCTAATTATTTCTCTATTATATATAGATATATCTAGTGCAAATATTTACATGGTTTTCTCGTTCTGTGAATCATTTATATAACTAATTATATATTTCATAAAATGTAATTATTTGAAAGTTTATTGTTTTATTTTTATAATTATGTTTGTTTTATTAGACAAATAACTTATTTTAATTTAATAGAATGTTGTTCCCAAAATTATAAAATTCAATCAAGCCTCGAGACCTTATAAAATAATTTATTTCCCTTGCAAATAACACTTATCCTTAATAACTCAAATAAATAAAATATCTCAAAAACTTAATTTTAATTTTATCTTTTTAAACTTTTCAGTTGTCAATTTTGGATGTGATGTCTGTCATTGAATGGAACCACTCTCCCTATCAATACTGATCATGTTGGGGTGATTGTTAAGCCACATTTTCATTAATAATAATAAGTAATCAATAAATTCAATCATCACCAACCAGCCAAACTACATCCTATTTCCATCTAGACATCAAAAACACAATTCTTATTGGAAAAAACAAATTCACCTCCTACCCACTCAAAATCCACACAAAATCCCCATTGATATTGATTTAATTAAATTCTTCAAAAATGGTGTGTGCATCTTGAGAACCATCAAAGCCATTATTGACAGCCCTGATAAAAGTGCGTGAACATATTCAAAACCAATAGAGCCATGAGTGGTTGTCCTGATACTGTAAGAAACCACTTTGTAGAGCCTGAAATAGGACTTCTGGAACTTAATATAGACAATTATATATTCATAATTGTAATCATTGAGATTCATCTTAAACTTTCTTAAAACTTAGATAACCAAACACCCATGCAAAAACTTATGTAACTAAAAATCCATGCAAAATTTTAGTAATGCAAGTATCTAAATTTATTATATCAGTGGTCTACTGCCTATGTTGACCTCGCAAGAGGTAATATGTAGATTCATTATTCTGTCACTGCATGTAAAAGCCCAAAATTGTGTTCAAGAATTGTGAAGCATCCACTCTAAAATTTCATAGATACTATAAATCTATGTCCATTTTAAAATTTCATAGAGAGCACAACTCTATCTTTAGAAATCACATATTACAATACTCCAGCCTCACCTCTTAAAGGCATTTCATTATGAGACTTCTAATGGATATAAGAGATAAAACAGTTCAACACACAAAAAGGATTGCCACCAATTTCAAACTCTCATTAGTAGACCAAATTTAAAAATCCCATCTTTTGGCAGTATAGCTTGACCTCTTGGGAACATTATGTAAGTGGATATTATATTAATAAAAAAACGCATCCGTTTAATTACCAAAATTTAGTTCACCAACCTAATCAAATTTCATATATAGTGAAATTGAGGTGTCTCCTCTACCGCAATGTAAGGCTTATTATATACAATTACATAACCATGTAAGGCTTATTATATACAATTACATAACCATGTAGTAAGTTGGCCAACCAAAAATTTGGGAGTTGCGTGAAAAATTTTCAACAACAAAATCTATAAAAATATTATTATTTACGCTGTAAAGCATCCCTCTTTGAAAGAAACTCCCCTCAACTGCCACTTGTACCATTGTGTACCATTGATTTTGATGTTAGATGATTGAAATAATATCTACCTTAGGATTGAATATTGTTACTAATCTGTTAAATAAATAATAGTAATAAGGAAAATCGTTTTAGGTTAGGTCGTATTGGCCTTCTGGTGTTCAGATTGAAGACTTATACCTTTTTTTATCATGATGCAGAGACAAATTGGTAGCTGATTTAGGGATTTTTCTTCTTATGGGTGGACAATGCAAGCAAGCATGGCATTCTATTGGAGGTTGTTCAAGTTCTGTCAGACTTGAACTTAAATATCAACAACACTTATGTTTCTTTAGATGGGAGATTGTTCATGGATGTTATCCTGCAATTAATGATATTGTGTGTATGTTTTTTCAGGTTAATACTATTTACCATTATTTTTGTCCCGCTCATACAATTTCTTCTAGTGGTGTAGTATTCTATGTCACAAACGACAATGGAAAAAAACTTACAAACAAAGGGGTAATTACATACATTGAGAAGGTAAGATTGAATTTAGTCCAAGAAAGAGAAAAAATTCATAAATTTTTCTGTTTCTGAAGATAAGTCCCCTCTTCATATTTTATGCGACCTGAATCATTCATTCATTGTGCTCAAATTAATTTCAATTAGGTTAAAGAAGAGTTGCGGTATTTATTTCTGTTTTTATCTTTACACGAGTACTAAATCTAATGAGAGAAAACAACAACATTCCAGGTGTTAAAGCATTGGTGTCAATGGGATTCACTCACATAGAGAGGCGACTGCATCAATTGATGTTTTTTGACTAGGAATATGAGAAACTGGATGAAAATGGAGCCAAGGTGCCTCCTCCCCTCAACGACAACACCAAGCCTCTTTTAATTGTTGCCAAATATTTGGAAAGATGTTATTCTATGGTGAATGTTCAGTGTAAAGAAAGTCCTAAGCTCCTCTTCGATATTTTTTGCACCTTGACAAATATGGAGCATGTTATCTTTCATGCCATTATAAACTCACAAGGCCCACAAACTTGGCAGGTACAGATCCAACACTCAAAAGGGGCTTGGTATTTCAACCGGTGTTCTTTTATAATGTTTCTTTCGTTCTTTGATTTGTTAAAACGGCTAAAACTAGATGTACCCTAATGAGATTGAGATTATTTTCAATTAGGTTAAAGAAGAGTTGCAATATTTATTTATTGATTTCTCTTTACAGGAGTACTAAATGTAATGAGAGGAAAAAACAAAATTCGAGGTTCTAAAGAATTGGTGTCAATGGGATTCAGTCACACAGAGAGGCGGTTGCATCAATTGATGTTTGTTGTCCAGGACTATGAGAAACTGGACGGAACTAGAGCCAGGGTGCCTCCTCCCGTTAATGACAACACCAAGCTTCTTTTAACTGTTGCCAACTATTTTGAAATGGGTTATTCTGTGGTGAATGTTTAGTGTAAAGACAGACCTAAGCTCCTCTTCGATATTGTTTTCACCTTGAAAGATATAGAGTATGTTGTCTTTCATGCCACTATAGACTCACAAGGCCCACAAACTTGCCAGGTACAAATCCAACACTCAAAAGGGGCTTGATATTTCAGCTAGTTTTCTTTTATTCTAATGTTTCTTTCATTCCTTGATTTGGTAAAACGTGTAAAAATAGATGTATCCTAATGAGATTCAAAATTTCAATTAGGTTAAAGAAGAGTTGTGGTATTTATTTATGTTTTTTTGTTTACAGGAGTACTAAATGTAGTGAGAGGAAACAAAAAAATTCGAGGTGCTAAAGTGTCGGTGTCAATGGGATTCACTCACACAAAGAGGCGGCTGCATCAATTGATGTTTGTTGACCGAGACTATGAGAAATTGGATGGAACTGGAGCCAGGGTGCCTCCTCCCCTTAACAACAATGCCAAGCTTCTTGTAACTATTGCCAACTGTTTGGAAAGGGGTTATTATGTGGTTAATGTTCAGTGTAAATACATGCCTAAGCTCCTCTTCGAGATTTTTTGCACCTTGACAGATACGAAGTATGTTTTCTTTCATGCCACTATAGACTCACAAGGCCCACAAACTTGCCAGGTACACATCCAGCACTCAAAAGGGGTTTGATATTTCATCTGGTGTTCTTTTATTCTAATGTTTCTTTCATTCTTTGATTTGTTAAAATGGGTAAAACTAGATGTGTCCTAATGAGATTCAGATTAATTTCAATTAGGTTAAAGAAGAGTTGCGGTATTTATTTATGTTTTTCTCTTTACATAAGTACTTCATAAGGCATGCTGATGGATGTCCCATGAATTTAGAAGCAAAGAGGCAACGAGTTTCCTTTGCAACATATGGTTCAATTGCTAGTAGTGAAAATATTTACATGATTGTCTCATTCTGTGAATCATTTATAAATAATTATATGTTTCATAAAATTTATTTATTTAAAAGTTTATTGTTTTCTTTTTATAATTATGTTTGTTTTATTATATAAATGACTTATTTTAATTTAATATAATGTTTCTCCCAAAATTATAAAATTCAATCAAGCCCAAAGAACTTATAAAATAATTTATTTCCCTAGAAAAATACTCTTATCCTTAACTAACTAAAATAAATAAGATATCTCAAAAACTTAATTTTAATTTTATCTTTTTAAACTTTACAATTGTCAATTTTGGATGTGATGTCTGCCACTGAATGGAACACTCTCCCTATCAACACTGATTATGTTGGGGTGATTGTTAAGTCGCATTTTCATTAATAAAAACAAGTAATCAATAAATTCAATCATCACCAACCAAGCCAAATTACATCCTATTTCCATCTGGAAATCAAAACTGGCATCAGCTAGTAGCTTAAGCTACCATAGAACACATTTATTATTGGAAAAAAAAAATCTTCCTCCTACCTACTCAAAATCCCCATTGATATTGATTTCATTAAATTATTCAAAGCCATTAGTGATAGCCCTGATAAAAGTGTGTGAACATCTTCAAAACTAGTAGAGCCATGAGTGGTTGTCCTGATACTGTAAGGAACCACTTTGTAGAGCCTGAAATAGGACTTCTGGAACTTAATATAGACAAATGTATATTAATAGTGTAACCATTGAGAGTCATCTTAAACTTTCTTAAAACTTAGATAACCAAACACCCATGCAAAAACTTATGTAACTAAAATTCCATGCAAAATTTTAGTAATCCAAGTATCTAACTTTATTATATCAGTGGTCTACTCCCTATGTTGACCTCTCAAGAGGAAATTTGCAAATTCATTATTATGTTACTGCATGTAAAAGCCCAAAATTGTGTTCAAGAATTGTGAAGCATCCACTCTAAAATTTCATAGATACTATAAATCTAGGTCCATTTTAAAATTTCATAGATACTATAAATCTAGGTCACTGAATGGAACACTCTCCCTATAAAAACTGATTATGTTGGGGTGATTGTTAAGCTGCATTTTCATTAATAAAAAAAACTAATAAATAAATTCAATCATCACCAGCCAAGCCAAATTACATCCTATTTTCATCTAGACATCAAAACTGGCATCAGCTAGTAGCTTAAGCTGCCATAGAACAGAGTTATTATTGGAAAAAACAAATTGACCTCCTACCCACTCAAAATCCCCTTTGATATTGATTTCATTAAATTCTTCAAAAATGGTCTGTGCATCTTCAGAACCATCAAAGCCATTAGTGACAGCCCTGATAAAAGTGTGTGAACATCTTCAAAACCAGTAGAGCCATGAGTGGTTGTCCTGATACTATAAATAACCACTTCGTAGATCCTGAAATAGGACAACTGTATATTCATATGTATGGTATTGAGAAATTAAATGATCAATGAGTAGGTTGGCAAACTAGAAAAATGGGGCTTACATGAACCATGCTCAAAAAATTAATCTACACAGATATGGTTAAAGCTTCATAGATAAGTGAAGCAAGATAATAAAGAATTCTTAAAATTTGTTTCTTCCATTTCCAATAATTAGAGTAATTGGAGTTTGGATGAGTAATATAGTTAAAAATCACTCTACACAGAGATCATTAAAGTTTCATAGACAAGTGAAGCAAGTTAATAAAGAGTTCTTAAAATTTGTTTCTTCCATTTCCAAGAATTGGAGTAATTGGAGTTTGGATGAGTAATATTGTTAAAAATAAGTCTACACAGAGTTCATTAAAGTTTATAGACATATTAAGGAAATACGCTGAGGATTTTTTAATAGGTGTTTTTTCCATTTCCCAGAATTGAAGTTGGGATGAGTAATATTGGTTAAAAACAATTTTGTTGTGTCAATTAGGTTTATTTCAGGTGGTTGGGAGGAATGAGTTTTATCCTCTCCATCTAGTTTCAATTCTTGTAAATGACGTGTTGAATTTTAATGAACAACACATTGATATAATGACATGAAATGTTGTTGCATTTTATTAGTATATCATTTGTAACTCTGAAGAAAAAACACTAATCCTACAGTCCAACTTTTTATAATAATAGAAATATTGATGTAATGGCTTGCAGGGTTGCTGTTGAATAATATATTCTTTGTAACTTAAGAAAAATACAAATGAGTCTTGTCGTGAAACTTTTATAATATTTTGAAGTAATGTTCCTCCAACAATGCAAGAAAAATTACCACACTTGGCTTCATTAATTCACCATGAAATAATCTATTGTCTTCAACTTCTATGAAATACCAACTGATAACTCCTATATCTTTTGCAAACCCAAATTAAACCTCCTTGAGGAAAATTGTTCAACCATTTCTCCACATTATAATTAAAAAGGTGACACTGGCATATACTACACTATACAATGAGATTTGGAGAAATTAGTGTATCTGATTTTTTTTTTCAAAACAGAGGAGATACAGAGTTCTCCTTATCTGATGGAACGTCTCACCTCTATTATGTCATGGAATTACTGTTATAATACTTTGGAATGATCATTCCCAGTCACAACTTTTACAGTTTGGATGCAAGGGATTTTGAAAAGAACAAAGTTGTAAGTTGGAATAAGAAATTTTCATATGAAATAAATATGTAAATAACGTTTATAGAATAAACTCCAAAACACATGTCCAATTCCTACTACAATCTAAGTGCCGGGCTACATTTATATTTTAAGGATATTACAAGACAAAAAAGGATAAAAGAAAACAGGTAATCTTCACAAACTTAGCTATGTAACCATTATGTAAAATGAAACTTTTATTGCTTTCAAATACAGACTGATCCATAATGGCAACACCCAAGTTTTGGAATTTGAAATACAGAGGCCAAGTTCACTTTCAAATTGGATTTTAATCAATAAAACCAGTCTTCATCCAAACTACATTTCCAACCCAGGTGAGATCTCTTCCTTTGAGAGTCCTCCTAACACCTTCATACACCGAGAATGAAAATATTTCACTCTGGGCAAGCTTTCTGGAAATTAGCTCATGGGGTGGGATCCTCTCAAAATCCATCTCATCATCTTCTTCATCATCACTCTTGATGCGGGGTTTTGAAGCTAACCCAAACATTAATTATTATTAACTTATAACCCCGCCATATAAACCAGAACAATCACCTTTTTAAATATGTAACTTGTGGGACCTCTTCATGGTTTTCCTTTTCTATATTGGTCATCAACCTCCAATTCACTTACACAAAACCCAAAATTCAACATTTTTTTAAAATACCCACTTTATAACCCTTCCATGAATGATGGAATCAATAATTGCATAATATATTTAGAATGTAGCAATACTAAAACCATACATAGAAATATTTGTAAGTCGATTATATTTGATTCAGGAAAGGATTTAAAACAATATTAAAACCTTTCCCATAATATTATCACAACCAAATTTTAGACTAATTTCCATGCAGCTTCAATTGTGAGTTTCTTCGGATCAAGGAACATAACGCGAAGACCGTCAGATCTATTGAGTGCTGGACGAACAGTTCAAACCATAAAATCAAATTTATAAATTTATCGAGTCCGTCTGAAATCTTAACCTCCTTGCAACATGAAATGCTATTGTCATTAGATCAACAAAATTGGTGCGTAAGCCGTCGGAATTCCCAATACTGGACTGTCAAATTAATTTAATGAACCTCAACCCCTTTACGCATTACAACAAACTAATTTCATTCAACTCTGCGAGATTCAACAATCCGTCTAAGAAGCCATGGTATTCAAATGTTTACCATTGATAACTCTTATTTTAACCATACAACTAGATTGTATCCACTTTCAAAATGGACATGGGATTTTTTGTAAAAGGAAACAAACACACAACAATCAATTTAACCAAAACTCGACTCATAAATATTTCGAAAAGGAATTGATAAACATTGGTTTAGCAATACCAGAAATCGCTTCTCCAGGATTTTGTAATTATGCACACCATTACCAACTACAGAGGAAATAAAATAATCTTCAATTTGATTAATTTTCCATCCAATCCTCCTCTACGCATCAATCTTCAGAAATTTCTTCAACACAATTAACTCAGATCTTTATAAATTCCAAACCCCTATCTGTGCTACATTCAGGTTCGGATTTAATACTCTGACCATCCTCTGGAACCAACCAGATTCTACCAGCCATTAAGTTTCATTCTCGTGGAGTGATTTTATCAGAATTTATTCAATTAGTGTGTTATTACACAGGCATAATAATTTCATATTAGCACGTAGAAAAATAAAACAAGTGTTATTGTATTCAATTGTACAGATAAAAATAAACTCCATATGAAATCTAGATCTAGCCTAATGTATCCTTACATGTCTCTTTTACTCTCCTTTATGTCTCTATGACAATCAAATTCCTACAATTATCTATCTAACTCTTGTCCCCCTATCATCTCATATATACATGCTTAAAGTTAAAAATATATTTACATAATTATGGATTACTCTGAATCCGTGATCCTCTACATAAATCACTCAACTAAAACCTCTTTCTCCTTTTTTGACTTAACCAATTTCTCACTTTAGACTTTGAAAACCCTCAAATCCTCACTTTCATAGGATTTTTCACCTATCCCTAATATTTCTACAACTAATGAGATTTTCTCCATAAATCAATTTATAATTAAATTTCCTCAAAGTCAATGAAACTTAGGAAATAAATAAAATGATTAAGGGAACCCACTCCCTTTAGTAAATGTGAAATAAGAATCGTGGGTCTTATAAGTTTCGAATAATTCTCTTGCATCAGACTCCCCAGGTTGAAAAAATTCATGGACTCCTATTCTTGAGTCACCGAACTGCTCTATTGTAAACTTCATCAAATTTCATCTTCCAACTGGTTGTCTGTCCTCTTTCAATTGCAGGTGCATTTACTGCCTTCTCTCTTTCTCTTGGATGCCAAACTCTATTTTGTGGATGTCCTTTTTCTCTGCTGTCATGATCATTTCCTTTTCATACTTTTTTGATGCTGATATCCTGCATAAACAACTCAAACAACATAAATTTCTGCTCCTTTGTCTGATGTTGTATCGTTATCATCTCAATAAAATTGAGTCCCAACTTTATGTATTTCTTTCTGCCCTGTACTTGACTGTACATTGTGATTTTTGACTTGATCACCAACATTATCTTCTGTCTATAAACAATTTTCTTTATGTTGCCTTGTATATCCTTCCACAATTCCTTGACTTGCTGATTTTTAAACTTCCTCATGCTTGTCACCTTTGTAGTTTTCATCATCCACCTATCCAATAATTTGAGTAGAATCCTCTCAACTTCAAAATAAGATTGTTTCTTGCCTAATATAATAACATATAAACTTTCAACCACATACTGTATATTGTACCTTAAGAGACAATCCCTTAGCTGTGATAAGGAATCAGTGCTTAAGAGATTTATATGATTATATCACAGAAATATTTGTCTTTGTTTAATCACCCTCAAGTATTTATCATTAAACCCTCAAATATCAAACATAATGAATGTCTCACAATGCTATCATTTGCTCATGTTGAATGAAATGACAAGAAGAAAATGAAATAAAGAGGAACAAAATAATATCTTGTTACACAAAATATATCGCCTCAAACTCCAGAAGAATTACATGAAGGAAATAGTTAAAACAAAGGAGCGCCAAATAAGGATTTTAAATCTTGCTTACATAAGTAAAAAGACACCTCCAGCTCATTACATTGTCTTATTCAAAGATAGGAAACAAAAAATTTAAACTTGAATACATATCAACAAAAACAGATGCCAGAAACTTGCTTTTCATTCAATAATCATTTGAAATCTCTGAGTACAAAAATTGTAGTCTTGAAGGTCCAAAACTCGGAACCCTTCTTCTCCTTAACTATTACATTAAATACAATAAAAAGTAGTTGGGAACTACTATAATTGATCCTAACTATCCCAACTTCTTATAACTACGTAGGCTCTCTACAACATACCATCAAAACATCTTATTACAATTACATCATCTTGGGAAGAGTAAAATTACATAACGATTAACACCCTAATCTATATGTTGAATGTGAATTGACGACGATGCTGCTACATTTCCTGGATCAACTGATTTGTCTTTCTTTGAAGTTAAAGGATCTTTTGGAAAGTCTATCATCCAAGCTCTGCACTTCTTCCATATCTCTACTTTTTTCCTAGGTGAATGTATCAGAATGTGATACTCCAATCTGAAAGCAGTAATTTAGTTGTAAGATGGCCTTTTTGGAAATAGAGTTTTTATGAACCACAGTAGCTGAAAATGTCTCTAAAGAAAATTGATCACCGTTGCTCCCTTAAGCACCTGAGTCTTTTCATGTGTATTGTCAACTTTACTATTTATCAATACTAGTAAATTTTCATAAGAATCCCATGACAACAGACTTCCTCCAAGTCCCCAACATGACGATAGACATGCTCTTGTTATTTTTTCAAATAACTTAACAAAATAACTTACTGCTTCTTTAATTTCCATCAACTTCTTTTCTATAGCCTTTCTGTAATCATTCCTGACAATCATCTTATTGATCTCCACTGCATATAGGATTATATCTTTAATCTCATTTTCTTCTAACTCTTGATCTGTTTTAGAATTAATAAAGTCAATGAATATTTTTTCCCAAATAGCCCTATCGATTGTCTTCTGTCTATCTGTCATGACTTGTTCTTCAACTTCCTTGATGAGACTTTTCTCTTCTGCAACCACCATAAAAAAGCTTCAAATTAATGTCATTTTTGAAATGATATCATTCCAAATGATATCTTTTGCCTGTATTAAAGATATGTTCCCTTTCAGTTTTTCTTTGAGACTTTTAATCTCAGCATTAGCATTCTGACTGTCTATTTTGTATTTATTATCTTCATTTTCTGCAGCTTCAATAATCTTTGATGCAGACTTCAAATCTTCTTGAGCCTTTTTCCGATCTCTTTCTACCATCTGCAACTCAATAGTCAAATTAGAAATCTATGCTAGTGGGTCTTCATTACCTAATGGAAAATTAAAATTACAAGAATGATTATCAATATGCTTTTGCAGTGACAGTGCAGTTTGTTTTAACTTAGAGACTTCTTCCTCCTTTTTCACGAGCTGTTGTAGAAGCTTTTATTTTTCGTTCTCTACCTCTGCAACCTCTGCAGCCATTAAATGCTCTCCTGTAGGAAATTTTAACATTTTCTTCAATATAGATATCCCTGTTTCAGCACTTTGCAGAAGTTTCTGCACAACATTCCTATCATTAGGATCTACTCCAATCTTTACTATGATTTTCTTCAGCTCCTCATTCTGAATTGTTAATGCCCTAGAGTTGGCTTTCTCTAACTTTAACTGCTTAATTTATTTTCCAAGCATATTCTTTGCCTTCATTTCCATTGCATTAGTCTTTTTCAGGTCATTTACAATCAACTGGCCTGTTTTCATATGTAGGTTCACCTTATCTAGCAATGGGATTTTCTTCACATGTAAAATCACATTTATAGTATTGAAATTGTTAGAAGAACCAATTGACATATCTGAAGGATGTGATAGGGAAATTATGAATTGATATTTCTCAAGATCCATGGCAGTTAAAAGTCTTGTTTGACCTGGAGCAATTTGATATTCAGCTTGGGCCTCCATGCTGGCCTTCATCTTCTGGTTCCTCTCCGCAATTTCGGAAAACATCTGTTTGATCAGAGGCACTTGTTCATGAGTTCTCTCATGTCTCCTGGGTGAAGAAGGAAAATTTTGTTCCTATCCAAACTGTAAGGAAAAACTAGGTTGAGTATATGTAGGTTCTTCATTAAATTTTTCTCTCTTCTCAGCTCCATGTTCCTCATCTTCTAAATCAACCGTTGTTTTTTGCCTCTTTTACTTGATTTTTATAATATGACAGGAGTCTGAATATTTGAACCTGTTGAAATAATAACACCTTTACTTGCCATCATCTCTAAATCTAGCCTGCTTTCATGAATGAAAGATGAATACCCATTATCAATTCTTCTATTAGAAATAACACTATGAGGGTCATACGCCCACTTTTCCCCTAACAACAAATGCATCTCATCTAGCATTCTAGTAACTTCTTCAAATGCCTATCTCATATTAACTATGAAAGGACCTATAGCCATGGGAAGTTTGAACATATTCCCCTTTTTCATGGGCACAAATTGAATTTGATCAACATTTAGACTTTGTCGAACAAACTCGAAAGAAAATAATCTCATAGGTACAGACATTGGAAGCCTATAAGGCTCAACACTTGCTCGATACAGTCTAATTTTGGAATAATGATAAAAAACAAACCAATCTCCAAATTTACAGTTTGCCCCTAAATGCAAGAATTCCTGAGCTTTGGGTAAGAAATAGGGGGGAGGAATTCCATTCAAAAATTTATATGCAATTGACATGAATTAACTGGAAAAATCAAACAGACCAGTTTCATTTTGTTCTCTTCTCACTATATCTATCCAGAACACTACTGATTGCCTTTTCTTATTCATATCCATAATATTCAGACCCAGATGCATGAATTCCTCTACATTTTTATATAAGAACAAGTAAATAATTAATGAAGGAAACCTGAAAGAACCTGTTAATGATAAGCTCATGAGTTGTGAATTGACAGCTTCTTGCCAATAGGATGGAATATCCAGCACCATTCCTAGCTTCATCATCATGGCAAACATCCCCAAGATTGATTTATCCACTGTGTTGTCATCATATTTGACTAGAATCTTTGCAATGCTGCTCAGTACTAGCTTAACCTCAGTATCAAAAAATTCCATAGGAAAATCTTTACTGTCAAGCTGAAATTGTTGCATGTTAGGCTTTAGAAAATGAATAAACTGATTAAAATATTGACCTGCAAGGCTGTAATAATACGCCATCAAAGAATCATCAGATAATTGAACATATGTCTCCGAATCAGGGTAACAAAGGGCTTGGTGAATTAGCTAGGTAGACACTTGCAAAACATTCTCCCCCTGAAAATTCATCACAAAACATTTCCCAGGATACATAACAGATACCAACCAATATATAAATTCAAGAAAAAGATGGGTTTTAGGGATACATGCAGACAATACACCAGACTTTGCCATGGCAGTATAAACCAGGAAAGCTTTATCATTCAAGAGAACTTGCTGGTAAAATGGAAGGTGAACCAAGGAAAAATTGGTGTCTTGGATATCCCTCTCCGTATCCATGAGAGGGATATGACTAGCAGAACCTGGGAGGGATGAGCGTTTAGACATGATTCAGAATTATGACAATGGACAACTTACAGGGTGGCCAATTCTTGATAGGGTGACAAAAAACTGAATAGGACGCAGCACAAAAAAATTTCAAACATCAACTTAATTTCAAATGGCTTCGGAAAGAAAGAGAATCACATTTAAATATGTGGTGCGGCTTTGAACTTAAATGCTGAAAAGACGTGCCAACAGACCGTTAAGCACTCCTGATGTGGAAGACAACTGTAACCAACTCAGTACCTTACATGAGTGCGGGGGATCTCGAAGTACGAAGAATTATTTTGGCTTGTGCCCCTGCAATCAATCTCCCTTATTGTTATTATTGTAACCCCCTTATTGTTATTATTGTACCCCTGTAACCCCCATATTGTTATTATTGTGCCCTTAAATTGTTATTGTTAGGTCAGCTAGGATTACATTGGGCCCCACTAGGATTACATTGTGGCCCCATGGTCTCCTATATATAGAAAGGAGGTTTTGTAATTTGTATCATCCAAGAATTTTTCATTCATGTAATGTATTGGAGATTTCCCCCTTGAATTGGCTTATTTCTAAGGTGTTGATATCTCTTTTCTTCTATTTTTGGAGCTGGTTTCACAACATCTGTTATCAAAGCTTTAGATTCTAGGGTTTTGCTGCTCCAAACAGGTCATCGTGGAATTTTCGCTATAAATTTGTTTCTACGAAGGTTCAGAAGATGAAATTTTTAGAGTGCAAAGATGAAATCCTATGGAACATCGTCGAAAAATTTCAGAGCTTGGTTCATAATATTTTCGGAGGTATGATCTGTGGAAGTTAGTTCTTTTTGTAGGCTCCTGAATTTCACTTAACACGGTCATCGCAGAATGTTCGTTATAAATTTTTTTTTACGAAGGGTCAGAAGCTAAATTTTTAGAGCGCGAAGCTGAAATCTTGAGGAACATCTTCCAAAAATTTCAGATCTTGGTTCGCAACAGTTTTGGAGATATGATCTGTGGACGTTAGGTCTTTTTCAGGCTCCCGAATTTCATCTCAAAGAGGTGATTGTGGGAAAAGCTTCATAACTCTCTCTCTGAGCATCAGATTGCAATTCTGTAAAAAATGACTGGAATTACATGGAATTTAGTTTCCAGTTTATAAATTTCAGAGCCAAAGGAGCAAACAGTGACACGTGGCAAGTCGTAAAAGTTCGCTCTACTGAACCAATCCATAATTAGGTCATTGTGGGAGATTGGACATAACTTTTCCTTGAATAATCCAATTCAATTCAGACCCGTGGCATTTGAAAGAAGCTTCAGAGCACTAATACAGGGCCAAATTTTAGATATTGAGGATTTGCAAGTATATAGATAAGTCAATTTCAATATCGAGCTCCTCAAAAGCAAGTAAAAGGTGTGTGTGTGTGTGTTTTTTTTTTCTGAATTACGTAAGTCTTGTTTGAAGAATCAAGTTGAATTGATTCAAAGGGCATATTATAGAATATATATTAGTATTGGATTCTCAAATGGCCCCTAAAAATAATTCAACACCCATTAAGCCTTCAGAAGGATGTACTATGACTCATGAAGATGAAGAATGGCAACATGACATATCAAAATTACAAGAGCAAGTAAAACAAATTTCACTCTCGCAAAGAGCAACAAAAAATGACATGGAAGTTTTGAAGAAAGGCGTGGAAACTAAGATGGATGGTTTGAAGAAAGGCGTGGAATCTAAGATGGATGGTTTGAAGAATGGCATGGAATCTAAGATAGATGGCATGGAAGCTGGCATGGAATCTAAGATGGATGACATGGAAGCTAAGATCGATGAGAAAATGGAAAACATGAAGAATGATCTAAAAGAAGACATGAAAGGTTTGACAAAGTTGATACAAGAAATGTTTTCTAATGGTGAAAAGATAGTAGAGGAAACTCATGATGAAAACAAAATAAATGTTAATCATGATTTCATAAAATCTAATGTTGGCAGGAAGAACCACCATATTCCAAAAATGGATATGAGGAAGTTTGATGGAAAGGATCCTGTAACATGGATACTACAGATGGAGCAATATTTTGATCTCCATAACGTGCAAAACACACAAAAGGTACGCATTGCAACTTACATTTAGAACAAAATACATTTGTATGGTATCAATGGCTTTGCTCCCGTAAAAAAATTGTCACTTGGTCAATTTTTACGGAGGAAATGATAGCACATTATGAGGATACAAAGAGCAACACCTTCTTTAGCCAATTGATAAATCTCAAACAAAAGGGTTTAGTGGGGCAGCACATTGAGGACTTCCAAAAAATTGAATATAAGGGTAACTGATCTTACAGAGGAACACAGGATTGATCTCTTCCTAGGCACTTTAAAGGATAACATCCAACATGAAGTTCGCGTTTTGGAACCTGATTCATTCGAGAAGGCATTCAGGTTGGCAAGAAAAGTTGAATGTAAAATTATGGCGACAAGGAAGCCTACCACTCAATTCTATAAAGAAGGAAGTGTTTCTACGCCTAGATTTCCACAACCTACAAGGTTGACACCACAACAATTGGAAGAAAAAAGAGAAAAAGGGCTTTGCTATAGTTGTGATAGCAAATACACTAAAGGTCATAAATGTGCTGAGAAGAAATTATTTTACATAGATTGTGAAGAGGAAGAAGAAAATGAACAAGAAGAGGATATACACCAAGAACCAGCCCTAGAAGAGGAAGAAATGAGTCCGACCATATCGTGTAATGCATTGGCAGGAATTACCACTCCTCAAACTCTCAAGATAGAAGGACATATCAAGAAGGAAAAGGTAATAGTGTTGATTGATTCAGGTAGCACCCATAATTTTATTCATTGTAAGGTAGCCAAGGAATTGAATTGTTTCCTATACCCAGCACCAAAATGTCAAGTGATGGTTGCCAATGGAGGAACTATAAATTGCTCTGGAAAATGCCATAATATCAAGCTAACCATGGGGGAATATGTATTGAATATTCCAATGCTTTCCATTCCTATGGGAGGTGCTGATGTTGTACTAGGAGTACAATGGTTACAATCTTTGGGGACGTTAGCTTTTAATTTTCAAGAAATTTTCTTGAAATTTTTTTCCGAAGGAAAGGAAGTCGAATTACAAGGTATTGTAGGGAATATGGGAAAGATAATAAGCTCTAATGTCATGAAAAAGCTTCTAAATAAATAACAATGAGGCGTAATTGCACAATTATGCTCTCTAGAAGTTCCAACATCAAAATCATCTATTTCTGCAGATCTGCAAAAAGTTTTGGACAATCATTCCAAGGTGTTTGAAACTCCCAAAGGGATCCCACCTATTCGTGATCATGATCATGCTATTCATTTGATTCCAGGAAGTGTTCCTCCAAACATCAGGCCTTATATATATCCTTATGTCCAAAATAGTGAAATTGAATGTATGATTGCAGAAATGTTAGAGGCGGGTATAATTCAACCTAGTCAAATTTCTTTCTCTGCTCCTGTAGTATTGGTACACAAGAAGGATGGATCATGGCGCATGTGTCCGGATTATAGGGAGCTCAATAAGCTCACCATTAGAGATAAATTTCCCATTCCTGTGATTGATGAATTATTGGATGAATTACATGGAGCAATTTATTTTACCAAGTTGGATCTTCGTTCAGGATATCATCAAATTATAATGAAGACTGAAGATATTCTGAAAATATCATTTTGAACTCATAAGGGACATTATGAATTTCTGGTCATGCCTTTTGGCCTTACCAATGCACCTTCTACATTTCAAGGGTTGATGAATTCCATTTTCAAACCCTTCCTTAGAAAATTTGTGCTAGTATTTTTTGATGATATACTAATCTACAATAGGTCTTGGAAGGATCATGTTCAACATGTTGATAAGGTGCTCAAACTATTGCAAGAGAAAAAATTATATGCAAAAACATCCAAATGTTTCTTTGGAGTACAAGAGGTGGAATATCTAGGCCATATTGTATCTCACAAGGGTGTTAAGGCAGACCCTAACAAAGTTAAAGCCATTAAGGAATGGAAATTCCCCACAACCATAAAGCAGTTGCGAGGATTTCTCAGGATAACAAGGTATTATCGCAAGTTTATTAAGAATTATGGGAGAAGAACAACACCTCTAACAACATTATTGAAGAAATATGCAGTTTCATAGACTCCTGAAGAAACTAAGGCCTTTGAACATCTTAAAGAGGCTATGTGCCTGGCACCAGTCTTAGCTACGCTAGACTTCACAAAAACCTTTATTATGGAATGTGATGCCTCAGGAAATGGAATTCGTGTTGTTTTAATGCAAGAAGGAAGACCCATTGCTTTTGAAAGTCGTCCAATCAAAGGAAAGTATTTACAGAAACCTATTTATGAGAATAAAATGTTAGCAATACTGCATGGAATAAAGAAATGGTGAACTTACCTAATGGGAAGAGACCTCAAGGTAAAAACTGATCATGATAGTCTTAAACACTTTTTGGAACAAAGACTATCTTTAGAAGAGCAAAAAAAATGGGTCACAAAGATGTTGGGTTATGACTTTGAAATAATCTACAAAAACGGGAAGCTAAATGTTGTTGCAGATGCAATCTCAAGAAAGAATGAAGAGGTAGAAGCATTTCTTTGTGCCATTTCTATTATCCACCCAGATTGGATAACCGAAGCAAGATATGAATGGAAGAAGGATGAAGATGTGTGGACACTCATTGAAAATTTGTAGCAAGATCCTAGTAAATTTGATACATTTAGTTGGAAAAATGATTCCTTATGGTACAAAGATCGCTTATATCTTTGTAAGAATTCCCAACTAAAACAAAATATTCTTTTGGAATTGCACACCTCTCCTTTAGGAGGACACTAAAGA
The DNA here is from genome assembly GCA_034641835.2 of Pinus albicaulis. NCBI lineage: Eukaryota > Viridiplantae > Streptophyta > Pinopsida > Pinales > Pinaceae > Pinus > Pinus albicaulis. The sequence goes on from CM076583.1 coordinate 376,410,027, forward strand.
TTTTTAAAAACTTACCACAGGGTGAAGAAATAATTTTTTTGGGATGGCCTTTAATCTGATATTCAAAATTTTGTGGCGGAATGTTTGGTTTGCTAGCAGAATATAGTTGAGACAATTAAGACTCAGGGTCTTCTACAACCTTTATCCATTCCAAGTCAATGTTGGGAGGAGATTTCAATGGATTTTATCACAGGTTTAACTAAGTCCGAAGGAAAGAGTGTCATCATGGTGGTAATTGATAGAATTACCAAGTATGCACACTTTTGTGCATTATCTCATCCATTTAAAGCAAGTACAGTTGCTACTACATTTATGGACACAATTCAAAAGCTGCATGGGAACCCAATGGTTATTGTGAGCGATAGAGATCCCATTTTTACTGAAAATTTTTGGACGGAGTTATTTTCTTGTTTGGGTACTCAATTAGCTCATAGCTCATCTTATCATCCTCAATACAATGGTCAAAATGAGGTAGTAAATAAATTTTTGGAAGAATATCTTCATTGTTTTGTCTCTGATAAACAAACACAATGGGTCAAGCGGTTACCTCTCGCTGAATGGTGGTATAACACTTCCTTCCATATTGCAGCAAAAATTACCCCATTTATGGCACCTTATGGATATCATCCACCATCCATCACATCATATTTAAGAGAAAATTCGAAGGTTCAAGTACTGGAAGATCACATCGAGCATCAACAAGAAGTTATCCAACTCTTAAAGGATAACTTGAATTTGGCACAAAATCGAATGAAACAATAGGCAGACCAACATCGCAGCAAGAGAAGTTTTGATGTAGGAGACTGGGTATTTTTACAGCTACAACCATACAAACAAATGTCCCTCAAGCAAGCTAAGAAGGATAATAAATTATCGCCAAAGTACTATGGTCCTTACAAGGTGTTGCAAAAGATTGGCACTATGGCATACAAATTGGAGCTTCGTGCTTGTTCATGAGTGCATATAGTTTTCCATGTTTCATGCTTAAAGAAAGTTATAGGTGAAAATCTTCCAGTTCAAAAAATATTGCCAGAACTGGATGAGGAAGGAAAAATCATATTGGAACTTGAAGCAGTCACGGAAACAAGAAATCGACAGTTACGGAATCGATCAATTTCAGAGTATCTCATCAAGTGGAAGAACTTACCCACTAAAGATTCTACATTGGAGGATGAGAATTTTATATAGAAGCACCCAGAGCTACTCAAGCATTGAGAACAACACTTTTTTGAAGGAGAGGGGCATGTTAGGTCTCTATATTACTAGTATAGTCCCTTATTGTTGTTACTGTAACCCCCTTATTGTTATTATTGTACCCATGTAACCCCAATATTGTTATTATTGTGCCCTTAAATTATTATTATTAGGTCAGCTAGGTTTAAATTTGGTCCCAATAGGATTACATTGCGGCCCCATGGAATCCTATATATAGAAAGGAGGTTTTGTAATTTGTATCATCCAATAATTCTTCATTCATGTAATGTATTGGAGGTTGCCCCCTCGAAGAGGATTATTTCTAAGGCGTTGATATCTTTTTTCTTCTATTTTTGGAGCTGGTTTCACAACATTAAGGGAAGTACTTTGGGGTCTCAAAGTACGGAGAATTATTTTGGCTTGTGCCCCCGCAATCAATCTCCACCGCTCATCTGTGTTACTTCCACAGTCAACATAGTGAACTGCGGAGGCACCCTCCATATTAATTCATGTGCTAGTAGTGCCCGTGGGTTGAGTCTTTTGTTTGGAGCTCAAGAAATTATTGCATCCTGCTCGATTAAATAATTGACATTTAAAATTTAAGTCGGGACCCACTTTCATAAAGTCAAAAGTATTTAAAATTTTAACTCTAATACAACGAACATAAATATTTTTATGATAAAGTATAAGAACTTTAATACTTTAACATATTTTAATGATTTTCTATTTTTTTTATATTTTCAAAATTGAAAATAAAAGGATATTGCAAATGATCCACAACATCTGGCTCCACCTGGGGATAGCGTTTTTTTCCACGAAACTCTAAGAACCTGCATATTAGTGACTTGACTTCCAGCATGGAGTCAAATAATGTTTGATGAAAAATATACAATGAGGAAAACCGAATATGTACAATGATGAACCAATTATTTTTAGTGCTGGAAATAATGTTTCAGATACTGCCCATTCATAGGCAATCCTACTACTTCTCCATCAAGATTTTCCAGCATAAAAGTGTTATTTGACTTAGCTTCAGTGATTTTGTAAGGGCCATACCATAGAGGATCAAACTTACCATGCTTCCCCTTCTCCTCTCTTCTGATATCACATCTTAATACCAGATCTCCAGTTTGGAACATAATCTACTTTGCCTTCCTATAAAAAATGGACTTCATTTTCTCTTGATATGTGACCAAATTGTCCCTAAATTTATTCCTTCTTTCACTCAATTCTATTACCTTATTTAGCCTTCTTATCAATGCATTAGGTTCCTCTTGTGCTTCTTGAAGAAAATAAATTACTGGTCTTGCTAATTGAGTAGGAAACAAAGCTTGAGTACCATATACTAACTCATAAGGGGACTTACTAGTAGGTCTCCTAGTAGTCATTCTTACTGCCCATAGAGAAAATAATAGCTTTGAGTCCCAATTCTTCTCATTCTCATTAATTGTTTTCTTCAAAATATTGACCAATGTCTTATTAGATGATTCTGCTAATCCATTTCCCTGAGGATGATATGCTATAGAATGAGACAAGATCACATTATAAGTTTGACAAAATTTATGAATATGTCTGAGTTGAATCCTTGAGCGTTGTCTGTTACAATTTTCACTGGACATCCGAACTTGTTGAAAATATTCTCTTATAGAAACTTCATTACTACCAGATCATTTTCTTTTCTGGTAGGAATTGCCTCCACCCATTTTGTAAAATAATCAGTGGCAGTCAGAATCCAATTAAACTGCCCACTTAATGGTGGATTAATTTCTCCAATAAAATCCAATCCTCGTTTGCTGAAGGGTTCTTCAATAAAAATAGGGAGAAGAGGTAAAGGAGCTAACCTTTTCTTTTCTGCAAACAACTGGCATTTCTGACAACTTCTAACAAATTTGTACACATCAAAAAATAAAGAAGGCTAGAAAAAACATGATTTAAGAATCTTATGAATAGTTACTTTCCAACTGTGATGACCTCCACACAAACGTTCATGGCACTCTTTAATAACTTCCATTGATTCTCCTTCTGTCAAACATAATAACAAGACACCAGTAGGATCTTTCCAATATAATTTAGCATCAATTATAACATAAGGTTGAGCTTTAAGTTTTAGAGATATGTACTTTGTTCTATTCATTGAGGGAGGGAAAGAGAAAAAAACACAAATAGTGAATAATATATTTATACCAATCTGAGAAAATAAATTTGTATTTGATTATTAACTTTGTTGTAATCTGATTTGTCTCCTCAACCACTTCATCTAGCGGTGCAAGAAAATTAATTCCCAGATTTTGGAAATTAGACTCTGTCAGCAATTTAGCTAGTCCCTGTCCCTTGATTAACTTGGTTGGCTTAATGTCTAAATCATACTCTTAAATTTTGGCAATCCATTTTCCTCTTTTCCCCTTCACATCACTCTGAATCAGTACGTCTTTCACAGTAGAATTAGGTACATATGCTACTATTTGAGAATGAAGTACATAGGTCCTGAAAGCTTTCAATGATTTAACTAAAGCATAGACGTGCTTCTCCAAGATATTATATTTGAGTTCTGCATCTCTGAGGACCTTACTGAAAAATTCTACCGGTTGCTCTTTTCCTTCTTCGTTCTTCTGTAACAACATAGCAGCAATAGTGGAAGGTGATGAAAATGAAAAAAATTGGAAAGGTTTCAGATAATCTAGACTAATCAAAACTGGAGCTTCTTGAAGAGCATCTTTAATTCTGGCAAAGGATTCTTTTGCATCATTGTCCCATTTTACTTCAGCATTTTTCTTTAACATATCTATTATTCTTCTGACAATCTCAGCATAATTTGGAACAAATCTTCTCAGAAAATTAATTTTCACTAGAAATCTTTGGATATCATTTTTACTTCTAGGAAATGGAATTGTTTGTATAGCATCAACTCTTGCTAGATAAATTTTCACTCCTTGGTTTGAAACTATATATCCCAGCAAATTACCTTCTTCTAAAGCAAACAAGGATTTCTTAGGATTCAATGATAACCCAAATTTTCTGCATTTCAAGAAAGCTTTCTGCAGGTGCTCCAAGTGTTCATCATCAGAGCCTGAAAAAATAGTCACATCATCCAAATATATGACTACAAATTTGTCACCCAAAAAAGATATATCTATTGACCTCTTGAAAGTAGCTCTTTCATTCATGAGGCTGAATGGCATCCTGGCATACATGAATGTTCCCCAGGGCGTGGTAACTATTGTTTTCTTCCGATCCTCCTTCTCAACAGCTACTTGGTTGTATCCAGAGAAACCATCCACCATGGATAACCTATAGGCCCCAGTCACTTTTTGTAGGACATAATCCATCTTTGGAAAAGGATAATTATCTTTCAAAGAAGCTCTGTTCAAGTTCCTGAAATCGACACACAATATTATCTCTCCATTTTTCTTCCTGACTGGAACTAGATTTGAAACCCACTTTGAGTATTTGAGTGGGACTATGATTTTTTATTGCAAGAGTTTCTTTACCTCTTTTTCAATTAGGGCAAGTAACAATGGATTAATCTGTCTGAGATTCTTCTTGTGTGGCTTAACCCCTTGTATGTTATGCTGAATAATATTTAAATCATAAGTCTTTAAATATTCATATAACCATGCAAAAACATCCATGAACTTCTTGAAAATATCTACATACCTTTCTTTACAACCTTTAGGAACTCCTTTAAACAGCTTGACCATTTTTGGCTCCTGTTGAGTTCCTAAATCACAGTCCTCCATCTCTCCATCCTGAGATACTTTCTTCTGATTTACTGCTACATCATTAACATCAAACAATATTTTAAGAGGAACCAAGCCTCTAGGAAAAAAATTATCCTTCAATTGAATTATCTTCTGGTCACCAATTGTCTATTTCAGGTTTCTAGGAACATTATTTTGATCATTTTGTTCACTCTCTAAATCCATTTCAATGTCTTCAAAATTTCCAATCATTGTTAAGAATTGATTGAAACTCTCATCATCCTCAAAAACCTGCCAATGCTTTATATTCTCAGGGATTGAAGGCCAGTGTCTCAACTCGATTTCATATCTCAATCTTGGATTAATTGATGGCTTAAATGTACTGGCTGCAATTGCCGGTGAATCTGCCATTATGTTTTCTTCTCTTGGAATAAACTAGTTTTGGAAATGCTGTCATTGATGGCAAAGGATAGTAGCAGAGGAAAAGAACGATATAGTGACAGTATTTGCAAGAGCATGAGGAGAACAGAGTGAGAAAGAGGCAAAGCAGAATACAGTGACAGGATGTGTATAAACTGCATAAGACTATACATATAGAGCATGGAAGGACAGATGTCTACATTTGGCAGAGCAGCAGATTGCGCATACAGGAAATATAGTAAGGTCTTCGAAGAATTTGAAATAAAAACCTAGAATGTGCATTGAGTTTCTGATAGAACTGTTGGTTTAGCATGCGAAGGCACCAAGAATGTAACAGAATGTGTATACTAAACCATTGAAAGGTCAAGACAGAACCCTGAGGATAAGAGGAGGAACCGAGCTTCGAGCAGTGAAAACCTAATGGAGTTTGGGGTTAAATCTTATGGTAGCGTCATATTAAATTAAGAATGAAACACATTTTTTATGTTAAGGCCAAAATAAGAAGGAAAATATTTGAACAGAGTATATATATATTTATATATAACGAAGGCATGTTCATCTTTACGGTGAGATCGAGCCCTGACATGAAATTAAAAACGCAGAGTTGAATGAAGCCTGCGTGGAATGACGATTCAGTGGCATAGCGATGAAGGAAACAAAATAGAAGGTGGAGCTATGTATCAAAGGGAGAAGAACCGAAACGAGAAGTTATAAATCAAATAAATAAATTTTTGATAGTACATGGGATGAAACCATGTGCAAACCGGAACCATGAGTACTGTGAACAGTGATAGTGGGTTTGCAAAACCAACCCCACCATATCACACAGCTTTTGTACGAAAAGCTGTATTCCCAAGTTGAATGCGATTAATGCCATCGGCTGCTGCGTGTCCCTGAGAAAGTTTGTAAAACCACTCTCATCGTGAGTTAAAGTTCATGCGTAATAGTCTGCGCGAGATCTGATTAGGGACATAGGATCACCAAAGTGAGCGCGACAACACCTTCGCTGTCAGATAAGAAGGGCGAGACAACCCAAGGTATGTTCGTGTGAGTTGTGGGACCCGGAAGATCATTAGCGCTAGAATCAAATTCAAGACTCGTTATAATGCATTATCGTTAAATGAACCTTTGAAAAGATTACTCATACAAGATTTAAGTATTAAGGGTGTAGGCCATACAAATATGTTAGGAAGTTAGGCGGAACCTGGAGTAAGGGGAGCAACTGGAACCATGAGGTATAAACAGTGAACGTGGTTTAGAGATTAAATCTGGCAGTATCGCGTGTGATCAAGGGTGGTAAGCTGTATTGAGTGAAACAATGCGATACGGTTGAGAATTTGACACGTGGTTTGAAGTGGTTTTCGAAAACCACATATTTCGCATGCTTTTGGGATGTTAAAGCTCGGAACAAAAATTAACGTGAAAATGCATAGTGATCGTCCGATCAACGCTTGGAGTGAAACGTCATATGGATCGTTGGATTTGTTCAATACTTAAGCCAAGGTACGTTATATGGATGTGGGCATGAACATTCATTTAAATGCCATTGAGTTATTCAATTCAAAGTTCAAGAAGGTTGGGGTTGATATATGTTGCATGGTTCACTTTATAATACGGAGCGTTGTGATATGATTGGTATATATATTATATGATAAGGCTCATATGAATGTTTGATGTAATGTGTGGGCCCGGATACAAAATACGCTGATATGGTGAGGTTATTAAAGTATTTGCATATGCGTGAGGCCTAATCAATAGTAGGCTATAGTCGAGTATAGTTATGTTAAGAACTAGGTTCTTAACCAAGGTTTGTTTAAATTAAATATAAATTATGACGAAGAGCGAGTGGGTCATCACTTTGAGTGTTATTCCAAAGTTGAGATATTCATTGATGCCTTCATAAAGCAGATTTCAATATAACTTATTGACCATTGGAGTCAAATCATAAAAACCGAGCATATGCAGAGACTTCTATGTAATGGTTTGGCCATAATATTCGAATATTAATTCGAAATATTATAAGTCGGGTTTTTGATTATGGTTTAACCACAGTTTTGAAGATGCCGAGAGTTGATTAAACCAAAGGTTCTGTAGTAAAACTATTCAAGTGGTGAATTCATTTGGAAATGAATTAAGGAGATCTTGGGTTAAGCGAGTTTCTGCGTATGGTTTCAAAATCCTATATTTAATTTAAGGAGCGCTTGATAGGCATTGCAGGGTCTTAAGCATTGATTCCAATGGTAGCTTCCACATTTATTAAATTAAACTGCCAACCCAGAAAATAGAGTATTGAAGTTACCCAGATTGACAGTTGTATTGAGAACAAATTTGCTATATGCATTTTATATGCAAAGAGAGAGAGGAAGCAAGGGGCTAGCAGAGGTAAATAGAGATTGTAGGTTGGAAAAGTGTACATGGATAGGTGCACACAATTACGGTGAACAGAGTTATGCAGAGCAGTTATCTAACTGCAACAGAAAGGACAAAACCAGCAAGCCAAGGGCTGAGTGAAGTTTATATATTGTAACTGAAAATGCAAATGTTTTTATTTTTTTACATTGTTTGTGATGCATTGGCAAGTCTCTAAAGGAAAACAAAAATCCCACTGTAAATTTGAAATTAATATATATTTTTATATTTTTCTGAATGAGCTGATAAAAGAAATAAGGAGGTAGAAGGCAAAAAGTCAAGACTATTCACTTCAAATTCCTAGAGGAAAACAAACAGTCATTAGGAAATCTCTATAAGTAACATCACCTTGATATGCAAAGGGGTTAGAGAGAGTAAGGATAGATAATGAAAAGTATAGAATATTGAGGCAGAGAAGATAAGGAAGAGAAGAGCAGAAAGAGATTCTACATAACAGAGCTGAGATCTGAGGTAAATCAGCAAACATCTCTTTTGATAAATTGATGAAGTTGGAGCTTCCCTATCAAGTTGAAGCTTGATAGTTGTCAGTTGTAGCTGACTGAGGTTGGAGTCTCCTATAGGTTAGTGCCTACAAAAAATTGAAGGGAGTTGGAGCTTCCTTGCAAGTTCTAGCTTGTAGAATTGAGGTTGGAGCCTCCTGTAGGTTGGTGCCTGTAGAAAAACAGTGGTCAGGGGGAGTTGGAGCTTGCCTTTGCATCACAACAATAATAAGATGTGGTTTTCTCCCTTTATGGATTTCCACTTATATCTGATATCTCTATATGTGTTGCCTGTGTGGTGAGATGATTTACCAAATCTGCTTAATGTTTGCTGCTCTCATACTAAGTTTGATATCACATTAATTTAATACTTGCTGCAACATATTAAGACTATTCATATACTAAGGTTGGTTATAAAAGTAAGCTGTAAATAAGCTGATGAAAAATTTAAAATACCTCATGTATGTGTTAAACTGATTCACCCCCCCCTCTCAGTTTAACTAAGAATTCAACAATTGGTATCAGAGCAGGTTCCTTTTATACCAGTTTAACCACTGAAAGGAGATCCTAGGCCTCTAATATGGATAGTCAAGAAGGAAGCTCAACCAATAAATCCCCTTTCTTCACTGGTGCTAATTATGCCTTCTGGAAAATCAGAATGAGAGCATACATAATGTCTCTAGGAATAGAGGTATGGGCTGCTGTAGAATTTGGATATGCCCCAAAGGCAACTGACCCAGAAAGAGAAGTTAAACAAGAATTTGTAGCAAATGCAAAGGCCATGAATGCAATCTTAAGTGGACTTTGTGAGGCTGAATTTATCAAAATAATGCACAGTAAGACTGCTAAAGATATGTGGGACACTCTAGAGAATATCCATGAGGGAAATAAAAAGGTAAAGGTTTCCAAACTTCAAGTATATAGAGCCCAGTTTGAAAATTTAAAAATGAATGATGATGAAGATGTTGGCAGCTTCTTCTTAAAAGTTGCAGAAATTGTTAACAATATGAAAGCTCTTGGAGAAACCATACCAGAAAGTATAATTGTGCAAAATATTCTAAGATCTCTTCCATCATGTGTAATCCCAAGGTGTCTACAATAGAAGAAACAACTGATTGGGAGACCTTGACCATGAACCAGCTACTTGGAAATCTAACAACATATGAGATGAGGCTCCCACAGAAGAAGCCAAGTACGAGGGAGGCAACCTTTAAAACAGAAAATAAGAAAGAAAAAGAGGAAGACATATGCTCTTGCTCGGATGAAGAAGAGGCTAAATTTGTCAAGAAACTGGATAGAGGCTTAGGTAAATACAAAGGTATACTTCCTTTCAAATTCTTTAACTGTGGAAGAGTTGGACACTATGTTGCTAAGTGTCCTCACAAGAAATTAAGGAATCAGGCTCAAGAATCAGAGAAAAATACATCAAATAACTGGCCGAAAGGAAAGAAGTTTAGCAGAAAATCCTTCTATGCACAACAAGACAGCAGTACATTTGAAGACTCAGATGAACCCTCAAGTGAAGAAGGAACCTATTAATTTTTATTGATAGCCATAGAAAAAATTTAAGGACTACTGCAAGAAGATGAAGAAGAAGAAGGTGAATTCGACCTTGAGGGGGAGCTAAGAAGTGCTCTGGAGGAGATTGATAGACTCAAACTGAATTGCAAAAAACAAAAGGACATTCTCCTCAAGTATGTAAGAGAAGAGAAAAATTCAGAAGTCCTCATGTAGCTAAAGGTTGAGCTTGAAGAAGCCAAGAAGATAGAAGACATGTTACTTCAGCAAATCAAGGATAAAACTCGAGAACAAGAGAAGCTGGAAGAAGAAGTAGTATTTCTAAGATAGAAATTAGAAAATGCTCAGAGAAAAGTGTCTACAAATTCCTCTCAAACAACAAGCTCTAGTAAGTTGAACGAAATTCTGGATGCTCAAAGATCTCCTCTTATAAAAACTAGACTAGGCTATGAAGGAGAATCAAGTAAAAGCAAAGAAAAGGAAAAAAAAAATATTATTTTTGTAAAAGAAGAAAAGTCTAATGAAGCAACTCAAACAATTCCTACAAAAGAAGAAACATGTAATGAGGAAGATAGAGATCAGAAGAAACCTCTAGTAACAAAGAATGCAATAAATACTAATACAATAGAAAAAGGATCATATACCCCTGAGTATGTCAACTTTTGAAGCCATCAAAGGAGATTCTTCCCTCCTATGAAGAATGCCACCTGTTATGTCTGCCACAAGCTGGGACACATTGCTGCATATTGTCATGCAAGGAGGAGTAATTCAAACCAGCAAAAGATGCAAACAATGAAGAGACTGTCTCAAGCAAACAAATGGAGAAGACAACATTACATCAGGTATGCAAATAGTTTCTATGGTTACTATTTTTATTGTAAGGAATTTGGCCATAAAATCATTGAGTATAGAAAGTATGGAAAAATATTGATGTTCAACACCTCAAGGAGGTTTATGAATCAAAGAAATTATTTTCATACTCACAATTCTGCAAAAATTATGATCAAATCTTGTGTATGCAATCAAGTTGGACATATGCCTTCCAAATGTCCTCTCAGAAGATGTAGTTCATCATCTCACAAAAGATACCAAACAAAAGGGTGCTTCCAGTGGATAAAGAAGGTGAATAAATGTGACTTGGCTCTAACTGCTCAAGACCTGAAAAGCTAGTGGTATTTGGACAGTGGCTGATCAAAACACATGACTGGAGACAGAAGCAAGTTTATAACTCTTGATGAAAAGAAATCTGGCAATGTTACTTTTGGCAATGATAAATCAGGAAAAATAAAAGGAAAAGGCTCAGTCAACCTAGACAATGGTAGAGGAAAGGCCCAAGATGCACTATTTGTAGATGGGTTGAAAGAAAATTTGCTAAGTGTCAGTCAAATGTGTGATAAAGGCTGTGAAGTTCTTTTCAGAGCACAAGACTGTGAAGTCGGATCAAGCACCACAGGTAAGACTCTGCTCAAAGGAGTTCGAATAGAGAGTAATGTTTACATTGTGAAAGAGGAAGATGAAGCATGTCATCTTAGCAAACTTGAGGAGTCATGGTTATGGCATAAAAGGTTGGGACATATCAGCTTCAATCACATCATCAGACTAAGCAAGAAGAAAGCTGTCAGAGACATGCCAGAAATAAAAAGGCCTTCTAATACCATATGCAAATCTTGTCAATTGGGCAAACAGACCCGCACATCATTTAAGGCCAAAGATGATTTATCAACATGAAGACCACTCTATCTTGTGCACATGGACCTATGTGGACCTGCAAGAACTAAAAATCCAAGTGGAGAATCATACTTCATGCTGATAATAGATGACTTCTCTAGAATGACATGGGTTGCATTTCTCAAGAATAAATTGGAAGCTCTGGAAAAATTTAAGATATTTAAAGAATTAGCAGAAAATCAAACAGGATGCAAGATAAAATGCATCAGATCAGACAGAGGAGGTGAATTCATAGATTATGACTTTGCTGACCTATGCAATCAACATGGGATAAAGCAACAATTTACTATTGCAAGAACACCTCAGCAAAATGGAGTAGCAGAGAGACAAAACAGGTCTGTACATCAAATAGCCAGAGCCATGATGCAAGAGAGTAATATTCCTTAAACCTTCTAGGCAGAAGAAATACACACAGCCGTGCATATTCTAAAAAAATCCCACTTAAGGCCAAGCAGTGACAAGACTCCCTATGAAATATGGCATGGGAAACCAACTTCAATCAAACATTTTAGAATCTTTGGAAGCAACTGTTACATAAAGAATAATGATGAAAATATTGGGAAATTTGATGCAAGAGTAGATGAAGGGATATTTCTAGGATATGCTTCCAAAAGTAAAGGGTACAGGTACAACAACAAGACTCTTCAAAAAATAGTAGAAAGCATTGACATGAGATTTGATGAAGAACTTCCAAACAATACAAGAGATACAGACTGCAGTAGTCCATCAGACAACCATGAAGACGAAAACCAAGATGATGATGAAACAAGCAAGACAACAAAAGATGTTGAACTAAGATCGAAAACCCCATCAAGATACACTCAGAAGAACCATCCAGAAGATCAAATCATTGGAGACAAGAGAGTAGGGGTCCAGACAACAAGGCAGCTAACTGAACAGACATAAGAGGTATACATAGCCATGTTATCACAAATAGAGCCAAAGGAATTTGAAGAAGCCAACAAGGACAAGTATTGGGTGAATGATATGAATGAAGAATTGGACCAAATTGAGAAGAACAATGCCTGGGAACTAGTTCCTAGACCCACTGATAAAAATGTCATAGGCTCAAAATGGGTATTCAAAAATAAAATGAATGGGGAAGGACAGGTAGTCAGGAATAAAGCCAGACTTGTCGACAAAGGATATTCACAAATCGAAGGGCTTGATTATGATGAAAAATTTTCCCCTATAGCCAGAATGGAAGCCATCAGAATGTTTCTGGCCTTTTCATGCTACCAAGACTTCAAGGTATATCAAATGGATGTAAAATTTTCTTTCTGAATGGAGATCTAGAAGAAGAATTCTACATGGAACAAGCAGAAGGTTTCTCTTTAACAGACAAAGAAGACTATGTGTGCAGACTGAAGACGACTCTATATGGACTGAAACAAGCTCCTTGTGCTTGGTACTCAAGACTGGATAAGTATTTGTAAAAACAAGGCTTTAAGAGAGGTGGAGTAGAAAACAATCTATACATAAAAGCCCATGAAAATGAACTCTTGATTGTTGTAGTATATGTTGATGAAATTATGTTTGGAAGCAATAGAGATGAACTAGAAAAATGGTTTGTTGAGGAGATGAAATCAAAGCTTGAGATGTCCACGATTGGAGAGCTCAGCTTCTACTTAGGACTTCAAATTCAGCAAAAGAACACAAGTACATTCATCTCACAGGAAAAATACTTAAAAGAAATGTTGAAAAACTTCAAAATGGAGGACTCCAAACCTGTGTCAACTCCCATGATCACGGGATGCAAGTTGTGTGCTGATGATGGATCTGCCGATATAGATCAAAAACTCTACAGATCCATGATAGGAAGTCTACTGTATCTGACAGCATCAAGACCAGACATCATGCTAGCAGTAGCACTAGTGGCTAGATATCAAGCAACACCTAAACAAAATCATCTTCTTGCAGTGAAAATAATATTCATATATCTACAAGGAATTGCACAGTATGGACTTTGGTATCCTAAAGGCAAAAGATTCACTTTGACAGCATACACAGATGTAGATTGGGCCAGCTGTGTGGATGACAGGAAAAGCAGAAGTGGAGGTGCAGTCTATCTAGGAGAAAGTCTGGTGGCATGGCTAAGCAAGAAACAAACATCTATTTCTCTATCTACAGTAGAAGCAGAATACATAGCAGTCGCAACATGTTGTACACAAGTCATGTGGATGAAGCAAACCCTCCAAGATATGAAGGTATGAATTGATGAACCCATCTATATCAAATGTGATAATACAAGTGCTATAAGTATTTCAAAAAATCCTATACTTCATTCAAAAACTAAACACATCCCAATCAAGTACCATTTTCTAAGAGAACAAGTAGCACAAAAGGTATTAAGGTTGGAATATGTGCCCACAAAAGAACAAACAACATATATATTCACAAAACCTCTTGCTAGAGAGCCATTCGAATATCTGAGAAATAATCTAGGGGTAGCGTCTTTAGATACTACCCTGTGAAAGAAAAATGAAGCTTCAGTCCAGGGGGAGAGCAGAAACGAAAATATCATTCCAGGGGGAGATCAGCTAGCAACAAAAGCATGAGACAGATCATAGGCGAGAGTTGAAAGCACACTGAAAAATGAGCAACCCCTTGCCATCGATGTCAAAGGGGGAGGAAGAGCAAGAAACAGGAGGAAGGGTCCTAAAAGGCAAAGAGAGGAAGTGTATTTCCATCAATGCCAAAGGGGGAGACTGTTGGAAATGTTGTCATTGATGGCAAAGGACAGCAGTAGGACAGTAGAAAAGGCAAAGCAGGATATAGTGAGAGTATTTTCAGCAGCATGAGGAGAACAGAGTGAGAAAGAGGCAAAGCAGAATACAGTGACAAGATGTGTAGAAACTGCAGAAGACTATACATATAGAGCATGAAAGGATAGATGTCTACATTTGGCAGAGCAGTAGATTGCACATACAGGAAATACAGTAAGGGCTTCGAAGAATTCGAAATACAAACCTAGAATGCGCATTGAGTTTCTGATAGAATTGTTGGTTTAGCATGCGAAGGCACCAAGAGTGCAATATAATGTGTATACTAAACCATTGAAAGGTCAAGACGGAACCCTGAGGATAAGAGGTGGAACCAAGCTTCGAGCAGGCAAAACCTAATGGAGTTTGGGGTTAAATCTTATGGTAGCGTCGTATTAAAGTAAGAATCAAACACGTTTTTTATGTTAAGGCCGAAAGAAGAAGGAAAATATTTGAACGGAGTATATATATCTTTTTATATAATGAAGGCATGTTCGGCTTTATGGTGAGATCGAGCGCTGACATGAAATTAAAAAGGCAGAGTTAAATGAAGCCTACGCGGAATGAAGATTCATTGGCAGAGGGATGAAGAAATATAATAGAAGGTGGAGCTATGTATCAAAGCGAGAAGAACCGAAACAAGAAGTTATAAATCAAATAAATGAATTTTTGATAGTACGCAGGACGGAACCATGTGAAAACCATAACCATGAATACTGTGAATAGTGATAGCGGGTTTGCGAAACCAACCCCACCATATCGCACCACTTTTGTACGAAAAGCTGTATTCCCAAGTTGAATGCGATCAATGCCATCGGCTGCCGTGTGTCCCTGAGCAAGTTTGTAAAACTAATCTCATCGCGAGTTAAAGTTCATGCGTAATAGTCCACGCGAGATCTGATTAGGGACGTCGGATCACCGAAGTGAGCGCGACAACACTTCCGATGTTGGATAAGAAGGGCGATACAACCCAAGGTATGTTCGTGTGAGTTGTGGGACCCGGAAGATCATTAGTGCTAGAATCAAATTCAAGACTCGTTATAATGCATTGTCGTTAAATGAACCTTTGCAAAGATTACTCATACAAGATTTAAGTATTAAGAGTGTAGGCCATACAAATATGTTATGAAGTTAGGCAGAACCTGAAATAAGGGGAGCAACCGGAACCATGAGGTATAAACAATGAATGTGGCTTAGAGCTTAAATCCGGCAGTATCGCGTGTGATCAAGGGTGGTAAGTTGTATTGAGGGAAACAACGCGATACAGTTGAGCATTTGACACGTGGTTTGAAGTGGTTTTCGGAAACCACGTATTTCGCGTGCTTTTGGGATGTTAAAGCTCAGAACGAAAATTAACGCGAAAATGTGTAGTGATCGTCTGATCAACGCTTGGAGCACGATGTTATATGGATCGTTTGATCCATTCAATACTTAAGCCAAGGTACATTATATGGATGTGGGCCCGAAAATTCGTTTAAATGCTGTTGAGTTATTCAATTCGAAGTTCAAGAAGGTTGGGGTTGATATATGTTGCATGGTTCACTTTATAATATGGAGCGTTGTGATATGATTGGTATATATATTATATGATAAGGCGCATATGAATGTTTGATGTAATGTGTGGGCCCGAATACGAAATACGCTGATATGGTGAGGTTATTAAAGTATTTGCATATGCGTGAGGCCTAATCAATAGTAGGCTATAGTCGAGTATAGTTATGTTAAGAACTAGGTTCTTAACCAAGGTTTGTTTAAATTAAATATAAATTATGACGAAGAGCGAGTGGGCCATCACTTTGAGTGTTATTCCAAAGTTGAGATATTCATTGATGCCTTCATAAAGCAGAGTTCAATATAACTTATTGACCATTGGAGTCAAATTATAAAAACTGAGTATATGCAGAGACTTGTATGTAATGGTTTGGCCAGAATATTCGAATATTAATTTGAAATATTATAAGTTGGGTTTTTGATTATGGTTTAACCACAGTTTTGAAGACGCCAAGAGTTGATTAAACCAAAGGTTCTTTAGTAAAACTATTCAAGAGGTGAATTCAATTGGAAATGAATTAAGGAGATCTTGGGTGAAGCGTGTTTCTGCATATGGTTTCAAAATCCTATATTTAATGTAAGGAGTGCTTGATAGGCATTGCAGGGTCTTAACCATTGATTCCAAAGGCGGCTTCCACATTTATTAAATTAAACTGCCAACCCAGAAAATAGAGTATTGAAATTACCTAGATTGACAGTTGTATTGAGTACAAATTTGCTATAAGCATTTTATATGCATAGAGAGAGAGGAAGCATGGGGATAACAGAGGTAAACAGAGTTTGCAGGTTTGATAGGTGTACATGCACAGATGCACACAATTGCAGTGAACAGAGTTATGCGGAGCAGTTATCTAATAGCAACAGAAAGGACAAAACCAACAAGCCAAGGGCTGAGTGAAGTTTATATATTGTAACTGAAAATGCAAATGTTTTAATTGTTTTACATTTTTTGTGATGCATTGGCAAGTCTCCGGAGGAAAACAAAATCCCACTGTAAATTTGAAATTAATATATATTGTTATATTTTTCTGAATGAGTTGATAAAAGAAATAAGGAGGCAGAAGGCAAAAAGTCAGGACTATTCACTTCAAGTTCCTATAGGAAAACAAACAGTCATCATGAAATCTCTATAAGTAACATCACCTTGATATGCAAAGGGGTTAGAGAGAGTAAGGATGGAGAATTCAAAGTATTGAAGATTGAGGCAGAGAAGATAAGGAAGAGAAGAGCAGAAAGAGATGCTACAAAACAGAGCTGAGATATGAGGTAAATCAACAAACATTTCTTTTGATAAATTGAGGAAGTTGGAGCTTCCCTATCAAGTTGAAGCTTGATAGCTGTCAGTTGTAGCTAAATGAGGTTGGAGCCTCCTGTAGGTTGGTGCCTGCAGAAAATTGAAGGGAGTTGGAGCTTCCTTGCAAGTTGTAGGTTGCAGAATTGAGGTTTGAGCCTCCTGTAGGTTGGTGCCTGCAGAAAAACAGTGGTCAGGGGCAGTTGGAGCTTGCCTTTGCATCACAACAATAATAAGATGTGGTTTTCTCCCTTTATGGGTTTCCACTTATATCTGTTGTCTCTATCTGTGTTTCCTGTGTGTTGAGATGATTTACCAAATCTGCTTAATGTTTGCTGCTCTCATACTAAGTTTGATATCACATTAATTTAATACTTGCTGCAACATATTAAGACTGTTCATATAATAAGGTTGGTTATAAAAGTAAGTTGTAAATAAGCTGATGAAAAATTTAAAAAAGCTCATGTATGTGTTAAACTGATTCACCCCCCCTCCCCTCTCAGTTTAACTAAGAATTCAACAAATGGAGATTAAAGGCTTCAAAATAATTTTCAACTAGATCCCACACTTCATTTCTATAAGATCTCAATCTGGGATGCTTGGTATGACACTAATTCTTAATCTGTCTTATTACTAATTCAGAATCACCTAAAATGGAAATAGATTGAATTCCCATTTGTTTAGCAGTTTGAAGACTCAAAATCAATGCCTCGTACTCAACTACATTATCGGTTGATTCAAATTCAAGTTTGAAAGAAAAAGGTAAAAGATTACCTTCAAGAGATATGAATATGAATCCAGCTCCTGTGCCCTCTTTAGAATATGCACCATCAAAATAACACCTCCAAATTTTATTTGAATGTATCTCCTTATGTACACTCGGTGAAGAGAGTTTCTTCTGTGAGTCTTCAACAAATTTTGCATCTTCATGCAGCATAAAACAAGAGAGATCCTCCTTATCTTGACCATAAATAGTGGAATTACCTACATATTTCTTGGTGGTAGTTTTCATGAATAGAGTTTCTCTGTACAACCTTCTCTCTTCCCCATTGAAAATAGGAATACTGGCATATGTGAAATCTAATTTTAAGACACCTCCAAGCTTTTCTCCCCAAGATCTGGACAACAGCGTACCAAATCTGGCCGAACTATCTGCAACTACTACATCCATCATGATACTCTTGGCTGGAATTTGGGCCAAGGAAATAACCATGTCTTTGCTAAGCCCAACACACTTCACCCTTTTTGAATCAGAAGAATAGAGGTCTCTATATGGCTTAGCGATTTGTAAATTTACCTCTTTCATCACAGATAATGGCATAAGATTATGAGATGCACCACAATATAGCATACAATTATGTAGAATAGAATCATGTAAAAGTATTGATATATAAAATGGTGGAAAAAAAGAATATACCTCTTCAACATGAGGATCGAAAGTAACCACAATTTTTTCTTCTTGCAGATTCACAATGTCACCTACCTCATCAGACTGAGATAAATTAATAAATTCTGCAATCTCTTTCTTATACCCAGGTGTTTTAGCCAACTCAAGAAGGGGTACTTGAATTTTAACTTTTTCTAACTCTCTGGATAAACTGAAAGTCTGGTTTTGTTTAGTAAAATTTTCAGATTCTTCTTGGTTTTTGTTAGGATTTGCATGTTGCTCAGGAATAGTAACAATCTTCTCCAAAATATTAGAATCATTGGACTTATTTTGGGAAGCCTCAACTTGTTGCTTCTCATTTTCTTTAACTGGATTCATGAGCTGCTTCCCCTTGCCTGATTTTTTTACTGAATTTTTTTGTTGTGGAGTCGCCAATGGAGAAGGGACTAACTCTGATTCTTTCTCTTCATCATCTTGAGTTCTTAACCTTTTTTTGCTCTCAAGTCATACATTTTATGCAATTCTGCTTGCATAAAATCAGTGAATTGTTTACAGTAATCATCCATCTCTTTCCGATCAAATGAAATATTAGCTTCTTTACATTCTTCTTCACACTCTCTTTCAAATTCATCTTCTGCACCATCCTCCATATATATGACAGAAATTTGATCTTCAACTTCTTTCTGATCATCATCAACAAAGTTTGAAGGTGCATCTTCTCAATATAAGGGTACTTGAACTTGATCCTGATATCTTCTTTCCCTCTAAAAAATCTGCAGGGGCTGCTTCCTAAATTGGGGATTAAAAACCCCGTCGTTTTTCTGTGTAGATTTATTGCTATCCAATTCCATCTTCACTAATTTTTTTGACAAATTTTTAATGACCTTATTCATGTCATCAATCCTTTGATCTTGTAATGAATCTTCCTTAGCTTTACCCTTATCCTGAACTGACCGCTTTTCTTGAGCTTTCCGAGCAGCAATCATATTTGCTTCAATCTCCAAAGCATCAGTTTTGATTTTTTCAAGAGTATGGGACCTTCTTTCTCTCAAAGTAAAACTAAAATCTGATACAAATGGCCCAACAAAAATAACTCTTACTCCAATAGGAGGAGGCTTCATTTATGCAGGCAAATTATTGTACAATTTATTAAATCTTTTAATGAAATCACTCATACTTTCGTCTGTTTTTTTCTTAATAGCATTATTTTTTGTCAAAGAATAACCATGGTCTGTATTTTCACCCCATATTTGGATGAATTGTCTTTCTAACTCATCCCAATCATTAATTGAGCCATTTGGTAATCCTTTAAACCATTTTCTTGTCTCTCCATTTAGAGACTGCAAAAAAAGTCTCATTACTACATCTAGATGTTCAACATTAAAATTTTTAGCAAAAGTGCAAAACAAAGGCAACTGTTGTTCTGCAGTTATTTCATCTTCACTAGTAAATATAGGAAGAAACTTAAGATTCTCTTGAGGCATTGCATTCTTTGGTTGGGGAAGATTTAATGGTGCATATATGTTCATGAAGAAAGCATGGGCTTCCATGTTTATGCCCTGATTGACTGCTCCTTGAGTAGGGGGAATCTATGTACCAGTTGTAGGTGTGGATGAATGGGGTGAAAGAACTGATAAGGGAAGGGGT
This sequence comes from Pinus albicaulis, assembly GCA_034641835.2. Classification (NCBI taxonomy): domain Eukaryota; kingdom Viridiplantae; phylum Streptophyta; class Pinopsida; order Pinales; family Pinaceae; genus Pinus; species Pinus albicaulis. Next base: position 376,430,132 of record CM076583.1, read on the forward strand.
TGATAAACTAAAGCAAAAGAACTAACAACTATATTAGGCTGAGTTTCTGTAAATGTGAATGATATAGACTCAAAAGAATGCTCCTCTAACCTTGGTTCTTGGAAATGAATGGATGAAGACAAGGATTCTTGTTCCAAGAAAGTGAGTTTCCGGGAAATATCCTTGGATGAAAGAGTATGAGAACTGCTGCCAGGTGTAGGCAATGTGGCATCAGGTGTAGAAATCGTTTTTTTATTTCTAGCCTTTTTTAGAATCCAACTTCTCTAGATTTGAAAGGGTAGAAGCATTCTGCTGAGAGGTATCTGACCTCGTATGTGGCCTCTTATAAGACAAAATTAGAAAATGAAGACACAACTTTTAATATTTCCTCCTCTCTGAACAACCAAAGGAAATATAAACAAAATCCAGGGAAAAACTTCGACTCTTCGTCCTCGGCAGCGACGCCAAAAAATTTTGTACCTTAAGAGACAATCCCTTAGCTGTGATAAGGAACCAATGCTTAAGACATTTATATGATTATGTCACAGAAATATTTTTCTTTGTTTAATCACCCTCAAGTATTTATCATTAAACCCTCAAATTTCAAATATAATGAATGTCTCACAATGCTATCATTTGCTGATGTTGAATGAAATGACTAGAAGAAAATGAAAGAAAGAATTTGAAACTAATATGATGTTACACATAATATATCACTTCAAACTCCAAAAGAATTATATGAAGGAAATAGTTAAACCAAAGGAGGGCCAATTAAGGATTTTAACTCTTGCTTACATAAGTAAAAAGAGACCTGCAACTCATTACTTTGTCTTATTCAAAGATAGGAAACACAAAATGTAAACTTGAATACATATCAACAAAAACATATGCCAGAAAATTGCTTTTCATTCAATAATCATTTGAAAACTTCGAGTACAAAAATTGTAGTTTTGACAGTCCAAATCTCGGAACCCTTCTTCTCCTTAACTATTACGTTAAATAAAATAAAAGCAGTTGGGAACTGCTATAACTGATCCTAACTATCCTAACTTCTTAGAACTACCTAGGCTCTCTACAACATACCATCAAAACATCTTATTACAATTACATCATCTTGGGAAGAGTAAAATTACATAAAGATTAACATCCTAATCTATATGTTGAATGTGAATTTATGACGATGCTGCTACATTTCCTGGATCAACTAATTTGTCTTTCTTTGAATTCAAAGGATATTATGGAAAGTGTATCGTCCAAGCTCTACACTTCTTCCATATCTCTACTTTGTCCTGGGTGAATGTATCAGATTGTGATACTCCAATCTGAAAGCAGTAATTCGGTTGTAAGATGGCCTTTTTGTAAATAGAGTTTTTACCAACCACAGCAGCTGAAAATGTCTCTGAAGAAAGTTGATCACCGTTGCTCCCTTAAGCACCTGAGTCTTTTCATGTGTATTGTCAAATTTACCTTTTTTCAATACTAGTAAATTTTCATAAGAATCCCATGACAACAAACTTCCTCCAAGTCCCCAACATGAAGGTAGACCTGCTCTTGTTATTTTGTCAAATAACTTATCAAACTGACTTACTGCTTCTTTAATTTCCATCAACTTATTTTCTGTAGCCTTTCTGTAATCATTCTTGACATTCATCTTATTGATCTCCACTGCATATAGGATTCTATCTTTGATCTCATTTTCTTCTAACTCTTGATCTGTTTTAGAATTTAAAAATTCAATGAATCTTTTTGCCCAAATAGCCCTATTGATTGTCTTCTGTCTATCTGTCATGACTTGTTCTTCAAATTACTTGATGAGGCTTTTCTCTTCTGCAACCACCATCAAAAAGCTCCAAATTAATTTCATTTCTGAAATGATATCATTCCAAATGATATCTTTTGCCTATATTAAAGATATGTTCCCTTTCAGTTTTTCTTTGAGACTTTTAATCTCAGCATTAGCATTCTGACTGTCTATTTTGTATTTTCTGGCTTCATTTTCTGTAGCTTGAATAATATTTCATGCAGTCTCTAAATATGCTTAAGCCTTTTTCCGATCTCTTTCTGCCATCTACAACTCAGTAGTCAACTGAGAAATCTGTGCTAGTGGGTCTTCATTACCTGATGGAAAATAAAAATACAAGAATGATTATCAATATGATTTTGCAGTGACAGTGTAGTTTGTTTTAACTTAGAGACTTCTTCCTCCTTTTGCATGAGCTGTTGTAGAAGCTTTTATTTCTCGTTCTCTACCTCTGCAACCTCTGCAGCCATTGAATGCTCTCATGTAGGCAATTTTAAAATTTTCTTCAATATAGATATCTCTGCTTCAGCACTTTGCAGAAGTTTCTGCACAACAGTCCTATCATTAGGATCCACTCCAATCTTTACTATGATTTTCTTCAGCTCCTCATTCTGAATTGTTAAAGCCCTAGAGTTGGCTTTCTCTAAATTTAACTGCTTAATTACTTTTCCAAGAATATTCTCTTCCTTCATTGCCATTGCATTAGTATTTGTCAAGTCATTTACAATCAACTGGCATGTTTGCATATGTAGGTTCACCTTATCCAGCAATGGGATTTTCTTCACATCTACAGTCACATTTATAGTATTGAAATTTTTAGAAGAACCAATTGACATATCTGAAGGATGTGATACAGCAATTCTGAAATGATCTTTCTCAAGATACATGGCAGTTAAAAGTCTTGTTTGATCTGGAGCAATTTGATATTCATCTTGGGCGTCCATGTTGACCTTCATCTTCTGGTTCCTCTCTGCAATTTGGGAAAAAAATTGTTTGATCAAAGGCACTTGTTCATGAGTGCTCTCATGTCTCCTCAGTGAAGCAGGAACATTTTATTCCTCTCCCAATTGTAAGGAATAACCAGGTTGAGTATATGTAGGTTCTTCATTAAATTTTTCTCTCTTCTCAGCTCCCTACTCCTCATCTTCTAAATCAACCACTGTTTCTTTGCCTCTTTTACTTTATTTTTCTGATATGACAGGAGTTTGAATATTTGAACTTGTTGAATTCATAACACCTTTACTTTCCATCTTCTCTAAATCTGGCATGCTTTCATGAATGAAAGTTGAATACCCATTATCAATTCTTCTATTAGAAATAACACTATGAGGGTCATAAGCCCAATTTTCACCTAACAGCAAATGCATCTCATCTAGCATTCTAGTAACTTATTCAAATGCCTGTATCGTATTAACTATGAAAGGACCTACATTCATGGGTAGTTTGAACATATGCTTCTTTTTCATGGGCACAAACTGAATTTGATTAACATATAGACTTTGCCGAACAAAATACAAAGCAAATAATCTCATAGGTACAAACATTGGAAGCCTATAAGGCTCAACACTTGCTACATACAGTCTAATTTCAGAATAATCCTAAAAAACAAACCAATCTCCAAATTTACAGTTTACCCCTAAATGCAATAATTCCTGAACTTTGTGTAAGAATCAGGGGGGAGGAATTACATTCAAAACTTTATATGTAATTGACATGAAACAACTAGCAAAATCAAACAGACTAGTTTCATTTTTTTCTCTTCTCACTATATCTGTCCAGAACACTACTGATTGCCTCTTCTTATTCATATCCATAATATTTAGACCCAAATGCATGAATTCCACTACATTTTGATATAAGAAGAAGTAAATAATTAACGAAGGAAACCTGAAAGAACCTGTTAATGATAAGCTCATGAGTTGTGAATTGATAGCTTCTTGCCAATAGGATGGAATATCCAGCACCATTCCTGGCTTCATCATGATGGAAAACATCCTCAAGATTTATTTATCTACTGCGCTGTCATCATCTTTGCCCAGAATCTTTGTAATGCTGCTCAGTACTCGCTTAACCTCAGTATCAAAAATTTCCATAGGAAAATATTTACTGTCGAGCTGAAATTGCTATGTGTTAGGCTTTAGAAAATGAATAAACTGATTAAAATCTTACCTGCAAGGCTGTCATAATATGCTACCAAATAATCATTAGAGAATTGAACATGTGACTCTGACTCAGGGTAACAAAGGGCTTAACTAATTAGCTGGGCAGACACTTGCAAAACATTCTCTCCTTGACAATTCACCACAAAAAATTTCCGAGGATACATAATAGATACCAACCAATATATGAATTTAGTAAAAAGATGGGTTTTAGGGATACATGCAGACAACACACCAGACTTTTCCATGGCAGTATAAACTAGGGAAGCTTTACCATTCAAGAGAACTTGCTGGTAAAACGGAAGGTGAACCAAGGAACAATTGGTGTCTTGGATGTCCCTCTCGGTATCCATGAGAGGGATATGACTAGCAGAACTCGACAGGGATGAGTGTTTAGCCATGATTCAGAATTATGACAATGGACGACTTACAGGGTGGCCAATTCTGGATAGGGTGACAGAAAACTAAACAGGACGCAACACAAACAAATTTAAAACATCAACTTAATCACAAATGGATTTGGAAAGAATAAGAATTTCATTTAAATAGGTGGTGTGGCTTTGAACTTAAATGCTGACAAGACGCGCCAACGGACCATTAAGCACTCCTGATGTGGAAGACAACTGTAACCAACTCAGCACCTTACGTCACTACGGGGGGTCTCAAAGTACGGAGAATTATTTTGTCTTGTGCCCCCGCAATCAATATCCACCGCTCATCTGTGTTATTCCTGCAGTCAACATAGTCAACTGCGGAGGCACCCTCCATATTAATTCGTGCGCTAGTAGTGCCCGCGGGTTGAGTCTTTTGTTCGGAGCTCAAGAAATTATCGCATCCCGCTCGATAAAATAATCGACATTTAAACTTTAAGTCGGGAACCACTTTCATAAAGTCAAAAGTATTTAAACTTTTAACTCTAATACAATGAACATAAATATTTTTATGCTAAAGTATAAGAACTTTAATACTTTAACATATTTTAACAATTTTCTATTTTTTTTTTTTTTTTTTTTTTTAAATTGAAAATAAAAGGATATTGCAAATGATCCACAAGATTGTCCATCAACTGCAAATAATTTAGTTATTTAACTTTGTTCAATTGCTTCCATATTCCTGTTCATCCCAAGTTTCAATTGCAAATTTAAGACAAACTCTTGAAATTCAAACCTTATTTGGATTGAAAACAAAATCTGTCTGTGGACTATACTTTTACATCCTCTACAACCTTCTTTCTCTTCTGCTATGATTTTTTTAAGATCTATGCCAACTCTCCTTTCTTCATCCCAAACTTTTGAGTCAATTGGTTTCTTTCTTTCATCTTCCTGTTTCCATAAGGAAAACTAACTTTCTGCATTTCTAGAATTTACATACTTCTTCATGTTTGCATGAAAAAACATATCTCTAAGAGCAGTTTGTCCTTCATCTTGGAAAACACATTCAACAATTAATAATTCAAAATCAGAAAATGCATTATATTTTCCACTAATTATGTTCCATAATTTCGCTTATTTGTCATCCTTTTGATGTACATATGACATGTCAAAATTTTCATATCTTCCTCCATATTGCCTTGTCTTGGAAAAGTCTTCTTTGTCTTGACTTTGCACTGAATGTTGTCTAAATTCAAAATTCTCTTCTCTTCTCTTCTCTTTAGCCTTCCTTCCTTCATAATTCTTTTCATTCTTCCTTCTTCTCCTTTACAAATCTATAATTCACCAAGTTGCTTTTTCCATATCTCTTCCTTTTCAATCAAAATCTGCCACTCTCTAATTCTCTTTGTTTCTTTACATGAAACAAAATTATATGCAACATATTTTTCCTTCCATGATAAAGTTCCTTTTACAATAAAAATTATTTTCAACACCATAAATATCACATTCCATTGAATCCATTTACTTCTCACTGCAAAAGCATAGTTCATGGAAGCATCCTTGTCTTCATCTTCTGAGATTGCATGTTTCTCTCCAGTTCATTGATTACACTCACATTTATTCTTTTTGCAAATTTTACAAGTAATATTGTCTTCAAATTTATGTTGTGCACCAGCCTATGCCAATTTATTCCTAAGTTCTTGGTTGCCTTCTTTTCCTCTCCTCTTTATAGCCTTTTCTGGATTAACTATACCTCCTTGGACTGAATTTTCTTTATAAATCTTTGTTCTAGCATCTTCTATAGTACAATCTTTATTAAGATCCCTTTCCATTAATGCTCCATTATGTCCTTCCAAGAAAATTTATTGTCTATTAACTATCAATACAGATTTATAATTTTTTAATAAAAATGGAAAAGATAATCCCAATACCTCAAGTGTTTTCCCTGTACATAGACTCTTATTTGATCATGTCATAAGGCTATCTTCACACCTCTCTTCTTCTTTTGCAATCTGCAATTTCCTTTTATCTTCAGGCTGTTTTTCATTCCTTTTCCAAATATCACTAGATTTATCACCTCCAACTTTCATGGTAGTTTTCAAAATTTCTCCTTCTTTAGTGTCTTTAAACACATGTTTAATCAGGAACTGATCCATTATAACCATCTCTTCTAACATCTTCATTTCTTCAGCAACCTGCACAAACATATCTTGTAAATATTTTTCATCACCTGCATACATACACAAATCATCAGTTTCAAAAATACTAGGCTCCTCTTTCTTTGATGTCTCCATCATCACATCTCTCTGCTGACCCGAACTTGTACAACAGTGTAGAAATTCATCAATGATTCCTTCCTCAACAAGGTAATTTTCTTGCTCAAGTCTATAATAATCATCTTCCATCTCTAACTCAGCTGCTTTGAGTTCCTCCCTTAATCTGATATACATTCTCCTATTTATCTGCTTTTGTAACAACTTCCACTTTATCTTCTTTCTTTTCATAGTCCAGACATAAATTTTACTCTTCTCACACTTTTCTAGAAGCATTATTATTGCATCAATACTTTTTTTAAATTCTGCAATTTCTCTGTCAAATACCTCTTGACTCATCTCCTTACCTTTTCCATTTTCCTTGGCATCTTTCTTTCTTCTGTTGTGGCTTCTCTCTAAACCCCTATTATGACTATCAGTAGTCACTTGCTCCTCATCTCTATGAGCTCCTCACTCACTATGAGTTGCACTAAGCCCCTCCAACAACAAGTCCTCCCTGCTGCCACTTACCTCACCAATCCCTTCTCTGGGCTTGGTCTTTTGGCAAGCACTGGTTCTCTATCTCTAGAAACTCTTGAGCACTCTCTTATGCTCTCTCTAGGCTTATATCCTCCACTCACCTTCTCTTGAGAACACTTTAGCTGTTCTACCTATCCAACCTTTTGTTGTAACATTTAGGTTCACTGCCACTAACTCAACTCTTCTATCTCTTTACACAATTTGCTATTGTGTGTTGTTGCTATCATTCTCTTCCTCATAAAAATAATTCAAATGGAACCAAACAATAAAATATAACTCATACCTGAGAAATATTTAAATGATTTATCTCTTTGAGCTTCCACTAGCTTGGAAAATACACATGCTTCTTTACTTTTCATTGTCTGCACTTCAGGTCTTCTGTAAACTAAATTTATTTTCTTGTTGAGTACATCCATATTCATTTTATTTCCTTACAACATTTCTGTTGCAATTTATTCATTCACTTATTTGTCACAACTATGTGGCTGAAACTTCTGTTGCTATTTTGCAATCTCATACATATATCATTGAAGTTTTTAAAACCAACAAAACCTCTACTTGATTATATCATTATCAAATATTTTTCACAATCTGCCTTTTGATGAAATGCTGAAGTCCTCATTACCTACAATATCTCAGAATCCATCCTCTTTGCATAACTCTCTGGTGTCCTGTAAGGAAAATCATATACATGATTTGAATACAATTCAATCTTTCAATCAACTCCACATATCATTAGTCTATCTCTGATACCAAATGATGCGGGGTTTTAAAGCTAACCCAAACATTAATTATTATTAACTTATAACCCCGCCATATAAACCAGGACAATCACCTTTTTAAATACGTAAATTGTGGGACCTCTTCATAGTTTTACTTTTCTATATTGGTCATCAACCTCCAATTCACTTACACAAAACCCAAAATTCAACATTTTTTTAAAATACCCACTTTATAACCCTTCCATAAATGACAGAATCAATAATTTCATAATATATTTAGAATGCAACAATAATAAAACCATACATAGCAATATTTTCTAAGTCGATTTTATTTAATTGAGGAACAAATTTAAACATATATTAAAACATTTCCCATAATATTATCACATCCAAATTTTAGACTAAATTCCACGCAACTTCAATTGTGAATTCCGTTGGATCAAGGAACATAACGTGAAGACCGTCAGATCTATTGAGTGTTGGACGGATAGTTCAAACATAAAATCAAATTTATAAATTTATCGCATTCGTCTAAAATCTTAACCTCTTGCAACTTCAAATGCGATTGCCATTAGATCAACAAACTTGGTGTGTAAGCCATCGGATTTTATCAATACTGGACTGTCAAATTAATTTAATGACTCAGCCCCTTTATGCATTACAGCAATCTAATTTCATTCAACTCTGCCATATTCAAAAATCTATCTAAGAAGCCACCATCTTCAAATGTTTACCACTAATAACTATTATTTTAACCATACAACTGGATTGTATCCGCTTTCAAAATGGACGCAATATTTTTTTTAAAAGGAAAAAAAAACACAACAATCAATTTAACCAAAACTCGACTCATAAATATTTCGAAAAGGGATTGATAAAAATTTGTTTACAAATACTAGCAATCACTTCTCTATGATTTTGCAATTATGAACACCATTACCAGCTACAGAGGGAAATACAATAATCTTCAATTTGATTAATTTTCCATCCAATCCTCCTCTACGCATCAATCTTCAGAAATTTCTTCAACACAATTAACTCAGATCTTCATAAATTTCAAACCCCTGTCTGTGCTACATGCAGCTCCAGATTTAATACTCTGACCATTCTTTGAAACCAACCAGATTCTAGTAGCCATTAAGTTTCATTCTCGTAGAGTGATTTTATCAGAATTTATTCAATTAGAGTGTTATTACATAGGCATCATAATTTCAAATTAGCACGCAGAAAAACAAAACAAGTCTTACTTATTCAATTGTACAGATAAAAATAAACGCCATATGAAATATGGATATGGCCTGATGTGTCCTTACATGGCCCTTTTACTTTCCTTTATGTCTATTCGAATAAAATTCCTACAATTATCTATCTAACTCTCATCCCCCTATCATGTCATATATACAGGCTTACACTTAAAAATATATTTACATAATTATGGATTACTCCAAATCCGTGATCCTCTACATAAAGCACTCAACTAAAACCTCTTTCTCCTTTTTTGACTCAACCAATTTCTCACTTTAGACTTTAAAAACCCTCAAATCCTCACTTTTGTAGGATTTCTCACTCATCCCTAAGATTTCTACAACTAATGACATTTTCTCCATAAATCAATTTATAATTAAATTTACTCAAACTCAATGAAACTTAGGAAAATAAATAAAATTATTAAGGGAACCCACTCCCTTTAGTAAATATGAAATAAGACTCATGGGACTTATAAGTTTCGAAGAATGCTCCTGCATCAACTCTTATCATCGACTTTAACATGACTTCTCCTGTGATTGTCATTCTTCTCCTCCATCAATACCATCTGAGACAAGTTAAGGATATTCACAGGGGCAGAGTAATGATGCCTCATCTGACTCCTACTACTCTCTTCATGTCATGATTCTTTCCAAGAAATTTTCACTAGTCTTCTGCTATTATTATTATTATTCCCTTCCACAATTCCCATTGATCTATAAACTGGAACACCATTTCACTCATTTTCATGTAAGCCAAGTTTCTTGGCCTCTATATGATTAACGCCACCCCATATATCCTCCTCATTAAACTCTTCCATCATCTCACAAAAATCTTGTTTCCCAGATATCTCAAGCCTGAAGATCTTGTAAATATGATATTTCTCCATTGTTTTGGGCCTTCCCAACATATAATTACCCCCATCCATGGCTACCGAAGAGCTTTCTTCAATATCCCAGTTTTAAATTCTATATGAAGCTACTCAAGTCTCATATTGAGAAAATTCTAACATTATTGGCTCTATGAGTGCTTCTTCACAAAATTTTCACAAATTTGAAACGACCCACCTCTTCATCACTGCGTATGAACCTCTGAGATCCTCAGATTCAAGAAAATATAATTTTTCTCAAATTGGGTTGATTCTCAGTTGTCTCTCTCATTAATTTTCATTTAAGTCCTCCCTGTAATTACCAGGACCTTAGTTTCATGACAACTCCAGTCAAATATCTTTAAATTTTAGTTGTAAAATTCATTTTTCAAGCACTCAGGCATTGAAACAAACCAAAATTCAGAACCTCCACTATAACAATCTTGATCACCATCAAGTTTTTCGGTGTTTCTTCGACTTTTGCTCCAAGTTTCAGAATCCAACATCTGGAATTAAAAAGGAACTAGGAGCCATGAACGAGTCGAGAAGCTCATACAATTTTGTACAATTTAAAATGGGTCTACGTTATTTTTTATAATTTTAGTGATAAGGCTTTTCTAAGGTTATTTTTTTTCAAATTTCTCGATTATCAAACTTGTGTGTTATCAACGATGATCACACCATCAAACTTGTGTGTTATAAAATTAGTGGTCAAAATCGATCATGTCAATTGAGTACGAGCTCAACCCATCGATCGATTCCTCACTTTGAATTGTTTTGAAACCCTATAAGAGTGAATGGTTACAATTGAAGATCCAAACCTTAAAATAAGATGTAAACACTTTGTTTTCTTATTAGGCATTTGATTATTTTGAAATCCCAAAATGAAATCACAAACAAGTGTTAATAGATTTATATTAAAATTCAATTTATCATGTTATTACAATGAAAACATATATTAAGCTAAATATACAAGGTTCTGATGCATATGTTGATGGCGGTTTACAATTATTGTGACATTTTTTGGGTTTATACTTAATTTAGAATCTAAGCATACCAAGTGCACCTACAATTTTGCAAATCGGTTTCATTTTATACATCTGACATGTGGCCCATAGTGCATAATTAGACATTACTATGAAAAGAAGAGCCTGCATAAGTTATAAAAAAATGATTTTTTTATCCAAACAATTCTCCAAATCTATAATTTCTTTTAAATAAAATAATTCATATTTATAAGTTAAATATTCAATTAAATCACACAACATATCACATATTTTTTCCTCTATAGTACTCTTTCCTATATTACTACTGTACAATATTTCCTTTGCAACATATGATGCAATTACTAGTTTATTTTTTTACATTATAAATAAATTACACATATTTTTATATTGCAAATAATATTTTTCAAATCAATACAAAACTTGTCATAAAACTATCACCATTATAATAAGAATTATTTATTAATTAAATTCTAACATACATATATCTTATCTTAATCATTTTTTCTTGTTTACATCTACAAACTTTCTTTTTACCTTCCAAATAGGCATTTTCAAATCAATACAACAGTTTTTCATAAAGCTATCACCGTTATAATGATAATTTTTATTATGACATACATATAAACTATCGTAATCATTAAATAACACTAGAAATCCTAAAATCATGTAGTTGCCAATGTAAGAGATAGGTTTTACATCTACAAGAGTTGAAATGCTATCACGACAGTGTGTACCAATCATTTAACTATAACTCCAAGATTCCTGAAACAATTGCCTGATCATCTAATATTGTTTACCATCTATTTAAATTCAGATGTCAATGTTTAACTTGGAATCTAAGCCACGTCACGGGCCACATTGAATGTTTGCTTTGAAAATCAACCATTTATTTTTCAAAATATTTATTAGGGATGCATTCTAATAGGTTGGTAAGCGTAGATTCTCAAGTCACTATTGATTAAGTGACAGCTATGAAAAAAATAGAATACCTATGGTCAGTTCACTTGAAAGGGAAACATGAAATTCTTAGTTGGTTCACTTCAAACAATGATTTGCGCTGGACTCACGGGTGACTGTCCCAAGTCAATTTGTGTATACGACGAAGAGTAGGTGGATCCCCACATTACGATACATCAGCCCATCAACGAAGCATCATTGAACCGACCAAGATCACTTAATAGCCTGTCATTAAGAAGGGCCTGCCATTCATAGGTGGGAACAGGTCAAATATGAAGGAAGTTTCTCCATAGTTATCAAGTTATCAAATTCGAATTCGTCGCCTATATAAAATTTAATATGATTTGATTTATTTATTTATTTATTTTTGGAATATTGGTTAAGGTATTTTTTTTTTCTTTTCCAAATTTAAAAAATGGAACTAGATAATTATATTAAAATTTTCAAAAGAAATATCATTAAATATCATTTTGTATGAAGGAAAAAATCCATTAAATTTATTTGTATTGTAAAGTAAGAAAAAAAAATTATTAATATTACAAAGTAAGAAAAAATGTAAATACAATATAATAACATAAATAACAAACCCATAGAATAACATTTTGGATATTAAAAGTAGGTTTAAATTAAAAATATAAAAAAAAATTGTGCCTTAATCACTATTCTTATAGAATCCAAATTTATTTAACAATAATTGTCCCCGCAAATTATCATTTATCCAGATAGCAAAATAATGAAACTCTAGTTGAATTTCACACCCCTCATAGCTATGGTAATCTATCATCTAATTGAGTTTTTTTTTTTTTTTTTAATAAAAACTTATCTTTCTCTATAATATTTTAATTAAAAAAAATTATATTTTTTAATAAGTAACTTACCCTTAGTTAACTACATTTCTTAATATATAATTTTTATAATTTTTTAATATAAAAACTATTGTTTTTCATTCTTATTTTTTAATAAGAAATTTCTCCAAACTTTTAATATGGAATTTCAAAAAAATATACTACTTTTCGTTACTATTTTTTTAATAAAAAAATTCTCTAAAATTTTAATATAAAATTTCTTAAAAAATTACTACTACTTTTCATTCTGTTTTTATAAAAAAACTAATATTTTTTATTAAAAAATTACAATTTTGTAATTTATTTTTTTAATCAACTATTAACCTTCTTTCATATTAATATAAAACACAACCTCAACCAAAGAAATCCTTATGGAAATCAAGAAGAACATATTTTTCGAACAATTATCAAATTTTGTTACCCAATACATTTGAACTTGGTAACTATGCTTTGCATCATTTTAAATGATGGTAAACATTTTCCATTGGGCATACCTACTGTATAGCTAGTTAGATAATGTATAGTTGGTTAGATAATCTAACTGTTAGATATGAAGCCCCTGACCAAATTCCACTTAAATTACTGTATAGTTATAAATTTCACATACATAGAATTGTAGAGCTTCTCTCTTGACCTATAAATTCGTAATTTTCTTTAGTATAAAAATGCACCCATAAATTTGTAATTTTCTTAAACCTGAAAATGCAACAATAAATTTTTCTCTCATATCTATAAATTTGTAATTTTCCTTAACCTAAAAATGCAACGAAAAGCCGAGGCATGCAATGAAATATCTGTGATCTCCGTTCTCCCTTTCAAAAGGTCTGCTTTGTAATTTTCCTTAACCTAAAAATGCAAACGAAAAGCCGAGGCATGCAATGAAATATCTGTGATTTCCGTTCTCCCTTTCAAAAGGTCTGCTTGATCTTGATTTCTGTATTGTTGTCTCTCAATTCCAAGGTTATTACTTCTGTCTATGTTCCTCTGAATCCCATCAACTGGTATGAGAGCGAGGTTGGGAAGTATCGTACTGTCTTACTGTCTGTGCTAGTTCACTAATAGTGCTGGATGCCTGGTATGAGAGCGAGGTTGGGAAGTATCGTACTGTCTTACTGTCTGTGCTAGTTCACTAATAGTGCTGGATGCCTGGCAAGGTATCTAATGGCAGAAATCGGGAAGGAAGCACGGCATGATCAACCTGGGTTTTGCTCAGAACCGTTGCCAGATAAATATCGTTGAGAACAAAAAGCTGGATCGTTGCAAGCTGCACGCGCTCTATTAGAAGTGAGACGTTTGGATGGTCGATAGCGTATGGAGGAAAGTAGGAAGAGCGTTCCCTGCAGTGATGGAGCAACGCTGGTCAAATAAAAGGTGCTGTTAATATATGTTATGCAAGATTCGCAGGAGTCAGCATAGTATTTTTGACAAGTATAAACTACCAGTTGCAAAATAATTCAGAGGACAATGGCTTCGATTTGAACCAGATGCCACTCATATTTTCGCTTTATGTTTTGTCATAAGCTCTTTAACTCTTTATTAAGGAAGTGGAAACGCGGTACATCTTATTATGGAAGTCGAAATGTGGTATGCCCTATGAGTTTGGAGTTTTAAAAAGGAAATGAAGTAATGGTTAACTAAGTGGATATATGGTGAAAAATAATGAGTTTAGATTTTTAAAAGGAGATTAATTTTGGCCTTTTATTTTAAATTGGCGTAATAATTGAAGTCTTATATTGTAAATTGGTGTAATAATTGAAGTCTTATATTGTAAATGCAGTTTTGATTTTTGGAGTGTCAGTTTTATTGAGAAGGAAGATAACATCACTGACTTACATGGAGCAGTTGAGTGGAGGTTTTTTTTTTATTTCAAAGGATCAATATTATTTGATTGAGGGTAAAGCAAAGAAACCTTCATCGATGGCGGATGAAGAATGTAATAAGCTAGATAGGAAGACAATAGGTAAACCATCGCACATGAAGAAATAATGTCGAGTCTCGAAGAAAGGACAAAAGGATAAAAAACTAGCTTGTACATATCACAGGTCATCCAACACAAATAAAGTTTAAAGTTGATACTACTCTTGTAGTGATAGATGGTGATGTGTTATTTACCGTTTCAAGAGAGAATGCATGTTTATATACATCTAGTAGTTGCTTTGATTGGATCCTTGACTCTAGGGTATCTCACCATCTAACCCCATGTAAAATAGTTTTGTTGCATATAATCCTCGTGATTATGGTAGAGTGCATTTGGGGAATAATCATTTTTGCAGTATTGTTGGAGAGGGACTTGTCTAGATAAAGATGAAAGATGGACATGATATATTGTTGAAATAGGTCAGGCATGTACCAGAAAATTGCATGAGTTTGATCTCTATGGGATGGCTAAATGATGAATCCTATTACGAAAACTTTGGATAAGGAGGCTACAAAATTAGTAAAGGAGCATTGGTTGTGGCCAGAGGACCTAAGATAGGAACATTATATACATTGAAGGCCATGAAAAGAAAATTAGATTTGGTTGTTGTCAGAAAAGAAGGAAATCCAATAGGTCTTTGGCATAAGCGCTTAGGTCACATGAGCGAGAAGGGCTTAAAAATACTTGTTGGTAAAAAATTACTACCAGGTTTGAAATCATATAATCTTGATCTTTATGAGCATTGTAAATATGGTAGACAAAGAAGGGTTTCATTCCTTAGAGGTGATCATGACAGAAAGAAGAAATTGTTAGAATTGATATTCTCAGATGTGTTTGGGTCTGTTAACATTAATAATTAGGAAGATAATCATATTTTGTAACATTTATAGATGATGCATCTAGGAAGATTTTGGCCTACCCTATGTTAGGATTTACTGCAGAAATAATATACCATTTACCAAGAGTAATAAACATAAAAATCTAGCAACGAATCATAAACATAAACACACTTGTTTATCCGGTAAAACCCAAAATCCGGGGCAAAACCCAACCAATGAAATTTCATTAAGCATTGGCCAAAACCCTGGCCAATCCGGCCAAGTGAGCCTTCAACGCTCAACTCCAGGCCTACATTACAATGAAGTCCTCATAGCCTTTTATAGGCTCCATTACATGCAATACCATGGGCCGAAAAACCATGGGTGCATAATACCATGTGCGCCAAAACCACTACTATTTTCCCTAGTCAACATTGACTCTATCCTGAGTCAAGTTTACCTAACAATTCCCCCCTTAAACTTGAATTGGGGTTTCTTGACTAAATCCAACCAGAAATGCTAATTGAAACATCCCCGCTCACTCTAACTCTTCCCCCCCTCAAATTTTTACCCAGGGTAGTGGTTAACTTGGCATTCCCCCTATCACCTAGGTGTAACTCAGATTTTACCAGTCATTACCCATGGGTACGCATGTCATACCGGATCTTATAGCAGTATGGCCATTTACATGTAAAAATTAACTCCATTATAATATATATATATATATTATTCATTATTGCTCTGTTTGTACATATGACAATAGTGTCCATATAAAAAGAACCCATCTACCAGATTACATGGGTCACCGACCGCTATAACCACTAGTCCTCTAGGAGTTCTCTTCAGATACATGGTTCATCAATAAATTAATCCACGTGCACATATCCTCTCTCATTTTGAAAGATTTTTCTCTCCTAGTTCAATGAAAGTCGATGGCTTCCCTTTTCAAAATGTGGTGACTTCATCTCTGTCATGATTACCGTTGGCATATGTTTGCTTGGATCCAACTGTAAAACAATGTAATAATCCTGCAAGAACATCATCGTCATTGTCATTGACGATGATGTCCAACTGTTTTCTGCATATGTTGATGACCTCATCCACATCCTCTTCGTTGAGCTTGAGAGGACCAGGAGACCCTCCAAGGGGTGCAACAACATGCAAAAACAAGATCAGTTGCAACGAAATGAAACTGAAGCTTCCCTCGAAAAAAAATTCACTACAAACATACTAAATTTCATATGCTCCATGCATCACAATGCTTTCACAACCATCAAGATTTCCTCCACTTCCATTTCCCAAGAATTCATCTTCTTAGGTGCCTAGACACTCATATAATTGGGCATAGTCACCACTTCCATCCTCACATTTTGGCATTTCATTCCTGCCATCATGTCTATCTCTCGCTTTAACGCAAGCGATGAAGCTCAGTCCATAGTACCACCCACATCGTCACTGTGGTGGCCATTTTCAACCAACATATATCACAGGGTACTTCACCTCGTGCACAGTCTATTAACCTGGAACTAGGTATAGTTCACCATCATGCATGCAATGCCATGCTTCAGAGCGCATATTGGAGTGCTGCTCATTTCGGTTAGCCCTCCCGTGGGCATTTTGCAAGTAGGAGTTCACCCATTTTTTTTAACACCTCTCCTGATGCTGCCAGCGCGTCCACCCCCATGGAAAAACTGTCCCCAAGCAACTCCAGTTAGTGGAGATGGAGCACTTTGCATTGCAGAAAATGAAGACCTCATTCATGTCGATCCAGAGACTATGCACCAGCACCATCTCGTGGAAGCAAGAGATCTCGTCTGCCTCCGCCTAGAGATTCATCGTCTTTGGGTTCAGGAAATCTGATAAGTCCACAGTACCAATATTCTTGAGTCCTAATGTTCTTCTTTTCTACAACAAAAGTAATCCCAAAGGAATTACACCTTCACCTTGATATTTTCAGCAGTAAAAACGTTGAAAATTTCCCCTCTCAATCACTTGATGTTGTTCCATTTAGCATCCATGTGTTATCACCAATGTGCCCACCACAAAATCATTGATGGTCGCACAATTCTTTGCAGCAAGCTTCCATGCTTCACATCACTTGGGCCTGATATAATAACGCACAAAATTACAATTGCTAGAACTGAGTTTACTAATGCAGTAATATAATCACAGTTTGAAGCTTGATCAACCTTTGAAACAAACTTGATCTCTTCCACATGATTGTGTCCATCATTTTGCCGACTACACTAGATCTAATCATATCTATGTCCATCCATCATATTCACACACAGAAACGAGATCTAGATGTAGATCTAACCAGATCTAGATGTATATCTGACACCTTCACACATATATATTTCCTTTTACGTATATTTTTCCAGGAGAAAATTTCACGTAGTAGCAACAAACTATAGATATAGAAAAATCACTAAACTTGGCTCGATACCATTTGTTAGGATTTACTATAGAAATAATAAATCATTTACCAAGAGGAATAAACATAAAAAGCCAGCAACAAATCATAAACATAAACACATATGTTTATCCAGGAAAACCCCAAATCCAGGGCAAAACCCAACCAATGAAATTTCATTAGGCATTGGCCAAAACCCTGGCCAATCCAACCAAGTGAGCTTTCACCGCTCACCTCCAGGCCTACATTACAATGAAGTCCTCAAACCCTTTTATAGGCTCCATTACATGCAATACCATGGGTCAAAAAACCATGGGTGCACAATATCATGTTCCCTAAAACCACTACTATTTACCCTAGTCAACATTGACTCTATCCCAAGTCAAGTTTACCTACCACCCTATGAAAATTAAAGGTGAAGTGTATGAAATATTTCAAAAATTCCATGTTGTTGTTGAAAGAGAAACTAACAAATTTCTCAAGTAGCTAAGAAAAAATAATGGTGGAGAATATTTCTCAAATGCATTCAAGAAATACAATAATCAGTTTGGCATAAAGCATGAGAACAATGTCCCTGGTACTCTTTAACAAAATGTTTTTGCACAAAGGATGAATTGCACCATATTGAGAAAGTGAGAAGTATGTTGTCAAATTATGGTTTGGAGAAGCATTTTTTGTCAGAAGCAGTAACGTCAACTTGATACCTTATAAATATATCCCCTACTACAACATTGTCTGCTGACATTCCTAAAGAAGTTTGGACTAGTAAGAATTTGGATTATTCTCATTTGAAAATATTTGGATGTGAAGAATTTTTACATATTTCCAAAGAAAATAGAACTAATCTAGATGATAAATATATAAAATTCGTTTTTTTGGGATATGTGGATGAAGAATTTAGTTATTGTCTATGGGATCGAATAAAAAATAAACTTATTAGAAGCAGGTATTTTATATTTAATGGTTGAATGATGTTTAATAGGCCTGTAGGTGAGTTGGAGGTCAAGAAAGTTATTGACAATGTTGAATAGTAGCATGAAAACATCCCACCAATGCAAGCAAATGGAAAAAAATTCAAGAGTAGGAAGGACAACAAGTGGAAAGTGATGAACACCGAGAAGAAGGAACCTTGCAGGAACCTTTACAAGAGATCTAACCTAACAATTCACCACCACAATTGGTTTTCTCACAAATTATCCAAAGGGATTCAATCTGATCTTGTATTGTACTAAAACAAAATATTGAATCCTTCTACAAATTTCGGAAACCAATTACGATCACACAATAGCATAACAAGTAACAGAAAGAAATTATCAATCGCACAACAAAATATGTGTCTAGGGAAAGAAACTATTCAGAACCCCACTATCTATATATTTCATAAATTCAATACAATGAAACAATACAATTATATTTCCTTTCCTCAGACCGCTGCACTTTGTTGACTGTCTCAAACTGATCTAGGAAAAATCAATCCAATAATTAACCAATTCTCAACCTATATCTAACCAGCCTTGCTTACGCGTTCCTTGAGGAATTATGTCCCTATTAATAAGGAAATTCTCAAGAATTTATTGTGCAATCCTTCGAAGGTGTCTTGATGACCTCATGCATGACTTTTACAATTTTCTAATTATACAAATGATAGTTATCTTCCCTTTAACCCCAATATCAACTGGGCCTTCCTTAAAACTAACATGTAAGAAATATTTATAGTGAATTATCAGTTAACTGATTGATCAATGCATATGAATTAAATAATATTTAATTCACTAGACCTATCACTAGCTCATCTCTCAGTTAGAACTAGTTAGACTGATTTTAACTCAAATAATTGAGTTAACTAATTACAACTCAAAATAAAATGCAACTGGACCCCCTAAAACAAGGAGAGAACTCTACATGCCTGAAATTTAACCCTTAACTCGAATTTACTAACTTAACTTAGTCTTCCTAAATTTGTTAACTCGTACAGGTTGTCATGTGATTTGGAATTACAATTTACTTCTAATTTAATTAAGGGAAAATTAAACTATAAGCCTAGTGGGTGCCATTTTCAATATTTCTTGTTTCCAATTTCAAAACTCCCTCTCAATAAGAAAGGAATTCAAATATATCCCTATCTGGTACCTTTGGAATGTTCTACATGCAAAAATTCTCTAGTTTTGTTTGGTACTACAACTTTTGAAACTGAAAAAGCATCCAAATTGAATCAATACGATTCATCTTTCTCCAGAGTCTTTGAATGCTACTAGCTACTACACTATCTACTAAAAACTCTGTGTTGCTACTGAATCTCCATCTATGCCATCTGCATTGTTTCCAACTTTGATCTGTGCTCCAATATATAACTTTTGTCGCTCCGACATTTGGAAGCATTAGCCACTACTGATCCATACTGCTACTATGTACTGTGGGCCCCTGTAGCTAAGTAATGATGATTGAGACAAGACATCTCAATGGACCCTGCCCAAATTTCTTCTCTTTGGATTATGACTTCACATTGCGCCACCTCTCACTTGGAGGTATGGTTGCATGTGCTCCCTCTACCCACCTATTTTGAAATTCCCCCCTACCGGAGGTCTCTACTTGAGTGGAATACTCCACTCGATGTCTGTTTTTCTTCTCTAATTGTGGTTGCTCCATAAACTTCTGAAATTGCCTCTGAGGCTACACGTTGAGAGGCATTTTATTCTCCCTCTAAACCACCAAGTCTCTAACATCTTCTTTTCTCCTCAAATATTTTAATGCATCTTCGACCTCGAGAGCATACCAGTTCTTGACTCATACATCGATATGTTTCACCTGTCCCATGGCGTTGTTTCTAAAGAAAACCTTTCCTTTTCTAGATATTACATCCTAACCACAGTCTTCAAATACCACTACGGAAACAAGATTCTTCTTTAGTCCTAGAAAAAACAAAACTTATTTAAGTCTGAGAGGGAAGTTAGTCTCCCACTAATAGGTAATTCTACCTATTTAGGTCGCGTTATACCTCTTGCCATCTCCAAACTCTATGTTTTGTTGGAGGTCTTTCTCCTCCAAGTCACTGAAGAGATATTTATTCCAATTTATATGGAACGAGGCACTATTTTCGAGATAACACATGCATCCCATTATAGTTTTGGACATGCATGTAATGAGAGAAAAATCAAGCTCGAACTGTGAAGCTAGAGCTTCACTTGCTGCAACTGCAGGCTACTTCTTGCTTGCCTTCTATGGACATTTCATGGCATAGTTCTCGTACTCATGACAGTGAAAAAACTTCATCTTGGACAAGTATCTCTTTCCCTCTCCGCCTTGGGATTTATTTCCCTTGGCTTTCTTTCCTTTTCTGCCTAATGCAAAATATTCTTCTTTTTCATTGCAAGAGGTCCCGTCTCTGACGCTCCACCTTATCTCTTCTTGTACCAAGTCGTACCACAATTTCTCACACTCTGATAACTTCTCCCTCCCATTCAATGAGTCCTGGTAGCTATGAAAACTCTTGGAAAGGCCTAGAAGTGCTAGGCTCACCAAATAATCCTGGGCTACTATCACACCAACACTTCCAAGATCATCTCGACATTGAGTGAACTTCATCAACTATTTTGGTATCGTCTCTCCCACCTCCATCTTGATCTTTCCAAGCTTTTATTTTAGTTCCAAATTTATGTGGTCGCTTCTATTCTAAAACAAATCTATTAAAGTCTTCCACATAGCATATTGAGCTTCCTTTCCATGGAAGTTCGAGACAATATGGTCTCAAACTCCTTCTAACAATATATGTATCGCCTTTGCTACCTTCTTGTTCTATGCATCAAGAAGTTAACCATCTGCTGCCGCGGGGTGGGGAATATCATTGTCTATGAATTCCTTCAGACTGTTTTCCACTAGCACTGCCTCCATCCCGTCCTTCGATGCTATGTAATTCGAATTTCCCTCAAGGTAATATTTGAGTCTCAAGCTATTGAAATACATCTTGATGTGATGCCGGTCCTAAATATTAAATATGCAAATTTGATGCACCTGTTTAAAAAAAAATCAAATTATTCTCTTCTATTGTAATTCCTTGGACTCTGATACCATGTAGAGAATATCAAAAGGGATTTAATCTGATCTTGTAATGTACTAAAAATAATAATCAATCCTGGTACAAATTATGGAAACCAATTACGATTGCACAATCACATAACAAGTAAGAGAAAGAAATTATCAATCGCAAAACCAAAGACATATCTAGGGATAGAAACTACTAGAAAGCCCACTATCTGTATATATTTCATAAATTAAATACCATCAAATAATACAATGTTATTTCCCTTCCTGAGAAATCTCTGCACTCTGTTGACTGTCTCACACTGATCTAGGAAAAATTGGTCCAATACTTAACCAATTTTTAGCCTCTATCTAACCAACCTTTCTTACGCATTCCTAGAGGAATTCTGTCCCTATTAATAAGGAAATTCCAAAGAATTGATTTCAAAATCCTTCCAAGGCATCCTAATGACCTCATGCATGACCTGTACAATTTTCTAATTATAAAACTGATAGGTATCTTCCATTTGACCCAAATCTCAATAAGGTCTTCCCTAGAACTAACATGCAACAACTATTTATAGTGAATTATCAGTTCACTGATTAATAATAGCATGTGAATTAAATCATATTTAATTCATTGGAACTATCTCTAGATCATCTCTCACTTAGAACTAGTTAAACTGATTTTACCTCAAATAGTTGAGTTAACTAATTACAACTCAAAATAAACTACAACTGGACCCCATAAAACAAGGAGATAACTCTACATGCCTCTAGTTTGACCTTCAACCTAAATGGACTTAGATAACTAAGTCTTCCTAACTTATTTAACTCGTACAATTTGTCATGTGATGTGGAATTTTAATTTAATTCTAATTTAATTAAGGGAAAATTAAACTAGAAGCCTTCTTGGTGCCATTTTCAATATTTCCTGTTTCCAATTTCAACATGTTTTCAAATATTCTTTTCCTCACAACCCTTCACCAATGTATCCTCCATCAAATTATATTTTGTTAAATGATGACAGTAAGCTTGATTGTTTTCAAGAGGCTTGTAAAGTTGAGCACAATAAAGAATGGAAGAAAGAAATGGAGGAAGAAATGAACTCTTTGCAAGAAAATAAAAATTTGGAATTGGTAAAGTTCCCAAAAGGTAGAAAGCCTCTAAAACAAAAATGGGTATACAAGATTAAGAAGGAACGTGACAAAAAAGGATAGGTATAAAGCAAGGCTTGTGGTGAAAGGATTTGCCCAAAAGGAAGGTATTGACTTTAGTGAGATTTTCTCGCCTCTTGTCAAAATGTCATCCGTCAAAGTCATTCTTGGTCTTGTTGCTTTTTTAGGCTTATAATGTGAACACTTAGATGTAAGAACGACTTTCCTTTATGGAGAATTCAAGGAAGAAATGTATATGGAGAAGCCATAAGGCTTCATAGAACGAGGCAAGGAATACCTAGTTTGTAGGTTGAAGAAGAGCCTCTATGGGTTTAAATAGGAACCTCGACAATGGTATAAGAAATTTGATTTACTGATGTTGGAACACGGTTTTCATAGGTTGGAAGCTGACCATTGTGCCTATATCAAGAGGTATGATCAAGGAAAGTATATAATATTATTGTTGTATGTGTATGACAGACTAATTGCTGTGCATGATAAGAATATGATCAATAGGATGAATAAATATTTGGGAAGAAAATTTGCAATGAAGTATTTGGGTCCAACACAACAGATATTTGGCATGAGAAACATGTGTGACAGGAAAAAAAAAAAGTTTTGGTTGCCACAAGAAAAATATGTCAATAAGGTGTTTGACAAGTTTAATATGCAGGATTCTAAGTCAGTTGGTACACCACTTGTAACCCACTTCAAGTTAAGGACTGAGTTATGTCCTAGAGATGACAAGGAGAAGGAAGAAATGAACAACATTCCTTATGCTTCAGCTGTTGGAAGCTTGATGTATGCCATGGTATGTACACGACCAAACATTTCATATTGAGTGGGAATAGTTAGTAGGTTCCTTTCCAATCTAGGAAAACAAAAATGGAAAGTAGTAAAACAAATTTTGAGGTATCTCAAGGGTAATAGTCATTACTATTTATGTTTTGGTTATAATGTGATTGTGCTTGAAATATTTACAGATGCATATATGGACACCAGAAAGTCCACTATAGGTTATTTGTATCAATTTTCAAGGGAAAAAATATATTGGGTGTGAAGGCTATAAATAATAGTAGCTCTCTCTACAATAGAGGCATAGTACATAACTACAATAGAGGCTTGTAAAGAGATGTTGTGGATGTAGATATTCCTAGGAGAGATATGAGTAAAGCATGACAAGTATGTGTTATATTTTGATATTCATAGTGCCATTCATTTGGCGAAAACCCTATAATTTCATTAAAAAACCAAGCACATTGAATTAAGGTACCATTGGATCTGACATGTGTTGGAGGGAGGAAAATTATCCTTGGAATAGATAAATACATATAGGAACCCGACTGATATTCTCACTAATATTTTACCAGAAAATAAACATTGGTTATGTAAAGCCATGGTAGGACTTGGTGTGACTTAATTCAAGATTATTCATTGGGATTCAAGTGGGAGAATGTTGGATGTGAATTTGCAATAAAGACATCGATAAGCACCAAATACCGTCGACTGATGCCAACCGAACTCCATTGCCTAGTGATTTTCTGTAAATCATTGCACAATCATGATGCAGGTGCATCTAACCTACATCAAATGTTTACTATAGGAGTTAGTTGTCAAAGTTAGGATTTTAGTATCTAATGTATTTTTCTACAGTTTTAAGAGAGAATGAGGATTATTGTAAATATGAGAATATTAAAGAGTATTTTCGAAGGTTTGAGAGATTTAAGGGATTGTTGGCTCTTATGTATGGATAAGGGATTAGATGAGAGATTTTATGGATTATGAGAGATATTTTGGCAGTTATTTTAGGGATCTAGAACCTACTTGAGTTCTAATCCACTTGTATAAATTGAGGTGAGCCCATGAGGCATGTATATATGTAGATGTGTGTGTGTGTGAGTGAGGAATGAGAGGCCAAACACTGGGCCAATAATTCTCCTATAATTAATTTTTTTATTAATCAATTATTCATAGATTTGGTGTGCAAATATATTGTCTGGAATTTAAGAATTTCATGTGTGTAAATTACTAATGTATAGACATTATGGTCAGAGCCCTGGATTAATTTTTTGGTATAGGACCTTAGCTATTTATAAAGGTACATCTATTCCACTGAGGTCATTAGGCATGTTGGGGGGAGATTAATTCAAGCGGGGGAGAAAGTGGAAATTATTGGCAATCGTTGACGGAATTGAGCGAGTAAGTGTATTCCCTTCACGTTGAATTGGTTCAAGATAATCAGGTTTACAATTCTCAAGACGATTCAATTGATTAATTGGGTAGAACACAAGTTGATTGGAACTGAGGTGAGCTGGATTGTTCAAAAGTTAAGAAACGGTGTGCTCTGAATCTAGGGAAAGTGATGTCAGTGCGTTGGTGCATGTATACCATATACATGGTGGAATTATTGCAGAACAGAATTGGCAGAGAGGCGTATGGGAAGAATTATGAGTACATTTTTACAGAGAATCTTCTTATACAATTCAAAGTGGTCTAAAATTCAATTCTCCTTTCTCACAATGGTCTACATATTGATCAGAATCTAGGAGATATCTGACTTTCTTGCACGCCAAGGGTTACGGGGTTTAATGGTAAAACATATTTATATATCTGAATTTGAAGAATTACATTGTAATTATTTGAGCTGTAATCTGTCATAATTTTGAGGAAAATATAACAATTCTATGCTCAGGTCTCAAGAGCGATTAATATGAAGGTATGCGCTGGTGTATGCATATGTTTCATCCATTTTTTTTACAATTTTGTATTATGGATTAGGGAGAATAGTATGAATTTTGTGCTTGGTTTGTTTTTTTTTTCTTAAAAAGAAATGATTGATATTGAATATATGGCTTCATGTTTCTTTTTCTATTGTCGTAACTGCTAGATCTATTGTTGAAAATGTTGCTAATGTTGCAATAAGTGATGTTTTTTTTTTTTTTCTAAGTTAATACTACTTGGTAAAAAAAAAGGTTACAAGTCGCATCCTGAGGAGTGAACAGGTTCATTCCAGAGGGAAGATTCAAGAGATTTCTACCAAGTACTGGACTACCCCTAGTGGGAAAACTAGTCCTTAGAAGTCCAAAAGAGACTGCTGCCCATGACAGGAAACCAGCAGGTATAGTTTTCAGAATTGAACAAAAAAACCAAAGAAAATCATTTTTAAACATGTGCATGCTAAGGAGGGATGAAAAGTAGTTCCTATGGATGACCTGCATGCTTTTTGCTGGAAGTTGGAAATTCTTCGAGGATCCTGCACACGTTGCCATCCTCCTCCATCCCTTTGTTGAACGCGTGTATTTTTGGAGGTTGGTGTGGCGAAGCTGGGATTCCCGAATTCGCCGCATAGTCATTAAGCTGAGGGACATCAAGGTGCTTAGAGAATCCACCTGCATTCAGGTCCAAGCTTCCACCAACGTCTAGGTCTGGGCTGCCTCCACTATTGCCTTCTGAACCACTTGAGTCTTTGCTGCCACTGGAGGCGCTTTCCACCAGAAGGGCTTTCAGTTTGCGGGGGGTAAAAGTAGGATTAGGGGAGATGGTAGACTTACGAGCTCGATTCTTGCTACCGGAGGTGCAGGAAAGTGCAGCCAAATTAGGGAGTTGCAGGGAAATCTAGGCATTCAAATTGACAAGGGGGGAGCTATCGAATTCATTCCAATCAATAGAGAGGTTCAGGTCGCGGCCACAAGAGGGAAACAAGGGAGGGCGAGGAGGGCGAGAGGGCTGGCCATGCCCACCATCTCTTTGACATCTATGCCTATGATGCCGAGGCATGATTTTCCAGGGGGGAGTCTCCTGACCAGATGGAGGAAGAAGTAAGCTTCTGAGGAAAGAGACATGTAGAGCGAACGTCGAGCCTAAAAGAGAAAAGGTTGTGCATCATAGGTTGGGGAGCGAAAACAAAGAAAATCACAGAGAGCGAACGGGCTGGGTGAAGTGCGAAAGAGAGAGCCAAGGTGGTGGGTTTAAAGGCCATGGCTGGCAACATAAATGTGGAGCAGGCCTGGTACGTCGATGGTAGGGTGGCGGAGGGTGGAGTAATGGTGCCCTCATGCCAAAATTTAACATTGTGCTTCTCCCTAGGTCTGAGCACGTGGAGCCACCGTGTGTCTTCCCACATGGCGGCCCCGTGGCATTTAGGGCTACAATAAGTGATGTTAAATTTCTTCTAATGAATTATTTTATACTGCTCCCGCGTACGAACTCAAATGAAATAGAATTATATAAAATGTATAGAACTAATCACTGAGATCAACGCTCAAAGGAAAGTAGTAGGGTCATAAAATCCACAATTTTCTGTCGATGGTTTGCAAAAAATTACATTTCTGGAGACCTTCAACAATATCACAGGACCATTCCTTCAATGCTACGGGTGTAACTACCTTACCAGATCGCAAGCACCATATTTAAATCAAGTTTGAAATATGATTCAACTTGGTGGAACTATCTAATATTTGGTAACGTTGTTGGGAGTTGTTGAATTATATTAAAGCAAATATTGAGGTGTGAAGATGAAGTTGTGGGACATTAAAAAAATTGTGTGAAGAAAGTCATGGGAAAGTGGAGAAAGTGAGCAAGGAATTCATTTGGAGTAGTGAAACAAGCATGACTTTCTAAACGAAGTCATGTATAAAGAAAGCATTGAATTAATTTGCGTGCCAATCCCATATTTAGTTTATCATGTTAATTCTCCACTTATTACTTTTTAGGTGGATAAAATTTTCCACTTATTACTTTTAAAAAAGGTTCACTTGGATAAAATTCCACTTACTATTTTTAAAGTAAAATTTCTGTGAAGATCTTTAAAAAAAAAAGGAAAAGTGGATTCATGTAAGTGGAGAGTAGTAACAGAAATTAAATTGAAATTTTAATATGGGGTGAGAAATATTAAATGGAAGCTATCGTAAAGTTAATAATGCGTGGTTGAGTGGCATAACATTAAGGTAAGATGATATTATATTTATTTGAGAGAGTTAATAGAATGTCATAGTTTGATAAAGTAGAATAATTTAGTCATTTTTGAGTTTATAGTGAAAATAATTACAATATCAATGTATTAGGGGTGGATGTCACTCAAATTTGTAAAGTCAAATAAAATTTTATAGTCATTTATTAGTATATAAAAGCATGAATTTTCAGCAAGGTTCATTTATGTAAAGAGTTGAAATCAAATTATAAGTTTGGAGTTAAAGATTCCTAAGCCAAGGAAAAATTGCATCTAAGTTGGAATCATTGAATGTAATTGGTGCATTATCGCTAGAGCCCAACATTGAGAGTCTGGTCAACAAATATTGCAGTTGTTTGTAGCAAAGGAAGAAAAGTACAAAGAAGTACTCATAAAGGAGGTACAACTGAAGTAAGCTATTGACCAAGTTCAAAGGGAGTAACATGGTAAAGTTCAATTACAACTTATAGTGAATAGGGTCATGTTCACGAAAGGATATGAGGATGACTATGGATAGTCCTTTGCAAAATTCAAAGAAAGGCCATGATGATTCCATAGCAATTGACATTAGTGATGAAGAAATTGAGAAGGAGATCGATGAATTAAAGGTGTGTCTTGACGTATTGATGGAGATACTACAGATTCAGAAACATGCATGGGTATAAAATAAGATAGTTAGATGGCCAATCAAATAGTTGATGGAAAGAAGACAAAATCACAAGCTAAAAATTTTGTTAAGGGAAGAAGAGAAACTCCAAATAAATGTGTCTATTTGTGAACTAGGACAAGGATCGTTGCTTGGTGATGATGATGATATGAACGTGGGTTCGATTCCCACAAATGACGCTATTAAATGTTTGGAATATCAACATGGAGACTTGAAGACAAAATCATTTGTTGAGCCTTATATTTTTAAATCTAACAATTGGTGTCTGGATGCAGGAAATATTGTTGATATTAACTTTTTGTGTAGTAATGATGAAGAAAATAAGCCTAAGGATGCTAAATATGGACAAATAATAGAAGTTTCTCATGAAATGGAAAATGATCATCAAACAAATGGGTTAAATGTCAACATGAGAGATATTACAGCAAAACTAAAGTTCCTAGAAGAATGGTTGGATAATCTGAAGCCAAAGGAAATTATAGTGGATTACAACATGCCATAAAATAAAAAAATCTCAAATAGTAGAAGCGTAAAGGTAGACAACAAATATCAATAAAGAAACATTAATGCACACAAGCCAGAAGACAAGTTAGATATCAAAATTGAAGATGAAGAAGTTGATGTTGGAATAATCTCAGAATATGTTCATTGAACAAAGAAAAAGAAAAGATATCAATTGATTACTAATAAATAAGCAAGTATACATAAGCAAAGCAAGAGGAGAAATGTTGCATAAAATTTGGAAACCGGGTGAAATAAAAGTCACAATCATTGAAGCAAGACAACAAACAATGAATGATCAACAAAAGACTAAAGTTTTGGATCCAAGAGGATTTTTATCATCTTATGAAGACTAATGGTCAGGAGACCATGATTTTATTTTACCTAGGGAGTCTCATGTAGGTGCATATAACCTAGGTCAAATGTTTACTAGCGGATTTAGTTCTCAAATTTAGGATTTTAATGTTTAATGTATTTTTCTATTGTTTTAAGAGAGAATGAGGATTCTTGTAAATAGAAGAATATTCGAGAGTATTTTGGAAGGTTTGAGAGATTTAAGGGATAGTTGGTTCTTATCTATGGACAAGGGATTACATGAGAGATTTTATGGATTATGTGAGATATTTTGGGAGTTAGTTTAGGGATCTAGAACCTACTTGAGTTCTAATCCACTTGTATAAATTAAGGTGAGCCCATGAGGCAAGTATGTATGTAGAAGTGTGTGTGTGTGAGTGAGGAATGAGGGGCCAAACATTGGGCCAATAATTCTCCTGTAATTATTTTGTTTATTAATTAATTGTTCAAAGATTTGGTGTACATATGTATTTTTTGGAATTCCATAATTTTATGTGTGTGTAAATTTTTAATGTGTAGACCCTATGGTTAGAGCTCTACATCAAATCATGAATTTCGCATGCAGAGAATTCTAGAGCTTCTATCATATATTTGTAATTTTCCTCAACATGAACATGCAAGCAACATGAGGCCTGAAATATAATAGAATTTTGTGATTTTTGTTCTCCATTGTTTTTTTTCTCTCTTTAATGTGTTTTTCATATTTTTGTTGTCTCCTTCTGTTTCTATGATGATTTGTGTTCTACTGTTGTGTACTCTAATACCCATCACTAATAGTTCTTCCAACTCTTTTCCAAACTTAATTTTTCAATTCGCCATCCCAAAAGTAGACAGATATTTATTTGAGTGTATTATCTTTTTCAATTCTCCTTACGAAAGGTAGATAGGTATTTATTTGAGTGTTTTGTCTTTTTCAATGAAGTGGTAATGATTGAATTTGTTATAATCATTGGTTATATTTTTATTTTTTTCATTTTGAATTTTTTTATTAGTAAAATGGAAAGTATCCATAAAACATTTCTTTAAAATAAATTTACTTATTTTTTCAATAATTTTTCCATTTTTAAATCATCTACTAGAACCTTATCTTCTCTTATCCTCACTTCAAGTGTTTCATGTTGCAATGCTAATTTTTTTAAACTGCACGCTTTTCCATCCATTCACTATCTTTCAAGGACACTTTACTTCACCTAGATGGACCTATGATCAAAATGAAATGAATGCACTACCTTGTGAAGACACTCTACTTCATAATCATGGGAGATCAAAAGTAATTGAATTCTAACCATGATGGGAAAGTAATGATCAAAATTATTGAAGACTAAATGTTATCTCATAAGTAGTTGATAATGTATTTTAAGCTCTCCACTCTCTATATACCTTTATACAAGATTATTATATTTTTATACGCTCTAACCATGTTTATGCAAGATTATTTCATTTTTCTACTCTCTAACCACATTTACGCAAGATTATAAACTAAAATTTTATCTCTTACTTAGACTACTTCGTCATCATGGCTCTTAATCCAATCCTTATTTTATGAGATACTCCTAAAGTATATTTTTCTCTCTCTTAGTATGCTTAGTATTCATATATCTTGATTAGATGCTTGTTGCACCTAGAGGCGCATTCTACAATACAATATGATCCTGATGTGTAAGTATGTCGGAAGCCAAAAAAAAAAAACTAAATAAAATTAAAAAAATAAAATCTAAATAATGTCAGCGTAAACAATGACTTACATAACCATATAAATAAACATTTAAAAATTCATTAGAAATAAATTTAAATAATATAAATTTAAAATATGAACAATTTTAAGAACACTAAAAAATGAGATATGGTTTATAAATAAAAACACAAATAAACCAGAGGCATGGTAAATAAAATAAAATCTCCTTTTATTCTTACTCACGAACTATGGTAAATAAATAAAAACATAAATAAACTAGAGGTTCTGTAAATAAATAAAAAATATTTTTATATGTACTCCATAAACCTCTTTATATTTACAAAAACTCAAAAAATAGGTTTTAATTACGTGAAGCATATGGGCCAAATAACATGGGAAAAATTATTATTAATATGATGGACCAAATACCATATTTATAAAAGAGGTATGGTAAATAAATAAATATAAAATAGATATAAAGAGGTAAGGTAAACAAGTAAAAATATATCTAATAGGATTAGAAATCAGCATCTAATTATATACCAATCCTATGGGCCAAATACCATTGACCAAATAATTATTAATACCATGCAAAAAAAAAAAAACATTACTAAATGTAACATTAATATTGAAATATTATTATAACTTTGGATTAATACAATATTAAATTTTTATATTATAATATATATTAATATGTCATGATATATATATTAACTCTAGATATATATGGGAGGGAATAAAAAAGACATGATAGAGGTGGATAAATAGGGGGAGTGACAAGGGAGAGATGGAGATAAACTGAAGGAGAGGGGAGAGGAGGAATGAAGAGAGAGACAAGGAGAGGAGTGAGAATGGTACACAAGGGTAAGAGAGGGAGAGGGAGACATAAATATGGAGGTGGGAGAGAGAGAAGGAGAGAGGGAGGGATAAGGAGAGAGGATTGGAGGGTACAGAGACAGAGAGAGAGAGAGAAGGGGGAAGGGAGAGAGATGTAGGAGAGAAAGGGAGAGAGAGGAAGGAGGAGTGAAGGAGGAGAGAGGGAGGGATAGAGAGATGGACATGGAGAAGGAGAGAGAGAGGTAAGAAGAAAGACATAAAGAGTAAGGAGTGGAGAGAGAGGGAGTGACAAGGGAGAGCTAGAGAGAAAGTGTGTATGTTTAGGTGTGAGATAAAGAGACATAGAAGGAGTGATGGAGACAAGGGGGGAGAGAAGGAGAAAGGGGGGGGATATAGTAACATAGCTGGAGAGAGAGATAGAGTGATGGGGAAAGAGAGAGGATTGTAGGGTAGAGAGAGAGAGAGAGGGAGAGGGGGAGGAGGAGGTGGTGATAGATAGATATATTGGAGAAATATAATGTATGTTTTTGGGTTTATATAGAGATACAAAGGGAGATAGAGATATAGATGGAAGGTGAAGAGAAAGAGGAGATAGATGTTGAAAATGAGGGAGGGGAAAATATATTGATAGATATGGAGTTAGAGAGTGTGTGTTTTTGGAGGGGTGAGATAAAGGGACAAATAAGGAGAGATGGATGGAGATATAGATATATATGGAGTGGTGAGATAGGGAGGAATATTTCTTACGCTAGATGCATTGATTTCAGTGTAAAGGGTGATTTATAATCATGTTTGATTGCTTGCACTAGGTGCATTGATTTTAGTTTATATGTTAACTTCTAATGATATTTGATTACTATTAATAGATGCATTGATCTCAATGTAGATAATTTATAATCCTATTTTATTTCTTGCTCTAAATGAAAGAGAGAGAGAGGGAGAGGAGTGATAAAGATAGATAAGGGTAAGATATGGAGAGGGAGACATAAAGATGGAGGTGGGAAAGAGATAAGGAGAGAGGATTGGAGGGTAGAGAGAGAGAGAGAGAAATTTATAGAGAAAAAGAAGGGGGAAGGGAGAGGGAGGTAGGAGAGAAAGGGACAGAGAGGAAGGCGGAGAGGTGGAGGACAGAGGGAGGGATAGAGAGATGGAGTTGGAGGGGGAGAGAGGGAGGGAATAATAAAGACATATAGAGTGAGAAGTGTAGAGAGAGGGGGTGATAGGGGAGTTATGTATAGAATGTGTGTATTTTTAGGGGTGAAATAAAGAGACATAGGAGTGATGAAAACAAGGGGAGATAAAAGGAGAAAGGGGGGGATATAGTAACATAGTTGGAGACAGAGATAGAGTGGTGGGGGAGGAGAGAGGATTGGATGACAGAGAGAGAGAGAGAGAGAAAGAGAGAGGATAGAATGGAAGAGAGAGAGAGAGAGAGAGGGTGGTGGAGATAGAGGGAGGCAGGAGATAAAGGGAGAGAGAGGAAGGACTTGAGAGAGAGTAAGAGAGTGATGGGGGAAGAGAGAGGATTGTAGGGGGAGAGAGAGGGAGAGAGAGAGAGAGAGAGAGAGAGAGAGACGGGGGAAGAGAGAGGGTGGTAGGAGAGAAAGTGAGAGAGAGGAAGGAAACGAGAGGGGAATTGAAAGAGGAGGAGAGAGGGAGGGAGAGAGGAGGAGATAGGGAGGGAGAGATGGGGATGGATATAGAGATGGCGTTGGATGTGGAGAGAGGGAGGGAAGAAGAAATACGTAAAGAGTGAGCAGTGGAGAGAGAGAGTGCATGTTTGTGGGTGAGATAAGAGACAAAAAATGAGATATGGAGAGAATGGGGGAGAGAAGGAGAGAGATAGGAATATAGTAACAGACTTGGAAGGTGAAGATAGAGAGAGAGAGGCGGGAGAGAAATGAAGAGAGAGAGTTAAGAGAGGTACGAAAAGAGAGATGGAGATGGAGGGGGAGAGAGAGCGAGGTAAGAATAAATTCATAGAGAATGAAAGGTGGAGAGAGAGGGAGGTAAGAATAAAGACACAGAGAGAGAGAGAGAGAGAGAGAGAGAGAGAGAGAGAGAGAGAAGGAAGATAGAGAGATAGGGAGAGAGGATAGTATGAGGGAAGAGAGATAGAATCAGGGTAGAGTGAGGGAAGGGGAAGAGATAAATAGGGGGAGAGGAGGAGGGTGTGATAGATAGATCGATTGGAGAAAGAGATTGTATGTTTTGGGGTTGATATACAGAGATATCGGGAGATAGAGATATAGATGGAAGGTGAAGAGAAAGAAAAGATAGATGGAGACAAGGAGGGAGGGACAAAGAGGTTAATATATATGGAGTGAGAGAGCATGTGTGTTTGGTGGGGTGAGATAAAGAGACAAAGAAGGTATTTGATTTCTAGCACTAAGTGCATTGGTTTCAAGGTAGATATTTCTAATTATATTTGATTGCTTGCACTAGATGCATTGATTTTAATGTAGATGATTTCTAATCCTATTTGATTGCTTGCACTGGACGCATTGTTCTTAGTGTAGATGTTGGTATCTAATCATATTTTCTTACTTGCAGTAGATGCACTTATTTGAGTGTAGATGTTGATTTCTAATCCTATTTGATTACTTGCATTAGATCCATTGATTTTAGTGTAGATATTGTTTTCTAATCTTATTTGATTTTTTCATTAGATGCTTTGATTTCAGTGTATATGTTGATTTTTTATTTGATGTAATTAGATGTTTGATGGTGCATTAATTTTAAAGCCATTGGATTAATAGTGTGCATTGATTTCAGTGTAAGCAGAAAAAGATATTGACAATGTGCAATGATTTTTTTGTTATAGTAATTAAACCTATTAATATTGGAGAGAAAGAGAGACAAGGTATGATGTTTACTACAACAAATCGAGCTAAATATTGAAATGGTTTATGATTCCAACTATCCTTTTCATATAATCGATATGAAAGGATGACAAAACTAACAAGGGTGACAATAAGAATAGTAGAAAAAAATAGTTTGAGATTAATCACTATGAAAACTATCTGTAATTGAGTACATTCTTATTATTCACATTTTCTATCATTCAATATTATTACATTGTCACTTTGCATTCAAAAAAAAAAAATCATCATTTGTCATCATTAATTTTTTTTACAATATTTGTCATCTCAACAAACCGAGGTAATTAAAAAAATTTAAAATTAAAATGACTCGATAAATCTGACACATATTTAGCATATTTTAAACGGTTATATTAATATTAGATGTATTTACATATTATTGATAAAATTAATCATATGTTGCTCATATTATCGATAGATTTTCCTTGGTCGCACACGACTAAAACCAGCCTAGATCCATATTAAATCCATATCTATCAAGTGTCGAGAGGGATCTAATCTCTCTAGGTGCAAACTTTTCCTCAAGTTTTTCACTCAAAAAAGAGGTTTGCACCTCAAGTGATTTGATCCCTCTTCACGTTTGATAGATCTGGAAATAAGATGAATCTAGACTGGTTTTTAGTAAAAAAGACATAAAAAAATCAGATTCAACATCTTTGTAAAGTTTGGGACATTCTATGCACGAATAACATTTAATAAAACACATGAAACCTAATTTTCGGTAGGGCTCTATTTAATATTTCAAATTTAGCATTGAAGCAATAAGTATCCATGCAAATCCGCCTGATTTTTCATTTTTTTTTAATTGGCCTTTATAAGTGGTGTCTTACATAAGCTAGCAATTCGTTGAGTATATGTTTTAGGTACATCTTCCCTATTCTAGTATAAGGTAAATGAAATGTTATGTAAAGGAGTATGATAAATTACTATAATATACATTATTTATAAAATGTATTTTAATTGGCAATCATTATTTTATAAAGTATTATACCCTTCATGAAATATAAGATTCGATTTTTTTTGGATCAAGTAAATAAATAGAAAAACATTACATTATAAAAATATTTTAATATTTTTCGAAATTAAATTTTATGTTAATATGTTTTTTTTTATATCATCAATGAAGAGTAAAGTTTAGTGTATACATAAATATATACAATGTTGCTAAAGAAAGTTAGCGATTTGTATATTGAGTTTTTATTAATAATTAGTAGTGTCTTCAATGACTTGGGAGTTCACTTTATTGATAGATATTCAATGACTTTATAAAAATAAAACAACATGTTTATGTTGCTTTGTAGATTTTTCAAAATGAATTTTTCAACGTCTTACTCCAAGATCATCACGATGCAGAAAATCAAGTTATTTTTATTAAAAGAAAAATGGTTCCAATTTAACTTATTTATCGCTGTCGTCTTTGGTTGCAATGATCAATATCCATTTTATTAGTATTTTAGAAAGATGCACGTGCATAATATTGACACACTGGTGTGACTTTTTAGCGTTTATTATGTCAAAAAAAAAAAACAATCGGAGAGGAATCTCCAAATTGCGACATTGATATACACCCTTCAACTATTCATTCATCATTCAAGTTTTGCCATGGATACCAACCACTAATTCTATATGGTTTCATCACGTTCCTATAAAACTGGAACTGAAAGTTACTTCATTTTTGCAATAACTTTGTAAGATACACATGGCGACAACAAAAATGCTACTTCATTTTTGCAACAACTTTCCAAGATACACATGTCGACAACAAAAACAAGCTACTTCATTTTTGCAACAGCTTTCTAAGATACACATGGCGACATGAGGCACTCTATAGAGATTAAGATCATTTCAAGACCCTTCACTATCATCATCAAGTAGCAACTCTATTCATGATTGGTGAGCTAATATGTTTGCATATAGAATCTGTATTTCATAGGAAACACACGTTACAAACTCCGATTGATTTGTTATGTCCCACACACAACCGTCAAGCAAGAAGGTGTCAATGCCTTCTAGTGTTATTTGTCAACACAATTGGCAATTAAACATATCATAATGTCAATTAATGCTATATGAACAATTCTTGCTTAAACAGGATATACGAATTTCCCACCCTATAAGAGAGAGTCTGTAATTTTCAACACCCGTTGGATGAAGATACTTTGAATATACTTTGTTGGTCCCATGCATGGAAGTGAAAATGACCTATCGAAGCTAAGATATTCATAGAGGATGAGTATAAGCACTATTTCTTCATATTCAACATGTGGGGCCTCTACTATTCAATCATTGAAGATTTGATGCATGGAAGAAAGGCACCCTACATTTGTGAGTACTTTAATAATTTACTTATAGGTTATTTATCCTTTTGCATAAGAGATTTAGTGAACTATACACTTAAAACTTTTGAATAGTTATTATTGAAATTGTTAGTTTATTACGTTTTGTTATCTTGAACTATTAAATTTCATTGTATTTTATTTTATTGGAAATATATATCATTTTCATTATAATTATAAGTTTTTTATTTATAATTAATATAATTGATCTTAACCATAAACAATTTTAGCAAGAATTGATGGACCAAATCTCTTGATTTATGAGTTTTTTTAGAGTTAAAAATTTGAAAAAGGGTTTGTATCTCGAGAGGTTTGATCGAGCCTCTCAACTCTTAATAGATTCATGGTTAAGATTTATCTGTATTGGTTCTATAAATATACACACCATGTGTAATTTCGCATTATTTAAATTGCATAAAGGTACTCAATCCCTTCAAATTCTATTTGGGCATGTAGATTGTGTATCATACACATTTTAAGTTTTGAATTGCTAGATTCAAGACAAAAATGATGGAAAAATATACCTGAAAAAGTGCCAAAATGTACAAGTATTTACATAGTTGATATTGAAATATTTTATTTAAGATATGCATTGAAATATTTATTTATAAAATACATTGTCCATATTAAAATTTTTTGTTATTATTATTATTATTATTATTATTTTTAAATATACACAATTGTGTAACACACATCGAATTTTTTTATTGTTATTATTATTATCATTATTTAAGAGATGCATATTAGCCCATAGGTCTTGGATTGCTAGTGGATGGGTGCATCTATAAGGAATTTATTGTTGGTTCGATCCCCCATTGGTGTTAGCTTACAAAAAAATATCACATATTAATTTTATAGTGTGATTTTTGTCTCCAATGGGAAAACCTATCATCATTCGATTTTCAAACCAACAGTGGGGAAAACCATCACTCATTCTGATCCACTAATGCAAGCTGAATCATCACTATTATTCAAGAAAAGTCATGCCACTTGAGACTACCCACCGATGGTTCATAAAGGGGCGGGATTTCGCTCCTTCGAGATGCCTCTTGGTTTTGGTTGTTTAGATTTTTCTTTACGTTCGAGGAATATGAGCTCTTAGAGATGCTGTAATTCCCCAAAATTTTAATATTCAGAAACATTGTCAACTATTATATGAAATTAAGGACCTTGAATGGGTGGTAGATATTGTAATAAATATCATAGATAGCGTGATTTTAGTAGTGATAAATAAAAAAAGATAGATTGATGAGTAACATTAATGAGTATGGATTGTGATTTTATAGAAGATGATTCATCTTGAATGATGACAAGTTGTGAAAGATAAATGGGAAGCTCAGGAACTTCGTTTCTCTAAAAGGAAATTTAAATGGGGGACAAATAATAAAATTTAAGAGGCCACCTAACATAGATCAGATATGCTCTAATGGTAGAACAAATGCTAGGAAATAAATAACTATTAGTGAGAGTTTTTATGCATGCTATGATGCTAGGATAAGTCAAGATTGTGTGCAGAAATACCCAAAGAAGATGAAAGAGTCTCAAGAAACAAGAACATAAGTGAATGTGTTAGCATGAGGTTATATCCATGAATTCCACTATTTACTACTTGAAAGTAGAAATCTGCAGAGCTAATAACATGCATAGGGAATTCATGTCTATTAAATCACATGGAAGGCTCATGGGTGTTTCAGTAAAGAGATTTGGATTATGGATCAACTACAAATGGATGTAATGTCCCTCATCAATTTGTATGGCTTATGGATCAACTAGAAACGAATGGAATGTACCTCATCAATTTGTATCACCCATGTAATTGAGATTTGGATTATGGATCAACTAGAAACGGATGGAATGTACCTCATCAACAATTTTTACCACCCATGTAGTTATAGGTTCATCCAATTCTTAATGCCTATGTTAATGCCGGTGTTAAGTAGTGGGGTTAATTTCCATAATTAGTTACTATTTATGTTACTTCTAAAATATCTTAGACCGTTTACTAATTCACTCAATTAAATTACTAAAAAAATGTTACTATCCTCTTAAGTATTTAGATAGAACTGAAAATCTTGTAGGATTGACTATCAAATTATTAGCATTGTTCTAACACTATTTTTAGATAAAGATATTATCTCATCCAAGACCGCAGACGACATCGTGGGGCTTAATATGCAGGTTCAGGCGATGCAGGCACTCGTAGAATGCTACACAAATTTGAGTGCTCGTGCTCCTTGTCAGGTCTAGGGATAAGGTCTGAAGGTGCTGATGCTCCTTGACAGGAGTTTTTCAGCCGGCCAGTTATATTTATATGTCGCAGAGAGAAGTGAAAACAATAAAAGACACAACCTGTCAATGAATTTGGTTTCTGTGAATCTTACTTGTATTTAATCATCGAGTCGAGTCTACTACGCCTGCTCGTTTGCTCGTCAATTGTTATTTCTTCTCTTTAAATATGTAAATGTATGTACCTTTGGATTCCAACAAACTAATGTTAGAATTTTTATAACTCAATAAAATTCCTTAATGCAGAATTTTTTAATTGCAGAGTTAGAATGTTAACTCTTTTATGCACAGTAAAACAAAATTCATGCATAAACAAATTTATGCTCAGTAAAAACATATAAAATGTAAAAAATTTTAAGCAATTTTACTGAGATGTAAGCTTTAATAAAATCTTAATAAATATTCTTTAATGTTTTTAATGCAACTAAAAACAATCCTTAAATGTCGAGTAAAAAAACTGTATGTGCGGAAAAAAAAACTTTAATATCCAATAAAATTACATACCTCCAGCCATTGGTGGCTAAGCTTCCAGCAGAAAGATAATGTAAAACCCACACAATCAAGAATTCACTTGCCAAGTTTCCCAAACTTATTTTGGTCAATACTCCGTGCTTCAAAAACTGTTCAATGTTTAACGCAGATTCGAATTCTCAGGCACAGAAAAAATTGTTCAATGTTTAACGCAGATTCGAATCCTCAAGCACATAATTATACTAGCCTCTGGAAATAGCTTCCTTCTAGCTCCCACGTATGGCACAACATTAACTCTGATATATGCTCTGTTGCAGTCTAGAAACCAAGGCTGTCATGGAAATAGGAGCCTTAAGACATTGAATGCAACTCGTGAGAGGCAAGCAGCTCGTGAGAGGCAAGCAGACAACAATATTTTGCTATGATAATCAAATGACAATTATACACACAGCGTATATTCTGCACTCCGGTATACACAAGCCCATCAAACTTCACACAAGCAGAAAATATGAAAAGTAAATTTTCGATGTGCAGTCCAGAGATAGAGGGATTTTCAATCTGAAAACTGAAAGGACTTCCAAGCTCTGCTAATTCTAGTTGATGGTGAAAAACTAAAGGATTGAATTAGTGAGCTTGGGGACCAAACATAAATTTTATAGCCTAGCTTCCATCAAGCTTCTGTTGGCTATGTGTCAAATGCTCCACTGATCATGGGAGAGAACTGCAGTGGGAGTAATGGACCACTTCATAAGCTTCCAACAAGAAATTAATGAACTGCAGTTGATTTCCATAATTTAAGGAAATTACTGCAGTTAGTTTCCAAAAATTAAGGAAATCACTTCAGTTATTTTCCAGATATTTACTCCAGCTGTTTTCAGAAATAAATGGAGTAATCCTGAAATTCAGCAGCGGATGAGGGAGTGTAACATTCTCCCACTTGGTCCATACTTCCACTCTTAATGTCTCATCTAAAAACCCATTGATAATCTGTATTAAGTAATAGATACATGAACCATGGCGATAAGTCCTCTAATGATGAGTATTATCTTCCATGTATTACTATGTATTTATTCTTATTAAAATTTATGTGGCAACAATTACTTAATGAATAAACCCCATGTTTATTCTTGGTCCAACACAGATGTATTTTCTCAAATCAAATTAAAGTGCACATAAATATGAGAAAAACATCACAATAATTAAGAATTTCATTAAAAATAAAATTGTTCATACAATGAGAATTTACATAATGGAACCAAGTCCCATATTCATTACATGATCCTTGAATTTAAACGGTGGCATGCCCTTAGTCAAAGGATCAGCGATCATCAACTCAGTGCTAATGTGCTCAATGAACACTTTCTTTTCTTTAACACGTTCCCTTATAGCTAAATACTTAATGTCGATGTGTTTATTTCGAATCCCATTCTTATTGTTCTTAGCCATAAAAATAGCAGCTGAATTGTCACAATATATTCTCAATGGCTTAGAGCTAGAATCCATAATTCTAAGCCCAGAAATGAAATTCTTAAGCCATACACCATCTAAAGTAGCCTCAAAACAGGAGACGAACTCGGCTTCCATAGTAGAAGTGGCAATCAAGGTCTTCTTGGCACTCCTCCATGATACAGCTCCACCAGCCATCATAAAAATATATTCTGATGTTGATTTGCGTGAATCAACACATCCAACAAAGTCAGAATCTGAGTAGCCAATCACATCCAAGTTGTCCGTCCGTATATACATAAGCATGTAGTTTTTGGTTCCTTGAAGGTACCTCATTACTTTCTTTGCATCTCTCTAGTGGTCTAAACCTGGATTACTCTGATATCGTCCCAACATTCCCACAGCAAATGCAATGTCAGATCTTGTGCAGACCTGAGCATACATTAGGCTTCCGACAGCAGAAGCATATGGAATGTTCTTCATTTGTTCCCTTTCAAAGTCGTTCTTTGGGCATTGATTCAAACTCAACCTATCACCCTTCACAATGGGCACAATACTTGGTGAACAATCCTTCATCCGAAATCTCTCTAAAATTTTATTAATATAGGTTTCCTGAGATAGACCTAAGATGCCTCAAAATCTGTCTCTATGAATCTTAATGCCAATGACATAAGATGCCTCACCCATATTCTTCATATCAAATTTTTTAGAGAGGAATTGTTTCACCTCATGCAGCAAACCCTTATCATTGGTTGCTAGCAAAATGTCATCCACATATAAAACAAGAAAATAGATTTTACTCCCACTGACTTTAAGGTATATACATTCATCCATAATGTTTTCTACAAAACCGAAAGAAGAAATTATATCATGAAATTTCAAATACCATTGGTGGGATGCTTGTTTTAATCCGTATAATGACTTCTTGATCTTGCAAAACAAATGCTCACCATCACTAGAGGAGAACCCTTCAGGTTGTTTCATGTAAACCTCCTCCTCTAGATCTCCATTGAGAAATGCCGTTTTCACATCCATTTCATGCAACTCCAAGTCAAAATGGGCTACTAATTCCATAATAATGCGCAAGGAATCTTTCTTAGATACAGGAGAAAAAGTCTCCTTGTAATCGATTCCTTCTTTCTGAGTGAATCCCTTTGCAACGAGCCTTGCCTTGTATCTCTCAATGTTGCCCAATGAGTCTTTATTTGTCTTAAAGACCCATTTACATCCAATGGCTTTTGCACCATTAGGAAACTCAACAAGATCCCAGACTTTGTTACTCTTCATAGAATTCATCTCTTCCTTCATGGCATCGTACCATAATTCTGATTCATTGCAACTAATGGCTTGTGAAAAAGACTCAGGATCATTTTCGGCTCCAATGTCATAGTCAGGTTCTTGCAGATACACAACACAATCATCAGGAATTGCTGATCTCTTTGGTCTAGTAGATCTTCTTAATGTTGTCCCACCATCTTCCTGAGAAGTATGTGTTTCAACTCGTTGTTCAAAAATTCTTGGCAATTCTTGAACTATCTGATCCACTAGAATGTCGTCAGCAACTTGTGGAACTTCAACAATTGGTTGTTCAACACCAGTTTGTACTTGAGGGGTGCTGTGAACAATAACCAATCTTTCACTTGAGGTGGAAGGTTGAGATTCTGAATGATACTTCTTAGAAACTATGTTCCTGGTTTGATCGCTCCCACTGATCAAGTCATTTTCAAGAAATTTCACATTTCTTGATTCCACAATCCTAGTGCTGTGAGATGGACAGTAAAATCTGTAACCTTTAGACCTTTCAGCATATCCAATGAAATACCCACTAATGGTCCTTGGGTCCAGTTTCTTCTCTTGTGGATTATATATTCTCACTTCGGACGGGCATCCCCAAACGCGCATATGTCGTAAACTCGGTTTCCAACCTTTCCATAATTCAAATGGCGTTTTAGGAACAACCTTGGTTGGAACTCGGTTTAATATATACACTGCCGTCTTAAGTGCTTCAGTCCATAAGGATTTAGGAAGATTGGAGCTGCTAAGCATACTCCGCACCATGTCCAATAATGTTCGATTTCTTCTTTCTGCTACACCATTCTGGTCAGGTGAACTAGGCATGGTGTATTGGGCAACAATCCCATGCTCTTGAAGAAATTTAGCGAATGGACCAGGTGCTTGTCCATCTTCTGTGTATCTACCATAATTTTCTCCACCTCTATCTGATCTCACGATCTTAATCTGCTTGCTGCATTGATTCTCTACTTCAGCCTTAAAGATCTTAAAGGCATCTAATGCTTCACTCTTTTTATGAAGCATGTAGAGATACATATATCGTGAGTAATCATCTATAAAAGAGATGAAGTATTTCTGACCATGTGAGTCCATGTCTGGAATACATATATCAGTATGTATGATCTCTAATATGTTTGAACTCCTATTGGCACCTTTCTTTGACTTGTTGGTCTACTTTCCCTTTATGCAGTCCACACAAGTCTCAAAATCAGTAAAATCTAGAGTATTAAGTACCCCTTCATTTACCAATCTTTTAATTCTATCTATGGAGATATGACCTAGTCTCCGGTGCCATAATTTAGAGGAATTTTCATCAATAACACATCTTTTAATACCAGTGTGAACATGCATTGAATCATAAGTGACATTGTTTTGTAAATTAATGCAATAAAGACCATTAGACAAAATACCATTCCCAACATAATCAGATTTATAAAATAAACTGAATGATGTTTTTGAAAAGTTAAAGGAATATCCAAAAGGTACAAGCCTTAAAACTGAAATCAAGTTTCTAGAGAAGCTTGGCACATAAAAAGTCTTTTCTAATTCTAAAACAAAGCCACTACTTAAAGTTAAATAGCATGTTCCTATAGCCTCCACATGCGAGCCCATCTTGTTTCCTAATAAGATGCTTTGCTCACTTCCCACTGGCTTCCTTCGGTTTTGCAAACCCTGCAAGGAATTCAAAATGTGAATTGTTGATCCAGAATCAATCCACCATGTGTTAATATTGACATTAACCATATTAGATTCATAACAAACAAACGAGATTGGATTACCTTTGTCTGCAAGCCATTTCTGAAATTTGGCGGATTCCTTCTTCATGTGTCCCTTCTTTTTACAGAAGAAACACTTGGAATCCTTCTTGATATCAGCTTGGGGAGGTATTTTACCTTTCCATTTCTGATTGGCTTGAGATTTTCCCTTTCCTCGTGTTGCCAACATTGCACTTTCTCCCATTTCCATCACCAGTCTCTCTTCCTCTTGAACACACATGGTCATGAGTTCATTAATTGACCATTTATCCTTATGTGTGTTGTATGAGATTTTGAAATGTCCGTATTGGTGTGGAAGGGTGTTCACGATGTAGTGCACCAGGAAAGATTTTGATATTTCAACCTCGAGTTTCTTCAATTGAGCCGTAGTGTCCCTCATTTGCATGATGTGCT
Organism: Pinus albicaulis; assembly: GCA_034641835.2. NCBI lineage: Eukaryota > Viridiplantae > Streptophyta > Pinopsida > Pinales > Pinaceae > Pinus > Pinus albicaulis. The sequence goes on from CM076583.1 coordinate 376,475,065, forward strand.
CGCACACACCTTTTACACTGGTGAGCCTCAGGGATGAGAACTTCATGATTAGGGTGCTTGCAAGTGCCTTGTCTGAAGTGACAAATTGATCATCAATGGATTTCAGCAAGTCTCGGACTTTGTCATGCTGTTCAACAGAACCACGGATACCAGCTGAAATTTTAGTCTTAATGAACATCACGCTTAAACGATTAGATCGTTCCCATCGTTCATAAAGCGCGATGTCTACTGCAGTGCTGGTATTAGTGAGTGCTAGTGGTTCATCTTTCCTAATAGCATAATCTATGTCCATCCACCCCAAATGAAGGAGAACTCTCTCCTTCCAGACTTTATAGTTATCTCCCTTAAGTTTAGGGATATCAGTACGAATTTTAGAGAAATTTGCAGGTTGTACAACTGCATAATATGAAAAACACATGCTTATCTTAAAATTGAGGCATAAATAAAATTTCATGCTTTACCAATGTAAATCATGCTTTAAAATTGAATCTAATGACATAAAATTGTCTGTGGACTAAATTTTTAATTCAAGCAGATTCAATTATCTTTTTGAACTTTATGATAAAACTTATTAATTCATAACTCCTGTGGGTAAGTTATGAATATTTTATCCTAATTAATTACTTAAATATAATAAAAATTCTTGTGGGATAAAATTTATTATATTTAATATAATTAATTACAATTAATGTCTATTCTTTATTTATGTGATCCTAATCAATCATAATATATAATTTTATTTGATTAGAGATGTTGTGGCTATTCTCTAATAAATTAAAATTATATGGATCACTAGACATAAAAATTAAGTGATAAATTTGCATGAATAAAACTACAATATTCATGCATAACATTTAACCACAGGTCTCGGATTCATAATAACATGTCTTAATTAAAACTTAATAATTAATGCATGCAAACTAAATATGAGTTTATTTACCACATTGCATATAATTAAACTAAATATTATAAGCATTAAAATTAAACAAAAAATAGACATATTTCTAAATATATGCTTTAATTCAGAAAATCTTTAAAAATAGGACATTTATCCAATTATATTTATAAATCACCAAGGTAGAGATATAAAGAGGCTCCGATACCAAATTTGTTAGAATTTTTATAACTCAATAAAATTCTTTAATGCATAATTCTTTAATTGCAGAGTTATAATGTTAACTCTTTTATGCACAGTAAAACAAAATTCATGCATAAACAAATTTATGCTTAGTAAAAAGATATAAAATGTAAAAACTTTAAAGCAATTTTACCGAGATGTAAGCTTTAATAAAATCTTAATAAATATTCTTTAATGTTTTTAATGCAACTAAAAACAATCCTTAAATGCCCAGTAAAAAAACTATATGTGCGGAAAAAAAAACTATAATGTCCAGTAAAATTACATACCTCCAGCCATTGGTGGCTAAGCTTCCAGCAGAAAGATAATGTAAAACCCACACAATCAAGAATTCAGTTGCTAAGTTTCCCAAACTTATTTTGGTCAATACTCCGTGCTTCAAAAACTGTTCAATGTTTAACGCAGATTCGAATTCTCAGGCACAGAAAAAATTGTTCAATGTTTAACGCAGATTCGAATCCTCAAGCACAGAATTATACTAGCCTCTGGAAATAGCTTCCTTCTAGCTCCCACGTATGGCACAAAATTAACTCTGATATATGCTCTGTTGCAGTCTAGAAAACAAGGCTGTCGTGGAAATAGGAGCCTTAAGACATTGAATGTAACTCGTGAGAGGCAAGCAGCTCGTGAGAGGCAAGTAGACAACAATATTTTGCTATGATAATCGAATAACAATTATACACACAGCGTATATTCTGCACTCCGGTATACACAAGCCCATCAAACTTCACACAAGAAAAAAATTTGAAAATTAAATTTTCGATGTGCAGTCCAGAGATAGAGGGCTTTTCAATCTGAAAACTGAAAGGGCTTCCAAGCTCTGCTAATTCTAGTTGATGGTGAAAAACTAAAGGATTGAATTAGTGAGCTTGGGGACCAAAAAGAAATTTTATAGCCTAGCTTCCATCAAGCTTCTATTGGTTATGTGTCAAATTCTCCACTGATCATGGGAGAGAACTGCAGTGGGAGTAATGGACCACTTCAGAAGCTCCCAACAAGAAATTAATGACCTGCAGTTGATTTCCATAATTTAAGGAAATTACTGCAGTTAGTTTCCAAAAATTAAGGAAATCACTTCAGTTATTTTCCAGATATTTACTCTAGCTGTTTCCAGAAATAAATGAAGTAATCCTGAAATTCAGCAGCGGATGAGGGAGCGTAACAACTAAAACTCCACATTCTATATTTTGTGTCTTCTTATACCTTTTACATGTTATAGCCAACGGAAATGAAGCATAAATGTATAGGAATGTCTTTTTCTTTGTTGCGCAAGAGGGAATGTTTAGTTTTTTGATTTGTGTATCAGAGTTTTGTTGCATTCTGTCAATGCGTCTCCATATGAATATGATAATAGAATGTAGTTCCGTGGTGTCTTATCATTCTGTCACATTATATATACAGATATAGAAATCAATTTTCAATCTTCTTGCTTGCCTGTCCAGTGCCAGTTAATGCAGATTTCTTTTTACATCACCGTGCATTTAGTTGATGTGCATTACAATTGTCGATGATGATAAGAGTAGAGCATCATGTTTTATTTTATTGTAGATTATTCACGATCATATTTACGAATCTTATTTGTGTTTTCCTATTATTCATCGAAGGTTTCAATGGCGTGAACGAATATTGAGACGGATTGTTTGGAATGTCACATCTATAAGAAAACTTACAATAATTGTTTTTAACTGTGTACTTACTTTAATTACCATATACTCTCCATACTTACCATTTAATTTTGAGGATTCTAACCATAAATATATTTTACCTATTTTACATCGCATATTTCTATTTATATATATATGTCACAATCATAATATATTCTTACCTTTAACACATTGCATATCTCATTTCATATATATATATATATATATATATATATATATATATATATATATATATATATATATATATATATATATATATATTGAAACATAAACTTATATGTGTATTCGAACCTGTGCTAGGACAAAAGTACCTATTCATATCCATTCAAACATCAAATGAATTGTACTTTGGGATTATGTTTTGATTACAAAGTTATGTTTCGATTATTTATGTATTGCATGTTTGTCATAAAGGCGTTATTACTCTCGCATGTCAAACAATAATTTATACTATGTGAATTGGATTAAATTATTTAATGTTGGACCGCCTCGTTTCTGGAACCCTCTCGGAGTCTGTCACGATCGTTGGCCGGCAGCTATCCCGCACCTTAATCCCCATCGGGGTCTGAATATCGTTTATCTGCGAAAACCTACATCGAATGGTCCTAATGAAGGCAAGGATTGTTAGGGTAACCACCCACCCCATGCCTCGCCATCTATATCATTCTTCACTGCCACTCGAGTCTCTTCAGTGTTGCAAAAATGTTTTGTGCTTGAGACGGTTCACCAAGTCCTGAATAGACGTTGGAGGTATCAGCTCGTTACCTTGCCGTGGGTTTTACTCATCACCGACGGGTATATTATTTACCATTCCTCGTGCACATAATTTATGCAGTTTTCGTTCTTGTACCAGGGGTTCAGTCATTTCTTCCATTTTCTATTTCTTTCTAGTTTACTGTGAATGTCTCCTCCTTCGGCATAATATGTTGAACCATTGATTGTTACACGTGTGTCATACGTTTTTCATTTACAATTGGAATATTTAGAGTTTATTTTGTTTTGAGTGGCTAACCCTTATAAGGGTTTTATCGGTTGAACTTCCTTCATTTTCTCAGCTTTCTTCATCGATGGTTAGAGCAACTAAACATTTCAATTCGATTTTCTTCTTTTTGAATGAAGGACATGAGTCTGGCCATTGCAAGCCCGACGTGAGCAAGTAACGATATCACAACCTTAATGATTTTTCCTACTTAAAATCTGATAGGCATTTAATTATTTTGTTCTCATCGTTGTTCTGGGTTAAGTCTTTAAGTGTTTTCTATGTTTCAACCCTACTGTGCTCTATTTTTGGGTGCAGGTTTGGCTTGAGCCGGAACCAGATGTGAAATTCAGGTTCAGAATTATATCTCCAGGATGGCTATACAGGTATGCCCCTGGCAACCCACAGTGCATCCTTCCTTAACCATTTCTCTTCGTTGTTGAGGGTTGTACCCTCGATGTGTATAGGTGTGGCTTATGACCACGACTGTGCGTTGTATGCAAGGGATTTTCTGAATTCCTAGAGTTCGTTGAAGGATTTGAATAATGATTCATTTTGGTTTCAGACTAGCTTAAATAGCTCTGTCTCTTATTCTTAATAATCTTAAAGAACTATTTCCCTGAGTTTTGAAAGCCTTTGCACCTTGAACTTATGTTAAGATGGTGTGAATACACTTATTTGTTTCATTATGAAAATTGAGGATTAGTCCATTGTATTTTCGCACATAACTTATGGAATATGTTAGAGGTTCTAATGTTTATATTCCTCTGTCCTGTATCAATGTTTAATTTCTACATTGTATGTAAAGTTCATATGTATGTTTGTATTTTTCCTCCGCCCGAGGGTTTTGTGTTTAAATAAGAAATTTTGGGTCATTTGTGTACAAGAAGTGTTCGGCTATATAACATTGTGTTATTCTCTTCTTTTAATTCTTTACAGAATTATATAGCTTGGGATATAAGTCGTTCAACTTCCTTTGACATTTGATATTTTAAATAAAATAATTACTACAACATGTTTTCTTCTCTATTTATTATTATTGTCCTCTTTAAAAAGAGCTCTGGTGAAATAGCTAGAGGACCATGGCCCCTGCCTGTCACCATGGGGCTTGGCACTAAACCTGATCCTTAATATTCTAAATTTGCAGATAAATATTTTTACCCATATTCTATAGTTTTTATGGTTTCTTTATTAGTTCATTTTACCCTGAGAACATAAATAGATTAATTCCATTGCATGTAACAAGTAGGTACAATTACCTAGTTTTATGTCCCTGGCATGTAGGATCTGTTTTATTTAGAGAGTTTGAGAGAAGTAATCTATAATATTCTTCCAATGACATGACAGATAATAAATTATATCTTCCAACTAATTCTATTCCAGTTTTTTTTCATGGTTATTTAAATTTCACTTTCAAATTTAGCCTTCTAACTTTTAAATAAAATTTGGTTCTCTACACTATTCAATCCTAACAGATAAGAATAAATTAAAGAATAGTGGAACTAGGTTATACATACTCCATTCATGTTTTTATCACTTGAAACTGTAAGGAAAGAACACATAAAATACTTATCTCTGTATTTTATTTCCTTATAACTAATGGTTCCGCCCAAGCTTGAGAGAGGCAATCACGTCCTCTTCTCCTCCCTTGCTCTGCACCAAAGTCTTAGGTAGCAGGTAACTTTATCTGAAGATAGGCCTCAGGAACTCAATCCAGCCTATACTTCCCTTGGGTTTCAGATCTCCACTGGTTTTCCTACCAGCTCTAGAAAACTATTTCCAACATTTTGTTGTTAACCCTCATCATTTTCTCCACATAACCCCTTCCTATACTAAGGATTTCCTTTTTATCCTCTTGGGGGAGGTAACTGTCAAGAACTGCCTCTACCCTTTTACTCTGGAATCTTGGAATTATTTTACCATTCAGTTAATCCACTTTACTCAGTATAATTTATCAATTTTATTTATGAAATAAACTCGATTCTTACTAACGAATAACCATATTTGTTAATTCTCTTTCTTTTAATAATTCAAATGTATTATAAAAAGTATGTCAACCATAATTAGAATAAAATGGGGTGTTATATCTTCCCCCACTAAGGTAAAAACTATCCTTGTTGTTACTTTATCATTGAGAGCATTTCAGGATATGTCTCTCGAATAAAATTTTCATCCTCCCAGGTAGCCTCCTCTGGGCTAAAGTGCTTCCATTGCACCTGAAAATGGGGGATGACTTGCCTTTGGAGAATTATTTCTCTCTGATCGAGAATACACAAAGGTTCTTCTAGAAAATCATCGTCCGGTTCTACTTGGAGACAACAAATTTTATAATTAGTTCCATCAAGAAAATTTCTCATTTGCAAACCATAATGTAATCATAACTTACATGTATACTCTGCCAGTGTATCACATGTTTAGGGTCATGTATGTATCGCTTCAACAGAGATACATGGAACACATTATGTGCCAATATATGACTAGGCATAACCAGTCGATAAGCCACCGACCCTATCCATTCCAGAATTGGAATGGTCCAGAATACCTAGGAGCCAATTTGGCACAAGTATTCCACCTCAAAGTATTCTTCTTTGGTTTAATTCTTACATATACTTGGTCACCCACCAAAAATTCCTAGAAAGTTCTCTTTTGACCTGCATATATCTTTTGTCTATCTTGAGCAACTATTAAGTTCTATCTAATCTTTCTTACCTCATGCTCCATTTCCTCCAGCATGTCTGGTCCAATAATCATCTTGGTTTCCATACTGCTCAAATTTATGGGGGTCTAACATTGTCTTTCGTACAATGATTTGAAAGGACTCATCTTGAGGGTTTATTGTCGTTATTATAGGTGAATTCGACCAGATGCAGATACTCTTCCCACTTTTTGGGTTGTTGCATTACGTACATGCACATCATATCCTCCAAGATTTTATTTACCCTCTCCATCTGCCCATCCGTTTGAGGATGATAAGTGATAGTAAACTGGATTTGTGTTCCCAAACCAATGAATAATGTTTTCCAGAAAGTTTATGTAAGTTTTACATCTCGATCTAAGATGACAATTCTTGGAAACTGTGCAGTCTAAATATTTCTTTCATGAAGATATCAGCAATCTGAATGGTCTTGTAAGTTGATTGGACATGTATGAAATGAGCTACCTTACTAAGCATGTCTACCACCACCATCATTGAATCATTTTTTATTTTATTTGGTAGTAACCAATTGATTAAATCAAGTGAAATGACTTCCCATTTCCATTACGGTACATGGATAGGCTGAAGAAATCTCGCTGGATGTTGGTGCTTCACCTTTAGTTGATGGCACTCGATGCACTTGGTCAGGTATTCAAAAAAAAAAAGTACGCATTCTTGGCTAGAAATAATATTTCCTAATTGTTTTTAACATATTTTGATATCCGGGATGTCCTGCATATGAACTCCAATGATATTCATCCAAAGTTAGCCCCTTTAAGCTCATCTGATTTGGAATACATATCTTCTTTAGAAATAACAAGATTTGTTTATCATTAATTTCATAATTTGATTTCCTTCCTTGCTTTTTGGCCTCTCTTGCTTGCTACCATAGGAATTCGTATTTGACGTCTCTCCTTACTACCTCCATAATTTGTTCCTGGAACTTAGATTCAACCTGGTTAAAATAATTTTCATAGATGCAATGCAATTTTCAGCTTAAAGAATCAGCAACACGGTTCTCCTAAACTTTTAGATGTTGAAGTTCGAAATAAATTTCACTTAGGAATTCATTACATCTTGCTTGGCGGGCATTTTAATAAGATTGTTTAAAATAGCTAGTCAAACAAATATGGTGAGTTCTTAGCACAAAAATTTTTCCCAGCATGTAATTTCTTCAAATTCTCATGGCATCTACTATTACACTTAACTCTAAATCATAGGTAGAATACCTCTGCTCATGATCCTTTAATTTTCTGGACTCATATCCTATGACCTTACCTTCTTGAGTCAATACTGCTCCCACCCTTTCCTTTCAGGCATCAGTGAAAACTCCGAATTCCTTGCATGCATCTACTACTTTTAGTATAGGGGCAGTAGTTAGTAGTAATTCAGTCCACTTAAAGACTCATCCCTTCAGCCACAAGGAGGTAATAGGAAAAGACATCTTATAGAAGCCATAAATGAATTGCCAGTAATAACTAGCTAAGCCCATGAGTGAATGTATGTCTGCTAAATTTCTAGGAAATTTCCATTCCATAATCGTATTTATATTTTCAGGGTCTAGAGAAATCCCCTCAATAGATATTGTGTGGCCAAAATATTTGATCTGCTCTTTGTAGAAGTCTCATTTACTAAATTCGGTGTATAACTGGTGTTCTCGTAAAATTTTTAACACTAACCGTAAGTTTTCCTTGTGTTCATCCTTATTCTTGGAATAGATCAACATATCGTCGATGAATATTAAAACAAATCTATCCAAAAATGGGTGAAAAATAACATGCATCATGCTCATAAATTTTTTTGGTGCATTGGTTAACCCGAATGGTAACACAAAAAATTCATAATGTCTGTACTGGGTACAGAAAGCTATTTTGGATATGTCCTCATGCTTAATATGTATTTGATGATACCTTGACATCATATCAATATTGGAAAATACCATTGCACCTTCACCTAATCAAAGAGGTCGTCTATGCATGGCAATGGGTATTTCTTTTTTACAGTCAATTTATTGAGTTGTCAGTAATCCATGCACATTCACATAGTACCATTATTTTTCTTAAAAAATAGCACTGGTGCTCCCCAAGGGGCACACTTCTCAGAATATATCCTTTGTCCATCAGTTCTTGCAGCTACATTTTTAATTCTGTCAATTCAAACACACTCATTTTGTATGGTTATCATGACATAGGAGTTTCCCCAAGTATTAGTTCTATAGCGAAGTCAATGTCTTGTTTCAAGGGTAATCCTAGGATATTTTCAGGGAACACATCCATGAATTCCTGAACAATTGGAATATTTTCCAGCATAAGGGTCTTATCCTTGGAGTTAGAGAACCCCACCTAAATTGCATAGAGTTGACACCGCTTTCTAATGCATTTACCCAACTAGGATGCAGTAATGGGGCGCAATCGAAGTGGCTTCTTAATCCCCTGTAATTTGTGACGTGTATCGTCTTCTGATTTAAAATGTATGAATTTATCCTTGCAATGTACTAATTACCAATGTCTTTCTAACCAGTCCATTCCCAATAAAATATCGTAGGAGCTCAAAGCTAGAATATCTAATTCTATAATTATGTGATGTTCTCCTATATTCAGTTTACAATTTGAAATTTTGGCATTAACTCGTCTCTTTGCTCCCGTAGCCAATTGTACCAACCATGGATTCTTAAATATCTGACTTTACAATTTACAGTTTTCAACTATATGGGGGTTTATATAACTGAAAATAGCACTAGGATCAACCGAAAATGGAAATAGATTGGGTTTGTAGCTTAACTTCCAGTTCTATCATAGTTGGTTGGTAATCCGCTTGTCGATACTCTAGTGTAGAATTGACCTTGGGCATGTTTCACGTAATATCCCCCACTGTATATGTGTCTTGCAGATTGTTTGTAACTTCATTTCTCCCTCGATGAGGACAATTCTTAAAATAATGTGCCTCTCCACATCCCCAACATTCTAATGGTGGTTTTTGAGATTGTCCAAGGTCTAGCCTGCTAGAAGCCTCAATATGATGCCCTTCAACTTTCCATTTGGGATTTTGATTATTTTTCCCAACTTTCTTATTTGTCGAATTCCACGCAGCATTTTTATAATTTCTCAGTCTGTTGTTTTTATAATTCGAGGGCCATTTTTACCCTTTCTTTGGTGGACAAATTCTATGAATTTATCCCTTTGCCTTGGACTGCTGATAGCACATCTGTTCTTTTCTTATTACCTCATCCATAGTTTTTGGGTTCACAAACTCGATCCTTTCGTTCATGTGAGAAAGAAAACTACTCAAGAATCGATGTACCTTTGCCTTTTGATGCAGGAGCACTTGACTCAAAATTTTTATTGTAATTAGTAGATAGAGGGGGTTTTGTGTTTTAAAGGAAATTGAATTTTTATATAACAAATTAAAATAATTTGTTTAGAGGTTGAGTGATTTTAATAAGAGATATTAATTAGTGCGGAATTTTGTAAATGTTCTCGAATGTTGGAGAACATGAGAAAATTAGGAATTAGAAGATTTGGGAGTTAGTTGTAAATCCTAAATTAGAATTGGTTTCATGAATATGGGGATTTATGAGAATCCTTAGGGATAATAGAGGATATTTAGTAATTGATTGAGAAAATTGTGGATCTAAACCAAAATTGGTTTTAGAATCCAATTGTATATATTGTAAACCTCAAGGGAATAATAGGGGGAGAGAGTAGGATTTAGGAAAGTAAAGCTTGGATTGTAAGCCTACGGGAAATTGAAAGGAAGAGGCCACTGATTGAATATCAAGCCAGCAAGAAATTCCTATGTAAATATTATGTATTAGTATAAAGAAATCCATTTCTGAGTTCATGTTTCGTTATTGAGTTTATATTGGTTACAGTGAATGACTAATTTGTAATTTTGTGTGTATTAAAATTCAGTCATCGATCACAGAATGGATCGATGACATGGAAGAAGAATCGTGATCCTGAAATTCGATATAAAAACACAATTGCATAGAAGTGTGGAGAATATTTTGATGGAAGATTTATAAAATAAAGGGGAAATTTCATTTCCTCTGTACCTGGACAGTGTAGGCTGAATTATTTGGGTCGAGGTTTCATATACAAGAATTTATGGAATCTTTGGATCGATGGTGAACCATGAGTCCGAACTGGGCTTTCAATTGGTGTCCAATGCACAATTCGAGGAAGTGAATGAGATTAGATGAAATGTAACATTAAAATAAAGAGGGTGAGAAATCTGTTTCTGTCACGGTATATATGAATGTATATCATAGTGAAATTTAAAGACTCTATATAATGGTGTATACATCTGAGGAAAGCCGCATTAAAGAACTTGAGGCATTCTTGAAAATCATGATGATAACGGTGTGATGATAAACATTTAGTATCATCGGAGAAGATTCAAAAGAAATGCGAAGTTGAAATCATGTATAGAAAGGATCAAGTAGTTTCTGAGCTCGTTTTCTATTGCAGAAGCAAAATAGACAAGTGATCTAAAGACACAGAGAGACTTATTGCGTTATAGATTGGTTTTGTGTGAAAACCATGAACTACTGTATTGTTTTAGCCAAAGAGCTCGATATTCATGAGATGTAGTTTTTTTTGTGTTAATTGCATCCAAACAGAAAGTGATTCTTCAAAATGAATAAATGAATTTGGGTTTTCCAACGCTTAAAGCATGAATGGAGATTTATCTCTGTTCTAGGATTAAATGGTTTGGGAGTTATTAATTGAGTGCAATCTGGAATAAATGGAAGAAGGCTCTACTTTGAACTAAGTTGAAATTGTGATTTAGTGGAGGAAACAAGTGGAACCTAAGTTGCTGGCACAGATAAATGGAGGAGCGGTTTTAAAAAAATGGTAAGTGGTTTTATCGAACTGCTTTATCTCTGTATACGGTAATTTTTATGAGAACGCGATAGCGGTCAGGGTTTGACATGTCACACTTAGAAACAACCCATATTGCACATTCTAAAAACTTTAACTACCATGCTTATTCGGATGTAAAATCCATTCGATTACGCATAGTAAGATTGGAGTATTGAGATAGCCATTGATTTTGGTCAGCAGTTGGTTGTGGGCCTGAATATATATGTTAGAATTTTTTTCAAGGTTGAAACCATAGCAATGAAAATTATAAAGAGGATATTTTCATATGGGTTTTAACCATAGTTGTGAAGAAGGGAAATCGACCGATGAAAGGTTAGATATTAGATGAGAGTGTTTGATCTTGGACAAGGTTATACAAATATAATTTTGTTGACATGTTTTTATTTTAAGTTAAAAATCGATAAAAGAGCGGAGACTTCATTAAAGTGGATTTTAAATTTGGTGCTTGCCAAAGAAAAATTAAGTCCGTATAAAAACATGTCAACATAGGACAAAACCTTGAAATAGAAAAGCGTTCAATTAAGTGTGTAAATTGAAGATTCCTGGGCATAATAATATTTGCATTTATATTTACATATTGTGGGTGTGGCAGCCTTAGGCTGCATCAATTTTGCTATCAGAGCTAGAAAATATCTTTTGAAGAATTTTTTTTTTAATTTATAAGAATGCATGCATGATGAAGAAATAAGGAAAGTTCAGATTTTAAATATAATTAGCAGCAGTTGTAAATTGGAAAATGTATGGAGTGAAAGCATGATAATGAGGAAATTCCGATTTGTAGAATCTGGGTTTAAAATAAAATGTGCTTTGAAGATTTACAAAGTTATTTTTTGAAAGATGTATATACAGGAACAATGGTGATGACAGAAAGGAAAGAGAGATCATATTTGAATCTGATAGAGAACATGCAGTGTAGCAGAATATTGGAAGAATTTGCAAAAGAAAATACAAATGAGTGTTGAAACAAATCTTGAATGTGAGGTATTTTAATTTTGTTTGAAGATTATGTTTGTAGAATTTAGGTTGCAGACAATTGAGGATAATCTCAGCAAGAAGATCAAAAATTTAAAAAGAAGTGGTGAAGGAAGCTAATAAAGGTTTCTAAGAGAAAGAAGAATGTGGCAGAAACTTGAAGAATTCTAACAGAGGTCGGATAAAAATGAAAACTGTGTTCTTAAAAGGTGAAGAGGAGTCGAAGCCTTAAAGGAGTAGAGAGAATTCTCTAAAGGTTTCAGAGAATAGAGAACCAGTGCTTCCCAAAATACTAAGTACAGAGAGTGGATTGGTGAGGTAAGTGGCAGCAGGGAGGAATTTCTATTGCAGAGGCTTTAGTACAGCTCATGATGAATGAGTGAAGAACTCGTGAAGATAGAAATAGAGAAGAATATGACTATTGATAGTCATAGTAGAAATGGCAGAGGTTATGAGAGTGACCACAACAGAATAAAAGTGAAGAAAGAAGATGCCAAGGAAAATGGCATATAGATACAGCTAAGTAAATAAGAGTATGAGAGAGAGAAAGATGAGATAGCAGTCCAAATTGAAGTGTTGTTGTATTTGTTACAAAGGAATGAGGAAGACCAGAGGTGTGGTTTTCTTGTTAGAAAGAAAATAAGGTGGCATAAGCTACATATGACGAAAGAGAAAATGATAAATGCTTGGTTGAAGGGAAAATTACTTAGAATAAATGAGTATTTGGGAAAAGACTTGAAGACCGAAACTTCAATTGAGACCAAGAGGTCACATGATTTTAAATCTGATAAATTTTGTATGTCTGTAGGAAGAACATGTGAATAAAAGAAAACTGCTGATATTGTCATAAAGGAATAAAATGGGAAAGCCAGATCTCATGTAAATGTCCATACACAGTTGGGGAAAAGTTTACTTTTCAACATATTTAAAGCAAAGGTATTTTAACTCATGATGATGGCCAAAAGCTGGAAATCAAGCAATCAATTGAAAGGCTTAAGGGGATTGAAGAGAAGACCATTGAAGAATTTCTGAATTGTATAGAGGATTTGGTGATTAGATCATCAAACGAGGCCATAAGGTCCTATGGTTTTAAAACTAACAAGCTGTGTGTGAATGCAGGTATTGCAGAAGAGAAACCATCTTATGGAAATGTATTAAATGAGGCTGAAAGTTGCCGAGAAAAATATGATGATGATTGTCTTTCAGATGAAGATCAAATTGAATTATTGCAACAAAAGGAGTTCATAAATTCTTTATTTGTGAAAGGAATTGTTTCAATGGAGATGTGACAGCTATGTTTGATGATGAGAAATTTGTTATTGGTAATGAAAATGAGAAACTGATTTTATTAAATGGCCAATTGAAGAGTGATGGACAGACAACTAAAACTATTGTAGAGGTGGAGGATCAGAATTCTATTCTGATGAAGAATGAGGAGATAGTATCACCAGGAAACTTGACTTGTGACAAAGAAGAAGATAGTGAAGATTGTACAAATATTTTTTCAGATGAGATAACAGATTTGTGGCATGAGTTAAATATTTTGGAGAAGAAGCTAGAAAAACAAATAATAAGTGTTCAGGTTGTAAAGTTAGAGCTGAATGAGAATGAAAAAGTTCATTTTTATGAACCAGAGCAAAGAGACATCCTTGAAATGGATGATGTAGAAGAAAGAATAATTGATAGTCTCGAGAGTTCTTTGAATAAGTTGAATTAGCATACTGATGTGCTGATAAAGGAGAAAATGTTAGAGAAACAAATTGAAATGTTGCCAAATAAAGAAGAAACACAAAGAACTTATGATTTTGATGATTTTTTTATGATTGCAGGTACTGTTGAAAAGACTAAAGAATGTTTGTTCCAGGAGAAAAAATTAAAGCAAAGAAAAGAAGATGAGAGTGAGTGGCAAACTAAATATCAGTCCAAGGAATTGTTGAAGACAGAAGACAAAGAAATTTTCATAAGTGGCAATCAAGAAGAAGTTATTAGCTGCAGTAAACAAGAGGGTAAGGATGACAGGGCGACAGTAAGAATAGAAGTTCAACAATCAATAGGTGGAAGTAATCAACAGTCAAAAGATATATTAGACAAAGAAATTGAATTGGTAAGAAGGATAATGGTGAAAGTGTCTCAGAAGAAGACAACATCAGGAAAGTGAAGAAGCAGCAGCAGTAAGAGAAATACAAGAATAGAATGTGAAAGTATAGCGAGTGGGAAGATGAAGAATAAAGTATGGAATCTTGGAAAAGTGCAGTTAAAGAATGATGAAGACAATATAGCTTATGGACAGTAGCAGAATAGAGTATGGGATCCAGGAGGCAAAGGTTGGAAGCACATGGTCAGGAGATCATGATAAATTTCTACTTTGGGAGTCTGATGCAGGAGAATCAGGCTCAACAATTTTATTGTAATTAGTAGATAGAGGGGGTTTTGTGTTTTGAAGGAAATTGGTTTTTAATATAACAAATTAAAATAATTTGTTTAGAGGTTGAGTGATTTTAATAAGAGATATTAATTAGTGAGGAATTTTTTAAATGTTCTCGAATGTCGGAGAACATGAGAGAATTAGGAATTAGAAGATTTGGGAGTTAGTTGTAAATCTTAAATTAGAATTAGTTTCACGAATCTAGGGATTTATGATAATCCTTAGGGATAATAGAGGATATTTAGGAATTGATTGAGAAAATTGTGGATCTAAACCAAAATTGGTTTTAGAATCCAATTGTATATATTATAAACCTCAAGGGCATAATAGGGGGAGAAAGTAGGATTTAGGAAAGTAGAGCTTGGATTGTAAGCCTACGGACAGTTGAAAGGAAGAGGCCACTAATTGAATATCAGGCCAGCAGGAAATTCCTCTGTAAAGATTATGTATTAGTACAGAGAATTCCATTTCTGAGTTTGTGTTCCATTATTGAGTTTATATTGGTTACAGTGAATGAATTATTTGTAATTTTGTGTGTATCAAAATTCAGTCATCGATAAAAGAATGGATCGATGACATGGAATAAGAACTGTGATCCTAAAATTCGATATACAAACACAATTGCATAGAAGTGTGGAGAAGATTTTGATGGAAGGTTTATAAAATAAAGGGGAAATTTCATTTCCTCTGTACCTGGATAGTATAGGCTGACTTATTTGGGTTGAGGTTTCATATAGAAGAATTTATGGAATCTGTGGATCGATGGTGAACCATGAGTCTTAACTGGGGTTTCAATTGGTGTCCAATGCGCAATTTGAGGAAGTGAATGAGATTAGATGAAATGTAACATTAAAAGAAAGAGGGCGAGAAATTTGTTTTTGTCACGGTATATATGAATGTATATCATAGTGAAATTTAAAGACTCTGTATAATGGCGTATACATCTGAGGAAAGTCGTGTTAAATAAATTGAGGCATTATGGAAAATCATGATGATAATGGTTTGATGATAAACATTTAGAATCATCAGAGAAGACTCAACAGAAATGCGAAGTTGAAATCATGTATAGAAAGGATCGCGTAGTTGCTGAGCTCATTTTCTATTGCAAAAGAAAAATAGACCAGTGATCTAAAGGTACAGAGAGACTTATTGTGTTATAGATTGGTTTTGTTTGAAAACCATGAACTATTGTACCATTTTAGCCAAAGAGCTCGAGATTCATGAGATGTAGTTTTGTTGTGTTAATTGCATCCAAACAGAAAGTGATTCTTAAAAATGAAGAAATGAATTTGGGTTTGCTAATGCTTAAAGAGCGAATGGAGGTTATCTCTGTTCCAGGATAAAATGGTTTGGGAATTATTAATTGAGTGCAATTTGGAATAAAAGGAAGAAGGCTTTGCGTTGAACTAATTTGAAACTGTGAATCAGTGAAGTAAACAAGGGGAACGTGAGTTGATGGCATAGATAAATGCAGGAGCAGTTTTAAAAAAAACTTTAAGTAGTTTGATCACACTGCTTTATCTTTGTAGATGGTAATTTTTATGAGAATGAGATAGTGGTCAAGTTTTGATACATCACTGTTAGAAGCAACCCATATCGCACATTCTAAACACTTTAACTACCATGCTTATTTCGATGCGAAATTTGTTGGATTATGCATAGTCATATTGGAGTGTTGCGATAGCCATTGATTTTTTGTCAGCAGTTGGTTGTGGGCCCAAATATATATGTTAGCATTTTTTTCAAGGTCGAAACCATAGCAACGAAAATCATAAAGTGGACATTTTCATATGGGTTTTAACCATAGTTTTGAAGAAGGGAAATCGACCGATGAAAGGTTACATATTAAATGAGAGTGTTTGATCTTGGACAAGGTTATACAAATAGAATTTTGTTGACATGTTTTGATTTTAATTTAAAATCGATAAAAGAGTGGAGACTTCAATTAAGTGGGTTTTAAATTTGGTGCTTTCCAAAGCAAAATTAAGTCTGTATAAAAACATGTCAACATAGCACAAAACCTTGAAATAGAAAAGGGTTCAATTAAGTATGTAAATTGAAGATTCCTGGGCATAATAAGATTTGCATTTATATTTACATATTGTGGGTGTGGCAGCCTTAGGTTGCATCACTTTTAATCTTTCAAACATGGTATGTATCTTAACAAAGAGGTAAATTTTGTGATGAACTCATCCATTGAAATTTTACCCAACTTTAAATCATGAAAATCTCGAGATTTGTCATCATAAAATCGTTCAATTAAGTACTTATCCTTGAAATAATGTTGGAACTCATCCCATGTCACATTATGGTGTTCAATTCCATGCACATTTTTCACCTCTTCCCACCACAATGTAGCATTTTTCCGCAATTAATAAATAGTTAGGTGAGCCTTGAGTTTGTTGTTTTACTCAGAGACTTGGAAATACTTATTCATATTAATTATCCAAGCTTCTGCCACTTCTTTATCTTCTCCATTGAATGTAGCAGGCTTAATTTTCCGAAATATGCCCTGTAATTCTACTTTCTGCTTCTTCATCTCTTACTGATCTGAAATATTACCAGACTCAACTTCATTATAATTTCTACTCTTATTACTCTGTTGGGTATGACTCCCTTTCGGGTTTTCATGAATTTTTTGTTGTTGCTCTCCTTGTCCATGTTTGTCCCTCTCTCGATTGGGTTGTGCAGTATGATGGTTTTGCTTATCTGAGAGACTCTTCAGTATCCTTTATTCCTCTCTCATTAACCTTTCATTATCGCTTCGTACCTAAATCATATTTTTCTGAAGTTGCTGCACCGTATCCAACAATATATTCATCTAACGTTGTTGTTCTTCCACCAATATAGTGGTTTGTTGGTGTTCGTACACGCTTCATTGCACCCAAATTTCTGGGTTGACCTTAGGATTGGACAGGGGATGGGCTTCCCTTGTAGTTCTTCGCATTTGGTGACTAGATCCTCTCCTCATTGTAACTTCTTACCAATCTTCTTGTCACTGTGCATAATTTCAAACAAGAAAAAAAATGAAAACACCCAAGTTATCTCAATGTTCCATTTGGCTCAAATGAATTGTACATTGGGATTCTGTTTTGATTACAAAGTTATATTTTGATTGTTTATATATTGTATGCTTGTCATAAGGGTGTTATTAATCTCACATGTCAACCAGTACTTTATAGTATCTAAATTGGATTAGATTATTTAATGTTGGACCACCTCATTTCTAGGACCCTCTGCCCATTTTTCACGACGGTTGGCCAGCAATTGTCCCACACCTTAATCCGCATCAGGGTTTGGATAACGTTGATCTATAAAAAACTACATCGAATGGTCGTGATGAAGGCTATGATTGTTAGGGTAACCACCCACCCCATGCCTCGTCATCCAGATCATTATTCGTCACTGTTCGAGTTTGTTCAGCTCTGCAAAAGTCTTCTGTGCTTCAGACTACTCACCAAGTCTCGAATGGATGCTTGAGGTATTAGCATGTTACCTTGTTTTGGGTTTAACTCATCACCGACAGGTATATTATTAACCATTCCTCGTGCACAAGATTTATGCCATTTTCTCTCTTGTACCAGGGGTTCATTCGTTTCTTCCTTGCTGTATTTCTTTTTGTTTTATGGTGAATGTCTCCTCCTTCAGCGTAGTATGTTACAGGTGTGCTATTAATTTTTCATTTATAGTTGGAATATTTAGATTTTCTTTCGTTTTGGGTGGCTAACTCTGATAAGGCTTTTATCGGTTGAACTTCCTTCATTTTCCAAGCTTTCTTCATCCATGGTGAGAGCAACTAAACATTTCAATTTGTTTTTCTTCTTTTCGAAGGAAGGACGTCAGTCTGACCATTCCAAGCTTGGCTTGAGCAGGTAATGATATCACAACCTTAATGATTTTTCCTACTTCAAATCTAGTTGGAATTTAAGTATTTTTTTCTCATCATTTTTCTATTTAAGTCTTTAAGTATTTTCTACATTTTAACCCTACTGTGCCTTCTTTTTGGGTGCATGTTTGGCTTGAGCCGGAACCACATGTGAAATTTGGGTTCAACATTATATCTCCATGAAGCATACACAGGTGTACCCCCAAAAACCCATTGTGCATCCTTAACTCATTTCTCTTCGTTGTTGAGGTTTCTACCCTCCATGTGTATAGGTGCGACTTATGGCCATGGACGCACCTTGCATGCAAGGGATTTTCTGAGTTCTTAGAGTTCATTGAAGGATTTGGCATAATGATTCATTTTGGTTTCATAGTAGCTTAAATAGATCTGTCTCTTATTCTTAGTAATTTTAAAGACCTGTTCCCCTTAGGTCTGAAGGCCTTTGTGCCTTGAACTTATGTCAAGATGGTGTCAATACACTTATTTGTTTCATTATTAAAATTCAATATTAGTCCACTATATTTCTGCAGATAACTTATGGAAGATGTTAGAGGTTCTAATGTTTATATTCCTCGCTCCTGTATCAATGTTTAATTTCTACAGTGTATGTAAAGTTCATATGTATGTCCGGATTTTTCCTCCACCTGATGGTTTTATGTTTAAATAATAAACTTTGGGTCATCTGCATACAGGAAGTGTTCGGATATATAATAGTGCGTTCTACTATTCTTTTAATAGTTTACAGAATTATATAGCTTGGGATATGAGTCATGTAGCTTCCTTCGATAGTTGATATTTTAAAGAAAATAGTTGCTACAACATGTTTTCTTCTCCGTTTAGTATTATTGTCTACTTAAAAAAATCTCTGGTGAAATGGCTAGAGGACCATGACCCCTGCCCTGTCACCACAGGGCTCGACGCTAAACCTTTGAGCCTTAATATTCTAAATTTGCAGATAAATATTTTTACCCATATTCTACAGTTTTTATGGTTTCTTTTTAGTTCGTTGTGCCCTGACAACGTAAAGAGAATAATTCCATTGCATGTAGCAAGTCGGTACAATTACTTAGTTTTTTGTTCGTGTCATGTAGGATCTGTTTTCTATACAGATTTTGAGTGAAGTAATATGTAATATTTTTCCAATGACATGACACATAATAAATTAGATCTTCTAACTAATTCTATTCATCTTTTTTTTCCTAGTTATTTAAATTTTACTTTCAAATTCACCCTTCTACCTTTTAAAGAAAATTTGGTTTTCTTCACTATTCAATCCTAACAGAAAAGAATAAATTACATAACAGTGGAACTAGGTTACACATACTCCTTTCTTGTTTCTATCACTTGAAACTGTAAGAAACTAACACATAAAATACTTATCTCTATATTTTATTTCCAGATAACTGATGGTTCCACCGAACCTTGAGAGAGGAAATCACGTCCTCTACTCCCCCCATGCTCCACACCAAAGTCTTAGGTAGTAGGTAAATTTATATCAATATTGGCCTCAGGAACTCACTCCAACCTATAATTCCCATTGGGTTTCAGAGCTCCACTGGTTTTCCTACCAACTCTGGACAACTCTTTGCAACATTCTGTTGCTAACCCTCATCATCTTTTCTGCACAGAACCCCTTCCCCTACTAAGGATTTCCTTTTTATCCTCTTGGAGGAGGTAATTTTCAGGAAATGACTCTACCTTTTTACTTTGGAATCTTTGAATTATTTTACCATTCAGTTAATCCACTTTACTAAGGATAATTTAACAATCTATTTCCGAAATAAATTCAATTCATACTAAAGAATAACCATGTTTGTTAATTGTATTATAAAAATTCTATAAACCATAATTAAAATAAAACTAGGTGCTACATGGAAATTTCTAAAATATTAAATCAAAGTTGTTGAACATTCAATATTTTCCGATTAATCCACTTTACTCAAGATAGTTTATCAGTTTTTTTATGAAATAAACTCAATACTTACTAAGGAATAACCATATTCATTAATTGAATTTTATCCATCACCGGCTCAAGAGGTGATATGGAGAACGCTAGGGTTCCAAGGTTAGACGTCACCACTATCAAGGTGTTCGCCACTACAACAATTGTTTCAGTCGCAACCCCCATTGCCCACAGAAAAGGGGACCCGATCCTATTGTGAGGTGTCGTCAACCACATAAATGGGAATCAGATCTGGGTCTGTGGTGTTGTATTCCAATATGGTTATCACATGGCTGAAGGAGACGACTTTAGAAAATACACAGATTCTCCCTCTAACGCCACCTTGCAGCTATTCTGCCTCCCAGATCTACGAGTAGGAAGATCAAAGGAGCCACTGCTGGTTGGACAGTCCTAGTTTCACTGTAACACACTCACCATCAAGAAAGGAGTTCATAACATTGATAGGGCCTTAACACTCAGCCACCATCAAGCCCTGACGCGGCGACGTGGATCTGAGAATCTAGGGATCGAGCACGCTCCTGACTCAGATACGCTCTGGTAGACAGGGTTTCTCGTATCTCTATTCCCCCTCTTTTCAGATCTATATCTTGCTTCTTACTAGAAAAACCATGCTTCATTGGGTGCGCTCAACAGATCTGGTGCAGAACCTCTCGCATGACCTCGAACTCAGGCTAGGGATTCCCTCTTCTCTTCAGAGACTTCTATATGAAGGTAAAAAAATAGAGAAATCTCTTCCCCTCTCTTTTTACAATTTTGAAAGGGATGTTTCACTAGTCTTAACCCTTCGTCTGAGAGGGGGAGCAGCCAGGCAGCCATCTTCTGCTCCTTCTTTCTCCTACAAAGATGTTTTCCATGCACAACCACCCAAGAAAACTGCACAATCCTCTGAGGCTCCCAAGCCCTTTTCGGTTGATGAACTAGAGGAAGTTCCCTCCATAGAAATATCCCATCCATCTGTGGATGATCAACTTCAAATGTATGTCGAATATGCCTTTATTTTTCGATTTAATGGATTATGGCCTTGCACAAAAAATATATACAAATGGGTTCACTCCACCTATACCAACAACAACAAGGTTATCTTTTGCTCGAAGGGTTTCTTCATATTTGTGTTTGCTTTCAACGAAGACTATAAAAAATCCTTAACTGGGGGCCCATGGTTTTTGGGAACAGCATGGCTTTTCCTCACCCCCTGGTTCCCATATTTCGACCCCTCTACAATAGCTATCACCAAGCTTCCTATCTAAGTCAGACTACCAAACCTCTGTGTGCATCTGTGGCACTTTTTTGTCTTCCAAGGGATTGGAAACACCTTGGGATGATTTCTGGAAATGGATCCCTCTAGGGAGGAGAAAGGAATATACACCTATAGTAGAATCTGTGCAGAAATAGACATAAGTAAAGGAATGTACGATCAAATCAACCTAAAAGCTGGGGATTTCCTGTGGACATAGACCCTGGACTATGAGGAAACAACCTTCCGAAGTCACCATTGCCATCAGACAGGGCACCTTCAGAATACCTGTGCCACGTTCCTCGCCCAAAAGAAGAAAGGAAATCGTAAATGAAAACCCAAAATATGGAAACAATGTGATCCACCTCCCATGGATGACATGGAGTCCTTAAACTCGGATGAAGAGGAGGCTGAAGCAGAAGGGGAGGAAGCAAAGCAGATGGAGGACACGCCACGAACAACCCTAAGGGATCCATTGTTCCACCAAATACACAAAAACGTACTCATGAGTCCTCCTCCTCAGATTCAGACAAGGAGACCCTCCCTGCTGTCAAAAACAGTCTGGAAGTGGTTCCAACCCAACCGCACCACATCGGTTGCGTCAAAGTTAGCAAAAAAAAGGAAAAAAATGTCGTATGGATGATTCGACCCGTTCTGGGTAAATTCCTGGGTTAGTCCCATTTTTTCCTTGTTACCCTTTTTTTATCCTTCTTTCTCATCTCCTTGTTACTCATCGGGACTGAGGTTGATGGTTTATCATTTCTGACTTCCCTGCTATCTAGTTTCTCTTCTCTTGACTGTAACTTGATATTGTACTATATGCTTTCTTAATATAATTAGTCTTATTCAAGAGGGAAAAAAAAGCCATATTCATTAATTCTCTTTGTTTTAATAATTGAAATGTATTATAAAAAGTCTGTGAACCATAATTAAAATAAAACAAAAACTTTCTAAAATATTAAATCAAAATTTTTTAACGTTTAATATTTTTCTTCGCAATGGGGAGGCGTTCAAAATGAACTTCGATCCCCTAATCATTTCGATAAATTTAAAACTACTAAATTTTAATTATGTTAAAATATAGTTAAAATATTTTTAAACATACCTATGAAATAAAATAACAAATATTATATACCATTATCTTCACATAATTATAACTCCCTTTGCTCACTTAATTATAACACTCCAATGTAATTATATCAAGTACCTTTAATGAAACAGTAATTTATGGTAGGTTATTTTAATTTGATAAGTAGTTTAAAAAGTTTTACTTTATTTTTCATTTAATTAAGTTGAAATTCTCTTTATAGCTTATTAATATTTAAAAATAATAAAATAACATCTATTTTAAAAATAAAATTGATATTTATAGTAAAAATTAATATTGGCTAGAAATAAAATTTTAATATTTAATTTTTATTTTTTATCTACATTATATACAGTTTGAGTGGGCCTAATAGTTAAGAGTATGTGTTTTTAGCAGAAATTCTTTCAGTAATAATCACATGCAAAGGAACGTGGTCGACGCATTTCGAACCAACCAATGTCCTTAATCATCAGGACTATATGAGAGATCAGATTCAGACATTAAGTATAAATAGATGCAGAAATGGCTCAACTAGCCGTTAGAATAAGAGCTAGTTTGACTTTGAAAAAGTAAATATTCCATTATTTATTTATTTAATTAATTTTTATTTATTTATTTATTATTATTATTTTATTTATTAATTAATTTATTTTTTTAATTTATCTTTTAATTTATTTTAATTTATTATATTTTTATTTTACTTCTGATTTATTTATTTATTTATTATTTCTATTTATTTATTAAGAAAAAAATAAATAAAAATTAATTAATAATTAAATAATCAAATAATAATAATAATAATAATAATAATAATAATAAATTAATTAATTAATTAATTAAAATAAAATAAAATATTTTATTTATTTATTAATTTTATTTTATTTTATTTTTTATTTTTATATTTTATATTTTTATTTTATTTTTTTGACGCTATGTTTGACTATTTGATAGATGGTTTGTTATAATTAAATTATATGAATAAGAATTAATTATATTTATTAATTAATAATAATAATTGATTATTATATAATTTAATCAATTAAATTAATAAGAAAAATTTACATATATACATCACGATTTGTTAAATTACTTACCATTATATTAATTAATTGGTTAATTAGTTGTATAAATATATTAAAGGTTTTATAAATAAATAAAATAATAATAATAAATAAATAAATACAAATTAATTAAATAAATAAATAATGGAATATTTACTTTTTCAAAGTCAAACTAGCCATTATCCTAATGGCTAGTTGAGCCATTTCTGCATCTATTTATACTTAATGTCTGGATTTGATCTCTCACATAGTCCTGATGATGAACTACACTAGTTGGTTCGAAACGTGTCCACCACGTTCCTTTGCATGTGATTATTACCGAAAGAATTTCTACTAATTTATATTATGGATCACAGAAGCTTAGATTCCAAAAAAGTATGTGTTTTCTTTTAGAAGGTCACAAGTTCAAAACCAAAACCAGAGGGGGCTCGAATATGTATGTAAATCTGGAGGTAGGTCCCTTGTCCCACAAACAAGGAGGTCTCATACACAAATTTGGTGTCTCGCTTGGCCATGACCTTAAAAATGGATAATAATAATATAATAATAAAGATGAAGTAATTTCTTTTTAGTAGGAAGGAGTTATGTAAATCTTTAACTTCTTAATATGAAGTTGATAAATGACATGTAAAAATAATATTATTTATATTACATGATGTGTAATTCATTCTATATTCAACGGACCTGTAATATTTAATATTCCTATGTCTATATTAAATAACATAATTTTATATAAACTAAAAAATTAATTTAAATTAAAAATAAATTGTTATTTATTCCATTCTTAATATAGGTTTAAATTAAATAATAATAATAATAATAAAAATAAAAAGTTTTATATGAGTCATAAATCAAATATTTCAATAAGTGCGTTTGAGTAATAAATTATAACAACAAAAAACAAGAAAGAGCGAGAGAATTATTTGTATTAATAAAATTTTTCAAAGATATGAAGAAGATTTGTATTGCCTTCCATATTTTATATAAAGTTGGCATGTAACATTATATATATATATTCATTCAAAACTTTCTTCAAATATTGCATTTAAAAAGAGCTTTGAATTATGAGAGATTTAATACTTGTAAATACTTAGTAAATTCCATAATTAACATCGATCTATGATGATTTTAATATTTTAATATCACTTTATAAATATTAAAATATTTAATTATATCAATTTAATTAAATATTTATTACTAATTTTTATAAAAATTAAAATCAAGTGTTATTGGTTAATAAGTTCAAACATAAAATAATATTATAATTTTAAGTATTTTACCTTTTAAGTTTTATGATAACTTGAGTTATAATAAAATATAATTTTGCAACTTTAATTTTTTTCCCAATTTTTAAATAACTTTTTCTAGATGATGTTAAATAACCTAAATTATAAATATAATAAGTTTTTTAATACCATAAGTTTATAAACTACCAATAATAAAATTATTAATCAAAATTAACTTAATATAATATTTTAAAATTTATTGACTCACAAATTTTAACATAATGTTATTTTAGATTTTGTAGTCTTAATTATAATTTATATTGTTATTCCCCGATGGGGGTGTCAACTTAGTGATCCAGGTGGGTGGAGGACAACTGTGGCTAGATAATCTTGAAGCCAGATGCCAACGTCCACATTTACCTCCCACGCTTTAGAGGTAATTACCATTGGGACCGGTGGACTCACTATAGGAGACATCGAAGTTATGAATGGAGTAGGCGAGAGGGTGAGCATTTGGAAATTGCGGGCAATGGTGAAATTTGGCTAGAAAGTCCTCCTCGATGTGCAAACGCTGGCTCTCAAGCCCTGTCTTGCGCTACGCCAACAGGAGACGAGGTGGATGACTCTGCTAATGGGAAGTTGTGGATGGCAGTGGAAAAATTGGCAGAATTCTTGTAGGAGAAACAGAGAGCTGTAGCAAGAGAAAGGGGAAGGTGGTGAGTGTGAAACTCTAACAGAGGAGACACACTCGCAAGGGTGGCTCTAGTGTTCCTCCAACACAGTGGCAGCTGGTAAGTGGGATGTGCAGGAAAGGCAGAACCTTGGCCTAGCCTCAGAGTGGTATTGCCTTGGGCTCACCGACCCTTTCGATTCTCCTATGACCATGATTTGCAGAGGGTGGCGAATTATAGTGACAATCGAAGGTTGTGGTGCAATTGATGGTGGAGTAGTGGCTTTTTTCTGCGGTGCATGTGAGTTATATATTGGGAAGAATAGAAGCGGTTTCAGGGACGACGTTGTGGCATTAGGGGTTACTTGGCTCGTTGTTAATTAGAGCTGCAACATAGAGAAAGGTTGGCGGGTGGTTGACAAGCACATGTCATGAGAGAGGGGTTGTGTACGACGAGGAGGCTTAGGACATAGGATAGTGGGTCGACGGTTGCCTAAAGACTCCAGTTCGCACTCGGAATCCATCGAGATCCAACACTCGGTGGCGGCCATGGCAGTCTCTCTAGCTCAGTCACCGAGACAGGTAGAGGCTTTGGTCATCCTTGAAACGATTTCAACATAACTCTAGCATATCCAGCTCAACTTGGACACTTTGCGTGAAAAAAGGTATGAGAATCGCAACAAACTTGTGGCCTATATCAACGACATTCAACACTTGCAAAACGAGACCCTTGAAGCTCTGGAGAGTCTACGTCGGCTTTAGAGGCATCACAGGACCACCTCTGAGCTTTAGAGGTCTAGGTGTACCACATCGACTACAATGTGCATAACCAAGGATGCATATTTGCTGGTCCTCCGGAAGGTCCTGTGAACCACCCCCATGATATTATGTTAGATCTAGATGTTTTGTAATTTTGTGGGAATAATAACCAAGAGCACAATGTGCTTTGAAGAGCACTCAATGGCACTTCTTGTCTCCTGGATTACCCAGATGTAATACAACAACCCTATTTTCTGATATAATTTTTTCTATGATAATATAAAATAGACTTTAAACCACAAAAATAAAATAAAATAATATTGTTATATATTATAGTTTTACCATCTTAAAATTCTTCCCATATTTAAATATATTTTATAACATGATAATATTATGAATAATTACATCAAAATTAAGTAAATCTAATATTTTCTCTTCTAGATAAATATAAAATTTAATAAAAATTGTTTAATGTAATATTTTCTCTTTAAAAATAAAAAATTGTTTAGTTATTATATAATTATTTTGAAAATAAATACCATTCTTTATGTTACCCAGATGTTTAATACTAAGTATAAAAATATTTCATTTGTGAGTAACTAAAGGTGGAAAAATTTTAGAAAATAAATTAAAGTATAATAAAAAAATTATATAAATATGAAATTATTACGGTGGTCGTTATTGTACCTGCCGCTGCAGGTCACTATGCATCAGGTTTTTCCTGATAGCGACGTTAATTTTTCCTGATTAGACATATATTTTGAGTTTTTGTATAGTTTAGCTATAGTTAAATTTTAATAATTTTTTTAATTTATTTTTCTCACTTTTCATTGGTTAATATTTTCACAATTTTATTGCAAAATACATTGCAATTCACGCCGACGGTTGTATGGGCTAGTTGTCATTAGGTCTAGATTGGGAATTGAACAAGTTGCAGTCTTTTCTTTTATGAAACAGGCAGAGAGTCTGCATGCCTGATCATTGCAGTGATCACAGCAATGGCATGCTGTGTGTGTTCTGCATTTGAGAAATAATAAATGCCTGTGCTCAATTTTCTGAATCAATATTTATTTCAATATATATATATATATATATATATATATATATATATATATATATATATATATATATATATATATATATATATATATATATATATATATATATATATATATATATATATATATATATATATATATATATATATATATATATATGTATGTATGTATGTATATTATTTTACTTATTATTATTATTTTCAATATATATATTATGTTGCCGATATTTGCTGTTATTATTACTATCCCAGCCACAAGGCAAGTATTACATATTCAACAATAATGTATTGAATTTGAAATAGTTGTTCATTGACCAAAATCAAAGGCAAATTTGTAATGTTAACCTTATAAAACAAATTAATTTATTTTTTAAATTATATTAATTCTAAATATTTGGAATTACGATTGGTCAAGGGAGCATAGGTCTTATTTTGTAATGATGTTGTTGTCGTCAAATCGTTTGGAGTACGATTTCACCTCGCTAAATAGTTTGCAGTATGACTTCACTTTGACCATTGCACAAGAAAAGTGTTGTTTTCCCCACATAATGTACAATTTTGCTTCCTCTTTGTATCACATTATCTAAAATATGAAAACAAATAAATATGGAAGCCATTACTCCAGATTATTTCTCTCCTCCAAGCCTTGATAAAGATCTTACTAAATTTATAATCGTACTGTAAATTTAAAACCTACAACATTTATTTCGTCCTGTAAATTTGATGCCCGGGATCACCAACTTACACCACACTCTTAGTCTACATTTAAAATTTCAACTTCATTTTAAGCCCACAATCTTCAATTCCCCTTTCATACAAACTTTGTTCAAGTAAATTAGGCCCAATAATTTTAAATCTGACAGTCCTTAACACTATGAGCTTTTTAATAATTTACTAGTAAAACCTTTGTATAAGGCCCAACATATTAATCACCAATTTATCTCATAAGTCTGAATGCTAACTAGCATTTCATTCCACGCTTTATTTAAAACCCCAAACAAATCTTCGCATCACAATAGTGTACACAGCGTGTATCTAAACCAAGGTAATTCCATTACACATATACATAATGGTCACACTAAATTTATGTTGAACACTTTTCATATGCACTTGTTAACATGCATTCAACCACATCTTATATCAACTTCGATTTGACTTAACCCCACAACATAATATAACACTTATTTCCACAACCACAAGACATTCAATTAAACCACCAATCGTCTATATACATTAAAGTCTGACCACAATAGTTACTACCCAAACATCAACACGGTAAGTTCGGGCCCACAGCTTTGCACATACCTTACTAACTTCGATCATGATCTACTGGTTATAAACCCATCGCGTTCCAACCAACAATCTGATGGCGTATAATGAATATCGCGCAACTAAAGTGCGTGGGCGTTAATATTCAAAAATTTCACGATGTAAGCGGATTTACAAAACCACCTTAAGCCATGTGTCCATTGCCTAGTGGGATCGTGTTTTTTTTGTCGATCCAGCTTACCACTTATGAATTGTGCAAAAACCACTGTTTGCCTCTAAAACTGCTTTCATTGTTCAGCTTCATGGTTCCACCTTAGCTCGTGGTTCCGTCTCCTCAAGGTTTTGCCTCATTCTCTTGCGTTGTTACCATATAACCCCCCGATTCGAGGTTTTGTTTCATTTCCTTATGGTTTTGCTGTGTCTTTAACAGTTCCATTCGTCAAAACCCGTTATTTCATAAATATTCATCGAATTCTTGTATAGTGGTTATAACATAAAAGTTGATGATTGCTATAATCGAATCCCTCCTTAGGTTCCATTCAGTACTCCTCACACAGGGTTATATTTATCTCCATGGAATTCTAAGAAGAATTAAACCTCCTCATACAGAGACCAACCATTCAAATTCCTCCCCAACATAATAACTAAAGAAATAAGAAGGGTCGAACCCTCTCTCAACTGTACATGGGGTTTCATAATTTCAATTTAACCTAGAATGTATCCAACTACCGAATTACAAATTCATCTTCATTCCACGCAGGCTTACTTTAACTCTGCGTTCCAATTTCCTGTCAACCACCACGCTCAATAATATGTATCAGTAGGATATAATCAACAGATACTTACCATCAATTTCACTGTAATTTCATTCGACTATGCCTTTAACCCAATTGGTCCTAATTGTTCTAGATACACAATATAAAGTGAAAGAAAACCCAAATTATTCTGTACAATGTAACCTCCAATTTTGACTCATGCCTTGTGGATTATAATTTGATTTAGGAGTCCATTGTATCGATCCATTCTGTGATCGATACAACCAAATTCTCCTTTGAAATTCAATATCAAACAAGAAATTCCATATATCAATCAATATGCATATAATTCAGACTAATTTCCTTCATCAATATTTACAAATTTCATCAGTTGCAAAGGCTCTCGGTCTTGGCCAGATATTCATGACAGTGGCCATTATCCTCCTACTATGCCTCCTGAATAGATATCCTCCAGACCTACCTCTTTAAAGCCTTTTGGCTTACATTTACACAAATATATCAAGAGTCGATTCAGTTTCTTTGATGACATCTCCCCAAAGACTCTTGGATTTCCCAAAGTCGTAAAATTAGAATTATTTCCTAAAACAACTGAAACTGACTCTTCATTTTCCTACTTACTCAACTTCCCTCATGTTCTCTAAAGCTTAGAGAGAATTTACAATTCCTCACCATTTTATTCAAAATCACTAATATTTACATGAGAATATAAAAATACAAGACCCCCACTATGTCTACGTAGATACAAAGTATGGTATTGTGCCTAATGCCCCTGCATCAAAATTCAAACCCCACCACATTAATTTTCACCAAACTATCACGACTTGCTTCTTTTTATTCAATGTGCAATATAATTCCTCTGTTTGAATAGTACGTACATAAAACCAAAAAAAAAATGATCTAAAATGCTTGAAAATCCAAATATGTACACATAAATATTAGTATGATGCAATAAAGTACATAAAGACAATGACAAGAAAATCCTACAAAGTATGACCCCCATATAATGTATATCTGGTTTTCTTAGTACTTTTGAATACTTTACCTTAGACATACCAAAAAATAGTACTTCAATACAAAATATAATTAAATCAGGTATAAATAATGATGCATGTCATTATGATCATATTTTATTTTACTCATAAAATGTAACAGCAAAAAGCATGCTACCATATATTTTTGGATATGAAAATGATTGAGTGACAAAAAGGATTTTGTATATGATTCTTTGTCATATCCCAATGCATCCCATTGCCAACTATTATTTGGAAGGGGTCATAGGGCATGGAACAATATTTCAACTCGTGATTTTATGGCTTTAACAACGCTCATTCAAAGTCACAGTTGCATTGCATCAATGAATTTCTGAATTATTCATCTGGGTACATTATTTCTCATATGGTCCATCCAAATCTCCAATATTTTCATGATACTCCTAAAGAATTGCCTTTAAATTCTCTTTTGAGAGGCGTTGTTCCCTCAGAAGGCTCTCATTTTTTGGTGCTCAGAATACTATAAGTGAGCAAGAATTTCAACAATTAGTTTCCAATTGTATAGAGCTCAAATTCCAGTTTCCAATGGTATATTTCATCATCATCTAACTCTAAATCATCAAGTTGGAGTTGATCCATCCATTCAATTTTTGTCACAACTTGCTTCAAATTCAAGGAATTCTCGACTTTGTTTAAGCTATTTTGACCATTTGTTTATTTCAATAAAAAAATAATATAGTCCAAGCTATATTTCCCTTTACACACAAAATGTTAAATGTTAAATGTGAAGCTGCATTTGCAACATCTCTATAATTACATTATGCGGCATGTAATAGCTACCCATATACATTTCCAAGATCACATTGCAACATTACTATATTTAAATTAAGCAGCAGGTAGTAGCTACCTTGTAGCCTTGTTATTATTCATGGTGGTAAATTCTCACTTACACAAAAATTAATTTTCAATCGCCCTGCTTGCCCGTTCAGTGCTGCAGAATTTTTCTTACATCATCGTTGCTTTAAGTCGCTATGTATTAGTTACTATTATTTTTTAAGTGGCTGCATATCATGATCTACTAAGCTTTTTTTTTAATGTTAAACACAGCTGGTTTTTATTATAGATATTTCAACAACAAGGACGTGCATGGATTGTCTGGCCAACTATTTATTACATGTCTTCAAAGTTGCATTCACAATTTATGCACAGACTCCACCATACATGCAGCTTACTGATGATACACAATACCACATTCTCAGGAATGAGGTGGAATGTTACAAGTGTATGAATCATTACTTGCATTCATTCTTGAAAAAACATTTTAACACCATAATTGTTACAAGGGTTTCAAGGTAGCGACATGATGAGAAGAAATGAACGAAAACGATGAACAAAAAACAAAATACTATAGGACCAAGTAGTAACTTGTATAAGCATCGGGCCCTCTTTCTTGAGCCAGGAGAACCTGTTAAAGATTTTCTCAACCCCCATGGCTGGTCTTCACTTTCGTTTCTCTTTCAAGGCTGTAAGACCTAAATAAATGTTTTCCTCATTTTCAGTTATATGAGCAGGATTTTGATTCTTCCAGTGCCTATGTTATTTGTTTGAATTATGACCTGTCGAGTGAATTTATTCAAACTTATCTTAATTTTAGTTTCCACCATTCAGAAGTTGTATTCATTCTTGCTTTGCTGACATTATTTTTTCAAAATATAGTAATGCTAAATTTAATTTAAGGCATGCAAATTTATAGTTTTTCTTTGGATTTTGGATTTTCTTTCGGGTTTGGTTTATTTAGATTTTTTATTGGGTTATTTAGACTTTGTAATGAGATATATCTATGAGAGGGGTTTAATGGAAATCGAAAAATGCCTTGCTATCATGTGTTTTGTTAGTACGAATGAAACCTAAAAATTGAAATTTCCTTGTAACGGTTCTGTCACTATTTCAGGTTCTGTCACTATTTCGGACAAATTTGCAAAAATCCTGAAATGCCCAGCACATTACATTACAATCAATTACATATTCTATATTCAAAAAATGTAACAAAACCATTTAAGTTATTAAGGCCTTCAACAATGTGTTTGCAGATAAAGAGGATTTTGTTGTGGACACCTAATGTAAATGAGGATAAAAAATATCATAATCTTTGTATTCAAGATTGATCATAGATTATACTGGGCCAAACACAATATTGAGTTCGAATTTTTAGTGAAGCTGATAATTAGAAAAGTGAAATTTAAATAATCAATTACGACAATCTATAATACAATCTAGGGTTTTGTCCATAGTCGTGTGCAATTAAGGATAATCCAAAAGTGGCCCCACGTGGTAGTGTGGAGAACCTGGATTCTAATCATCTTGGGCAAATACGTTTCCTGGGGTTCTCAGAAGTAATTAAATATACTCAACTGGGTGTCTCTGACTATTCAAGTCTGTCATGAGCATTACCAACTGGTACATTGATAAAGTTGATGAAGTTGTTTTTTATTTGCAGAATCTAATTCCACTTTTTTATTTTTGGTATTTTTCTTATCAATTCCATTTATAACTTATTTACTTGGTCAAAGTGCTTCGAAACTTATGAGGATGAGGCCCTGAGAGAAATCCAAAAAAAACCCTCTTAATCATATGCCACCCAGTAAAGTTCATCGAGAAAGTTGTATTCAAACACTGAGACTAGTTTTGCAAACATCCACAGTAAAACGATTCTCAATGATTGGAAAAAGAAAACGTTTTATTCCAAACACAAAGACTAATTTTGCAAACATAAAAAGAATAATTTTGCAAGCATCGACCTTAAAATTATAATTTTTGAGGCATGGGCAGTAAAATGATTCTCGATGATTGGAAAAAGAAAAAGTTTTATTCAAACAAAAATACTAATTTTTCCTCCAGATAGGAATTTACAAGTTTAAAAACTCCATTTTCCACGATCAAGAAAGTTGTTAATAACAACATATCCTATGATTTTGTTGTACATTACCAGAACGATGGAGTTTCATTTAAGTAACTCCGTATTTTGTTGTACCAGGTAGATTATGGGTAGTAGAAATGTAGAAGCTAACCGACGCTTAGTTGAAGAAGTCAATCTCAGTGGCAACACAAGATTTTCCTTTCACCGCAACTTTCTCGTGCATGGAAAATGGAAATTTCACGCATGTTGATAGCTGTAAGGTTAGTGATGGAAAATACTCTTTGAAATTTGATCTTGAGTTTCCATTGAAATTGCATGTATATATATATGGAATGTGAATCTTGATGGTTTTTGAGAGTGGGTTTTGGATTTTGAATAATTTTTGGCAATAGATGTAATGTTAATGATGGAAGTTGCATCTTGATATTTGTATAAAAGTATTGTGGATCGTGAATCTTGATGGTTTTTGACAGTGGATTTTGCATCTTGATATACTTTTTTCGTGATTTTTGTAAGGTTAAGAACATAAAATACCCTTCGAAATTGGATCTTTATATGTATATATAACTAAGTCCGTCCAATGGATCATGAATCTTGATGGTTTTTTAAACATGAGCGTATCTTAACTTAGGTCCAGTGAGGCTCTTATAAAATATGTTAGATTAAAAATATCGATTCTTAATGCAGAATAAATACTTTAAAAGAATCATAAAATAAAAATAAATGCCCAATAAATCTTACCTCCAGCCATTGATGTTGCTCACAATGAATTTTGTATGCAAAATTTTGCTTCACTATATAGAAAATGTAACCCAACGCTAATAGTTGCCCAGTACACAACCTCATAAGAGAATCAAAACCTCAATATTCTACCGAGCTTTACAAAATTCCCCAAAACAGAGCAGGCAGACAAATACCTCGAGACAAGATTCTATGTGACTAATAAGTAACGGCAGGTAGAGCATTGAGTATATTCAATCCCATGAGACTAACAATTGAATTTCTTCAAAACGCCTTACTTAATCGTAGAATTTGGAATCTTATAAATGAAAGTCAGGCTACAAACTGATTGGATTGGCTCACTCATATAATTTGGAATGTTTGAAAGGGCCATTCAAAGAAAATCTGAAGGCACTTCCAAGCTCTGCTCACTCTAGCTTGATGGTGTAAAACTGAAGGGGATTGAGTTAGTGAGCTTGGGGATCAAACAGAAATATTTATAGCCAATCTTCCATCAAGCTTCTGTTGGCTATGTGTGAAGTGTTCCAAGAATCATGGTAGATAACTGCAGTGGGATTAATGGACCACTTCAGAAGCTCTCAACAAGAAATTAATTAACTGCAGTTGATTTCTGTAATTTAAGCAAATTGCTGTAGTTGGTTTCCTAAATTAAGAAAATCACTACAGTTGGTTTCCAAAAATAATTACTATAGTTATTACCAGAAATAACTGGGAGAGGGAGCGTAATATTCTCCCACTTAGTCCATACTTCCAAACTTAATGTCTCATTTTAAAACCCATTGATAATCTGTATTAAGTAATAGATGCATGAATCATGGCTATAAGTCCTCTAATGCCGAGTATTATCTTCCATGTATTATTATGTATTTATTTCTATTAAAATTTATGTGGCAACAATTTCTTAACGAATAAACCCTATGTTTATTCTTGGTCCTACACAGATGCATTCTCTCAAAGGTGTACATAAATATGAAAAAAATATCACAATAATTAAGAATTTCATTAAAAATAACATTGTTCATACAATGAGAAACTACATAATGGAACCAAGTCCCATATTCATTGCATGATCCTTGAATTTAAACGGTGGCATGCCCTTAGTCAAAGGATTAGCAATCATCAACGTAGTGCTAACGTGCTAGATGGCCACTTTGTTTTCTTTAACACGTTCCCTTATAGCAAAATATTTAATGTCGATGTGTTTATTTCGACTCCCACTTTTTTTGTTCTTAGCCATAAAAACAGCAGTTGAATTGTCACAATATATTCTCAATGGCTTAGAGATAGAATCCATAATTCTAAGCCCATAAATGAAACTCTTAAGCCATACACCGGGTAAAGTAGCCACAAAACATGAGACAAACTTGGCTTCCATAGTGGAAGTGGCAATCAAGGTCTGCATGGCACTCCTCCATGATACAACTCCACTGGCCATCATAAAAATGTATCCTGATATTGATTTGCGTGAATCAACACATCCAACAAAGTCAGAATCTGAGTAGCCAATTACTTCCAAATTGTCTGTCCGTCTATACATAAGCATGTAGTTTTTGGTTCCTTGAAGGTACCTCATTACTTTCTTTGCAGCTCTCCAGTGGTATAAACCTAGATCACTCTGATAATTAACCAATCCAATAATTAACCAATTCTTAGCCTCTATCTAACCAGCCTTGCTTATGAATTCCTTGCGGAATTATGTCCCTATTAATAAGGAAATTCTCAAGAATTTATTGTGCAATTCTTCGAAGGTGTCTTGATGACGTCATGCATGATTTGTACAATTTTCTAGCTATACAAATGATAGTTATCTTCCCTTGAACTCCAATATCAACTGGGCCTTCCTTAGAACTGACATGCAAGAAATATTTATAGTGGATTATCAGTTAACTGATTGATCACTGCATATGAATTAAATAATATTTAATTCACTAGGCCTATCACTAACTCATCTCTCAGTTAGAACTAGTTAAACTGATTTTAACTCAAATAATTGAGTTAACTAATTACAACTCAAAATAAACTGCAACTGGACCCCCTAAAACAAGGAGAGAACTCTACATGCCTGCAATTTAACCCTCAAATCGAATTCACTAACTTAACTTAGTCTTCCTAAATTTGTTAACTCGTATAGGTTGTCATGTGATTTGGAATTACAATTTGCTTCTAATTTAATTAAGGGAAAATTAAGCTATAAGCCTCATGGGTGCCATTTTCAATATTTCTTGTTTCCAATTTCAAAACTCCCTCTCAATAAGAAAGGAATTCAAATATATCTTTATCTGGTACCTTTGGAATGTTCTACATGCAACACTTCTCTAGTTTTGTTTGGTAATACAACTTTTGAAACTGAAAAAGGATCCAAATTGAATCAATACGATACATCTTTCTCCAGAGTCTTTGAATGCTACTAGATACTACACTGTCTACTGAAAACTCTGTGTTGCTACTGACTCTCCATCTATGCCATCTGCATTGTTGCCAACTTTGATTTGTGCTCCAATATATAACTTTTGTCGCTCCGAAATTTGGAAGCATCAGCCACTACTGATCCATACTGCTACTATGTACTGTGGGCCCCTGTAGCTAAGTAATGGTGATTGAGACAAGACATCTCAATGGACCCTGCCCAAATTTCCTCTCTTTGGATTATGACTTCACATTGTGCCACCTCTCACTTGGAGGTATGGTTGCATGTGCTCCCTCTACCCACCTGTTTTGAAATTCCCCCCTACTGGAGGTCTCTACTTGAGTGGATTACTCCACATGATGTCCGTTTTTCTTCTCTAATTGTGGTTGCTCCACAAAGTTCTAAAACTGCTTTTGAGGCTACACTTTGAGAGGTATTTTACTCTCCCTATAAACCACCAAGTCTCTAACATCTTCTTTTCTCCTCAAATATTTTAATGCATCTTTGACCTCGAGAGCATACAAGTTCTTGACTCATACATTGATATGTTTCACCTGTCCCATGGCGTTGTTTCTAAAGAAAACCTTTCCTTTTATAAATATCACATCGTAACCGCAGTCTTCAAATACCACTACGGAAACAAGATTCTTCTTTAGTCCTGGGAAAAACAAAACCTATTTAAGTTTGAGAGGGAAGTTAGTCTCCCACTAAAAGGTAATTGTACCTATGTAGGTCGTGCTATACCTCTTGCCATCTCCAAAATCTATGTTTTTTTGGAGGTCCTTCTCCTCCAAGTCACTGAAGAGATATTTATTCCCATTTATACGGAATGAGGCACTATTGTCGAGATAACACATGCATCCCATTATAGTGTTGGACATGCATGCAATGAGAGTAAAATCAAGCTCGAACTGTGAAGCTAGAGCTTCACCTGCTACAACTGCAGGCTACTTCTTGCTTGCCTTCTATGGACATTTCATGGCATAGTTCTCATACTCATGACAGTGAAAAAACTTCATCTTGGACAAGTATCTCTTTCCCTCTCCGCCTTGGGATTTATTTCCCTTGGCTTTCTTTCCTTTTCTGCCTAATGAAAAATATTCTTTTTTGTCGTTGCAAGAGGTCCTGTCTCTGATGCTCCACCTTATCTCTTCTTGTACCAAGTCGTACCACAATTTCTCACACTCTGGTAACTTCTCCCTCCCATTCACTGAGTCTTGGTAGCTATGAAAACTCTTGGAAAGGCCTAGAAGTGCTAGGCTCACCAAATAATCCTGGGCTACTATCACACCAACACCTCCAAGATCATCTCGACGTTGAGTGAACTTCATCAACTATTTTGGTATCGTCTCTCCCACCTCCATCTTGATCTTTGCAAGCTTTTATTTTAGTGCCAAATTTATGTGGTCGCTTATATTTCGAAACAAATCTATTAAGGTATTCCACATAGCATATTGAGCTTCCTTTCCATGGAATTTCGAGAAAATATGATCTCAAACTCCTTCTAACAATATATGTATTGCCTTTGCTACCTTCTTCTTCCATGCATCAAGAAGTTAACCATCTGCTGCTGCGAGGTGGGAAATATCACTGTCTATGAATTCCTTCAGACTGTTTTCCACTAACACTGCCTCCATCTCGTCGTTCAATGCTATGTAATTCGAATTTCCCTCAAGGTAATATTTGACTCTCAAGCTAGTGAAATACATCTTGATGTGAGGCTGGTCCTAAAGAATAAATATGAAAATTTTATGCACCTGTTAAAAAAAAAATCAAATTATTCTATTCTATTGTAATTCCCTGGACTCTGATACCATGTAGAGAATATCAAAAGGGATTTAATCTGATCTTGTAATGTGCTAAAAATTATAATCAATCCTTGTACAAATTATGGAAACCAATTACGATTGCATAATCACATAACAAGTAAGAGAAAGAAATTATCAATCGCAAAACCGAAGACATATCTAGGGATAGAAACTTCTAGAAAGCCCATTATTTGTATATATTTCATAAAGTCGATACCATCAAATAATACAATGTTATTTCCCTTCCTGAGAAATATTTGCACTCCATTGACTGTCTCACACTGATCTAGGAAAAATTGGTCCAATACTTAATCAATTTTTAGCCTCTATTTGACCAACCTTTCTTATGCATTCTTAGAGGAATTATGTGCCTATTAATAAGGAAATTCCAAAGAATTGATTTCAAAATCATTCCAAGGCATCCTGATGACCTCATGCATGACCTGTACAATTTTCTAATTATAAAAATGATAAGTATCTTCCATTTAACCCAAATCTCAATAAGGTCTTCCCTAGAAATGACATGCAACAACTATTTATAGTGAATTATCAGTTCACTGATTAATAACATCATGTGAATTAAATCATATTTAATTCATTGGAACTATCTCTAGATCATCTCTCACTTAGAACTAGTTAAACTGATTTTACCTCAAATAGTTGAGTTAACTAATTACAACTCAAAATAAACTACAACTGGACCCCCTAAAACAAGGAGATAACTCTACATGCCTCTAGTTTGACCCTCAACTTCAATTGACTTAGATAAATAAGTCTTCCTAACTTATTTAACTCGTACAATTTGTCATGTGATGTGGAATTTTAATTTACTTCTAATTTAATTAAGGGAAAATTAAACTAGAAGCCTTCTTAGTGCCATTTTCAATATTTCTTGTTTCCAATTTCAATATGTTTGCATATATTCTAGTTCTCACAACCGTTCACCAAGGTGTCCTCCATAAAATTATATTTTGTTAAATGATGACAGTAGGCCTGATTGTTTTCAAGAGGCTTGTAAAGTTGAGCACAATACAAAATGGAAGAAAGAAATGGAGGAAGAAATGAACTCTTTGCAAGAAAGTAAAACTTTGGAATTGGTAAACTTCCCAAAATGTAGAAAGCCTCTAAAAAAAAAATGGGTATACAAGATTACGAAGGAACGTGACAAAAAAAAGGATAGGTATGAAGAAAGGCTTGTTGTAAAAGGATTTGCCCAAAAGGAAGGTATTTACTTTAGTGAGATTTTCTCGCCTCTTGTCAAAATGTCATCCATCAAAGTCATTCTTGGTTTTGTTTCTTTTTAAGGCTTAGAATGTGAACACTTAGATGTAAGAATGGCTTTCATTTATGGAGAATTTGAGGAAGAAATGTATATGGAGAAGCCATAAGGCTTCATAGAACGAGGCAAGGAAGACCTAGTTTGCAGGTTGAAGAAGAGCCTCTATGGGTTTAAATAGGAACCTCGACAATGGTATAAGAAATTTGATTCACTGATGTTGGAACATGGTTTTCACAGGTTGGAAGCTGAACATTGTGCCTATATCAAGAGGTATGATCAAGGAAAGTATATAATATTATTGTTGTATGTGTATGACACTCTAATTTTTGGGCATGATAAGAATATGATCAATAGAATGAATAAATATTTGGGAGGAAAATTTGCAATGAAGTATTTGGGTCCACCACAACAGATATTTGGCATGAGCATCATGTGTGACAAGAAAAAAAAAAGTTTTGGTTGCCACAAGAAAAATATGTCAATAAGGTGTTTGACAAGTTTA
Organism: Pinus albicaulis; assembly: GCA_034641835.2. Lineage (NCBI taxonomy): Eukaryota > Viridiplantae > Streptophyta > Pinopsida > Pinales > Pinaceae > Pinus > Pinus albicaulis. The sequence continues at coordinate 376,515,455 of CM076583.1, forward strand.
ATATGCAAGATTCTAAGCCAGTTGGTACACCACTTGTAACCCACTTCAAGTTAAGGACTGAGTTATGTCCTAGAGATGACAAGGAGAAGGAAGAAATGAAAAACATTCCTTATGCTTCAGCTGTTGGAAGCTTGATGTATTTCATGGTATGTACATGACCAAACATTTCATATTGAGTGGGAATAGTTAATAGGTTCCTTTCCAATCTAGGAAAACACCAATGGAAAGTAGTAAAATAAATTTTGAGGTATCTCAAGGGTAATAGTCATTACTATTTATGTTTTGGTTATAATGTGATTGTGCTTGAAATATTTACAGAAGCATATATGGACACCAGAAAGTCCACTATAGGTTATTTGTATCAATTTTCAAGGGCAAAAATATGTTGGGTGTGAAGGCTATAAATAATAGTAGCTCTCTCTACAATAGAGGCAGAGTACATAACGACAATAGAGGCTTGTAAAGAGATGTTGTGGATGTAGAGATTCCTAGGAGAGATACAAGTAAATCATGACAAGTATGTGTTCTATTTTTGTATTCATAGTGCCATTCATTTGGTGAAAACCATGGAATTTCATTCAAAAACCAGGTACATTGACTTAAGGTACCATTAGATCCGACATGTGTTGGAGGGAGGAAAATTATCCTTGGAATAGATACATACATATAGGAACCCAACTGATATGCTCACTAATATTTTACCAGAAAATAAACATTGGTTATGTAGAGGCATGGTAGGACTTGGTGTGACTTCATTCAAGATTATTCATTCGGCTTCAAGTGGGAGAATGTTGGATGTGAAGTTGCAATAAATACATCGATTAGCACCAACTACTATCAACTGATGCCAAATGAACTCCATTGCCCATTGATTTTCTGTAAATCATTTCACAATCATGATGTAGGTGCATCTAACCTACATCAAATGTTTACTATAGGAGTTAGTTGTCAAAGTTAGGATTTTAGTATCTAATGTATTTTTCTACAGTTTTAAGAGAGAATGAGGATTATTGTAAATATGAGAATATTCAAGAGTATTTTGGAAGGTTTGAGAGATTTAAGGGATTGTTGGCTCTTATCTATGGATAAGGGATTAGATGAGATATTTTATGGATTATGAGAGATATTTTGGCAGTTATTTTAGGAATCTAGAACCTACTTGAGTTCTAATCCACTTGTATAAATTGAGGTGAGCCCATGAGGCATGTATATATGTAGATGTGTGTGTGTGAGAGTGAGGAATGAAAGGCCAAACACTGGACCAATAATTCTCCTATAATTTTTTTTTTATTAATCAATTATTCATAGATTTGGTGCGCAAATATATTGTCTGGAATTTAAGAATTTTATGTGTGTAAATTATTAATGTATAGACCCTATTGTTAGAGCCCTGGATTAATTTTTTGGTATCAGACCTTATCTATTTATAAAGGTACATCTATTCCATTGAGGTCATTAGGCATGTTGGGGGGCGACTAATTCAAGCGGGGGATAAAGTGGAAATTATTGGCAATCGTTGACGGAATTGAGCGAGTAAGTGTATTCCCTTCACGTTGAACTGGTTCAAGATAATGAGGTTTACAATTCTGAAGATGCTTCAATTGATTAATTGGGTAGAGCACAAGTTGATTGGAACTAAGGTGAGCTATATTGTTCACAAGTTAAGAAACGGTGTGCTCTGAATCTAGGAAAAGTGATGTCGGTGCGTTGGTGCATGTATACCCTATACATGGTGGAATTCTTGCAGAAAAGAATTGGCAGAGAGGCGTATGGGAATAATTCTGAGTACATTGTTACAGAGAAGCTTCTTATACAATTCAAAGTGGTCTAAAAGTCAATTCCCCTATCTCACGATGGTCTACATATTGCTCAGAATCTAGGAGAGATCTGAATTTCTTGCACGCCAAGGGTTACAGGGTTTAATGGTAAGAGATATTTATATATCTGAATTTCAAGAATTACATTGTAATTCTTTGAGCTGTAATCTGTCATAACTTTGAGGAAAATGTAACGATTTTATGCTCAGGTCTCAAGAGCGATTAATATGAAGGTATGCGTTGGCGTATGCATATGTTTCATCCGTTTTATTTTACAATTTTGTATTATGGACAGGTTCATTCCAGAGGGAAGATTCAAGAGATTTATACCAAAAACTGGACTACCCCTAGTGGGAAAACTAGTCCTTAGAAGTCCCAAAGAGACTGCTACCCACAATGGGAAACCAGCAGGTATAGTTTTCAGAATTGAACAAAAAAACCAAAGAAAATCATTTTTAAACATGTGCATGCCGAGGTTCCTATGGATGACCTGCATGCTTTTCGCTAGAAGTTGGAAATTCTTCGAGGATCCTGCACACGTAGCCATCCTCCTCCATCCCTTTGCTGAACACGTGTGTTTCTGGAGGTTTGCGTGGCAAAGATGGGTTTCCAAAATTCGTCGCATAGTCATTAGGATGAGGGACATCAAGGTGCTTAGAGAATTCATCTGCATTTAGGTCCAAGCTTCCACCAACATCCAGGTCTGGGTTGCCTCCACTATTTCCTTCTGAATCACTTGAGTCGTTGCTTCCACTGGAGGCACTTTGCACCGGAAGGGATTTCATTTTGCGGGGGGTAAAAGTAGGCTCAGGGGAGATGGTAGACTTACAAGATTGCTTCTTGCTACGAGAGGTGGAGGAAAGTGGAACCAAATTAGGGAGTTGTAGGGAAAGCTAGGAATTCAAATTGACAAGAGGGGAGCTATCAAATTCATTCCAATCGATAGAGAGGTTCAGGTCGTGGCCATGAGAGGGCAATAGGGGAGGGAAAGGAGGACGAGAGGGTTGGCCACGCCCACCATCTCTTCGGCATCTCTGCCTATGATGCCGAGGCATGATTGTCTAGGGGGGAGTCTGCTGACCAGATGGAGGCAAAAGTAAGCTTCTGAGGAAAGAGACGTCCAGAGCGAACATCGAGCTTGGAAGAGCAAAGGATGTGCACCATAGGTCGGGGAGCGAAAATAAAGAAAAGCACAGAGAGCGAACGAGCTGGCCGAAGTGCGAAATAGAGAGCCAAGTTGGTGGGTTTAAAGGCCATGGCTGGAAACATAAATGTGGAGCAGGCCTGGTACGTCGACGATAGGGTGGCGGAGGGTGGAGTAATGGTGCTCTCATGCCAAAATTTAACATTGTGCTTCTCCCTAGGTCTGAGAACGTGGAGCCATCATGTTTCCTCCCACATGGCGGCCCTATGGCACCTCTACACGCTACCTTTCACCAGCATTCAGGGTTGCAATAAGTGATGTTAAATTGCTTCCAATGAAGTATTTTATACTTCCCCTGCGTACGAACTCAAATGAAATAGGATTTTATGAAATGTATAGAACTAATCACTGAGATCAACGCTCAAAGGAAAGTAGTAGGGTGAAAAAATCAACAATTTTCCATCAATGGTTTAAAAAATATTACATTTCTAGAGACCTTCAACAATATCACAGGACCATTCCTTCAACGCTACGGGTGTAAGTACCTTACCAGATCGCAAGCACCATATTTAAATCGAGTTTGAAATATGATTCAACTTGGTGGAACTCTCTAATATTTGGTAACATTGTTGGGAGTTGTTGAATTATATTAAAGAAATTATTGAGGTTTGAAGATGAAGTTGTGGGACATTAAAAAAATTGTGTGAATAAAGTCATGGGAAAGTGGAGAAAGTGAGCAAGGAATTCATTTGGAGCAATGAAACAAGCATGAATTTCTAAACGAAGTCATGGAGAAAGATAGCATTGAATTAATTTGCATGCCAATCCCATATTTAGTTTATCACGTTAATTCTCCACTTGTTACTTTTCAAGTGGATAAAATTTTCCACTTATTACTTTTAAAAAAGGTTCACTTGGATAAAATTCCACTTACTATTTTTAAAATAAAATTTCTGCGAAGATCTTTAAAAAAAAAAGGAAAAGTGGATTCATGTATGTGGAGAGTCGTAAGAGAAATTAAATTGAAATTTTAATCTCGGATGAGAAAGATTAAATGGAAGCTATCGTAAATTTAATAATGCATGGTTGAGTGGCATAACATTAAGGTAAGATGATGTTATATTTATTTGAGAGAGTTAATAGAATTTCATAGTTTGATAAAGTAGAATAATTTAGTCATTTGTGAGTTTATAGTGTAAATAATTACAATATCAATGTATTAGGGGTGTATGTCACTCAAATTTGTAAAGTCTTTTGGTATATAAAAGCATGAATTTTCAGCAAGGTTCATTTATGTAAAGAGTTGAAATCAAATTAGAAGTTTGGAGTTAAAGATTCCTAAGCCAAGAAAAAAGTGCATCTAAGTCGGAATCATTGAATGTAATTGGTGCATTATCGCTAGAGCCCAACATTGAGAGTCTGGTCAACAAATATTGCAGTTGTTTGTAGAAAACGAAGAAAAGTACAAAGAAGTACTCATAAAGGAGGTTCAACTGAACTAAACTATTGCCCAAGTTCAAAGGGAGTAACATGGTAAAGTTCAATTATAGCTTACAGTGAATAGGGTGAAGTTCACGAAAGGATATGAGGATGACTATGGATAGTCATTTGCAGAATTAAGAGAAAGGCCACGATGATTCCATAGAAATTGACATTAGTGACGAAGAAATTGAGAAGGAGATCGATGAATTAAAGGTGTGTCTTGACATATTGATGGAGATACTAAAGATTTAGAAACATGGATGGGTATAAAAGAAGATAGTTAGATGGCCAATCAAACAGTTGATGGAAAGAAGACAAAAGCGCAAGCTAAAAATTTTGTGAAGGGAAGCAGAGAAACTCCAAATAAATGTATCTATTTGTGAACCAGGACAAGGATCGTTTCTTGGTGATGATGATGATATGAATGTGGGTTCGATTCCCACAAATGACGCTACAAAATGTTTGGAATATCAACATGGAGACTTGAACACAAAATCATCTGTTGAGCCTTATATTCTTAAATCTAACAATTGGTGTCTGGATGCAGGAAATATTGTTGATATTAACTTTTTGTGTAGTAATGATGAAGAAAAGAAGCCTAAGGATGCTAAATATGGACAAATAATAGAATTTGCTCATGAAATGGAAGATGATCATCAAACAAATGGGTTAAATGTCAACATGAGTGATATTACAGCAAAACTAAAGTTCCTAGAAGAATGGTTGGACAATCTGAAGCCAGAGGAAATTATAGTGGATTACAACATGCCATCAAATAAACAAATCTCAAATAGCAGAAGTGTTAATATAGACAAAAAATATCAATAAAGAAATATTAATGCACACAAGCCAGAAGACAAGTTAGATATCAAAATTGAAGATGAAGAAGTTGATGTTGGAATAATCTCAGAAGATGTTCATTGAACAAAGAAGAAGAAAAGATATTAATTGATTACTAATAAATAAGCAAGTATACATAAGCAAAGCAAGAGGAGAAATGTTGCATAAATTTTGGAAACCGGGTGAAATAAAAGTCACAATCATTGAAGCAAGACAACAAACAATGAATGATCAAAAAAAGACTAAAGTTTTGGATCCAAGAGGATTTTTATCATCTTATGAAGACTAATGGTCAGGAGACCATGATTTTATTTTACCTAGGGAGTCTCATGTAGGTGCATCTAACCTAGGTCAAATGTTTACTAGCGGATTTAGTTCTCAAATTTAGGATTTTAATGTTTAATGTATTTTTCTATTGTTTTAAGAGAGAATGAGGATTCTTGTAAATAGAAGAATATTCGAGAGTATTTTGGAAGGTTTGAGAGATTTAAGGGATAGTTGGTTCTTATCTATGGACAAGGGATTACATGAGAGATTTTATGGATTATGTGAGATATTTTGGGAGTTAGTTTAGGGATCTAGAACCTACTTGAGTTCTAATCCACTTGTATAAATTAAGGTGAGCCCATGAGGCAAGTATGTATGTAGAAGTGTGTGTGTGTGAGTGAGGAATGAGGGGCCAAACATTGGGCCAATAATTCTCCTGTAATTATTTTGTTTATTAATTAATTGTTCAAAGATTTGGTGTACATATGTATTTTTTGGAATTCCATAATTTTATGTGTGTGTAAATTTTTAATGTGTAGACCCTATGGTTAGAGCTCTACATCAAATCATGAATTTCGCATGCAGAGAATTCTAGAGCTTCTATCATATATTTGTAATTTTCCTCAACATGAACATGCAAGCAACATGAGGCCTGAAATATAATAGAATTTTGTGATTTTTGTTCTCCATTGTTTTTTTTCTCTCTTTAATGTGTTTTTCATATTTGTGTTGTCTCCTTCCGTTTCTGTGATGATTTGTGTTCTACTGTTGTGTACTCTAATACCCATCACTAATAGTGCTTCCAACTATTTTCCAAACTTAAATGTTCAATTCGTCATCCCAAAAGTAGATAGATATTTATTTGAGTGTATTATCTTTTTCAATTCTCCATATGAAATGTAGATAGGTATTTATTTGAGTGTTTTTTATTTTTCAATGAAGTGGTAATGATTGAATTTGTTATAATCATTGGTTAAATTTTTAGTTTTTTCATTTTGATTTTTTTTATTAGTAAAATGGAAAGTATCCATAAAACATTTCTTTAAAATAAATTTACTTATTTTTTCAATAATTTTTCCATTTTTAAATCATCTACTAGAACCTTATCTTCTCTTATCCTCACTTCAAGTGTTTCATGTTGCAATGCTAATTTTTTTAAACTGCACGCTTTTCCATCCATTCACTATCTTTCAAGGACACTTTACTTCACCTAGATGGACCTATGATCAAAATGAAATGAATGCACTACCTTGTGAAGACACTCTACTTCATAATCATGGGAGATCAAAAGTAATTGAATTCTAACCATGATGGGAAAGTAATGATCAAAATTATTGAAGACTAAATGTTATCTCATAAGTAGTTGATAATGTATTTTAAGCTCTCCACTCTCTATATACCTTTATACAAGATTATTATATTTTTATACGCTCTAACCATGTTTATGCAAGATTATTTCATTTTTCTACTCTCTAACCACATTTACGCAAGATTATAAACTAAAATTTTATCTCTTACTTAGACTACTTCGTCATCATGGCTCTTAATCCAATCCTTATTTTATGAGATACTCCTAAAGTATATTTTTCTCTCTCTTAGTATGCTTAGTATTCATATATCTTGATTAGATGCTTGTTGCACCTAGAGGCGCATTCTACAATACAATATGATCCTGATGTGTAAGTATGTCGGAAGCCAAAAAAAAAAAACTAAATAAAATTAAAAAAATAAAATCTAAATAATGTCAGCGTAAACAATGACTTACATAACCATATAAATAAACATTTAAAAATTCATTAGAAATAAATTTAAATAATATAAATTTAAAATATGAACAATTTTAAGAACACTAAAAAATGAGACATGGTTTATAAATAAAAATACAAATAAACCAGAGGCATGGTAAATAAAATAAAATCTCTTTTTATTCTTACTCACAAACTATGGTAAATAAATAAAAACATAAATAAAATAGAGGTACTGTAAATAAATAAAAAATATTTTTATATGTACTCCATAAACCTCTTTATATTTACAAAAACTCAAAAAATAGGTTTTAATTACGTGAAGCATATGGGCCAAATAACATGGGAAAAATTATTATTAATATGATGGACCAAATACCATATTTATAAAAGAGGTATGGTAAATAAATAAATATAAAATAGATATAAAGAGGTAAGGTAAACAAGTAAAAATATATCTAATAGGATTAGAAATCAGCATCTAATTATATACCAATCCTATGGGCCAAATACCATTGACCAAATAATTATTAATACCATGCAAAAAAAAAAAAACATTACTAAATGTAACATTAATATTGAAATATTATTATAACTTTGGATTAATACAATATTAAATTTTTATATTATAATATATATTAATATGTCATGATATATATATTAACTCTAGATATATATGGGAGGGAATAAAAAAGACATGATAGAGGTGGATAAATAGGGGGAGTGACAAGGGAGAGATGGAGATAAACTGAAGGAGAGGGGAGAGGAGGAATGAAGAGAGAGACAAGGAGAGGAGTGAGAATGGTACACAAGGGTAAGAGAGGGAGAGGGAGACATAAATATGGAGGTGGGAGAGAGAGAAGGAGAGAGGGAGGGATAAGGAGAGAGGATTGGAGGGTACAGAGACAGAGAGAGAGAGAGAAGGGGGAAGGGAGAGAGATGTAGGAGAGAAAGGGAGAGAGAGGAAGGAGGAGTGAAGGAGGAGAGAGGGAGGGATAGAGAGATGGACATGGAGAAGGAGAGAGAGAGGTAAGAAGAAAGACATAAAGAGTAAGGAGTGGAGAGAGAGGGAGTGACAAGGGAGAGCTAGAGAGAAAGTGTGTATGTTTAGGTGTGAGATAAAGAGACATAGAAGGAGTGATGGAGACAAGGGGGGAGAGAAGGAGAAAGGGGGGGGATATAGTAACATAGCTGGAGAGAGAGATAGAGTGATGGGGAAAGAGAGAGGATTGTAGGGTAGAGAGAGAGAGAGAGGGAGAGGGGGAGGAGGAGGTGGTGATAGATAGATATATTGGAGAAATATAATGTATGTTTTTGGGTTTATATAGAGATACAAAGGGAGATAGAGATATAGATGGAAGGTGAAGAGAAAGAGGAGATAGATGTTGAAAATGAGGGAGGGGAAAATATATTGATAGATATGGAGTTAGAGAGTGTGTGTTTTTGGAGGGGTGAGATAAAGGGACAAATAAGGAGAGATGGATGGAGATATAGATATATATGGAGTGGTGAGATAGGGAGGAATATTTCTTACGCTAGATGCATTGATTTCAGTGTAAAGGGTGATTTATAATCATGTTTGATTGCTTGCACTAGGTGCATTTATTTTAGTGTAGATGTTGACTTCTAATGATATTCGATTACTTGGAATAGATGCATTGATCTCAATGTAGATAATTTCTAATCCTATTTTATTTCTTGCTCTAAATGAAAGAGAGAGAGAGGGAGAGGAGTGATAAAGATAGATAAGGGTAAGATATGGAGAGGGAGAAATAAATATGGAGGTGGGAAAGAGATAAGGAGAGAGGATTGGAGGGTAGAGAGAGAGAGAGAGAGATCAATAGAGAAAAAGAAGGGGGAAGGGAGAGGGAGGTAGGAGAGAAAGGGACAGAGAGGAAGGCGGAGAGGAGGAGGACAGAGGGAGGGATAGAGAGATGGAGTTGGAGGGGGAGAGAGGGAGGGAATAATAAAGACATATAGAGTGAGAAGTGTAGAGAGAGGGGGTGACAAGGGAGTTATGTATATAATGTGTGTATTTTTAGGGGCGAAATAAAGAGACATAGGAGTGATGAAAACAAGGGGAGAGAGAAGGAGAAAGGGAGGGATATAGTAACATAGTTGGAGACAGAGATAGAGTGGTGGGGGAGGAGAGAGGATTGGATGACAGAGAGAGAGAGAGAGAGAAAGAGAGAGGATAGAATGGAAGAGAGAGAGAGAGAGAGAGGGTGGTGGAGATAGAGGGAGGCAGGAGATAAAGGGAGAGAGAGGAAGGACTTGAGAGAGAGTAAGAGAGTGATGGGGGAAGAGAGAGGATTGTAGGGGGAGAGAGAGGGAGAGAGAGAGAGAGAGAGAGAGAGAGAGACGGGGGAAGAGAGAGGGTGGTAGGAGAGAAAGTGAGAGAGAGGAAGGAAACGAGAGGGGAATTGAAAGAGGAGGAGAGAGGGAGGGAGAGAGGAGGAGATAGGGAGGGAGAGATGGGGATGGATATAGAGATGGCGTTGGATGTGGAGAGAGGGAGGGAAGAAGAAATACGTAAAGAGTGAGCAGTGGAGAGAGAGAGTGCATGTTTGTGGGTGAGATAAGAGACAAAAAATGAGATATGGAGAGAATGGGGGAGAGAAGGAGAGAGATAGGAATATAGTAACAGACTTGGAAGGTGAAGATAGAGAGAGAGAGGCGGGAGAGAAATGAAGAGAGAGAGTTAAGAGAGGTACGAAAAGAGAGATGGAGATGGAGGGGGAGAGAGAGCGAGGTAAGAATAAATTCATAGAGAATGAAAGGTGGAGAGAGAGGGAGGTAAGAATAAAGACACAGAGAGAGAGAGAGAGAGAGAGAGAGAGAGAGAGAGAGAGAGAAGGAAGATAGAGAGATAGGGAGAGAGGATAGTATGAGGGAAGAGAGATAGAATCAGGGTAGAGTGAGGGAAGGGGAAGAGATAAATAGGGGGAGAGGAGGAGGGTGTGATAGATAGATCGATTGGAGAAAGAGATTGTATGTTTTGGGGTTGATATACAGAGATATCGGGAGATAGAGATATAGATGGAAGGTGAAGAGAAAGAAAAGATAGATGGAGACAAGGAGGGAGGGACAAAGAGGTTAATATATATGGAGTGAGAGAGCATGTGTGTTTGGTGGGGTGAGATAAAGAGACAAAGAAGGTATTTGATTTCTAGCACTAAGTGCATTGGTTTCAAGGTAGATATTTCTAATTATATTTGATTGCTTGCACTAGATGCATTGATTTTAATGTAGATGATTTCTAATCCTATTTGATTGCTTGCACTGGACGCATTGTTCTTAGTGTAGATGTTGGTATCTAATCATATTTTCTTACTTGCAGTAGATGCACTTATTTGAGTGTAGATGTTGATTTCTAATCCTATTTGATTACTTGCATTAGATCCATTGATTTTAGTGTAGATATTGTTTTCTAATCTTATTTTATTTTTTCATTAGATGCTTTGATTTCAGTGTATGTATTGATTTCTAATTTGATGTAATTAGATGTATGATGGTGCATTAATTTTAAAGTCATTGGATTAATAGTGTGCATTGATTTCAGTGTAAGCAGAAAAAATTATTGACAATGTGCAATGATTTTTTTTTGTTATTTTAATTAAACCTATTAATATTGGAGAGCAAGAGAGACAAGGTATGATGTTTAATACAACAACTCGAGCTAAATATTTAAATGGTTTATGATTCCAACTATCCTTTTCATATAATCGATATGAAAGGATGACAAAACTAACAAGGGGGACAATAAGAACAATAGAAAAAAATAGTTTGAGATTAATCACTATGAAAGCTATCTATAATTGAGTACATTCTTATTATTCACATTTTCTATCATTCAATATTATTACATTGTCACTTTGCATTCAAAAAAAAAAATCATCATTTTTCATCATTAATTCTTTTTTACAATATTTGTCATCTCAACAAACTGAGGTAATTAAACAAATTTAAAATTAAAATGACTCAAAAAATATGACACATATTTAGCATATTTTAAACGGTTATATTAATATTAGATGTATTTACATATTATTGATAAAATTAATCATATGTTGCTCATATTATCGATAGATTTTCCTTGGTCGCACACAACTGAAACCAGCCTAGATCCATATTAACTCCATATCTATCAAATGTCGAGAGGGATCAAATCTCTCTAGGTGCAAACCTTTCCTCAAGTTTTTCACTCAAAAAGAGGTTTGCACCTCAAGTGATTTGATCCCTCTTAACGCTTAATAGATCTGGAATTAAGATGGATCTAGACTAGTTTTTAGTAAGAAAGACATAAAAAATCATATTCAACATCTTTGTAAAGTTTGAGATATTCTATGCACGAATAACATTTAATAAAACACATGAAACCTAATTTTCGGTAGGGCTCTATTTAATATTTCAAATTTAGCATTGAAGCGATAAGTATCCATGCAAATCCGCGTGATGTTTCATTTTTTTTAAATTGGCCTTTGAAAATGGTGTCTTACATAAGGTAGCAATTCGTTGAGTATGTGTTTTAGATACATCTTCCCTATTCTAGTATAAGGTAAATGAAATGTTATGTAAACAAGTATGATAAATTACTATAATATAAATTATTTATAAAATGTATTTTAATTGGAAATCATTATTTTATAAAGTATTATACCCTTCATGAAATATAAGATTCGATTTTTTTTGATCAAGTAAATAAATAGAAAAACATTATATTATAAAAATATTTTAATATTTTTCGAAATTAAATTTTATGTTAATATACTGCAGGGACCTCTCACACGGGTTTGCACTGCAAACTGCTCAACAGGCAGACTGGCTCACTGAGTTTATTATTTCTTCTTTAAGAGACCCTATGCGAACCCATAGACGAACCTAATATCACGTTCACACTTCTTTTGGCTCTCTCTGCGGCTTCCTTCGCCTTTTCTGGCCTACTCTGTGTCCCTCGGTGATTTTCGCGAACGTCTGGCGAAATTTCGGCGATCAAAAAGACAACAATACTACTTCAGTGGTCATTCATAAAGCTCAAAGTTACAGTTCTTAACATGCGGAACAAATACTTCTCTCTTTATTCATATTCAGAATGATTTTACAATCAAATTATAGACTTATGGACTCAGATCTCTTTCCAGAGATAGACTGCAGTGGCTTTTACCAGACTTTAGCTACTCATAAAGAGTGAGTGCTACTGGAGGCTTCCTGGCCAACATGCAGACTCTGTCTCAGAGTTCTGTTACTCAAAACACACAGATGACAATATACAGACTCGATCTATGATCAGGCCACTTTAGGTTCTTGCCTATGCCGAGCACATAGACACGCAGGCTTCTCTGATCACCTATGGACTTGAGTCTTAGCACTGTGATGCAAGCAGATCGCGAGGCTTCGCGCAGATGCAGAGCAGGGAGCTTCGGCTCGACTCAGACTCAAAACTCAAATGAATCTAGACTCTAAACTCTCCGAATGCGAATGCCAAACAATGAGCCTGAACCCTCCTTATATAGGAAAAGAGGGGGGACAAACATTCGTTTGGTCCGTCGGATTATTGACACGTGGAGGAGAATCATGGCTTTCGGGTAACACCGAAGTGACATCCGCACCGAGATTCATCCGTCCGACATTAACATGTGAAGTGTGTGTACATAACACAGTGGATACCTTTTCTGTACAAGGCCCACGAGGAAACATAATTATATACAGAGAGGATGCTTTTCGGACAGGTGAAAAGCCCTCGGGAAAAGACCTGTCACCGTAAACCCATGACTGGGTATTATTACACTATGGATACTTTTGTTTTAGTGGAGCCCACTAGAACCGCTTGTACTGGTTTCAGCCTGATCAAGGATAGTAATACCGGGAAACCGGAGTCTTGGATACAGATCATCGTCCCAAGCTTTTGTGTAAATTCTTCTGACAATCATGGGTTTATTTAAAATGATTTGATGTTTTACTTTTGTTAGAACCAACCATTGTAATTGCCTTTTATTGTAGCAGTTTAATATTGGATTTACAAGTTTATATTCAAGTTGGCTCAAATCACGGACTGTTTGACACGGACTATGAAAGCATTCTCCCCAAGTTCTTTCTATACAATCATTTCATTGGCTTTGAAAATATGATTCATAGTAAACTGGATCCATGCCATATGCACTTAGTCCATAATCAAACCACCAGTCATATGTCCAGGGGCAAGCATAGTGGGATTGGTTTATCCAGGTAGGTCCAAATCTGAGCTTGGTGTGGTGAGTTTCACCGCGCCCATCCTTATTCAGCAAATCCCACCATAGTTGCTTGTATCCTGCAAAATTGTAAACTGTGTCAGGAAAAATCAAGTCAGGATTATTACCTGGCCATGTCTGGTATCTTCCTCCAGTATACTCTCCGGGCCACCTTGTCCGGTTGATTGTATAAGACTTATAGTAGATTCTTGTTCTATCACTTCCACCAGTACAAATGACTGACAGATCACAAAAATCTTGCGAGAGGGATCTTTCTGCTTCATAGGAGGCTGTCATACTTGTGGAATATATCATGTCATGTATCCACTTATTTCCTTTAGGATAGACCCTCCTTTCAGGTACAAGAAGCATTATATCAGTATGGATCTGCAGATTTGCATCGAGTACTTTTGTATTTCGGAGCTGCCATGTAGGCCTCCATTTCTCCTTGTACACAACCCATGATTCATCATCTGAAATAGACCTGAGTGTCTCTTTTTGTTGTGTATGATCCCATTCTGTGATAATAACCATAACATGGTTATAATCTTCTTCTTCCTCCTGTTCTTGATGCTGGATGAACTCTCTGCTAAGAAAATCTGGCAGATAATTATCAATTCCCTTAATATGCTCAACCTTAAAGTCAAAATTAGCAAACAAAGCTTGCCATCTTGAAAATTTAGCATCTTCAGGGTTTTTGATAGTTTTATTCAAAACTTTATCTAAGGTTGTTTGGTCAATTCAATTTAGTGTGTCCTAAATTGCTGCATTTAATTTGTCAATCCGAGATTCGTAAACTGATGAAGTGCGGTGCACTATATGTGCAAGATAACCTCTTTCTTAACTTTTTGTCATTTTTGGTTTTCTAAGGTGAAATGGAAATTCTAAAATAAAAACAAGTATGGTTATGTTTGTTCAAGGAAATGATATCCTCTATAATGATTTACCAACTTGAAACTTAAAAAGGAATTTGAAAATTACAATGAAAAAACTTGAAAGGAAATGAAAATGTGCTGCTGAAATGAAAAGGTGTTGATAGTCTAATAAATCAAAACAGTGAACCAATGAGCATGAAACCAAACTATTCTTTCTGCTGTCTAAACACAAAATAAATTATGCTGAAAGAAATCCAAAAGTTGCAATAAAGTAAATCTAAATCAATTTACATCAACTTGTCTTCTGATCCCTCATCATTAGCCCAGCTATGATTTTCGGAAGTAACCATAAACAACTTGAGTAACTGATATCTAACTTGCAGAAAGTAAACTAATATCAAACCATACATTCATAATTCAATCCCTCACCATCAGTCCAGCTGTGGCTTTCGGAGGTAACTGAATATGTCATGCACAATTTAATATTTCTAACTTGCAGAAAGGAAACTAATACCAAACTACACATTTCATAATACAATCCCTCACCATCAGTCCAGCTGTGGCTTTTGGAGGCAACTGAAGATGTTATGAGAAGTTTAATATATCTAAATTTGCGTAAAGGAAACTAATACCAAACTACACATTTCATAATACAATCCCTCACCATCACCCAAATTGTGGCTTTTATGTAATCGAAGATGTTATGAGCAATTTAATATATCTAAATCTAACTACTGAAACAAATGAGCAAAACTGAATTAAACAAAGCAGTACTGAAATTAAATAGAAACTAAGAAAAGCAAATTAGCACAGAACAATGTTAATTCCATGTCATTAGTCAAAAAGTTATGCAAATGCCCAGGCTGCCTATCTATAACCTGAAACAAGAACACTGATCAGTAATCAATAACATAAAACATGAAATACATAAGTGAAATGGAAAGCATGAAAGTTTATAAACAGAAATGAAGCATATATACCATGAAAGATGCAATGTATAAACATGTGAATGGATTATGGCACAATGAGCTTTAAAGAAATGAAATAAAAACTATACAATAATGCACAGAACCTTGGCAAGTGCAGGGGCCCTCTACACCAGCCTTGGCAATAATCTTCAAGTACGAATCACGTTGGAAAACAGAGTCTTCTTATATTAATATGCAGTCATAATAGTAATGTAGTATTACGGCACAAAGGCAGCGTAGTTACATTACAGAGCAGACTAATAAAATATAACAGAGACTAATCGAGACTAACTCCATATGCATATGCAAACGCATTATTTATAACTGAAGGTAATGTAACTGATTTCCTAAAGTTCATGCTGGTGGAGAACACGTAGACCATTACGTCCACGGATCTAGGATCATGGCCGTATTGCAAAGTAAATCTATGAGGAGTGGATGTTTGAATTCGGATATGGAGCCATGTACATATGTCGACTTGTCCTCTGCAACTTAGAAACGGCCATATGAACCTTCACGTGACACGAAACAGAGTCCTGTCACCGTGAGACTCTATGGTTGACTTCCATGTGGATGCCTTTGACCGCGGCTTCTTTAGATGATTTTGCTCGAGCCAATAGGATATGAACCATGTCCACATCATTCCTGACTTGCCCATGTGGCTCGTTTTTCCTATAGACACCTGTAACATAGAGTTTCGCAAAATAGCTGCGGAAAGTTGCAGCAGCTGCGGAAAATGGCAGGATTTCGCAGCTAGATGAACAAAATCTAAATCAAATAGCAAACACAAAAATATAATTAAAAACCATGTTAGATGCTCTTTTGCAATTGATATACAATGATATTTGACAACTTGGGAGGTTCAGGTGAGTGAAAAGGGTATAGAAAAGTGTGTGGAAAAGATGCAGAATTGAGACTCAACATACCCCCACTGTGAAGGTGTTGCATGTCCTCATGCAACCAAAAATTTGATATTCCTTTCTTAGTTCATATGCCTTGACACTTCAGCCAACACATCCAAACCTCTCCTCTTTTTCCTAGGTGCTGCCAACATTCTGGGTTTCTTCATTAAGCACCGAAATTTGATATTAACCAGTGCTCTGCTCAATTTCTGGCATTTCCTTTTCAATTTCTTGTTCTTCTTCTGCCATATCTCTAGATGTAGCATGGTGCATAATCATGAATGATTTATCCAATTTACCTTTGTTCCTTCAATGTCTCATTTTCATTTTTGTGTCTATTTAAAAGCTCTAACTCAAAGATTTCCGTTTTTAGTGATTGGACTAAATCATCCGTACCGTATGAGGCCGATGACGAAGTACCTGACCGTAGGCCGTCTTTTTCCAAATATCTTACATAATGTTAGCCTTGCCGTTTGGGTCTATATCATGTGTCATTTTTATTGGGCTGTCCCGAAAATTCCGTGAAGGAGAGTTATCTTCAAAATCCGGCTGAGAAGGGCTCACATCAACATCTTGCTGAGAATGGGATGGACTATGTTCAATGTCTGACTGAGAATGAAATGAACCAGGTTCACTAACTGATTGAGAGTGAGATGGACTATGGTCAGCTGGGGACTGTTCAGATGTTTCTTCTCCCAAATCAATGAAATGGGGTCCCTTTATTTGCGTTTTCCTCAATTTCCCCTTAAGTCTGCTGCTTCTTCTCACACGCTGTGGTCCACTATCTTTTTGCTTTTGTTTTCCTTTCTCTTTCTTCTTAGCCATAGATGACTGTTTTTGAAGATAAACTAATCTTTCAGATAACACTTGATGATCTTCTTCTTCAGAAGAAGGGGTTTTATGTATAGCCTCAATAGTTTTTCTCTCTTTTGGTGTTATTGGCTTCTTACCCTTGATTTATTTCTTCTTCCTCTTTGACAGTCTCTCTTCCCTATCAGTTCTTTCAATTGTAGTAGTAGGAGTATTTTGAATTTCATCAATTTTTCTTTTTCTCCTACTTCTTCTTGCTGTGCTACCTTCAGGAATTTCTTGAGTAGGAGTAATTTGAGTTTCATCATTTATTCTTTTTCTTCTACTCCTTCTTGTTGTACTACCTTCAGGAATTTCCCGAGGTTCCTCAAAGAAATTTCTAATCAGAAATTGTTCCCATGTGTCTTTCTTCTCCTTTAACTCTTTTTCAATCAAAATTTTTATAAGACCGTGGTGATATAGATGTGGTTCTACATCTCTTAAATGCTTCTGAACAGTCACAGACATTTTCTTCAAACTATTTAATAGAAAATATGGGAGATTGAGAGTTTGATTATCTAGAAAATTCATCAGCAATCTGGTGTGGTACATATACATGGACCCAAAACGGCCTTCACAGGTAATGAATTTCTGAACAACTAGCAGCAAAGTAGCCCATTCCTCTTTCAATGCATGAATAGGAATTCCTCTTTTAAAAACAGTTATGTCCATACCTTGGTTTCGTAAGATTGTTCTCCAAGCTTCATCACTGATGCTTTTATTCTTAAACCAACGCTCACCCTCTTGAAGAAGTTCCGTGGCTGTTGCTATAGATGCTTCATTGACCGCAAACTTAAGGTCTCCAATCTCTACTTCCAAGCCATTAAACGACCTTGCGAATGCCTTTGTCACTTCTTTATGATAACCTCTAAATTTCTGGATAAATTGCAGCCAATTTGCTTTCTTCAATATATCCCTTACTTGCGGATATCCCTCCATAAACTTAGGTCCTTCCGGTTCTGCTCTTAGCAATTTACCCATTTTTCTTTCTGCTCTTCACAAATTTTCCTGCGTGAGGGTTCAATGGAAATAGAACGGCTGAATGCACAGAGATGAGCACAATGACTGTGGGTAAATGTCAGAGAGTGGTATATAGACTATAGCGTAGTAGAGAACGAAATGGAGTGAACAGAACAGAGAGGGGTTTTCGTGAGCACAACAGAGATACGGCTGTGAGGTTAATAGAGTATAACACATCCGGTAGTGTTTTGAATTTTGGTGGCTGCACAATAAATATGAGCACGTTTAAACAACGGCTATAGATTTATGCGGCTGTAAGAGTCCATGGTCAAATCAATTATGTCTCATTGTCACCGGTGGAATATTGGAACATGAGTGAAGATCGGGGGTTTAATGATGGAACCGTTTGAGAATGAATGCGAGAGGATAATACGGAGATCGTGAAAGGTTACGGAATTGTCAATATAATCATTGCACATAATGGATGGAGCTTATGGTTCAGAACTATATAAAAATGTGTTTTTCAATGCTATTTGAAATAAATTTTATTCATACCTTTGGAATCTTTGCCTTTTCCCTTGGTCTTCAACTAATTGCTCTTCATTGGTGTCTTGAATGCTCCATGTCTTCATTTTTTTGATCCTCTCACCTGAATTTTATTTCATGATTATGAAAATGACATCTGGCTATACATTCTTTTGAAAACAGAGTAGTAGCTGCGGAATCTGCTTCTGGCTGCGGAAACTGGAGTCAGTTGCGGAAACTGACACAGCTATTATTTGGATGAATGGAGATGAACATATGACAAATGACCAGATGGAAATGGTCATGAAAAAGAATTTTATTGATGAAATGGAATAAAATTAATTGAAATGGAGTGAAATGAAATGGAATGAAGTGGAATGAAATGGAGTGGGTGGTCACAAAACTTGTGAAATGAAAGAGAGATTTTTTTTTTTGGAAAATATAGAGTCCTGATTTTCACCCTATATTTTCTGTATAAGACTGCCAATCAGTGATTGGTTTTCAGGCTTATACAAATATTTTATTTTATTTTTATTTTTATTTTTATTATTATTTTTTTTAACTGAAAAGAACAAAAGCTAGGCCGGTGGAGAAGAAGAATTCTTCTGTACCAGCCTGATTGCAGAACTTTCTTGAAACATTTTGAAAAAATCCTCTTTTGAGAGTGGCTTATGATAAATTTTCAATCTATGGCCGTTCACAATAAGAGGAGTTTGAAAATCATCAATGGTCTTGATTCTTACCGCTCCATTGCTAAAGATCTTGTCAATCTCATATGGCCCAAGCCAATGAGTCTGAAATTTTCCTTGAAAATCTTTAAACTTGGAATCAAATAACAATGCCCAATCTCCTTCTTGAAACTTCTTCTCTTTGATGTACTTGTCATGCCATTTAGTTCTTTGATATTGAACTAGATTAGTTCTTAAAATTTCTTCTTGTCTGATCTCATCTAGCTCATTCAACTACTCCATTCTATGCTTTTGGGCTTCTAATAAGTCCATCCCCAACTGAACTGCTATCTTGAAGGTCTTGACTTGGAACTCAATGGGGAGCAAGACTTCTTTCCCATAAACAAGTTCATAGGGAGAATGTCCGGTTGTATTTCTCCATGTAGTTCTGTAGGCCCACAAGGCTTCAGGAAGCCTTTCTGCCCAATCTCTTCTATGTAGATGAACAGTTTTGGTGATGATACTTTCAAGAACTTTGTTTGTAGACTCCACTTGACCATTTGCTTGCGGATGGTAAGGAGTATATCTTCTGTGCTTGATTTTGTATTCTTCCATCAACTTCTCCACCAAATTGGATGTGAATTGGCTCCCCTGATCTGTCACAATTTCTCTTGGAACACCAAAGCGAGTAAAAATATCCTCATAAAGAAAATGAACAACTGAATTTTCAGTAGCAGATACTAATGCTTTGGCTTCTACCCATTTAGTAACATAATCAGTATAAACCAATATATACTTCTTTTGCTTAGATGGTGGATTAATAGGTCCAATGAAATCTAAAGCCCATTTTTCAAAGGGTTCAATGAGTACCTGTGTTTGCAATGGCATTTCATTTGAAAGGGTAGGTTTCCCTACTCTTTGGCAGCTATCACACCTTTGGACATATTGTTTTGCATCTTTGAAGAGAGAAGGCCAATAATATCCCAAGGAAAGGATTTTATAGGCCGTCCTTTTGTCCGCAAAGTGTCCGCCGCATGGTTCATCATGACATGCCTTAAGAATATCAGGCATTTCATCTTCCCTGACACATCTTCTGATCACAAGATCTGGCCCTGTTTTAAACACTTCGTTAGAAATCCATGAATATTTTGAACTCTCCTGAATAATTTTTCGTTTTTCACTTGGAAATAAATGTGAAGGTAGTTTCCCTGTAACCAAATAGTTAGCAATATCTGCATACCAAGGAGTCTTAATAGTTACTGCAAACAAGTATTCATCAAGAAACTTATCCTCTACAGGAGAATCTTCTTTAGTATTTTGAATTCTAGACAAGAAATCAGCTACTGTATTCTGTTTTCCTGGTCTATCCAACACAGTAATATTGAATTCTTGCAAAAGTAAAAGCTATCTTGTCACTCTGCCATTAGTAACAGGTTTGTTCATTAAATATCTAATTGCAGAATGGTCAGTATGAATAAAAGTTTCATAGCCTGTTATGTAATGTCTAAACTTATTAATTGTATGAACAACAGCTAAAAACTCTTTTTCAGTCACAGTATAGTTCAACTCTGTGGGAGTCAAATTTTTACTGGTATAATAAATGGCATAAGGAACTAAATATTTTTGACCCAACACAGCTCCTAGAGCTGTATCTGAAGTATCCGTAGAAATATGGAAAGGGAGTTTCCAATTTGGTCCTCTCAAGATAGGTGCTTCAGATATTCTTGTTTTCAAAGTTTCAAAGGCTGATTGACAATCAGGATCCCATTTAAATTCACAGTCTTTTGTAAGCAATTTGAAGAGTGGAGATGCTATTTTAGTGAAGTTTTCTATAAATCTTCTATAGTAACCAATAAATCCTAGAAAACTTCTAACATCTCTTTGACAATTTGGAATAGGAAACTTGGAGATGACTTCAACTTTTGATCTATCAACCTTAATCCCATCTCCTGAAATATGATGTCCTAAAACAATCCCTTCAGTAAACATCATAAAGCATTTTTCATGGCTTAACGAAAGGTTTGTTTCTTTACATCTTATAAGAACTTTTTCCAAATTTTCTAATGCCTCTTCAAATGAATTACCATAAACTGTAAAATCATCCATATAAACCTCTACACAATCATGGATTAGATCAGAAAAAATTCCTAGTACTGCTCTTTGGAATGTTGCTGGTGCATTACATAACCCAAAAGGAAGCATTCGGTAGGCAAAAGTTCCCCATTGACAAGTAAATGTGGTCTTATCTTGATCTTCAGGTGCTACCTGAATTTGATTATAGCCACTAAAACCATCCAAAAATGAAAAGTACTTTTTACCTGCTAATGTATCTAATACCTGATCAATAAAAGGCAAAGGAAAGTGATCCTTCAAAGTTGCTTTGTTCAATTCCCCGTAATCAATGCATACCCTCCATTTACCATTCTTTTTAGGTACTATAACCAAAGGAGAAACCCATCGGCTATCTGAAATTGGATAAATGAAGTTTACATTGAGTAGTTTTTGGAGCTCTTCTTTCACTATCTTCCTAAGATTTGGATTCATCCTTCTTTGAGGTTGTCTGATTGGTCTACTGTTTTCCTCAATATAGATATGATGGATGCAAGTCTTAGGATCAATACCCTTCATGTCAGCATACTCCCATGCAAATGCAGTAGAATGTTTTTGCAAGATTCTGGTTAGTTCTTCTTGTTGTGACTTCTCCAAATGTTTGTTGATATTCAATGTTTTTTCTCGAAAAATCTCAATAGCAGAATTACCAAATTCTTCCATAGAGTAAAGAGACATTTGTCTTGATGATAAATATTCTATGTCAGATTCCAACTGAAATTGTGTGGGGTCATATTCTGAAGATGTCTCAAAATTTTCTAATGTGTTCAGAATTTGACTATCCTTACTGATTTCAGAAATGGTAAAGACAGGTTGTATAATGTCCTCATCATCGACCCATTCATTGTCTCCTACTTCTGTAATTGCTTTTGCTGGAGGATACAAATTGAATTTCTTTGTCGAATTACCATTAGAAATGTACATGTCCCCAGATCTAGAACTAATAAAAGCATCAGCTGTGGCTAGCCAAGGTCTTCCTAAGATAAGTGGATGCCCTCCTAGATTACTCTTGGGAGTCAAAATCATAAAATCTACTGGATATTCCCAAGAATCTAAGGAGACTGAAATATCTTTCAATACACCATCTGGTTTAATAATTGATCGATCTGCAAGTTGCAGTAAAGTAGGTGTAAAAAGAAGGTTAGGAAGTTTTAGCTGGTCCATAATCTGTCTACTCATAATTTTGATAGCAGCCCCTAAGTCAATCAATGTGTTTGGAATTTCTATCCCATTTATATGTGTCTTGACAATTGGACTTCCTGGATCTACATACTTCTGCATGGTAATTTTTCCCATCATAATATCTGCAATATTTCCTACCAGGTGGATTCTTCTCGTGTCTTTTAATTTCCTTCCTGGTCTTTTGAAACTCAACTCCTTTATTGTTTTTGCTAGAATAGGAATCTCTCGAATGGCTTGTAGCAAGGGAATCTTGATACAAACATTCTTCAATTCATCTAGAAAGTCATAGTTAGGAAACAAGATTTGTTTTTCCACCCCCTTGTCAATTTGTAGTCTTTCAGGAAAAGGAGGTGTAGATGAAGATGCAGGTTGCTCAACTATAGGAGTTGTGGGTGTTAGCATTTCTTTTTCTTTTTGAATGTTTGAATTTTGAAGAGATTCTTCCTCATAATCCTTATTGACTTCAAGAGAGTCCTCCTCAGAGGTATCTTGCTCTTGAATATCTATAGAAGGTTTTTCTAAAACTCTACCAGATCTGAGTTGTACATCATTGAGAGGAACAATCATATAGGTAGGAAATTGTTGTTCTTCTACCATGTAAGTATTCTGAGGATTTTTATTGTTAGGATTTGGCAATGGCTGAGCTGGAAGTTTATTTGTCTTTTGTTGGTATGGGAGCATGAGTTGAGGATTTGGATTTTGTTGAGAAGGTTGTTGTTGTGGAAATGGCAATGAAAGTTGTGGGTTTGGGTTTGGAAGTTGTGGAGCTTGTTGATTTTGAAAATATGGAGGATATTGATAAAATTGAGCAAATCTCCCATAAGGATTTTGCATCCCTTGTACCCATGGTTGATATGGATTCTGATGTTGGGGCCAAGGTTGTTGCCAAGGATTCCAACTTGGTGCGGTTTGAAAATTTATAGGGTTGTTAAACCCTTGAGTTTGTTGTCCCTGCCAAGGTCTCCTTGCGACAAAACAGAGAGATTCTACTGAATTTGGGTCTTCTTGAAAGACAGCTTTGAGTCCAGGAATTGAAGGACAATCCTTGATCTCATGATTCTCTGAGCAAACCATACATGTTTCTACAACTTTTGCATCCAAGGGACATTCCCTTAAAGCATGTTTCTTCCTACATTTCGGACAAAAGATGGCTAAAGCATCTGTTTCTGCTTTCTGCTTGTTTTGGATTTTAAAGGTGTCAAGTTGTTCACTAAAGCTCCCTAAGATATCAGTTTTGAATTCATCAAGCATATTACCAATCTCTGCCCTACTTACTAATCCAGTTGCAGATTTGTTAGCCCTAATAAGAAAAAGATCCCTAGGCCCTTTTCCTGTTTTAGATTTTCCCCTTGAGAGATGGACACATAGTTCCGTTATGTCACGAAGTGGAAGTTGAGAAATGTCTCCTTTCCCCATCATGTTTAAAATATCTATCCATTCATTTCTAATGGCTTTTAATATGAGGGCTTTCAAGGTTTCATCATCTAAGTTGCTCATCTTTGCTCTTTTCAAGTTGTATTGAAATCTTTCAAGTAAATCTTCCAAATTTTCATCTTCTTTTTGCATCATTTTGAATACATCATCCTTGTGATTGGTGGGCATACAATAGTCCAAGTATATATCCAAAAATGTTTGTTTCATATCATTCCAAGTCCTAATAGATTGAGTGGCTAATCCCATGAACCATTTCAAAGCAGATCCCTTCAATGTTGAAGGAAACAGTTTGAGTTTTTGAGAGTCTTCCATATAGTCATAAGTTCGGCACACAACTTCAAACTCAAACAAAAATGTTTCAGGATCCTCACTTCGCAATCCATAAAAGTTAGGGAGAACATATGGTGAGATATTTTTCATCGTTGTATGAGTTTCCTCATCAACTATAGGGAATCCAAACAAGTTGTCTCCTTCCCTATTTCCTCCATTATTTCCTTCACCATTGTTGTCTCCATTGTTTCCTCCTCTTATACCTCTTCCTCTACCTCCATCTATTACTTCCTCTACCATGATAGTCTCTTTAGAGTCCTTAAAGTCCTCTAGTTCTTCTATCAAGGGAGGATGAGAGAGAGTCTCTTTGTTTTCTAAATGGGATTTAGTAGATGGTATAGGAGAATCTTCTAATTCAGCTGCTCCTTGAATTCCAAAAATATTAAGGCTAGGGGTAGATGGTGGTGAATCTAGTCTATGCCTTGAAGAAGATGGAGTTGTGAAAATCGAACTCTTGGCTTTAGCTATAAACCTTCCCCTAGAATCTCTTGCTCTATGCATGTCATTTTATTTTTTATTTTTTAAAAATTTGGGCTAATAATTCTCTTTCTGATCTTCCAGGTCACACTAGGTGCAAGAAGAGAGCATACTTAAGAAATTACTAAACCAATAACTCTCTTTTCTGATCCTCCAGATCACACTAGGTGCAAGAGGAGAGCATACTTCAAGAAGTTATCAAGTTTTCCCTTCTTTTATGATTTTGTTTTTTTTTTTTTAAGAAATTGGCTACCTAGTTACACTTCCCCGGCAATGACGCCAAAATGTTTGGTCAATTTAGTGTGTCCTAAATTTTTGCATTTAATTTGTCAATCCGGGATTCGTAAACTGATGAAGTGCGGCGCACTATATGTGCAAGATAACCTCTTTCTTAACTTTTTGTCGTTTTTGGTTTTCTGAGGTGAAATGGAAATTCTAAAATAAAAACAAGTATGGTTATGTTTGTTCAAGGAAATGATATCCTCTATAATGATTTACCAACTTGAAACTTAAAAAGGAATTTGAAAATTACAATGACAAAACTTGAAAGGAAATGAAAATGTGCTGCTGAAATGAAAAGGTGCTGCTAATCTAATGAATCAAAACAATGAACTAGTGAGCATGAAACCAAACTATTCTTGCTACTGTCTAAACACAAAATAAATTATGCTGAAAGAAATCCAAAATTTGCAATAAAGTAAATCTAAATCAATTTACATCAACTTGTCTTCTGATCCCTCATCATTAGTCCAGCTATGATTTTCGGAAGTAACCATAAACAACTTGAGTAACTGATATCTAATTTGCAGAAAGTAAACTAATATCAAACCATACATTCATAATTCAATCCCTCACCATCAGTCCAGCTGTGGCTTTCGGAGGCAACTAAAGATGTCATGCACAATTTAATATATCTAAATTTGCAGAAAAGAAACTAATATTAAACTACACATTTCATAATACAATCCCTCACCATCAGTCCAGCTGTGGCTTTCGGAGGCAACTGAAGATGCTATGAGCAGCTTAATATATCTAAATTTGCATAAAAGAAACTAATACTAAACTACACATTTCATAATACAATCCCTCACCATCAGTCCAGCTGTGGCTTTCGGAGGCAACTGAATATGTTATGAGCAGTTTAATATATCTAAATTTAACTACTGAAGCAAATGAGAAAAACTGAATTAAACAAAGCAGTACTGAAATTAAACAGAAACTAAGAAAAACAAATTAGCAGCAGAACAACGTTAATTCCATGTCATTAGTCAAAAAGTTATGCAAATGCTCGGGCTGCCTATCTATAACCTGAAACAAGAACACTGATTAGTAATAAATAACATAAAACATGAAAGATAGAAGTGAAATGGAAAGCATGAAAGTTTATAAACAGAAATGAAGCATATATACCATGAAAGATGCAATGTATAAACATGTGAATGGATTATGGCACAATGAGATTTAAAGAAATAAAATAAGAACTATACAATAATGCACAAAACCTCAGCTGAGCAGGGGCCCTCTACACCAGCCTTGGCAACAATCTTCAAGTACGAATTACGTTTGGAAACAGTCTTCTTATATTAATATGCAGTCATAACAGTAAGGTGGTATTACGGCTCAAAGGCAGCGTAATTACATTACAGAGAAGACTAATAAAAGATAACAGAGACTAACATCGACTAATCTCATATGCGTATGCAAACGCGTTATTTATAACAAAAGAAACATAACTAATTCCTAAAGTTTATGCTGGTGGAGAACACGTAGACCATTACGTCCACGGATCTAGGATCATGGCCATATTGCAAAGTAAATCTATGAGGAGTGGATGTTTGAATTCGGCTATGGAGCCATGTACAGATGTCGACTTGTCCTCCGCAACTTAGAAACGGCCATATGAACCTTCACGTGACACGAAACAGAGTCCTGTCACCGTGAGACTCTATGGTTGACTTCCATGTGGACGCCTTTGACCGCGGCTTCTTTAGATGAGTTTGCTTGAGCCAATAGGACACGAACCATGTCCACATCATTTATGACTTGCCCATGTGGCTCGTTTTCCTCGTAGACACCTGTAACATAGAGTTTCACAAAATGGCTGCGGAAAGTGGCAAGATTCTGCAGCTAAATGAACAAAATCTAAATCAAACAGCAGACACAAAAATATAGTTAAAAACCATGTTAGATGCTCTTTTGCATTTAATATACAATGATATTGAAAACTTGGGAGGTTCACGTGAGTGAAAAAGGTATAGAAAAGTGTATGGAAAAGATGCAGATTTGAGACTCAACAAAGGCCTTAGCATCGGTCCTTAGCAAGAAGAATCTATTAGCTAGATGAATAGAGAACTTACTGACACAGTTCCAGGCAGCTTTAACTTCTTGTTCTATTTTGGAGTAATCTTTCTCAGCTTTACTCCATGTTCTAGATGCATACTGCAAAACTCTTTCTTCTTCTTTCATACTTTTGTCAGTAGGTCTCTGTTTGAGCACAGCTCCCCAACCAAGATTACTGGCATCTGATTCTACAATTTTGAAATATCCATCTTCTGCAACATGTAGGATAGGGAGTTTCCTTACCTTGGCTTTGATCTGTCTGATTGACATAGTATGGGCTTCTGTCCAAGGCTTTGGATTCTTTCTGAGTCTCTGGTTTAGGAGAGACTTGTCAATGGCACAGTTTGGATAAAAATTACTTACATAATTTAAACAACCCAGAAATCTTTGCAGTTGGGTTTTGTCCAGAATGATGTCTGGAAATTTATCTGCAAACTCAATAGCATGATTCTCTAAAGAAATTAGTCCATTCTCTATAGTGTGCCCCAATAATTTGATCTTAGTCTTACACAATTCCATCTTTTTCTTACTTAAGACTAAGCCATTTTTCTTCACTAATCTCATAAAAAACTTTAGATGCCTGAAGTGATCTTGAAGATTTTTTGAGAATATTAGGAGATCATCAATGTATGCTAGGAGCCATTCTGCATAAGGTTTGAAAATAGAATCCATTACTTTCTGGAACTTAGAAGGTGCATGCTTTAGTCCGAATGGCATCACATTCCATTCATAGTGGCCTCCAGGAATGCTGAATGCAGTTTTCCACTTGTCTTTTTCTGCTATAGCCACTTGCCAGAAGCCAGATTTCAGTTCAAACTTAGAAAATATCTTGGCTCCTGCTATCCTTCCCAACAGATCTCCCTTATGTTGGATAGGATAAGTATCATCTGCAAGAACAGAATTAAGAGGTTTATAGTTAATGACTAACCTGGGGATACCTCTTATTTGTTCGCTTCTCTTATTCACATAAAAGCCATAGCAGTTCCAGTGACTACTTGACTCTCTGATCAGCTTTCTCTGCAACAGTTGATTTATTTCTTTCTCACAGAGCTCTTGGTATTATTTGTTCATGGGCATTGCTCTAGATTTGCATGGTCTGCCCGTATATCCTTCTTTGTAGGGCAACTCAATATTATGCTGTTTGCGGTGCCAAAATGCATTTGGCTCTTCTGCACAACATTGTTCTTCAAACTGTTTCTGTAGTTTAGCAATTTGTTTCTGAAGTACTGCAGAACTCAACTGATCTTCAATTCTGATCAGGTTCTTGTGGTCTTTTAGTTCTGCAAGACTATATTCAGCTTTTTTGAGTTCCTGCATGGCTTGTACCATAGTAGATATTCTCTATTTGGAAACATAAGGAAGCTCAATTCTTTTTCCCTTTCCATCAAAAGTAGGCATTGTAATGAAATACCCTGCCTTATTGTTCTTGGTTCTCCATGAACCATGAGGCTCTACAGCTGTAAGGAAAACATTTCCTAAGATGCAGTCAACAGGAATATTAGCCACAACAAATTTTTCTTTTAAACAATGAGAATCAAAACAAACCATGGCTTTAGGAATCTCATATTCAAGTGTTTTGTCCCCTAATCCCACAATTTTTCTTTTTTCTTTAGCCCAAAACTTTGAGGGGACAATCTTCTTATCAAGGATGTTTACATCTGCACCTGAGTCAATTAATGCAGTTACATTAATGGTCTTCCCATGCACTAAAATGTTCACCTTGACATGGTGGTGCTGGTATTGAACAGTAAGAACCTGCATTTTTCTGAATCCAAAAACAGGATCAGCTTTTCCTTCAACAATTTCAACCTTTGGTTGTTCAGGAGCAGAATATGAAGGAGTTCCATGAATAATATAATTAGTATTTCTTTCTGAAATAGGATGGACTTCTTCCTGTTTGCCTTTTTCTAATTCAGATACTTTGAATTTGAGGGCAGAAATTTCTCCTTTCAGTAAGTGTATCTCCCTACTCACCTCCCCCAAAGTGAGTGCACAAACTTTTCTTTGTTGTTGTTGACGGAGATAACTTTTGGTGTTATGCTCATAAGAAGTATCCAAGAACAAGGACTTCTTAGAGGGTTTTGTAGAGGAGGAAGCACCCAAGGATTGCATAAAAACATCAAGCAGCCGGGTCTTCAAATCACCATCATCCATGGCTCGGATCTGGGAAAAAATTTTCATATCATCTTCTGTAGTTTGAGCCATGAGGACTTTAAATTTGCCTGTAAATTCTTCTGCAAGCTGATCATCAGAAGAAAAACCAGAATCTGATGAAGAACAATGTTCACATTGACAATTGTCAGAATCAGGACATTCACAATAAGCATGAACTTCTTCAATATCAGATTCAGAAGAAGAATATTCCGAATTAGAAACAGAAGAAGAATCTTCTTGGGCTTGTTGGATCATCAAGCGGGGGCAGTCTTCGGTTTTGTGAAAACTAGAGCCACATCTGCCACATTTATCTTCAATTTTAACTTGCTGTTTGCCTTTATATTTCTGTTGAGATTTTTGTCCCAAACCTTTTCTTGATTCTTTAGCATCAGGACATAAATTTTCTGTATGTCCTGTCTTTCCACAAATCCAGCAAGTTATCTGTTGCATCCTTTTCAGCTTGACATCTTTAGGATGAATATCGTGTGGCTCATAATAATGAGTCTTCGGGACATATTTAGAGGAGTGTCCCTTGTGAGGAGGCTTTCGGTAAGGCTTTCTTGGCCTTTGAGTTGCAGACATTCTTGTGCTGCGTCTGTGATAAGTATAAGGCTGATAACTTCTGGAAGTCTTTTTAGCCTTTTTCTTGGTCTTGCATCTTTTTACTAATGGGTCATCAATTGTGATCCCATACCTACTGCAAAAATATTTAGTACCAGGAAATCTATTCAATTTATCAATAGATTTATTCATTTTAGAACTGGTACAAAGAGTAATCAATACTCTAGTTACTATGCTATACATCTGACCCCATATATATGTTTCCAGTGGCAACTGGAAAGCATCCTGTAATTTGAGAATGTCTACCATCTTGGAAGGCAATGCTGCAAGGTAGACTTGCTTCCAGAGAATGTTCTTGGGGTCCTTAACCATGAATATTCTTTGCTTCCAATCTCTATGGAAATCTTCATACTGGTTAATATTGCGACACTTCAGATTCATGAGGATCATTTCATTTTGATCTGAAATGTTTGGGTCATCTCCACAGAATGTTTGTTGGATTAGTGTTGTGAGGGCACCAATCATATTATTCATGGCTTTGCCATCTTCATGAAATATTACATCTCCATTTTCATCTTTCAACACCTCAGCTTCCATGGATGCTATGAGAGCGGGAGAAGACTCTAGTTCCCACCATCTGGCTAGAGTTCCTGTAAAACATGGAATGAGGGATTTACATGCATCGACTTCAGATTTGCCATCTATGCACATCAACTTATACTCTGTGATCATCTGATCAATGACTTGTTTGATCTGGGCAGAGGATAAGTTATCTATGTTCCATTCTTTATGGCTCTGGGGATAGAAGGTTTCTCTTGTAGGAATTTTTCCAAGGCCATTTAAGTCAGGAGGAGAGTACCTAGTATATTGGGCTTCAAGGGGCTCATATACAGGTAAGACATGATCTTTAGATTCTGACTCATGGAACAGAGAGGCAATAGTTACTTTAAACTTTGGAGACTCTGGAACAGACTCTTTGGGAAATAGGCTGGGAAATCTATCAACACTTTTCTGGATTTCCACAGCTTTCCCTTTGTGGAGAAATCTTGTGGGGATTGGCTTGTGTGGCTTCTTTTCTTTCTCCTTCTGGGTTTTCTCAGACAAGTCTGTCACAAGTTGCCGAGTAGAAATAGACTAATCTATAATACAACTTTCTACTTCATCAACCTTCTGTAAAGACTTCAAAGAAAAATCTTTAACTACTGAACAATTGTACTGTACAGAATTCAATGCCTTATTTACATCATTCAAAGAAACTTGCAACTGATCCATCTGGTTCTTTACAACAGAAGCTTTAGCAACATTCTTTTCTAGTCCTGTGATGGAAGTGTTAGTCCAGTTTATTTGTTCACTTACAGTCTGGACTCTCCTTTCAATTCCTACCAGGTTTTCCTTTTGTACTATGGGATATGCAATAGCAGAATTCTGTCCTTCTCCTAGGACAATCCCTTTGAAAGGACGATAACTAGTGGTTGTTTCTATTTTATTGCCATCAACTTCTGTCCATGAATGACCTGAAGAAGATGTGGGTTCATTCATTAATACTACTTCTGACTCTTTAACCTTTTTCCAAGAGTAGAAAGAAATCCAAGTCTTTCTTTCTTCCATATATTGTTTCCATTCTAAGGCTAAAGATCAATAAAGAGTAAAGTTAAGTTTATACATAAATATATACCATGTTGCTAAAGAAAGTTAGCGATTTGTATATTGAGTTTTTATTAATAATTAGTAGTGTCTTCAATGACATAGGAGTTCACTTTATTGATAGATATCCAATGACTTTATAAAAAGAAAACAACATGTTTATGTTGCTTTGTAGATTTTTCAAAATGAATTTTTCAACGTTTTACTCCAAGATCATCACGATGCAGAAAATCAAGTTATTTTTATTAAAAGAAAAATGGTCCCAATTTAACTTATTTATCGCTCTCATCTTTGGTTGCAATGATCAATATCCATTTTATTAGTATTTTAGAAAGATGCACGTGCATAATATTGACACATTGGTATGACTTTTTAGCGTTTATTATGTCCAAAAAATAAAAAAGCGATCGGAGAGGAATCTCCAAATTGCGACATTGATACACACCCTTCAACTATTCATTCATCATTCAAGTTTTGCCATGGATACCAACCACTAATTCTATATGGTTTCATCACGTTCCTATAAAACTGGAACTGAAAGTTACTTCATTTTTGCAATAACTTTGTAAGATACACATGGCGACAACAAAAATGCTACTTCATTTTTGCAACAACTTTCCAAGATACACATGTCGACAACAAAAACAAGCTACTTCATTTTTGCAACAACTTTCTAA
The DNA here is from genome assembly GCA_034641835.2 of Pinus albicaulis. Taxonomy (NCBI): domain Eukaryota; kingdom Viridiplantae; phylum Streptophyta; class Pinopsida; order Pinales; family Pinaceae; genus Pinus; species Pinus albicaulis. The sequence goes on from CM076583.1 coordinate 376,547,632, forward strand.
GATACACATGGCGACATGGGGCACTCTATAGAGATTAAGATCATTTCAAGACCCTTCACTATCATCATCAAGTAGCAACTCTATTCATGATTGGTGAGCTAATATGTCAGCATATATAGAATCTGTATTTCATAGGAAACACACGTTACAAACTCCAATTGATTTGTTATGTCCCACACACAACCGTCAAGAAAGAAGGCGTTAATGCCTTCTAGTGTTATTTGTCAACACAATTGGCAATTAAACATATCATAATGTCAATTAATGCTATATGAACAATTCTTGCTTAAACAGGATATACGAATTTCCCACCCTATAAGAGAGTGTCTGTAATTTTCAACACCCGTTGGATGAAGATACTTTGAATATACTTTGTTGGTCCCATGCATGGAAGTGAAAATGACCTATTGAAGCTAAGATAGTCATAGAGGATGAGTATAAGCACTATTTCTTCATATTCAACATGTGGGGCCGCTACTATTCAATCATTGAAGATTTGATGCATGGACGAAAGGCACCCTACATTTATGAGTACTTAATAATTTACTTATAGGTTATTTATCCTTTTGCATAAGAGATTTAGTGAACTATACACTTAAAACTTTTGAATAGTTATTATTGTGATTGTTAATTTATTACGTTCTGTTATCTTGAACTATTAAATTTCATTGTATTTTATTTTATTGGAAATATATATCATTTTCATTATAATTATAAGTTTTTTATTTATAATTAATATAATTGATATTAACCATAAACAATTTTAGCAAGAATTGATGGACCAAATCTCTTGATTTACGAGTTTTTTTGGAGTTAAAAATTTGAAAAATGGTTTGTATCTCGAGAGGTTTGATCGGGCCTCTCAACTCTTAATAGATTCATGGTTACGATTTATTTGTATTGGTTCTATAAATATACACACCATGTGTAATTTCGCATTATTCAAAATTGTATAAAGGGACTCAATCCCTTCAAATTCTATTTGGCCATGTAGATTGTGTATCATACACATTTTAAGCTTGGAATTGCTAGATTCAAGACAAAATTGATGGAATATACCTGAAAAAGTGCCAAAATGTACAAGTATTTACATAGTTGATATTGAAATATTTTATTTAAGATATGCATTGAAATATTTATTTATAGAACACATTGTGCATATTAAAATTTTTTGTTATTATTATTATTATTATTATTATCATTTTTAAATATACACAATTGTATAACACACATTGATTTTTTTTTTATTGTTATTATTATTATCATTATTTAAGTGATGCATATTAGCCCGAAGGTCTTGGATTGCTAGTGGATGGGTGCATCTCTAAGGAATTTATTGTTGGTTCGATCCCCCATTAGTGTTAGCTTACAAAAAAATATCACATATTAATTTTACAGTGTGATTTTTGTTTCCAATAGGAAAACCTATGATAACTCGATTTTCAAACCAACAGTGGGGACAACCATCACTCATTGTGATCCACTAATGCAAGCTGACTCATCCCTATTATTCAAGAAAAGTCACGCCACTTGGGACTACCCGCCGATGGTTCATAAAGGGGCGGGATTTCAGTCCTTCCAGATGCCTCTTGGTTTTGGGTTGTTAAGATTTTTCTTTACGTTCGAGGAATATGAGCTCTTAGAGATGTTGTAATTCCCCAAAATTTGAATATTTAGAAACATTGTCAACTATTATATGAAATTAAGGACCCTGAATGGGTGGTAGATATTGTAATAAATATCATAGATAGCGTGATTTTAGTAGTGATAAATAAAAAAAGATAGATTGATGAGTAACATTAATGAGTATGGATTGTGATTTTATAGAAGATGATTCATCTTGAATGATGACAAGTTGTGAAAGATAAATGGGAAGCCCAGGAACTTCGTTTCTCTAAAAGGAAATTTAAATGGGGGACAAATAATAAAATTTAAGGGGCCACCTCACATAGATCAAATATGCTCTAATGGTAGAACAAATGCTAGGAAATAAATAACTATTAGTGAGAGTTTTTATGCATGCTATGATGCTAGGATAAGTCAAGATTGTGTGCAGAAATACCCAAAGAAGATGAAAGAGTCTCAAGCAACAAGAACATAAGTGAATGTGTTAGCATGAGATTATATCCATGAATTCCACTATTTACTACTTGAAAGTAGAAATCTGCAGAGCTAATAACATGTATAGGGAATTCATATCTATTAAATCACATGGAAGGCTCATGGGTGTTTCAGTAAAGAGATTTGGATTATGGATCAACTACAAATGGATGTAATGTCCCTCATCAATTTGTATGGCTTATGAATCAACTAGAAACGAATGGAATGTACCTCATCAATTTGTATCACCCATGTAATTGAGAATTGGATTATGGATCAACTACAAATGGATGGAATGTCCCTCCTCAATTTGTATGGCTTATGGATCAACTAGAAACGGATGGAATGTACCTCATCAACAATTTGTATCACCCATGTAGTTATAGGTTCATCCAATTCTTAATGCCTGTGTTAAGTAGTGGGGTTAATTTCCATAATTAGTTACTATTTATGTTACTTCTAAAATATCTTAGACCGTTTACTAATTCACTCAATTAAATTACTAAAAATGTTACTATCCTCTTAAGTATTTAGATAGAACTGAAAATCTTGTAGGATTGACTATCAAATTATTAGCATTGTTCTAACACTATTTTTAGATAAAGATATTATCTCATCCAAGACCGCAGACGACATCGTGGGGCTTAATATGCAAGTTCAGGCGATGCAGGCACTCGTAGAATGCTACACAAATTTGAGTGCTCGTGCTCCTTGTCAGGTCTAGGGATAAGGTCTGAAGGTGTTGATGCTCCTTGACAGGAGTTTTTCAGCCGGCCAGTTATATTTATATGTCGCAGAGAGAAGTGAAAACAATAAAAGACACAACCCGTCAATGAATTTTGTTTCTGTGAATCTTACTTGTATTTAATCATCGAGTCAAGTCTACTACGCCTGCTCGTTTGCTCGTCAATTGTTATTTCTTCTCTTTAAATATGTAAATGTATGTACCTTTGGCTTCCAACAAACTAAAACTCCACATTCTATATTTTGTGTCTTCTTATACCTTTGACATGTTATAGCCAGGGGAAATGAAGCATAAATGTATAGGAATGTCTTTTTCTTTGTTGCGCAAGAGGGAATGTTTAGCATTTTGATTTGTGTATCAGAGTTTTGTTGCATTCTGTCAATGTGTCTCCATATGAATCTGATAATAGAATGTAGTTCCGTGGTGTCTTATCATTCTGTCACATTATATATAAAGATATAGAAATCAATTTTCAATCTTCTTGCTTGCCTGTCCAGTGCCAGTTAATGCAGATTTCTTTTTACATCACCGTGCATTTAGTTGATGTGCATTACAATTGTCGATGATGATAAGAGTAGAGCATCATGTGTTATTTTATCGTAGATTGTTAGAATTTTTTTCAAGGTCGAAACCATAGCAACGAAAATTATAAAGCAGATATTTTCATATGGGTTTTAACCATAGTTGTGAAGAAGGGAAATCGACCGATGAAAGGTTACATATTAAATGAGAGTGTTTGATCTTGGACAAGGTTATACAAATATAATTTTGTTGACATGTTTTGATTTTAATTTAAAATCGATAAAAGCGTGGAGACTTCATTTAAGTGGATTTTAAATTTGGTGCTTGCCAAAGAAAAATTAAGTCCGTATAAAAAAATGTCAACATAGGACAAAACCTTGAAATAGAAAAGCGTTCAATTAAGTATGTAAATTGAAGATTCATGGGCATAATAATATTTTCAGTTATATTTACATATTGTGGGTGTGGCAGCCTTAGGCTGCATCAATTTTGGTATCAGAGCTGGAAAATATCTTTTGAAGAATATTTTTTTTTAATTTATAAGAATGTATGCATGATGAAGAAATAAGGAAAGTTCAGATTTTAAATCTAATTAGCAGCAGTTGTAAATTGGAAAATGTATGGAGTGAAAGCGTGATAATGAAGAAATTCCAATTTGCAGAATTTGGGTTTAAAATAAAATGTGCTTTGAAGATTTACAAAGTTATGTTTCGAAAGATGTATATATAGGAACAATGGTGATGACTGAAAGGAAAGAGAGATCAGATTTGAATCTGATAGACAACATGCAGTGTAGCAGAATATTGGAAGAATTTACAGAAGCAAATACAAATGAGTGTTGAAACAAATCTTGAATGTGAGGTATTTTAATTTTGTTTGAAGATTACGTTTGTAGAATTTAGGTTGTAGACAATTGAGGAGAATCTCAGCAAGAAGATCACAACTTTAAAAAGCAGTGGTGAAGGAAGCTAATAAAGGTTTATAAGAGAAAGAAGAATGTGGCAGAACCTTGAAGAATTCCAACAGAGGTCAGATAAAAAGGACAACTGTGTTCTTAAAAGGTGAAGAGGAGTTGAAGCCTTAAAGGAGCAGAGAGAATGCTCTAAAGGTTCCAGAGAATATAGAACCAGTGCTTGCCAAAAGACCAAGTCCAAAGAGGGGATTGGTGAGGTAAGTGGCAGCAGGGACAAATTTCTATTGCAGAGGCTTTAGTACAACTTATGATGAATGAGTGAAGAACTCGTGAAGATAGAAATATAAAAGAATATGACTATTGATAGTCATAGTAGAAATGGTAGAGGTTATGAGAGTCACCAAAACATAATAAAAGTGAAGAAAGAAGATGCCAAGGAAAATGGCATACAGAGACAGTTAAGTAAAGAAGAGTATGAGAGAGAGAAAGCTGAGATAGCAGTCCAAATTGAAGTGTTGCTGTATGTTTTACAAAGGAATGAGGAAGACCAGAGGTGTGGTTTTTTTGTTAGAAAGAAAATAAGGTGGCATAAGCTACAGATGACGAAAGAGAAAATGATAAATGCTTGGTTGAAGGGAAAATTACTTAGAATAAATGAGTATTTGGGAAAAGACTTGAAGACCGAAACTTCAATTGAGACCAAGAGGTCACATGATTTTAAATCTGATAAATTTTGTATGTTTGCAGGAAGAACATGTGAATAAAAGAAAACTGCTGATATTGTCATAAAGGAATAAAATGGGAAAGCCAGATCTCATGTAAATGTGCATACACAATTGGGGAAAAGTTTTACTTTTAAACATATTGAAAGCAGAGGTATTTTAACTCATGATGATGGCCAAAAGCTGGAAATTAAGCAATCAATTGAAAGGCTTAAGGGGATTGAAGTGAAGACCATTGAAGAATTTTTGAATTGTATAGAGGATTTGGTGATTAGATCATCAAACGAGGCCATAAGGTCCTATGGTTTTAAAACTAACAAGTTGTGTGTGAATGCAGGTATTGCAGAAGAGAAACCATCTTATGGAAATGTATTAAATGAGGCTGAAAGTTGCCAAGAAAAATATGATGACGATTGTCTTTCAGATGAAGATCAAATTCAATTATTGCAACAAAAGGAGTTCATAAATTCTTTATTTGTGAAAGGAATTGTTTCAATGGAGATGTGACAGTTATCTCTGATGATGAGAAATTTGTTATTGGTAATGACAATGAGAAACTGATTTTATTAAATGGCCAAATGAAGAGTGATGGACAAAAAACTAAAACTATTGTAGAGATGGAGGATCAGAATTCTATTCTGATGAGGAATGAGGAGATAGTATCACCAAGAAACTTGACTTGTGACAAAGAAGAAGATAGTGAAGATTGTACAAAGATTTTTTTAGATGAGATAACAGATTTGTGGCATGAGTTAAATATTTTGGAGAAGAAGCTAGAAAAACAAATAATAAGTGTTCAGGTTGTAAAGTTAGAGCTGAATGAGGATGAAAAGGTTAATTTTTATGAACCAGAGCAAAGAGACATCCTTGAAATGGATGATGTGGAAGAAAGACCAACTGATAGTCTCGAGAGTTCTTTGAAGAAGTTTAATCAGCATACAGATGTGCTGATAAAGGAGAAAATGTCAGAGCAACAAATTGAAATGTTGCCAAAGAAAGAAGAAACACAAAGGACTTATGATTTTGATGATTGTTTCATGATTGCAGGTATTGTTGAAAAGACTAAAGAATGTTTGTTCCAGGAGAACAAATTAAAGCAAAGAAAAGAAGATGAGAGTGAGTGGCAAACTAAATATCAGTCCAAGGAATTGTTGAAGACAGAAGACAAATAAATTGTCATAAGTGGCAATCAAGAAGAAGTTATTAGTTGTAGTAAACAAGAGGGTAAGGATGACAGGGCGGCAGTAAGAATAGAAGTTCAACAATCAATAGGTGGAAGTAATCAACAGTCAGAAGATATATTAGACAAAGAAATTGAATTGATAAGAAGGCTAATGGTGAAAGTGTCTCAGAAGAAGACAACAGCAGGAAAGTGAAGAAGTAGCAGCAGTAAGAGAAATACAAGAATAGAATGTGAAATAATAGCGAGTGGGAAGATTCAGAATAAAGTATGGAATCTTGGAAAAGTGTAGTTAAAGAATGATGAATACAATACAGCTTATGGACAATAGCAGAATAGAGTATGGGATCGAGGGGGCAAACGTTGGAAGCACATGGTCAGGAGATCACGATAAATTTCTACTTTGGGAGTCTGATGCAGGAGCATCAGGCTCAAAATTTTTATTGTAATTAGTAGATAGAGGGGGTTTTGTGTTTTAAAGGAAATTGGTTTTTAAAATAAAAAATTAAAATAATTTGTTTAGAGGTTGAGTGATTTTAATAAGAGATATTAATTAGTGAGGAATTTTGTAAATGTTCTCGAATGTCAGAGAACATGAGAGAATTAGGAATTAGAAGATTTGAGAGTTATTTGTAAATCCTAAATTAGAATTAGTTTCACGAATCTGGGGATTTATGATAATCCTTAGGGATAATAGAGGATATTTAGGAATTGATTGAGAAAATTGTGGATCTAAACCAAAATTGGTTTTAGAATCCAATTGTATATATTATAAACCTCAAGGGCATAATAGGGGGAGAAATTAGGATTTAGGAAAGTAGATCTTGGATTGTAAGCCTACGGACAGTTGAAAGGAAGAGGCCACTAATTGAATATCAGGCCAGCAGGAAATTCCTATGTAAAGATTATGTATTAGTATAGAGAATTCCATTTCTGAGTTCGTGTTCCATTATTGAGTTTATATTGGTTACAGTGAATGAATGATTTGTAATTTTGTGTGTATCAAAAATCAGTCATCGATCAAAGAATGGATCGATGACATGGAATAAGAACTGTGATCCTAAAATTCGATATAAAAACACAATTGCATAGAAGTGTGGAGAAGATTTTGATGGTAGGTTTATAAAATAAAGGGGAAATTTCATTTCCTCTGTACCTGGATAGTATAGGTTGACTTATTTGGGTTGAGGTTTCATATAGAAGAATTTATGGAATCTGTGGATCGATGGTGAACCATGAGTCTTAACTAGGGTTTCAATTGGTGTCCAATGCGCAATTTGAGGAAGTGAATGAGATCAAATGAAATGTAACATTAAAAGCAAGAGGGTGAGAAATTTGTTTTTGTCACGGTATATATGAATGTATATCATAGTGAAATTTAAAGACTCTGTATAATGGCGTATACATCTGAGGAAAGTCGCGTTAAATAAATTGAGGCATTATGGAAAATCATGATGATAACGGTTTGATGATAAACGTTTAGAATCATCAGAGAAGACTCAACAGAAATACGAAGTTCAAATCATGTATGTAAATTGAAGATTCCTGGGTATAATAAGATTTGCATTTGTATTTACATATTGTGGGTGTGGTAGCCTTAGGTTGCGTCACTTTTCATATTTCAAACATGGTATGTATCTTAACAAAGAGGTAAATTTTGTGATGAACTCATCCATTGACATTTTACCCAACTTTAAATCATGAAAATATCGAGATTTTTCATCATAAAATCGTTCAATTAAGTACGTATCCTTGAAATAATGTTGGAACTCAGCCCACGTCACATTATGGTATTTAATTCCATGCACATTTTTCACCTCTTCCCACCACAATGTAGCATTTTCCCACAATTAATAAATAGTTAGGTGAGCCTTGAGTTTGTTGTTTTACTCAAAGACTTGGAAATACTTATTCATATTAATTATCTAAGCTTCTGCCACTTCTTCATCTTCTCCATCGAATGTAGCAGGCTTAATTTTTCTAGAATTCACCCTGTAATTCTACTTTCTTCTTCTTCAGCTCTTGCTGATCTGAAATATTACCAGATTCAACGTCATTATAATTTCTACTCTTATTACTCTGCTGGGTACGACTCCCTTTTGGGTTTTCATGAATTTTTTGTTTTTGCTCTCCTTGTCCATGTTTGTCCCTCTCTAGACTGGGTTGTGCAGTATGATGGTTTTTCTTGTCTGAGAGACTCTTCAGTATCCTTTATTCCTCTCTCATTAACCTTTCATTATCACTTCGTACCTAGATCATATTTTTCTAAAGTTGCTACACTGTATCCAACAATATATTCATCTAATGTTGATGTTCTTCCACCAATATAGTGGTTTGTTGTTGTTCGTACACGCTTCAATGCACCCACATTTCTGGGTTGACCTTAGGATTGGACAGGGGATGGGATTCCCTTGTAGTTCTTCGCGTTTGGTGACTGGATCCTCTCCTCATTGTAACTTCTTACCAATCTTCCTATCACTGTGCATAATTTCAAACAAGAAAAAAAAATGAAAACACCCAAGTTATCTCAATGTTCCACTTGGCCTCAGGGTTTAACCATGCTCTGATACCACTTGTCACATCTACAAGAAAAATTACCATAAGAAAATTTTTAAATGTGTTCTTACTTTACTTACCATTTACTTTTGAGGATTCTAACCATAGATATATTTTACCTATGTTACATCACATATTTCTATTTACATATATATATCACAAACATAATATATTCTTTAATTTAACACATTGCATATCTCATTTCATATATATATATATATATATATTTCAACATAAAATTATATGTGTATCTGAACTCGTGCTCAGATAAAAGTACCTATTCATATACATTCAAACATCAAATGAATTTTACTTCGGGATTCTGTTTTGATTACAAAGTTATATTTTGATTGTTTATATATTACATGCTTGCCATAAGGGTGTTATTACTCTCACATGTCAACCAGTACTTTATACTATGTGAATTGGATTAGATTATTTAATGTTGGACCACCTCATTTCTGGGACCCTCTGGCCATTTGTCACGATGGTTGGCCAGCAACTGTCCCGCACCTTAATCCCCATCGGGGTTTGGATAACGTTGATCTATAAAAAACTACATCGAATGGTCGTCATGAAGGCTATGATTTTTAGGGTAACCACCCACCCCATACCTCGTCATCCAGATCATTATTCATCATTGTTCGAGTTTGTTCAACTCTGCAAAACTCTTATGTGCTTCAGACTGCTCACCAAGTCTCGAATGGACGCTCGAGGTATCAACATGTTACCTTGTTGTGGGTTTAACTCATCACCGACGGGTATATTATTAACCATTCCTCGTGCACAAGATTTATGCCATTTTCTCTCTTGTACCAGGGGTTCATTCGTTTCTTCCTTGCTGTATTTATTTCTGTTTTACGGTGAATGTCTCCTCCTTCAGCGTAGTATGTTACAGGTGTGCTATTAATTTTTCATTTATAGTTGGAATATTTAGATTTTCTTTCGTTTTCGGTGGCTAACTCTGATAAGGATTTTATCGGTTGAACTTCCTTCATTTTCTAAGCTTTCTTCATCCATGGTGAGAGCAACTAAACATTTCAATTTGGTTTTCTTCTTTTCGAATGAAGGACATCTGTCCGACCATTGCAAGCTCGGCTTGAGCAGGTAACGACATCACAACCTTAATGATTTTTCCTACTTCAAATCTAGTTGGAATTTAAGTATTTTTTTCTCATCGTTGTTCTATTTAAGTCTTTAAGTCCTTTCTATGTTTTAACCCTACTGTGCCTTCTTTTTGGGTGCAGTTTTGGCTTGAGCCAGAACCACATGTGAAATTTTGGTTCAACATTATATCTCAATGAAGCATACACAGGTGTACCCCCAAAAACCCACTGCGCATCCTTACTTAACTCAGTTTTCTTCGTTGTTAAGGTTTCTACCCTCCATGTGTACAAGTGCGACTTATGGCCATGGACGCACCTTGCATGCAAGGGATTTTCTGAGTTCCTAGAGTTCATTGAAGGATTTGGCATAATGATTCATTTTGGTTTCAGAGTAGCTTAAATAGCTCTGTCTCCTATTCTTAGTAATTTTAAAGACCTGGTCCCCTCAAGTCTGAAGGCCTTTTTGCTTTGAACTTATGTCAAGATGGTGTCAATACACTTATTTGTTTCATTATTAAAATTCAATATTAGTCCACTATATTTCTACAGATAACCTATGGAAGATGTTAGACGTTCTAATTTTTATATTCCTCGCTCCTGTATCAATGTTTAATTTCTACAGTTAATGTAAAGTTCATATGTATGTCTGGCTTTTTCCTCCACTTGAGGGTTTTATGTTTAAATAAGAAACTTTGGGTCATCTGCATACAGGAAGTGTTCGGATATATAATAGTGCGTTCTACTATTCTTTTAATTGTTTACAGAATTATATAGCTTGGGATATGAGTCATGTAGCTTCCTTCGATAGTTGATATTTTAAAGAAAATAGTTGCTACAACATGTTTTCTTCTCCGTTTAGTATTATTGTCTGCTTAAAAAAAATCTTCGGTGAAATGGCTAGAGGACCATGACCCCTGCCTTGTGACCACAGGGCTCGATGCTAAACCTTTGAGCCTTAATATTCTAAATTTTTAGATAAATATTTTTACCCATATTCTACATTTTTTATGGTTTCTTTATTAGTTCATTGTGCCCTGAGAATGTAAATAGAATAATTCCATTGCATGTAGCAAGTCGGTACAATTACTTAGTTTTTTGTTCGTGTCATGTAGGATCTGTTTTCTGTATAGATTTTGAGTGAAGTAATATGTAATATTTTTCCAATGACATGACACATATTTAATTATATCTTCTAACTAATTCTATTCAACTTTTTTTTCCTAGTTATTTAAATTTTACTTTCAAATTCACCCTTCTACCTTTTAAAGAAAATTTGGTTTTCTTCACTATTCAATCCTAACAGAAAAGAATAAATTACATAACAGTGGAACTAGGTTACACATACTCCTTTCTTGTTTCTATCACTTGAAACTGTAAGAAACTAACACATAAAATACTTATCTCTATATTTTATTTCCAGATAACTGATGGTTTCGCCGAACCTTGAGAGAGGAAATCATGTCCTCTACTCCCCCCGTGCTCCGCACCAAAGTCTTAGGTATTAGGTAAATTTATCTGAATATTGGCCTCAGGAACTCAATCCAACCTATAATTCCCATTGGGTGTCAGAGCTCCATTGGTTTTCCTACCAATGGAAAACTCTTTGCAACATTCTATTGTTAACCCTCATCATCTTTTCTGCACTGAACCCCTTCCCTTACTAAGGATTTCCTTTTTATCCTCTTGGAGGAGGTAATCGTCAAGAAATGCCTCTACCTTTTTACTTTGGAATCTTTGAATTATTTTACCATTTAGTGAAGCCACTTTACTAAGGATAATTTAACAATTTATTTCCGAAATAAACTCAAGTCATACTAAAGAATAACCATGTTTGTTAATTGTATTATAAAAATTCTATCAACCATAATTAAAATAAACTGGGTGCTACATGGATATTTCTAAAATATTAAATCAAAGTTGTTGAGCATTCAATATTTTTCGATTAATCCACTTTACTCAGGATAATTTATTAGTTTTTTTTATGAAATAAACTCAAGACTTACTAAGGAATAACCATATTCATTAATTGAATTTTATCCATCACCGGCTCAAGAGGTGATATGGAGAATGTTAGGGTTCCAACGTTAGACGTCACCACCATCAAGATGTTCACCACTACAACAATTGTTTCAGTCGCAACCCCCATTGCCCATAGAAAAGGGGGCCCAATCCTATTGGTAGGTGTCGTCAACCACATAAATGGGAATCAGATCTGGGTCTATGGTGTTGTATTCCAATATGGTTATCACATGGCTGAAGGAGACGACTTTAGAAAATACACAGATTCTCCCTCTAACGCTGCCTTGCAGCTATTCTGCCTCCCAGATCTGCGAGCAGGAAGATCAAAGGAGCCACTGCTGGTTGGACAGTCCTAGTTTCACTGTAACACACCCACCATCAAGAAAGGAGTTCATAACATTGATAGGGCCTTAACATGCAACTCTCAACACTCAGCCACCATCAAGCCCCGACACGGCGACGCGGATCTGAGAATCTAGGGATCAAGCATGCTCCAGACTCATATACGCTCTAGTAGACAGGGTTTATTAGATCTATCTTCCCCTTCTTTTCAGATCTAGATCTTGCTTCTTACTAGAAAAACCATGCTTCATTGGGTGCGCTCAACGGATCTAGTGCAGAACCTCTTGCATGACCTCGAACTCAGGCTAGGGATTCCCTCTTCTCTTCAGAGACTTCTATATGAAGGTAAACAAATATATAACTCTCTTCCCCTCTCTTTTTACAATGTTGAAAGGGATGTTTCACTAGTATTAACCCTTCATCTGAGAGGGGGAGCAGCCAGGCAGCGATCTTCTGCTCTTTATTTCTCCTACAAAGATGTTGTCCATGCACAACCACCCAAGAAAACTACCCAACCCTCTGAGGATCCCAAGATTTTTTTGGTTGATGAACTGGAGGAAGTTCCCTCCATAGAAATATCCCATCCATCTCTCGACGATCAACTTCAAATGTATGTTGAATCTGCCATTATTTTTTGATTTAATGGATTATGGCCTTGCACAACAAATCTATACAAATGGGTTCACTCCACCTAGACCAACAACAACAAGGTTATCTTTTGCTCGAAGGGTTTCTTCATATTTGTGTTTGCTTTCAGTGAATACTATAAAAAATCCTTAACTGGGGGCCCATGGTTTTGGGGAACAACATGGCTTTTCCTCACCCCCTCGTTCCCATATTTCAACCCCTCTACAATAGTTACCACCAAGCTTCCTATCTAAGTTAAACTACCAAACCTCCCTGTGCATCTGTGGCACTTTTTTGTCTTCCAAGGGATTGGAAACACCTTGGGCTGCTTTCTGGCAATAGATCCCTCTAGGGAGGAGAAAGGAATATACACCTATGGCAGAATTTGTGCAGAAATAGACATAAGTAAAGGACTGTACAATCAAATCAACCTCAAAGCTGGGGATTTCCTGTGGACATAGACCCTGGACTATGAGAAAACAGCCTTCCGAAGCCGCCATTGCCATCAGACAGGGCACCTTCAGAATACCTGTGCCACTTTCCTCGCCCAAAAGAAGAAAGGCAATCACAAATGAAAACCCAAAAGATGGAAACAATGTGATCCACCTCCCATGGATGACATGGATTCATTCAACTCGAATGAAGAGGAGGCTGAAGCAGAAGGAGAGGAAGCAAAGCAGATGGAGGACACACCACGAACAACCCTAAGGGATCCATTGTTCCACCAAATACACAGAAACATACTCATGAGTCCTCCTCCTCAGATTCAGACAAGGAGACCCTCCCTGCTGTCAACAACAGTCTGGAAGTGGTTCCAACCCAAACGCACCACATCGGTTGGGTCAAAGTTAGCAAAAAAAAAGGAAAAAAATTTCGTATGGATGATTCGACTCGTTCTGGGTAAATTCCTAGGTTAGTCCCATTTTTTCCTTGTTACCCCTTTTTTATCCTTCTTTCTCATCTCCTTGTTACTCATCAGGACTGAGGTTGATGGTTTATCATTTCCGACTTCCCTGCTATCTAGTTTCTCTTCTCTTGACTATAACTTGATATTGTACTATATGCTTTCTTAATAGAATTAGTCTTATTCAGGAGGGAAAAAAAACCATATTCGTTAATTCTCTTTGTTTTAATAATTGAAATGTATTATAAAAAATTTTTCAACCATAATTAAAATAAAACAAGGTGTTACTTGAAACTTTCTAAAATATTAAATCAAAATTTTTGAACGTTTAATATTTTTCTTCACAATGGGGAGGCGTTCAAAATGAACTTCGATCCCCTAATCATTTCGATAAATTTAAAACTACTAAATTTTAATTATGTTAAAATATAGTTAAAATATTTTTAAACATACATATGAAATAAAATAACAAATATTATATACCATTATCTTCACATAATTATAACTCCCTTTGCTCACTTAATTATAACACTCCAATGTAATAATATCAAGTACCTTTAATGATACAATAATTTATGGTAGGTTATTTTAATTTGATAAGTACTTTAAAAAGTTTTACTTTATTTTTCATTTAATTAAGTTGAAATTCTCTTTATAGCTTATTAATATTTAAAAATAATAAAATAATATCTATTTAAAAAATAAAATTAATATTTACAATAAAAATTAATATTGGCTAGAAATAAAATTTTAATATTTAATTTTCATTTTTTATCTACATTATATACAATTTGAGTGGGCCTAATAGTTAAGAGTATGTGTTTTCTTTTAGAAGGTCACAAGTTCAAAACCAAAACCAAAACCAGAGGGGGCTCGAGTATGTATGTAAATCTGGAGGTGGGTCCCTTGTCCCACAAACAGGGAGGTCTCATACACAAATTTGGTGTCTCGCTTGGCCATGACCTTAAAAATGGATAATAATAATATAATAATAAAGATGAAGTAATTTCTTTTAAGTAGGAGGGAGTTATGTAAATTTTTAACTTCTTAATACGAAGTTGATAAATGACATGTAAAAATAATATTATTGATATTACATGATGTGTAATTCATTCTATATTCAACGGACCTGTAATATTTAATATTCCTATGTCTATATTAAATAACATAATTTTATATAAACTAAAAAATTAATTTAAATTAAAAAGAAATTGTTATTTATTGCATTCTTAATATAGGGTTAAATTAAATAATAATAATAATAATAATAAAAATAAAAATTTTTGTATGAGTCATAAATCAAATATTTCAATAAGTGTGTGAGTAAAAAATTATAACAACAAAAAACAAGAAAGAGCGAGAGAATTATTTCTATTAATAAAAATTTTCAAAGATATGAAGAAGATTTGTATTTCCTTCCATATTTTATATAAAGTTGGCATGTAACATATTTTATATATATATATATATATATATATATATTCCAAACTTTCTTCAAATATTGCATTTAAAAAGAGCTTTGAATTATGAGAGATTTAATACCTGTAGATACTTAGTAAATTCCATAATTATCATGGATCTATGATGATTTTAATATTTTAATATCACTTTATTTTAATATTTAATTATATCAATTTAATTAAATATTTATTATTAATTTTTATAAAAATTAAAATCAAATTTTATTGGTTAATAAGGTAAAACATAAAATAATATTATAATTTTAAATATTTTACCTTTTAAGTTTTTATGATAACTTGAGTTATAATAAAATATAATTTTGCAACTTTAATTTTTTTCCCAATTTTTAAATAACTTTTTCTACATGATGTTAAATAACCTAAATTATAAATATAATAAGTTCTTTAATACCATAAGTTTATAAACTACCAATAATAAAATTATTAATCAAAATTAACTTAATATAATATTTTAAAATTTATTGACTCACAAATTTTAACATAATAATATTTTAGATTTTGTAGTCTTAATTATAATTTATATTGTTATTCCCCGATGGGGGTGTCAACTTAGTGAGCCAGGTGGGGGGAGGACAACTGTGGTTGGACAATCCTGAAGCTACATGCCAACGGCCACATTTACCTCCCACGCTTGAGAGGTAATGACCATCGGGACCGGTGGACTCACTACAGGAGACTTCGAAGTTATGAATGGAGCAGGCGAGAGGGTGAGCATTTGGAAATTGCGGGCGATGGTGAAATTTGGTGAGACGGTCCTCCTCGATGTGCAGACGTTGGCTCTCAAGCCCTGTCTTGAGCTACGCCGACAGGAGACGAGGTGGATGACTCTGCTAATGGGAAGTTGTGGATGGCTGTGGAAAATTTGGCAGACTCCTTGTAGAGGCAACAGAGAGTTGTAGCAAGAGCAAGGGGAAGGTGGTGAGTGTGAAACTCCAATAGAGGAGACGCACTCGCAAGGGTGGCTCTGGTGTTCCTCCAAGATAGTGGCAACTGGTAAGTGGGACATGCAGGAAAGGCAGAACCTTGGCCTAGCCTCAGGGTGGTATTGCCTTGGGCTCATTGACCCTTTCGATTCTCCTACGACCAGTATTTGCAGAGGGTGGCGAATTACTATGACAATCGAAGGTTGTGGTGCAATTGATGGTGGAGTAGTGGATTTTTTCTGCGGTGCATGTGAGGTGTATAGTGGGAAGAATAGAAGCGGTTTCAGGGATGGCGTTGTGGCATTAGGGGTTACTTGGCTTGTTTTTAATTAGAGCTGCAACACAGAGAAAGGTTGGCAGGTGGTCGACAAGCACATACCGCGAGAGAGGGGTTGTGTGCGACGAGGAGGCTTAGGACATAGGATAGTGGGTCGACGATTGCCCAAGGACTCCAGTTTGCACTCGAAATCCATCGAGATCCAACAGTCGGTGGCGGCCATGGCAGTCTCTATGGCTCAGTCATTGGGACAGGTAGACGCTTTGGTCATCCTTGAAACGATTTCAACATAACTCTAGCATATCCAGCTCAACTTGGACACTCTGTGTGAGCAAAGGTATGAGGATCGCAACAAACTTGTGGCCTATATCAACGACATTCAACACTTTCAAAACGAGACCCTTGAAGCTATGGAGAGTCTACGTCAGCTTCAGAGGCGTCACAGGACCACCTCCGAGCTTTAGAGGCCTAGGTAGACCACATTGACTACAATGTGCATAACTAAGGATGCATATTTGCTGGTCCTCCGGAAGGTCCTGTGAACCCACCCCCATGATATTATGTTAGATCTGGATGTTTTGTAATTTTGTGGGAATAATAAGCAAGAGCACAATGTGCTTTGAAGAGCACTCAATGGCACTTCTTGCCTCCTGGGTTACCCAGATGTAATACAACAACCCTGTTTTCTGATATAATTTTTGCTATGATAATATAAAATAGACTTTAAACCACAAAAATAAAATAAAATTATATTGTTATATATTATAGTTTTACCATATTAAGATCCTTCCCATATTTAAATATATTTTATAACATGATAATATTATGAATAATTACATCAAAATTAAGTAAATCTAATATTTCCTCTTCTAGATAAATATAAAATTTAATAAAAACTGTTTAATGTAATATTTTCCCTTTAAAAATAAAAAATTGTTTAGTTATTATATAATTATTTTGAAAATAAATACCATTCTTTATGTTACCCAGATGTTTAATACTAAGTATAAAAATATTTCATTTGTGAGTAACTAAAGGTGGACAATTTTTAGAAAATAAATTAAAGTATAATAAAAAAATTATATAAATATGAAATTATTACGGTGGTCGTTATTGTACCTGCCACTGCAGGTCATTACGCATCAGGATTTTCCTGATAGCGATGTTAATTTTTCCTGATTAGACATATATTTTGATTTTTTGTATAGTTTAGCTATAGTTAAATTTTAATAATTTTAATAATTTATTTTTTAATTTATTTTTCTCACTTTTCATTGGTTAATATTTTCACAATGTTATTGCAAAATACATTGCAATTCACGCTGATGGTTGTACGGGCCAATTGTCATTAGGTCTGGATTGGGAATTGAACAAGTTGCAGTACGCACATGAACAGAGTGCGGAGCAGTGCAGTACGCACGGTCATTGCAGGTGTCATTTCTTTCGTGCGATATGGTGATCGTTTCCCAAACTTTTGAAGAGAAAATAATAATGATATGTGCTGATGATCAAATTAAAATATTAATGCTATGTGCCGATTTTCAGATTAATATTTATTTCAATTATTATTATTATTATTATTATTATTATTATTATTATTATATATATGTATGTATGTATTTTACTTATTATTATTATTTTCAATATATATATTATGTTGCCGATATTTCCTATTATTATTACTATCCCAGCCACAAGGAAGGTATTACATATTCAACAATAATGCATTGAATTTGAAATAGTTGTTCATTGACCAAAATCAAAGGCAAATTTGTAATGTTAACCGTATAAAACAAATTAATTTATTTTTTTAATTATATTGATTCTAAATATTTGGAATTATGATTGGTCAAGGGAGCATAGGCCTTATTTTGTAATGATGTTGCTGTCGTCGAATCGTTTGGAGTACGATTTCACCTCGCCAAATAGTTTGCAGTATGACTTCACTTCGACCATTGCACAAGACAAGTGTTGTTTTCCGCACATAATGTACAATTTTTCTTCCTCTTTGTTTCACTTTATCTAAAATATGAAAACAAATAAATATGGAAGCCATTACTCCAAATTATTTCTGTCCTCCAAGCCTTGATAAAGATCTTACTAAATTTATAATCGTACTGTAAATTTAAAACCTACATCATTTATTTCGTCCTGTAAATTTGATGCCCAGGATCACCAAATTACACCACACTCTTAGTCTACATTAAAAATTTCAACTTCATTTTAAGCCCACAATCTTCAATTCCCATTTCATACAAACTTTTTTCAAGTAAATTAGGCCCAATAATTTTAAATCTGACAGTCCTTAACACTATGAGATTTTTAATAATTTACTAGTAAAACCCTTGTATAAGGCCCAACATATTAATCACCAATTTATCTCATAAGTCTGAATGCTAACTAGAATTTCATTCCACACTTTATTTAAAACCCCAAAAAAATCTTCACATCACAATAGTGTACACAGCGTGTATCTAAACCAAGGTAATTCCATTACACATATACATAATGGTCACACTAAACAATTCATGTTGAACACTTTTCATATGCACTCGTTAACATGCATTCAACCACATCTTATATCAACTTCGATTTCAATTAACCCCATAGCATAATATAACACTTATTTCCGCAACCACAAGACATTCGATTAAACCACCAATCATCTATATACATTAAAGTATGACCACAATAGTTACTACCCAAACATCAACACAATAAGTTTGGGCCCACAACTTCGCACATACCTTAATAACTTCGATCATGATCTACCGGTTATAAACCCGTCGTGTTCCAACCAACAATCTGACGGCGTACAATGAATATCGCGCAACTATAGTGTGTGGGTGTTAATCTTCAAAAATTTCACGATGTAAGCAGATTTACAAAAACACCTTAAGCCACGTGTCCATTTCCTAGTGGGATCGTGTTTTTTTTGTCAATCCAGCTTACCACTTATGAATTGCACGAAAACCATGGTTCACCTCTAAAACCGCTTTCGCTGTTCAGCTTCACGGTTCCACCTTAGCTCGTGGTTCCGACTCCTCAAGGTTTTGCCTCATTCTCTTGCACTGTTACCATATAGCCCCCCGATTCGAGGTTCTGTTTCATTTCCTTATCGTTTTGCTGTGTCTTTAACAGTTCCGTTCCTCAAAACTCGTTATGTCATAGATCTTCATCGAATTCTGGTATAGTGGTTAGAACATAAAAGTTGATGATTGCTATAATCGAATCCTTCCTTAGGTTCCATTCAGTAGTCCTCATATAGGGTTATATTTATCTCCACGGAATTCTGAGAAGACTTAAACCTCCTCATATAGAGACCAACAATTCAACTTCCTCCCCAACATAATAACTCATGAAATAAGAAGGGTCGAACCCTCTCTCAACTGTACAGCAGTTTCATAATTTCAATTCAACCTAGAATGTATCCAACTACCGAATTACAATTCATCTTCATTCCACGCAGGCTTACTTTAACTCTGTGTTCCAATTTCCTGTCAACCACCGCGCTCAATAATATGTATCAGTAGGATATAATCAACAGATACCTACCATCAATTTCACTATAATTTCATTCGACTATGCCTTTAACCCAATTGGTCCTAATTGTTCTAGATACACAATAGAAAGTGAAAGAAAACCCAAATTATTTTGCACAATGTAACATCCGATTTTGACTCATGCCTTGTGGATTATAATTCGATTTAGGAGTCCATTGTATTGATCCATTCTGTGATCGATACAACCAAATTCTCCTTTGCAATTCAATATCAAACAAGCAATTCCATATATTAGTCAATACGCATATAATTCAAACTAATTTCCTTCATCAATATTTACAAATTTCATCAATTGAAAATCTCTCGGTCTTGGCCAGATATTCATGACAGTGGCCATTATCCTCCTAATGTGCCTCCTGAATAGCTATCCTCCCGACCTACCTCTTTAAAGGCTTTTGGATTACATTTACACAAATAGATCAGGAGTCGATTCAGTTTCTTTGATGACAGCTCCCCAAAGACTCTTGGATTTCCCAAAGTCGTAAAATTAGACTTATTTCCTAAAACAACTGAAACTGACTCTTCATTTTCCTACTTACTCAACTTCCCTCATGTTCTCTAAAGCTTAGATAACATTTACAATTCATCACCATTTTATTCAAAATCACTAATATTTACATGAGAATATAAAAATACAAGACCCCCACTATGTCTACTTAGATACAAAGTATGGTATTGTGCCTAATGCCCCTGCATCAAAATTCAAACCCCACCACATTAATTTTCACCAAACTATCACGACTTGCTTCTTTTTATTCAATGTGCAATATAATTCCTTTGTTTGAATAGTATGTACATAAAACCACAAAAAAAATGATCTAAAATTCTTGAAAATCCAAATATGTACACATAAATATTAGTATGATGCAATAAAGTACATAAAGACAATGACAAGAAAATCCTACGAAGTATGACCCCCATATAATCTATATCTGGTTTTCTTAGTACTTTTGAATACTTTACCTTAGACATACCAAAAAATAGTACTTCAATACAAAATATAATTAAATGAGGTAAAAATAATGATGCATATCATTATGATCATATTTTATTTTACACATAAAATGTAACAACAAAACGCATGCTACCATATATTTGTGGATATGAAAATGATTGAGTGACAAAAAGGATTTTGTATATGATTCTTTGTCATATCCCAATGCATCCCATTGCCAACTATTATTTGGAAGGGGTCATAGGGCATGGAACGATATTTCAACTCGTGATTTTATGGCTTTAACACTGCTCATTCAAAGTCACAGTTGCATTGCATCAATTAATTTCTGAATTATTCATCTGGGTACATTCTTTCTCATATGGTCCATCCAAATCTCCAATATTTTCATGATACTCCTAAATAATTGCCTTTACATTCTCCTTCGAGAGGCGTTGTTCCCTCAGAAGGCTCTCATTTTTTGGTGCTCAGAATACTATAAGTGAGCAAGAATTTCAACAATCAGTTTCCAATTGTATAGAGCTCAAATTCTAGTTTCCAATGGTATCTTTCATCATCATCTAACTCTAAATAATCAAGTTGGAGTTGATCCATCCATTCAATTTTTGTCACAACTTGCTTCAAAATCAAGGAATTCTCGACTTTGTTTAAGCTATTTTGACCATTTTTTTATTTCAATAAAAAAATAATATAGTCCAAGCTATATTTCCCTTTACACACAAAGTGTTAAATGTTAAATGTGAAGCCGCATTTGCAACATCTCTATAATTACATTATGCGGCATGTAATAGCTACCCATAGACATTTCCAAGATCACATTGCAACATTACTATATTTAAATTAAGTGGCAGGTAGTAGCTACCTTGTAGCCTTGTTATTATTCATGGTGGCAAATTCTCACTTACACAAAAATTAATTTTCAATCGTCCTGCTTGCGCGTTCAATGCTGCAGAATTTTTCTTACATCATCATTGCTTTAAGTCGTTATATATTAGTTACTATTATTTTTTAAGTGGCTATGTATCATGATCTACTCAGTTTTTTTTTTAATGTTAAACACAGATGGTTTTTATTACAGAGATTTCAACATCAAGGACGTGCATGAATTGTCTGGCCAACTATTTATTACATGTCTTCAAAGTTGCATTCACAATTTACACACAGACTCCACCATACATGCAGCTTACCGATGATACACAATACCACGTTCTCAGGAATGAGGTGGTATGTTACAAGTGTCTAAATCATTACTTGCATTCATTCTTGAAAAAACATTTGAACACCATAATTGTTACAAGGGTTTCAGGGTAGCGACATGCTGAGAAGAAATGAACGAAAAAGATGAACAAACAACAAAATACTACAGTACCAAGTAGTAACTTGTATAAGCAGCGGGCCCTGTTTCTTGAGCCAGGAGAACCTGTTAAAGATTTTCTCAACCCCCATGGCTGGTCTTCACTCTCGTTTCTCTTGCAAGGTTGTATGACCTAAATAAATGTTTTCCTCATTTTCAGTTATATGAGCGGTTTTTTGATTCCTCTAGTGCCTATGTTATTTGTTTGAATTGTAACGTGTCCAGTGAATTTATTCAAAATTATCTTAATTTTAGTTTCCACCGTTAAGAAGTTGTATGCATTCTTTCTTTGTTGGAATGCTTTGCTGACATTATTTTTTCAAAATATAGTAATGCTAAATTTAATTTAAAGCATGCAAATTTATAGTATTTCTTTGGATTTTGGATTTTCTTTCGGGTTTGGTTTATTTAGATTTTTTATCAAGGGTTATTTATACTTTGTAATGAGATATATCTGCGAGAGGGGTTTAATGGAAATCGAAAAATGCCTTGCTATCATGTGTTTTGTCAGTACGCATGAAACCTAAAAATTGAAATCTCCTTGTAACGGTTCTGTCACTATTTCAGGTTTTGTCACTATTTCAGACAAATTTGAAAAAATCCAGAAATGCCCAGCACATTACATTACAATCAATTACAAATTCTATATTCAAAAAATGTAACAAAACCATTTAAGTTATTGAGGCCTTCAACAATATGTTTGCAGATAAAGAGGATTTCGCTATGGACACCTAATCTAAATGAGGATAAAAAATATCATAATCTTTGTATTCAAGATTGATCATAGATTATACCGAGCCAAACACAATATTGAGTTCAAATTTTTAGTGAAGCTGATAATTAGAAAAGTGAAATTGAAATAATCAATTACGGAAATCTGTAATACAATCTGGGGTTTTGTCCATAGTCGTGTGCAATTAAGGATAATCCAAAGTGGCCCCACGTGGTAGTGTGGAGAACCTGGATTCTAAACATCCTAGGAAAATACATTTCCTGGGGTTCTTAGATGTAATTAAATATACTCAATCGGGTGTCTCTGACTATTCAAGTCTGTCATGAGCACTGCCAACTGGTAAAGTGATAAAGTTGATGAAGTTTTTTTTTATTTGCGGAATCTAATTCCACTTTTTTATTTTTGGTATTTTTATTATCAATTCCATTTATAACTTATTTACTTGGTCAAAGTGCTTGGAAACTTAGGAGGATGAGGCCCTAAGAAAAATCCAAAAAAAATCCTCTTAATCATCTGCCACCCAGTAAATTTCATCGAGAAATTTGTATTCAAACACAGAGACTAGTTTTGCAAACATCCACAGTAAAATGATTCTCAATGATTGGAAAAAGAAAATGTTTTATTCCAAACACAAAGACTAATTTTGCAAACATCAAAAGAATAATTTTGCAAGCATCGACAGTAAAATGATAATTTTTGAAGCATGGGCAGTAAAATTATTCTCGATGATTGGAAAAAGAAAAAGTTTTATTCAAACACAAATACTAATTTTTCCTCCAGACAGGAATTTACAAGTTTAAAAACTCCTTTTTCCACGATCAAGAAAGTTCTTAATAACAACATATCCTATGATTTTGTTGTACATTACCAGAACGATGGAGTTTCATTTAAGTAACTCTGTATTTTGTTGTACCAGGTAGATTATGGACGGTAGAAATGTAGAAGCTAATTGATGCTCAGTTGAAGAAGTCAATCTCAATGGCAACATAAGATTTTCCTTTCACCGCAACTTTCTCGTGCATGGAAAATGGAAATTTCACACATGTTGATAGCTGTAAGGTTAGCAACAATTTCTTAATGAATAAAACCTATGTTTATTCTTGGTCCTACACAGATGCATTCTCTCAAATCAAATTAAGGTGTACATAAATATGAGAAAAATATCACAATAATTAAGAATTTCATTAAAAATAACATTGTTCATACAATGAGAAACTACATAATGGAACCAGGTCCCATATTCATTACATGATCCTTGAATTTAAATGGTGGCATGGCCTTAGTCAAAGGATCAATGATCATCAACTTAGTGCTAACGTGCTCAATGACCACTTTGTTTTCTTTAACATGTTCCCTTATAGCTAAATACTTAATGTTGATGTGTTTATTTTGACTCCCACTTTTGTTGTTCTTAGCCATAAAAACAGCAGCTGAATTGTCACAATATATTCTCAATGGCTTAGAGATAGAATACATAATTCTAAGCCCATAAATGAAAATCTTAAGCCATACACCATGTAAAGTATCCATAAAATAGGAGACGAACTCGGCTTCCATATTGGAAGTGGCAATCAAGGTCTGCATGGCACTCCTCCATGATACAGCTCCACCGACCATCATAAAAATGTATCCTGATATTGATTTGTGTGAATCAACACATCCAACAAAGTCAGAATCTGAGTAGCCAATTACTTCCAAATTGTCCATCCGTCTATACATAAGCATGTAGTTTTTTGTTCCTTGAAGGTACCTCATTACTTTCTTTGTAGCTGTCCAATGGTATAAACCTAGATCACTCTGATATCGTACCAACATTCCCACAACAAATGCAATGTTAGTTCTTGTGCAGACTTGAGCATACATTAGGCTTCCGACAGAAGAAGCATATGGAATTTTCTTCATTTCTTCCCTTTCAAAGTCGTTATTCAGGCATTGGTTCAAACTGAACCTATCACCCTTCACAATGGGAGCGACACTTGGTGAACAATCCTTCATCCGAAATCTCTCTAAAATTTTATTAATATAGGTTTCTTGAGATAGACCCAAGATGCCTTGAAATCTGTCTCTATGGATCTTAATGCCAATGACATAAGATGCCTCACCCATATCCTTCATATCGAAATTTTTAGAGATGAATTGTTTCACCTCATGCAGCAAATCCTTATCATTGGTTGCTAGCAAAATATCATCAACATATAAAACTAGAAAACAAATTTTACTCCCACTGACTTTTAAGTATATACATTCATCCATAGTGTTTTCTACAAAACCGAAAGAAGAAATTACATTATGAAATTTCAAATACCATTGGCGAGATGCTTATTTTAAACCGTATAATGATTTCTTGAGCTTGCAAACCAATTGCTCACCATCACTAGAGGAGAATCCTTCAGGTTGTTTTATGTAAACCTCCTCCTCTAGATCTCCATTGAGAAATGGCATTTTCACATCCATTTGGTGCAACTCCAAGTCAAAATGGGCTACGAATGCCATAATAATGCGCAAGGAATCTTTCTTAGATATAGGAGAGAAAGTCTCCGTGTAATCGATTCCTTCTTTCTGAGTGAATCCCTTTGCAACAAGTCTTGCCTTGTATCACTCAATGTTGCCCAATGAGTCTTTTCTTTGTCTTAAAGACACATTTACATCCAATGGATTTTGCACCATTAGGCAACTCAAAAAGATCCCAGAATTTGTTGCTCTTCATATAACTCATCTCTTCCTTCATGGCATCGTACCATAATTTTGATTCTTTGCAACTCATGGCTTGTGAAAAGGACTCGGGATCATTTTCGGCTCCAATGTTGTAGTCAGATTCTTGCAAATACACAACATAATCATCAGGAATTTCTAATCTATTTTTTCTAGTAGATATTCTTAATTTTGTACCACCATCTTCCTGAGAAGTATGTGGTTCAACTTGTTGTTCAATAATTCTTGGCAATTCTTGAACTATCTAATCTACTGGAATGTCGTCAGCAGCTTGTGGAACTTCAAAAATTGGTTGTTCAACACCAGTTTTTACTTGAGGGGTGCTATGAACAATAACCAATCTATCACTTGAGGTGGAAGGTTGAGATTCTGAATGATCCTTCTCAAAAACTATGTTCCTGGTTTGATCGCTCCCACTGATCAAGTCATTTTCAAGAAACTTTGCATTCCTTGATTCCACAATCCTAGTGCTGCGAGATGGACAGTAAAATCTATAACCTTTAGACCTTTCATCATATCAAATGAAATTCCCACTAATGGTCCTTGGGTCCAACTTCTTCTCTTGTGGATTATATATTCTCACTTCAAACGAGCATCCCCAAATGCGCATATGTCGCAAACTCGGTTTCCAAACTTTCCATAATTCAAATGGCGTTTTAGGAAAAACCTTGGTTGGAACTCGGTTTAATATATACACTGCCATCTTAAGTGCTTCAGTCCATAAGAATTTAGGAAGATTGGAGCTGCTAAGCATACTCTGCACCATGTCCAATAATGTTCGGTTTCTTCTTTCTGCTACACCATTCTGGTTGGGTGGACCAGGCATGGTGTATTGGGCAACAATCCCATGCTCTTGAATAAATTTTGCGAATGGCCCAGGTGCTTGTCCATCTTCTGTGTATCTACAATAATATTCTCCACCTCGATATGATCTCACGATTTTAATTTGCTTGCTGCATTATTTCTCTACTTCAGCCTTAAATATCTTAAAGGCATCTAATGCTTCCCTCTTTTTATGAAGCATGTAGAGATACATATATCGTGAGTAATCATCTATAAAAGAGATGAAGTATCTATGACCATGTGAGTCCATGTCTGGACTACGTATATCAGTATGTATGATCCCTAATATGTCTGAAATCCTATTGGTACCTTTATTTGACTTGTTGGTCTGCTTTCCCTTTATGCAGTCCGCATAAGTCTCAAAATCAGTAAAATCCAGAATATTAAGTACCCCTTCATTTACCAATCATTCTTTCTATGGAGATATGCCCTAGTCTCTGGTGCCATAATTTAGAGGAATTTTCATTAATAACACATCTTTTAGTGCCAATGTGAACATGCATTGAATCATAAGTAACATTGTTTCATAAATTAATGCAGTAAATACCATTAGAAAAAATACCATTCCAAACACAACCAGATTTATAAAATAAACTAAAGGATGTTTCTGAAAAGTTAAAGGAATATCCAAGAGGTACAAGCCTTGAAACTGAAATCAAGTTTCTAGAAAAACTTGGTACATAAAAGGTATTTTCTAACTCTAAAACAAAACCACTACTTAAAGTTAAATAGCATGTTCCTATAGCTTCCACATGTGAGCCCATCTTGTTTCCTGATAAGATGCTTTGCTCAATTCCCACTGGCTTCCTTAGGTTTTTCAAACCCTGAAAGGAATTCGAAATGTGAATTTTTGATCCAGAATCAATCCACCAGGTGTTAATATTGACATTAACCATATTCGATTCATAACAAACAAACGAGATTGGATTACCTTTTTCCACAAGCCATTTCTGAAATTTGGCGCATTCCTTCTTCATGTGTCCCTTTCTTTTTACAGAAGACACACTTGGAATCCTTCATGATATCGGCTTGAGGAGGTATTTTACCTTTCCCTTTCTGATTGGCTTGATATTTTCCCTTTCCTCGCGTTGCCAGCATTGCACTTTCTCCCATTTCCATCACCAGTCTCTCTTCCTCTTGAACACACATGGTCATGAGTTCATTAATTGACCATTTATCCTTATGTGTGTTGTATGAGATTTTGAAGGGTCCTTATTGGTGCGGAAGGGTGTTCAGTATGTGGTGCAGTAGGAAAGACTCTGATATTTCAACCTCAAGTTTCTTTAATGGATCCACAGTGTCCCTCATTTGCATGATGTGCTCACACACACCTTTCAAACTGGGGAGCCTTATGGATGCAAATTTCATGATTAGGGTGCTTTCTAGTGCCTTTTCTGAAGTGAAGAATTGATCATCAATGGATTTTAGCAAGTCTCATAATTTTTCATGCTGTTCAACGGAACCACAAATACTAGCTAAAATTTTAGTCTTAATGAACATCACACTTAGGCGATTAGATCATTCCCATCATTCATAAAGCGTGATGTCCACTGCAGTGCTGGTATTATTGAGTGCCGGTGGTTCATCTTTCCTAATAGCATAGTCTATGTCCATCCACCCCAAATTAAGGAGAACTCTCTCCTTCCAGACCTTATAGTTATCTCCCTTAAGTTTAGGGATATCGGTACTAATTTTAGAGAAATTTGCAGGTTGTACAACTGCATAAAATTAAAAATCACATGCTTATGTTAAAATTGAGGAATAAATAAAAATTTCATGCTTTAGCAATGTAAACCATGCTTTAAAATTTGAATCTAATGACATAAAAATTGTATGTGGACTAAATTTTCAATTCAAGCAGATTCAGTTATTCTTTATGATATGATTTATCAAATTATTCACTTAATTCATAATTCTAAGTGTATATTATGATTAAAATTTGATATAAATTCTATCTTAGTTTTGAACTTTATGATAAAACTATTAATTCATAACTCTCGTGGGTAAGTTATGAATATTTTATCCTAATTAATTACATAAATATAACAAAAATTCTTGTGGGATAAAATTTATTATATTTAGTATAATTAATTACAATTAATGTCTAAATATTCTTTATGTGATCCTAATCGATCATAATATATAATTTTATTTAATTAGAGATGTTGTGGCTATTCTCTAATCAATCAAAATTATATGGGTCACGAGACATTATTTACATAAAAATTAACTTGATATGAGAATAATGATAATTTGCATAAATAAAACTATAAAATTTATGCATAACATTTAACGATTGGTCTCGTATACTCATCAAAATAGCATGTTTTAATTAGAATAGAAATAATTAATTCATGAAAATTAAATACGAGCATATTTTCCAAATTTCATATAATTAAACTAAATAAATATTATAAGCATAAAAATTGAGCAGAAATTAGACATATTTCCAAATAAAAGCTTTAATTCAGAAAATTGTCAAAATATGACATTTTAGCCAAAATATGTCTATAATCACCAAGGCAGAGATAAAAAATTCTCCGATACCAAATGTTAGATTAAAAATATCGATTCTTAATGCGGAATAAATACTTTAAAAGAATTGTAAAACAAAAATAAATACCCAATAAATCATACCTCCAGCCATTGATGTTGCTCACAATGAATTTTGTATGCAAAATGTTTCTTCACTATATAGAAAATGTAACCCAACGCTAATAGTTGCCCAGTACCCACCCTCGTAAGAGAATCGAAACCTCAATATTCTACCGAGCTTTACAAAATTCCCAAAAACGGAGCAGGAAGAAAAATACCTCGAGACAAGCTTCTGTGTGACTAATAAGTAACAGGAGGCAGAGCATCGAGCATATTCAATCCCATGAGACTAACAATTGAATTGCGTCAAAGCACCTTAATCAATCGCAGAATTTGGAATCTTATAAATGAAATTGAGGCTACAAACTGATTGGATTCGATCACTCACAGAATTCAGAATGTTCGAAAGGGCTATTCGGAGAAAATCTGAAGGCATTTCCAAGCTCTGCTCACTCTAGCTTGATGGTGTAAAACTAAAGGGGATTGAGTTAGTGAGCTTGGGGACCAAACAGAAATATTTATAGCCAAGCTTCCATCAAGCTTTTGTTGGCTATGTGTCAAGTGTTCCAAAAATCATGGTAGAGAACTACAGTGGGAGTAATGGACCACTTCAGAAGCTCTCAACAAGAAATTAATTAATTGTAGTTGATTTCCGTAATTTAAGGAAATTACTGCAGTTGGTTTCCATAAATTAAGGAAATCACTGCAGCTGGTTTCCAAAAATAATTACTGCTGTTATTTCCAGAAATAACTGAGAGAGGGAGCGTAACAAAATATACTACGATTTGTGTAGTCTGGTGCATCTGAGTTGGTAGTAGCCCCTTCCACCGCACAGTATCTTTCTTTTCCTGAATTTAAGAATGTCATTCACCTGAGTGATACCGAAGAAGTTAGGGATTGGCATTTCTTTGATGGATACACATATCTAGTTTGATTTACAGTTTGACGATAAAAGATAAAAAAAACACAAATCTTTTTTACCAGTAAAAGGAAAAATCGCTAGCTCAAAGCGGGCAATAAACCCATCTTCTCGGACAATGAACCCATATTCTCTTCAGATCAGCCACCCACCTGGTCTGGCTTCCTCTTTAGATCAGCCACCCACCTAGTTTCGATTAAACCCATCTTCTCGGGAAATAAACCCATCTTCTCTTCAGGTCAGCCACCCACTTGGTTCGGCTTCTTCTTCAGGTCAGCCACCCGCCTAGTTTGGATTAACGAGGGTTCATGTAAAATTTATTTTTCTTATCTCTAAAATTGGAATTAATTTCTCTTAGCTCATGTCGACCTACCGCTGCTGGAAGAAGGGAACTAATACGATTCTATGGATTGGTGGTGGCAGTGTCCTCTTTGGGTTCTTGATGAGGTAACTACCTATTGCCTTCCATCATGTTTTAGTTACCTTGATTCATGAGTAGAGTTTATCAATCATTGTTATCCAGCTGCCATGTCTATCTATTCATTTTAACCATTTTGAGCTTTCTGGCATTTCCTCTTTTTGTTGTCTCCTTTCCCAGACGAATCAATTTTCTTCCTTGCATGTTAGTTGTCTTCGGGCCCTTCATGCATTTGGGTTGCTTGGTTGAAAGAAAACCTTTACCCTTCATGCTTTTGGTTTGCTTGGTTGAAAGAAAGCTTTTTCCCTTCATGCTTTTGGGTTTCTTGGTTGAAAGAAATCCCTTTTCCTTTCTGAGACCAATCAATTTGCTTGCTTGCATGCTGGTTGTCTTCGACCCCTTCATGATTTTGGATTGCTTGTTTGAAAGAAATCCTTTTTACTTTCTGAGACCAAAAAATTTTCTTGCTTGCATGTTGGTTGTCTCCGAACCCTTCATGCTAGACAACCCCTTCATGCTTTTGGGTTGCTTTCTTGAAAGAAATCCTTTTTCCTTTAAGACCATTTGCCTAATTATGTCCAACCAATTTATTCAGCCAACAAATAGTTGTTGGTTCTAAATAATGTAATAAATCAGTTTATAAATCCTATCCTACATTATAGAAAAACCATCAAGATTCAAAATCTGCAAGAGTAAATTTGTGAGAGAGTATAGAACTACCTGGTAGAGGAAAAATCTGCAAGAGGAAAAAAGAATGGAAGGCCAAGAAATCTAGTTGTTATTGAAGAGAAGGAATCTATTGTTTTTGTTGCTGAGAATAATTTGCATAAATAAAATAAATATGTTGTTGTTGTTACTGAGACTAATTTTCATAAATAAAAGAAAAGAAAAAAGGGCTAGGAGAGGCAGCAGCCCCGTGTTGCAAGCATAGAAAGCAAAGTGACATGTGGCAAAAAGAAAAAGGACAGGTAGCAAAGGGCCAACAAATAGTGGTGGCGTGGTGACAAAACTAGTGGCATGGTGGTGAAACCATGGCAAGACTCGTCAGCAATATTATATCATATTGTGATGCCACGAGAAAACATTTAATTTTATGTAAAATAATGTTAGAGCAAACTCTAGCATTACTCAATCATGTGAGAAATTATGCATTTTAATTCAAAGTTAAGAAATTTTATGAAGCTCTTGGCCTCGGGAAGAGGCTAAATAAGACTTCAAAATTTCTAATTCGATATCAAGAAACTTTGTCACTGTTTAATAGGATGAAAAAAAAATGAATTATTGCATGGAAACCAAACTTTAGGTTTAATCATACATTTTTTATATACAGGGTCAGATTTTAATGCATTTCGATTACAAAAGTCCCGTTTACAAGAGTCCCTACCGGCCCTTTTGGCAGGGACTAATAAGAACATGAATGGAGCACTAGGAAGGGAGTAAATAAACCCAGCTAGCATGCCAAACACTAACCATCATAACATGTAGACACCTCATAAAATGTATACCTTATCAAAAGGGACCTATGACGAGACTAAACATGTGGGGATGACGGTACTACAAATGTAGGCAGAATGATAAATTATCACTAGTTGACATACAATTCACTCTGACTTGGCTTGATGAGTCACCAAGTGACTTGGTAGACAGCATGAACTGCAAAATCTAATAAGGTAATGATGGAAATAATATATGTAATGATAAATTCGGAGAAGGTTCACAACTCATAAACAATGTTGTAACTTTTCTAAAAACAAAACAACGTAAAATTTGGAGAGGTGTTACAAAAGAAGAAGTATTTTTAGGGTATACTTTAGGTCACACACACACATACATATATATATATATATATATATATATATATATTTAAATAATTTTTTTAAGTCATGTACTAAAATTATTTCAAAAAAATATAACAATATATATTTTTCTTTTATATAAAAGTGATTTTTTAAAGTTGATATAAAACTATGTTATTTCATATGTAAATTAATTTGTCCTATTGAGTTATAATATAAAAATCGAACAATATGAATAAAATGAGAGTGTGATTATTGATGTTTTATAAACCTT
Organism: Pinus albicaulis; assembly: GCA_034641835.2. Taxonomy (NCBI): domain Eukaryota; kingdom Viridiplantae; phylum Streptophyta; class Pinopsida; order Pinales; family Pinaceae; genus Pinus; species Pinus albicaulis. The sequence goes on from CM076583.1 coordinate 376,580,211, forward strand.
TTAATTAAAGATAACCAAATATGTATATTGATTTTCATTTTCTTTTATTATAGTTGAAATTGTTTTTTGTTTAGAGAATATATATATATATATATATATATATATATATATATATATATATATATATATATATATATATATATAAAAAGGACACATGTCAACTAAATATTGAGCAGAAAAGTAATTATGCATCCTACTCATAATTGGGTTATAATATGCACCTCTCAGCACAAAAAGACGATTAATACAAATATTACATATTCATTTCAACTACTATGAATCTATAATATTTAGGTATTTCAATATTATATTAATTTCTTCAAGTTTTGGGTCCAACCTTGTATTTGTATGATAGTGTTATACTCTCCATCCATATTGTATCTTTGTAAGTGACATGACAAAGCTTTGAGATTAAATTCTATGTACTAAATAAATAAACAAATAAAACTATTTATTGAAATAATAATTATTATTTTAATTGCCATGAGGTGTAGCTAAATTGGTATCGCTCTATTATGAAAGTTAGTATAAAGCAAGAGATTCAATGTTCAATTCCATGTGTGTTAGATCAACAAACAAAAAAATTATTAATTTAATTAATTTATAAAATAATAATAATTAAATAATTAAAATAAATTTATCAATTTTTTTTTTGTTATTTTTTTATTATGCTAATTTTATTTAGAAAGGTTAAAATATGATATAGTAATTTTATGATAAAAATGAAATGACGAACTCTATCTATTCTAGGTTTTTTATTTGACATAATTATATTCCAACGATCTCACACTACAATGACGATTTGACCTAGGCCCTCCATTTGCACTATCATTGTTTGCTTTGACTCTAGTTTCTTTGTTTTTATTCTTCATGTAGGTTGAAATTCATATGTGATTGGACATGAATTGATGCACCACAAACATTAATGTGCTACCACCCTATTGATTCCTATTTCCTCTAGATTTTCACCAATGCAGAATAATACGAAACCAATTTCAAGAAATTTCAATTCATTTTCACACTCTAGACTACCTTGTTTCCTCCCCTAATGTTGGCTTGGTTTGGGCTGACCCAAGTTCCATCTATATTGCACACCAACAAAACCCTTGATAACTAGACCTTTTGGTAATGACATGCAAGAAGATCGTAGTCTCATCCGAAGTGATTATGGGAGGACATAGAACTAAGTTTCTACAACCTTGAAGGACTAGGGTGTGTGGTATTATTATATGATCTTATTATTACTACTTATAAATCACTTTGACACATTAGATTATTCCATATAAAACCATCAACCATCACTGTGATGAAGTAAAATGTAATTGTAATAATTGCGATTCTACAACAGATAATAAGAAAATATACACATCAATCACATAAGAACTCCAAATTATCGTGGTTCACCCCAGTTTAGGGCTACGTCCACAATAAATGTTGCTTAATATAATGAATCTTATAAAAAAAATAGTTCTTGGTCTCCACACTAAGATGCAGGTTATCTACGCACTAAGTTTTTGAATCTTCTCTACGCCTCTGCACACTCAACTGCGGAGCCTCTCCTTCTCTACCAAATTAAAGATCACATTAATTTACCCATAAATCAGATCTGGATGAAAAATAAACATATTAATAATTTTCTTCTTATTATTCCCCGCTATATATACTATTACATTTTCGGGTTACATCATTAAAACACCATTTTCCGAATACCATGGACTCCTTCAAACAAACAAATATTGCCCCAAAACCATTGGTCCGATCCAAAATCGTGCTCTTTTACAAAAAGGAGGGGCTTCAAGCCACCCTGAAGCCCTTATGACAATGTGTGGTATACTTAATTTCTTAAACTATGCTCCCCTACTTGCTCCACTGTGCACTCCGCCCCAAAAACTGTGGAGTCTTTGCCAAAATACAAGCCAAGTTGAGTTGCGCTCAACATTCCCCCAACACTCACATGTGACTCGTCCTGAGTCACTCAGTCGATTTGTGTCTGATATTCACAACAATGTTGTTGTAGCTGCTATTGAACTACCGCAGAATTTTTTTGATCTGTTTCTCTTAGTTGCGCACTTCCTCCAATAGTGATTCTGTTGTCGTTCCTATAGCCTTCTGCATCATCACTTTCCCTCTTTGTTTAAGTTCTTGAAGCTTTTCATCCACTTCTAGGGACAGTTGGAGAGCTGCATCATTCCATGGTTGAGTTCTCTGTGTCAGGGTCTAATATTTCTTCCTTAGCTCCTCTATCTTCTTCTGGAGGGAATTTACATCATTGATCATTGCGAGCTTCAGTGAGATTCATATCATTCTCAAAATTTCCCGAATCTCCTCTAGTTGCTCCTACTTCTGTTGAATATCCTCTTGTAGTCTCTGTGCATTTGGATCTTCCTGCAACAAATTCCAAATTTTTAAGCTCTCATCCAATAGCCTGCCACTATCTGTCATTATTATGGATATGCTGGCCACTGTAGCCTTCAAGTAAGCCTCCCTTTTCTTGCACACTTCCTCTGGTGTAGTTGGTTGTAGCTTCATTTGTAGCTCGTTGATCTTCATATCATATGTAAATTGCACATCTGCAATCTTATCCTTGTATCCTTTTATTGCAAGGTCAATATTTGCAACCTTGTCCTCCAGTGATTCCTCTTCTTAGACATCAATGTTTGGAACCTCATAGAATATTTCTCTGACCACCTCCTTCAGCTTTTGTTGTTGCTGTAATGCCTGATGCTTCTCCTAGATCACCTAGTCTATATTCTGCTGCAGCTCTCTCTCTCTCTCTCTCTCTCTACCTGAATGTTTAATTGCAAGGTTTGTTGTCCATGTTGCTTCAAATCATCTATGATCTCTTGATGCAGCTTATGTAATCTATGAAGTGGCACTGTTGCGATGCTCGTCTTCACGTGCCTCCACTTTTTGGCCTACTACTGTACCTCGGTGGAGTCAAACTGCAGGGTTCTATGAGGTATCAATGTTATCTGCGCCCAAATTGTTGGCCCTAATGGTCTTTCCTCTCCAAGATTCTCCTCTGCCTTCACTAGATGTCTAATCGTCTATGCCAATATATTCAATTTTTTTAAGTGAACCGTGACACTTGTTATAAGTGTGACGTGGAAATCCTCTAGCTTATTCCATGATTCTTCTATTGCTTCCTAAATTATGTCCCCAATATATTCCAATTCCTCCTCAGTGAAGAAAATGTGTTATGTCCCTTGTCTTGTCTACCTTTTGCTTCTTTTTTCTTTTTGTGGTAACTTCAGCGTATTCCTTCCTCTTCTTTGCAATAGATGAGTCTATCTTTGTCTTTTTGGACTCTCAGATCTACTCATCACCTCCAAGATTATCCTATTGTACTAACTCTTACTTATCCTTATCCTTCCCACTCGTTTCCCCATGCTATTTTGTGTCCTCTGTCGTACGATCCTTCATCTTTGTATCCAGCGCAATGATCCACTCTAGGGGCCACTGCTGTATATGTGCTAGGAGATCATCTTCTGTCACTAAATATGGTAGGGGATATCATGTCTTCCTTGTGTCCCTACGAGGCTAGAGGTAAATTTTGTTGAAGTCAACCTTAAAATTATCGACAGAGATATACTACTCGTATAGGGTCAATGAAAGGCGAGGGTGTTGGTTCACCAACATGTGTATGTCCATATGGTATAGCAATAAAAACAATATGTTATCTTGTGCTCACGTCGGATCAGTGGTATAACAGAGTGAGGCATATTTCGTTGCTTCACAAATTTCTGGGGTTATCAGAGGGAACTGCAAACCTTCCAACTCTCTCCATGAAATCATCATAATTATCAGAATTAACCATGTGTAATGAAATGAGGTCCCTTTCTTCTAAGCCTAACTTAAGTCGTCTAGAAACTCTTGGCATAGATATGTGGTATAGTTGTATTGAAACCCATTAGTTACCTATGCAACTAATGATACTAGTGGTGTAGGGACATTATTAGCTTGACATTTCCTCATGATTTTTCCAGCCAACATATATGCTACAAAGAAAACTCCCTAATCATTGATCGAGTTGATATCATAACCTCGCTTCCCTTTTGTTAGTCCGAACTTCTCCTTCATGTTGTTTGTTATGGCTCTGTCCCGATATTTCCCAAAAAACTCCTTTGTGAGGCTCAATACTAGATAAGGAAATATTTTGATTCTCCATATTAGCATTGGGTCAATAGGGACCCCCTTCCCCATCCACAAGCATCCATCATGCACCAACATGAGAAATTGTCTCACACAAGCTATGCTTCTTGGACTTATGCCAAAGTGTGACACATTAAACATATTCAGCAAGCCTGACTGCACCAATCTAGTTGCCCACTATTGTGGTTATAACCTTGTCACACCACTCTTAGGGTATTTTACTTTTTTTAAGTATCTATCTAGTGAAAGCTGTGGATATTTCTCTCTATCATTGAAATCATTGTCCACGAACTTTAGCTGCAGAATATTTCTAAAGGTTTCTCTAATAAATGGCAGTTACTTCGGTAATAAATGTGTGAAGGTTCCATACTTTATAGCCTTCGATTATATCACTGGTTTTTCATATGGTTTTCTTGGTGGAATATATGGGGGAGAGGCGATGGCAACACTGCGCCATCCGTTTCCGTTTTCTCTTGTTCTGCTTCTTCCTCACTATCTCTAACATGTTTGGTCTCTTTCTGAGGCTTAGAATGTCTCTTTACTTGTTTCATCTTTGATCTATTCTCTTTGGTCATTTTCTTCCATGGAGATCTCTGCTACGTGCATCCAAGTTGTGGTTATGCTACTGCAGCCTTATCAGTTTATGTTTTTGCAGGCATATCAAGTTTTTTTGATGCTGCCATGACTCTGGCTAGGTTCTTGTCATTAAATAGACAAATAAAATCCTTAGGATTCATACGACAATGCAAATTTCTGCAACTTCTTCATAATAGAACTATTTGAACTCTCAGCAAAGTGCCAAAATATGGGCAGGATGCAGATTTTATAACAAATCTGAATTAATATCCCCAATATTAGCTTAGATTGTGTTCATTAATTGCATATATATCCCTAGATCAAGTCATTATGTCCTCATAGGTGCATCTTCCCATCTGTTTCAACAAAAACTTTCCCTTTTAACGGTCATATTTTCTCGGCAAACTTTGACGCATCCGATATTTCAGCGAAGCAACCCTTATTACATAGGGGATCCTATGTCGAAGCTCTCTCTATGTAGTGTAGTTTATACTCTAGTGCCCACTTCAACTATCGGTGGAACTAAGACTTTTCTCCTTTATTTAGAGCGAAGTTGTAGGGTCAGGATAGTCCCTTTACAACTTCAACCTGCTGCCATTTACTGTTACTTGAACCAATTCTCCATTTAAATTTTCTAATTGAATTATTCCTCCATCAGTAATTTTCTTGATAATGTATGGGCCAAACCAATGCCTTTTTAATTTCCTAGTAACTTTACAAACTTACCATCATAAATGAGAATAAGGTCTCCTACCTGGAACATCTTCGGCTTAATATGCTTATCATGCCAAGCCTTTTCTCTTGTTTTTTGTACCTTCTGATGGAAACTTGCTATAAATATTTCTTCCTCCATAGTAAAAAACCTTTGACATTCTTTTTTCCATTATATCATAATCCAGAGTCTACCATTTTTTTAAAAGCTACAGTCCTCAAGCTAGGCATGATGTACTCCATGGGCATCATAACTTATCGCCCATAAACTAAACTTAACGTTGTCTGACCTATCAAATTATTACATGTGGTCATTTAAGCTCATTACACCACTAGAATTCTAAGGTCCCAGTCATCTCTATTCACATTGCATGCTTTAGTAAGTGCCTTCTCCAAAATATTATTAAATGCTTCTACTTTCCATTGGCCTGAGGGTGATAAGGGGTACTCTTCTGAAGATAAACTTGGAACTCCTTAGTCAATTATTCAATAGTATTATTTAGGAAGTGTGAACCTTGGTCACTCATCAAAATCTCCAGGCATTCAAATATTGAAAATATGTGCTCAAAAATAAACTTCGCAACATTATTTGTCCTTCAGTACCTTATTGGTTGTTCCTCAACCCATTTTGTCAAGTAATTAGTCGTTGTAATTATATACGTTGCACATTCCTCTTTCTAGGTGAGTTGATAGGTACAACAAAATCAATGGCCCCCTTATCAAAGGTCTGCAATGTAACTTGTTGTACTAATGACATCTCATATCTTCTAGAAGGCTTCCCTATTCTTTGACACACGTCACATGCTCGGGAGTACTTCTTCGCATATTTATGTAGTGTAGGCCACCACAATCCTACTCTCAAAATATATTGCGCAATATATTTTCCTGCATAGTTTCCACCAACTGCACCTTCATGAGCCTCTGCTAGAATCATATGGCTTTCATGTAAATGCACATATCGACACAATATCTCATCTGTCCCATTTTATATATAATTGTCCTGTTATCAATGAAAATTTAGTTGCCTTAACAACTAATTCTTTCTTTTTCTGCGTAGTATATTCTGAAGAAGACATTCTTGCTGTAAAAAAATGAATGATATCTGCAAAATGGTCATCTTCCTCTCTAATTGCAAATAGCTACACATCAAGGATATTATCCTCTATGTTGGTTGGTTCTTCCCCTGTTTCTAGTCTTGACAGATGGTCAGGTTCTGAGTTTAGTCTGCCTGGCTTAGCAATGAACTCAAATTCATATTCCTGGAAAAATAGTAATAATCTACAAATATTTCCTCCTAATAGAGGCTTATTAACCAAATTATTTAGTGCAAAATGATATGTAAAAGTTTTAAAGTGTAACCCCAGCAAATCATGTCTAAACTTATGCAAAGCATATGCCATGGCAAGTCATTCACTTTTTGTAGTTGTGTAATTATTTTCTACGTTATATAACTTTCTACTTAGAAAAGCTATAAGATGATAAATCTCTCCTTCACCAGTTTATGACAGTAGAACTCCCAAATATAAGATGCATCCACATGGAAATTGAATTCCTTATTCCAATTAGGGAACACTAAGTATAGGTGAAACTATTATTTTTTCTTTCAATATGTCGAGGCTATTCTAACACTCTTCTTTCCATTGAAAAGTTACAACCTTCTTCAAACATTTCTCCATAGGTGCAGTGATCTGAGCATACCCCTTGATGAAGTTGTTGTAATAACAAGTATGTCCCAACGTAGTGTGAAGCTGTCTTACCGTATTAGGTGGAGGCAAGTTCATAATGATGGAAATATTAGCAGGGTCCACCTTTAGTCCTTGCTTGCAGACAATATGTCCCAAAAATATGTGAAAAGATACACAAAATATGGACTTCTTTAGGTTCAAAGAGATTTGATATTGTCTACATGTGTTGAGCATAAGTCTTAAACTTCCAACATGTTTTCTCAACAATCCAAATACTGTCCAATCATAAAAATGTTCCTCTAAAAAATTGTTGATGTATTTCTTAAAAGATGTGACCACCACCATGGAAAATATAATAGGGGAGTTTTTTAATCTAGAAGGAAATATTGTTTATTGATATGAGCCCCATTCTATTGAAAATGTAATCTTATGCCAATCTTCAAGTGAAATCTTAATATGATGATAACTAGAGAATCCATTTGTAAATGAGTAAGCTTCTTGACCTCCTACATTTTCTAGCACTTCATCTATGAAAGGGGTAGGGAAGGGATGATGTAAACATGCATCATTAAATTTTCTTATATCAACAAAGATCCTAATTTCTCCTTGAGTCTTCTTCTCTTGCACCACCATAAGACTCACCAATGTGTATGGAGGATATGATTGTAGATATGCATTGATGTTTTGAGTAGACGTATGAATGAGAGACAACAATCTGTTGTTCATAGAATAGATTTAAAGGTCAAATGATAAATATTAGGGTTGATGTGAGATGTCGTGTGACTATGAGAGGCAAAGAATAAGTTATGATGTGTGGTTAGGGGTGCAAACTATTTCAGATTAGAAGATGAAACACCTATAGCTAATGGAAGGGACAAACTTTATGACAATATTTATATGATTTGTTTTCAAAGGTTTGTTTTTGTTATATGGAAATGACACATGTATTAACATTGTTTCGTATCATGTAATTGCATTCCTTGGAAGTAGAGCTATTAGTTGTGTGTGTATGGTTGTTGTAGTCATGGGGGTATTTATGCTTCTGTCATAGATTTGTATTAATATCAAAGCCCTCTAAAAGTGAGTGTAATGTTAGAGTGCTTGCTTGATATATATGTTGTTGTCTATAGCGTGAGTAAGAGGTTGCTTCTGATTGTGATGATTAGATTTGTTTATGAGAGAAAATATTGATTGTTTCATTTAAGAGTATAAATTTTGTTGTTTTGGTGATTGGTATTGAGTGAAGACTATTAGTGGCTCTAGTATGAAAATTTTGAAAGAAGACTGATCAGGAGATCATGTCCAAGTTTTAAAAAATGCTCAAAAATGAAAGTGCTCAGAAGTGGTTGCAACCTGAATGACCAGAAAGGTCTCGTCGTTGCAATTCTGGCATCGTGAATGGTTCGCAAAATAGAGGTTATATGCAGAAGTTATGAAGGTTTGAAAAGCCCAATAAACTCCAAAATATGTTGACCAAATTTGAATTTATAAATTTGGGAAAAAATTTAAAAAAGAATATTCCAAGGAATATTCCTTGGAATATTCCCCAAAATATTTTGTATGGTCGAATGTCATCTTAACATTTGGCAAGGTGTGATTTGTTAATGGTTTGACTCATTTTAATTTTCGCCAAACATTGGGCGCCACGTGGCTTGCCCAGAGGCTGCCACATGGCCCCGGGCTGAGGAGAATATGGCACACTAAAAAAATTTTCATGGTCGGCAAGATTCGAACCAACGACCTGCCACCTGCCAACACAGAGGCCCAGCCGACCCAGCTATGAACAATTTCTTTACAATTATGGGTTTGCGAATGTATTTATTTGGTTTAAATTTAAATGGGCAGAAAAGGGGTGAGGGCTAGCCACAATGGTTCATGACCAGTGCTATAACCGTGGCCTTAAGGCCTTAACCCGCTAGATGAATAGTTAAGAAATCGTATCATGTGGTCACGTTTCAAACATTTAGTGTGGACAGTTGAACGCGATTTAAGAGGCGGTTTGGGTGGAGGTCCATGTGACCCCGCCACTTCAAACAATTAATGTAATCATTAACGGTTCCGCCGGTTTTGGAGCATGTTTCACCATTTTCGGGGAACCCACCAAATTGGTTCAGTTAACTGGAGTTCCTCCAGTTTTGGAGGAGGTTTTCAAGGGACACTGGGAAAATTATTGTTTTGGCCATAACGCCTTGGATATTCGACCAAATTGGGTGCAAAAATAGTCAATTTTGGGTATTCTCAACATTCTGAACATTTTGGCACATTTTTCAGAGCCATCGGAGGTCATCTTCAGCGGGTTTAGATTCGTGGAATATTAGGGAGCCATCAGGGCCACCATGGTGTAGGAAGTGTATTGAGCATCCTTTGTCTGTTTTATGCAAATGAATAGTAATATATGGCTAATTAAAACATCCTGAAGCTTATTTTAAAAAGAGAATAGCCTATTGAGGCTTATTTTCACTTGTAATTACCATTTTTTAGCAATAAGATATGAGGAACATGCCATTGGGAGATGGATCAGCAGATGTAGCCCAGGAGGGGTGAAATTCTTCATCAAATTTGCAGATTAATGTGTTATGTGATGTTTTAGTCTCTGTTATTTACTGTTGTACAATGATAAACAGTTAAAATACATACTTAATCCTCACACAGGAATCTGTTTAACTTACATTAAAGCATTTGTTTCACCTGCAAACTTTAGAGAACTTTATGCACACATTTTAATTACTATTTGGATACTTAGCACAAAAAAACTAATACATTCCATTCAGATCAAGTTGGTATCAGAGCTAGAGTTTTACTCTTTGTATTTTTCTTGTGCAAAGTTTGCTTAATTGTTTGCAAGGTTTTTCATGCTTACTAGGCTGAAGCTTAAGAGAGGAGAAGGTCAATTGGAAAGGAATTATAGTAATCCTCAGCCAAGGAGGGCAAGAGTGCCATTATCTCCACCTTCAATTTCACCTCAAAGAGAAGAAAAATAAGCCATAAGCATGACTTCGGGAGAAGTTAAAATTCCTGAAGAAGTTTATCCCAAGGAGGAAGAAAGGGTGTTTAGAAAATCATTCGTTGATTTGATAGAAATGTTTATAGTTCTTTATCAAGAAATAAATGAGAGACTTGAAGGAGAATGGTCCAAACTTCACAAGGAAGGAGAGGGATCATCAGGAGGCCATAATGATGAGGATAAATCCAAGAAGGGTAATGGAGGAAATGGAGACAGTGGAAAGTCGACATCATCACCCTCATCTTCATGTTCATCAACCTCTACATCATCTTTAGTAAATCATTCTCATAAAGTCAAGAACACGAGTATACATCCTTTTCTTAAACTTGATGTTAAGTTTGAAATGCCAAAGTTTGATGGTGAAGTTAATGCAGAAAAGCTAGATAACTGGATTAGGAAATTAGAGGTCTATTTGAGAATTCAAAATTTTCATGATGTCAAAACCAAAATTCAGCTAGCCTCATTGAGAATGGAAGGTGCAGTTCTTGTTTGGTGGGAAGCCAAGACAAAGGAGGAGATCAAAAAATATGGTAAAATTATATTATCATGGTCAGACTTCATTTATGTAATAAAACAACAGTTTTATCCATTAGCTCACATGCAGAAAGCCATAATGGATTGGAAAAATTTTAAACAAATGAAAGGACAAAATTTTCAAGATTATACCCAAGAATTTAGAAGAAGAGATATTTTACTAGGAATTGATTTGCATAGCCAAGACATTTTACTCAAGTATATAGGAGGTTTTCATACTTACCTAAGACATACCATTCTCATGTTTAACCCTACAAGCTTAGATGAGGTTTGTGTTCAAGCCACACATTTAGAGGCAAGGGGAAAAAAACATTTAGATGGGAATGGGGAAAGTGAGTTTAAAGGCAAATGGAAGAAAAAGAGGAATGAAAATTCTAGAAAAGAGAAGGGAAAATTTTTCTGCAAACATTTTTCTAAAACAAGCCATGATGAGGACCATTGTTGGAAACTTCATCCAGAGTTAAAACCAGAAAGTTTTAAAGCCAAAGATAAAGCCAAAGAGAAAGGAAAGACAGTTGCAATAGCTGAACAAGATCTAGGATCAGATTCAAGAGATGAAACTAAAATCATAGCTATGGCACTAAATAACTTGAAGGGGAAAGAGAATGAAACTAAACCAAGTTCTAGTATTTCTAACTGTCACATAGAAGCTCCAAGTGAAAAGAAAAGAATTGAACTATTTCATGTGAGGGTCATTTCCAAACACACCAAGATTGACACACTATTTGATAGTGGGTCGCAAGTGAACCTTATTTTTGAAGACTTAGTCAAGAAACTAAATCTTGAAACCATTCCACATCCTAAACCATATCCTCTTGGTTGCATTTGTAAGGATGCAAATTGATAGGTTTCAAAGAAGTGCATGTTGCGCTTTGCAATAACATCACATTTTATTGACACGGTTGAATTAGATGTTGTCCCACTTGATATTACAGGTGTGGTGTTGGGCAGTCCTTACTTGTATGACAAGAAAGCTATCTTCCATCGCCATGAGAACAAGTACCATGTATTCAAGGATGGCAATGAGTTTATTGTGAGAGCTCATCGCAAAAAATTAGACTCTTCTTTAGTGAATGTAGGGAAGATGAAAAGGTTTGTCAATGAAAGTCAACATTTGAATTTGATGTTGATTAAAAAAAGGGAAGTTGTACATAATCCTTTTCATGTATATGCTGATGTAAATAATAAATTGTTTCAGTCTAAAAGCAGGTTATCTTTGAAAGAAGATGACAAGAAGTTGCAGCAATCGTCTTTGGTGTCGATCGGTGCAGAAAACAAAGTGTTAGTGCAAGAAGGTGCAAAGATCCAAGAGAGGGTAAAGCATCCAAGAAAAGAATGCACAAAGTTCAGAAATGATCATTTCTAGTTTCAAAATGGAAGAGTACTATGTTGAGGAAACTTGGTCAAGAATCAACACAAGTACAAGGCTACTTCAGCAAAAAATCGCTATAAGGACAAGCTGCAAGGTGAAAGTAATTTTAAGTTTCCTTTGATTATAGACTATTGTAGAAACAATATGTTTACTGTAAAGTTAAGTTGTTGTTCTGCAAGTTTCAAAAATTTGCAGCATGACAAGGTCAAAGTCAACAACAATTGGTCAATAGATTCAAGGAAAAAAAATTCATTTCATGAGAAGCTCCAATTAATGAAATTAGGGAAATTTCAGTGGATTAAGATTGTAAGAGTAGAGATTTAGTCTCCTCATCTTTAGGTTCAGTAGTCCAGAGAGCTTTTGGGGTCCAAAATCTTCCCAATGGGGAGGTGTTATCAGGAGATCATGTCTGAGTTTTAAAAAATTCTCAAAAATGAAAGTGCTCAGAAGTGGTTGCAACCTAAACGATTGGAAATGTCTCGTCACTGTGATTCTGGCACCGTGAATGGTTCGCAAAATATGTTGACCAAGTTTGAATTTATAAATTTGGGAAAAAATTAAAAAAAAAAAAATATTCCTCAAAATATTCCTGGAAATGTTTCGTATGGTGGAATGGCATCTTGACATTTGGCAAGGTGTGATTTGTGAATGGTTTGACTCATTGTAATTTTGGCTAATCATTGGGCACCACGTGGCCTGCGCGGAGGATGCCACATGGCCCCAGGCTGAGGAGAATATGCCACATTAATTTTTTTTTCATGCTTGGTAGGATTCGAACCAGCGGCCTGCCACTTGCCAGCACAGAGGCCCGACCGACCCGATTGTGAACAAGTTATTTGCAATTATGGGTTTGTGAACGTATTTGTTTGGTTTAAATTTCAACGGGCGGAAAAGGGGTGAGGGCTAGCCCCAATAGTTCATGACCAGCACTATAATCATGACATTAAGGCCTTAACGTGTGGGATAAATGGTTAAGAAACCGTATCATGTGGCCATGTTTCAAACATTTAATGGAGATAGTTGAACGCGGTTTCAGAGGCAGTTTGGGCAGAGGTCCATGTGACCCTGCCACTTCAAACAATTAATGTAACCATTAAAAATTCCACCAATTTTGGAGTGCGTTTCACCATTTTCGGGGAATCCACCAAATTAGCGCAGTTAACTGGAGTTCCTCCAGTTTTGGAGAAGGTTTTGAAGGAACAGTGGGAAAATTATTGTTTTGGCCATAACGCCTTGGATATTCGACCAAATTGGGTGAAAAAATAGTCAATTTTGGGTATTCAGAACATTCTAAACATTTTGGCATAGGTTTCAGGGCCATCGGAGGTCATATTTAGTAGGTTTAGCTTCAGGGAAGATCAAGGAGCCATCAGGGCCACCATGGTGTAGGCAGTGTATTGAGCATCCTTTTTCTGTTTTATGCAAATGAATAGTGATCTCTGGCTAATTCAAACATTCTGAAGTAGATTTTACAGAGATTACATCCTATTGAGGCTTATTTTCACTTGTAATTACCATTTTTGGGAAAAATGATATGAGGTACATGCTATTGGGAGCTCGACCAGCAGATGTAGCCCAGTAGGGGTGAACTGCTTTATTAAATTTGCTGAGTAATGTGTTATGTGATGTTTTAATATTTACTACTGTACAATGATAAACAGTTAAAATGCATACTTAATCCTTAGACAGAAATCTGTGTAACTATGCTAAAACCATTTCTTTCACCTGCAAACTTCAGAGAACCTTATGCACACATTTTAATTACTGTTTGGATACTTAGCACAACAAAAATAATACATTCCATTCAAATCAAAGATTCACATTTTTTGTGTAGAGATCAATGGGCCGTAGTTTGAAAATGGATGAATTGTGGTCCATAATATCTTGAAGGTTGGGGCCTTCCGTGGGAGACTGTTGTCTTGTTGGAAAGTATTAGTTTGTTGATTTAGGTTCTGGTGGCTTCCTTCGGGTAGTGGCTTGAAATTTTTTGGAGTGGTGGCATGGGAAAATATTGGAGGTTGGGGCATCCAATAGGTAGTGGCTTGTAGCAGGTAGTCACCTATATAGTTGAGGGAGGAGTCTCTTCCAGTAGGTGGTGGCATGCAAAATTTAGGAAATGGTGACATCTACCAAGTAGTGGCCTGAAGCGAGTCGTTTTTTGCATGCATCACAAGTTGGGCCTTGCACACTAGTTTTGGGTTGTGATATGATGTAAAAGAAGGTTTGAGATAAGAAGAAACAAAGAAAAGTAAATGGTGGTTTTTATCCTAGAAGGGTTTCCACCTTATATTTGGTGTTCTTATGTGCTTATGTGTTGATGGTTTCTCTTATGTTTATTTTCTCTGATGTTCTATATTATGCTTATGATATGTGAATGTCATATCTATGAATACTTTATATTGTTTAATTAATGAATGATCAATTAATTGTGAAATAAAGGTAAAAATAAAGTAATATGATCCATTGTGCACAATACTAATTCACCCTCTCCTCTTAGTATTTTCAAGCTACCAACACTCCGAAATCGTACTAATTAATTATTATAATCAAATAAATGTTATAAAATATAGCTATATATTTATTATAGGGAGCGTTGTGGCCTATTTTAAATTTCCTATATGTTGTATATATGAATTTATGTATTTCAAAGAAAAAAAAATACATACATGTATAAAATAAAAGATTAGAAGAAGAAGTAATAAGTGGTGATTGGAGTTAATGTGTCAGACAATGGGACCACGTTTGGCACATTGAGTTAAAATATGAGCAAGTGACATCATGGATACCACCAATTGAAAAACACATTCTGCAATGAAGCATGAGCGGGACCACAAAGTGATCGTAGGTTAACTAGCAGGGTGCCTTCGCTGGAATCTTTGACTCTCGCCAGTTAACCGAAATGAGTGCCCTAGATTAATTGCGGGGGAAAATCTCTGTGATATATCCCATAATATAGAGTCCCCCCACAGTGACGACAATCAATGGGCCCCACGATGCCATCAAGTGAACCAACTGTGTCTTCCACGTCACCCTCTACATCACTTCCAACTGTCTTTTCAAACATTCCACCATTCACTACATTTCCTTATGATTTCTCCTGCCCACTCATTTCCTCCGCTTATAAAAGAGATTTTTTTCCTCATTGTGTCCATGTATATCTCCCTAACATTTAAAGCTCTCAAATTTTGATACCAAATTCCAATTTAGCAACTAGTTAGCGATCACCTCGACGGAACCAGGTAACCCGTGAAATGGTTCTTGAAAGTTGTCCAAAATGTTATAGAAATCTATTATTGTTGGGTCTTCCACTCATGTCACATTAATCGATAAATAAAAATACATTTTAGATAGTGTATTCATAGTATACCACCCTCTTTTTTATCATCATGTCGTTCTAAACCATGAAAAGTCCCTAATTTACTCTACTTTGATTAAGTCTGGAGTCTTGTCAGTGTTTGTTCCACATACCTACCTATTTCTAGAGTTTATCCATTGGTTGGTTTCTTCCATGTACCCTCAAAATTTCTTTCTCATGAACCAATTGGGGGGAAATATCTTCCAGGTGTCATATTAGTTGATAAGGCAATCATTTTGTTACCACTCTGTAGAGTCATACGTGAGTTTTACTGATGAATCCCTCTCTACATATTTTCAAGAATTTTCAGGGCCTGGGTTTACCAAAATTGTATTTTATCTAATGCGTGAAAATGAAAATTTATACTTGGAGTCAGACAGATTTCCTTTAAGTTCCTTTGCTAAATATGTCCAACCAATTCTCAAAATTTTGGCCAGAATCCTAGGGAGAGAAGATGTTATGGTGGCAGATAATTCATTCTAGGAATGTTTTATTTTACTATGAAGCTTGGAGTAGTTTTGGATATTCCAACTTATCGGTAGAGTGCTATCAATAATAATTTATGATTTTATCAATCACTGGCAGTTTTAGGTTTCCTTATGTCGTCACCTATTTGTTTCTTTACAAAAATGTGGATAGATTTACTCAGTTGGGGTTGCCTATTCTGGATGTGAATAAAAACAAATATTCAGTGGTATTTTGGACAGACCTAGTGAGAAAGGAGGTGGGAAATGAATCTCTGTTTGAATTTAGCTCCTCTTTCCTTCCTATTTTATATTCAATTTTAAATAGAGTGTTTGCACCAAGGTTATTTCATGAAGCTGAGTCCTTCTTGAAATTAAGTAAAGATGTGAGATATGGAGATTGGTTTTCTCATGAATAATATAATGAAATTATATTATTTGTTGCTGATATAGACCCTTTTAAATTACCCGTATTTTTTCCCATGAAATTTTTTTCCTTGGAGTTCATCAGGCAAGGTCTTAATGTTGACCAAGTCCATTTTGTACCAGTAAAGAAAGGTCATTTTTTTAAACTACCAGGCACAATAAGTCCATTCATTGTATACACCAGGCAGGCCCTGGAAGCAGCTCACAAAATGCTGACTAACATGCATTTGTCATTGGAGGGGAAATGGGCATATGACCCATACCATGTGATTTGAAACCGCAAAGTGGAGAATGGCTATTCTCCATTTTTCATGAATCAAGGCCAAAAATGGAGAAGATGGAAAATGGAGGAAATATTTCTACATCTATACAAATGGAGGTGGAAACCCCTCATCCTACTGAGAATGGGCTTAGAACAGGAAGAGGGAAATTAATTGATTAGGAGAGTGATGCAGAAAATGAAGCTAAGAAGGAAAAGACCATGGAGGAGGGCAGCTCTTTAGGTGTGCATGCATACTCTTTGAAATTGGGAGATATATCTTGTACTCCTTCATATCCTCTTCCACGGGGTACAACTCATAATTCTTTGTCAGGTATTAAGTAGATATTCACACAAATTTAATAAATAAACAAAAAGATAAGAGAAAACATTGAGTCTTAGTCTGAGGCTGAAATTTCCCTTGATAAAACCAAATTATTGACAGTCATGGATTAGAAAAAGATAAACTAAGGATATATTTCTCTCATCCTTTAGCCATTAATGTGACTTCTACTACCTCTTTCAAAATTGTTATCTTAACAGTGGATGCTAATAAAATTCCTCTTCCTAATAATATTAACTTGCATATGCAAATAGGGAAATTAATATTTAATGATTTGAATATTACTACTTTAGCTGGTGCTAAAGATGAAAACATGTTGAGTAAAGTTCCAAATAGTTGAAGTTGGGAAAAACTGACTCAAGGTCTTATTCCACATAGAATGAGGAATTGAAGAAAATAATTGTTAAATTTGGTGTTGATCCTGAAGACAGATAAACAATTTAGAAACTGTTGCAGTTTGTTGAATCTGAAAATTAGAGTTTGAAGATAAATCTTAAGCTTCCAACATGTGAGCATCATATGGCTATTGAAGTAGCCCAAGTGGAGATAGAAAAAAAGAAATTTTTACAAGATATGTTGGTCAAATACGATGAAATAGCTAAGTTGAAAGAGATAGTTGAAATGCTACAGAGAAAGATAGATGCTCATGTTTTTATAGTGGTTATTCCATCAAATTTAGAAGACCCTGCTACCCAATTAACTTAAGTCTCAACTGAGTCAAGATTTGTAGAAATTGATTTAAAGAAAACTAAGAGGGACTTGGAAGGTTCTTATAAAGTAGTCAAGGTTACAGAGAATTAGTTACACATTACCAAGGATAATGCAGAAAAGTATAGGAAAGAATGTCAGGATGCCCATCAGGAGATAAAAGAGCTGAAAAAGAAAGTGAAGGGAAATATGTCCCTTATACAAGCCATGGAGATTATTTTAAATGACATCATTGATGTTTTTAAGAATATATGGGATGTAGTGATTATTGTTGCAGATGAAAAGAGTATTGTGAGACTCCTGGAAAATTTTATTGTTGCAAATAAAGAGAAATTGCAAAATGGGGCGTCATATGTCAATAGGTTGATTGATTTTTATTAATTCCAAAACTGCACAAGAAATGAAGGATTTTGAAATTGAGGACAAGGCTCAATGTGTGTTGGAGTTTTACAAGATGGTCATGAAGAATTAATACAGGAAGATTACAGAGAAAAAGCTAAATTAATTCAAAGAAGCAGTGGTAAGATTTAATGTGTTATTTGATCAAAATAACCAGGCCTAGTTTGCCCTCATGCTGGGATCACCAAGGAAATCATCTCCCTTGGGAGATATATGAAATATTGTTGGTAGAGGCAAAGAGTAAAATTATAAATACATAATAAAGGAATGCTATCCTAAAATGAGCCACTATTGTGAATTATTTTCATAAAGACTTTCAGTCATTATGGATGATGAAAACCTTGTTTTCAGAAAGACCCTCATATTCCATGATCATAGATTTCAGAATTGATCATATCAATCTTGTTAATTGTTCCATCTCGAATGTAGACTTATGGAGAAAATACAAGGAATGGATGTCTCTGCAAGCTAATGATGCTGATGCAAGAACTTCTTCCTTCTAGGATCCCATATCGTTGTCACCTCATGATAAAATGTTACTATATATTTACTTTACTGCAAAAGTTTTAGTTTTCTACTTTTTATTGTAATGATTGAAGAAAATAGTTTGAGAAGTTGACAGATCCATAACTTTCCATTTTTTAATAATGTATTTAATCATTTTTCAAGAGAGAAATTGGGTTTTAGACTTTGGACCTCAGAATTTTTGGCAATTTTGTACTTTGTCTTTATGAGATTAATACAAATTTTTAGAGAATTTTCTAGCAATTGATGAATATGTTGAGGTATTCTTGTTCCATTTGATGTATATCTCTTCTTTTGAAATAAAGTAATGAAGTTGCTGGTGTCGATTTTACATCTGTGAGTTAGATTAAATTTCCTTAATAATGTGCTCCTTTATTCCGAAATCATTTCTTGCAACCATTTCCTTCTAAAACCAGAGATAATAGTTTTTGTGATTTACAACATATTGCTAATGTATTTTCACTATTGTTTCATCTTCTCCTATTCATGTACATTTATCATTCAAATGCAATTTTAAGAGTTGTTTTATCTGTAAAGGTCAAAGGGTTTAAGATATAATTCTTGGGTTACAATATGAAGGGACAACTGATAATTTTATTTTCATGTGACATTAAATGTCTTGGGCACTAATCTCCTTAGAGCCAGAGATTCTCTCCCAAGGAACAACATTTTTTGGCGTCGTTTAAGGGGAATAGAAATACAAAGTTATTTTTTCCCTAGGTTCTTATTTCAGAAATCATTTATTTTATTGGTGAAAAGATAAAGCATTTTGGATGTGTTTTTCATCAACATAGACCTAGCTTCCAGAAGACCACACACAAGGTCAGATAACGTACAGCAGAAGTTTCCAATATTATCTCACCCAGATAAACTAGTATAAAGAAGTGTTTGGGAAGCCAAATACATAATTACTCATAGTACTAACCTCTATGCTCCAGGTACCAGTTGTAATATATAAACTCTAGTTTTCCATTCAAAAGAAGTAGTCAGAAACCTTTCATTCTTGGAAGAAGGACCCGTGTCCTCTCATTCAGTTTTTCCTTAATCTACTTTGGTAGAAAAATAATTTGAGCCATTTGTTTTTCATTCCATGACTTTCAAGAAGTTTTAGCACTTTTTTTTGTAACTTCACAAAAGTCTGTCTCTGCAATAAGTCAACATATCCCTATATCAATATTTCCCCCTCAACCATTTGTTTTTCAGGAGGGAATTAATAAAAACCCCAATATGGTTATTTCTGATTTTATTCTGAATAAATATGCTCCATTAAATTTGGCCCAGCTGATGAATGCAGTGCCACAAGACTACCTTAAGTTGTTGCCTCGTTTCACAGGGGAAGATGATATCTCAGTAGAGAAACACATTTCTTATTTTTGTGCCTTTGTAGAGAATTTGTATGTTGTGTATCTTGATGTTGTTTTAATGTTATTTGTGCAATACTTACATGGAGAGGTTATATAGTGGTTCAAGACACTTCAGGACAATTCAATTAATAATTGGGAAGAAATGGAGAACTGTTTCACTCAGATATGGGGTGAAAAGAAATATCATGGATATTTCTTAACTAAATTCAATGTTATTAAAAGAAAACAAGAGGAAATTGTCACTAATTTTATTAAAAGGTTTAATAAATCATATAATAGCCTTCCAGCATAAATAAAACTCCCACCAACTGGAGCAATGGTTGTTTTTCCTGGAGCTTTTGAATCAGACTTTGGTTTCACGCTAAGGGAGAGGAGGTCTCCCACATTAGATAAAATTCAAACAGATGCCTTGGAGAATGAGGCAAATTTGACTGCAGCAGGAAACACCAAAGGAAAGAAATAGACACAAGATAAAGGAAAAGGAAAGGAAGAAATTTCTCATGACCAAACATTGGAAGATATTAATAAACTCATAAAAAAACTATCAAATAAATTAGTAAAGCTAGAACTAGAGAATAAAAACCCTCCCAAAAAAGGGCAACAAGCCCAAAATCAAAATTTCAATCCACAGCTTAGAAAAAAACCGTTACAAAACCTGCAAAGGGAAAAGAATGATCAAGATGTGATCCAACCTCCTCTGTATATATAAGATGGAAACGAGGAGGCATAAGAAGAAAGTGCAAAGGAGAAATACAACCAAATATCAACATTATATGCAGGTGAAGTAGAAGATGATGATAATGAGAAAATCAATGTTGAAGCAGAAGAATCCTTGACTGAAAAATAAATTGAGAAATACTGTAACTAATTTACTGATCATATGCAGGCTAAATTACACAAAAAATATGATCTAAGATCATGAAAAGATCTAGATCGTTGAATAATGATGAGGTATCAGATCATCCAATACCTCAACAAATGGCAACTCCACAACAACCATCAAAACAACTTGACAGAGGGAATCAAAAAATTGGTTCAGTAACAAAAACTACTTTTCAATAAGGGGAGAGTTCACAAAAGAAGTAAAAATATGAGCATTTAAACAAAATTATTGTTTCATCTGAACAAATTTCACATTTGAATAAGAAAAATGAAGATCTTGAGAAAACCAAGTAATCCTTTTAATTTTAAAAAAGAATTGGAGAATATAAAGATACTAATCCCCTTCACTGAGCTGCTTAAGACTCCAATGTATTAAAAATTGTTTTCATATTAATCTTTCTCAAGGTGACAATGTGGCAAACAGTGTGAATTTTCAAGAAGATAGACCAATAGTGATGTTTTTTCCTCACGTGGAAGAGGTGGATTCATATACTCCTTTTTACATTTCTTTATTGGTGCATTCTTTCATGTTACACAATTGCATGTTGGATTTGGGAGATTCTCTCAATTTAATGCCATTATCTGTAATGAAGAACTTGAATTTAAAAATCACCAAACCTTATAAGGATCTTTACTCATCTGATTTGAAAAAGGTTAAGTGTGTAGGGTTTATTAAAGATATGGTTGTTTCATTAGCTCAAATTCTAGTCAGTAGCCTTGTGATGGGTGTGGTGGTGGCAGATATCCCAACTCATTTTGGGATGCTTCTTTTCAAAATCTTAGGGAGCTAAATTGGGAGGAAATTTTGTTGGGTGTGGAGCCTGATTATCGTGTTTACTTTGTATCACAGCATTGGACCCCTATACCTTAAATGGTGCGGAAATGCCACCCGTAAATTAATCGCTGCCATGGGGGGTCCAGGGGGGGCGGCAACGACTTTATGGAGCCCCCCCCCCCCCGGCGAGGCATTTTGGGGGCAACGCCCCCGAAGCTAAAAAAAAACGTAAAATTTCCTTGTAAAAGTATAGTAATTTCTAGTCAATCTGGGCCGTTCATTAGGCAAATGATCTAACGGTAGAAGTTATGTTTATTTTAGGGTTTTTTTCCCTAGAAGGCAACCCCTCGCTTTTATGAGGGTACTGTATTGCGGCTGTGTATCGTATGTGTATTCTCGGAGCGAGAAACAGAGAGGGAGACTGTGAGAGAGAACAAAGGATATTACAGCAGATCTGTTGTAGGTTGTCTCTCTTCATTTTGCTGGATAATAGAAAGGAAGGACTGGCTGTTTGGGGTGGACGTAGCCCAAACTGGGTTAACCATGTATATATGTGTCTCTCTGGTTTTATGTGTTTTGTGTGCTTGTATTTTTTACATATTTTCTGTGTTGCATTGCTCTGCAATATATAATTTTCTAACAACTGGTATCAGAGCCGAAGGTATATTTCGCTAATAAACTTGTAGGAAAGAAGGGTTCCTGGTTCGAGTGGGAGCAATGGTGGAAGATGGTAAGTTTAGGGTCGAGAAATTTAATAGCCAAAACTTCCCACTATGGAAGATGCAGATGGAAGATTATCTGTATTAGAAATATCTGTACCTACTGTTGAGCAGAAAAACAAAGAAGCCGATGGCCATGACAGACGCGGAATGGAACATTCTCAATAGAAAGGCACTCAGAACAGTAAGGTTGTGCCTTGCGGCATTAGTCGCCTTCAATATTTCGAAGGAAACAACAACAAAGGGTTTGATTTAGACGTTGACAAAACTATATGAAAAACACTCGGCCTCAATCAAGGTATTTCTTATGAAATGATTATTTAATATGAAGATGTCGGAAGGTGGATCTGTTGCAGACCATTTAAATGATTTTAATACAGTTACCAGTCAGCTAAGTTCTGTAGGGGTAAACTTTGATGATGAAGTTAGGGTTCTTTTGTTTCTGTGCTCATTGCCAGAAATCTGGAATGGTTTAGTTATGGCCATTAGTAACTCTGTCTCTGGATCTATTACTTTAAAGTTTTATGATGTTGTCGGTGCTATCCTTAGTGAGGAAATGCGACAGAAAAGCTCTGGTGAGACATCGAGTAATGCTTTGAGTGCAAAGTCTAGGGGAAGGAGAATGGAAAGAGGAAAGAGCTCAGGATATCGCAGTAAATCAAGAAAAGTCAGATCCAAGTCTAGATCATGGATAGTGTGCTGGAAATGCGGAAAGAAAGGACACCTAAAGAAAGACTATAGATCTCGAAAGGGGAAAGAAGCAGATGAACAACAAGAAAACAATCATGAAGCAATTGTGATAGGTGATGTGTTACAAGATGCTTTGATTCTTTATTTTTAAAATGTTACTGATTCTTGGGTTGTAGATTCAGGGGCCTCATTCCATGCCACACCTGATAAGAAATATTTTCATGACTATGTTCAAGAATATTTTGGACAAGTCCGTTTGGGTGATGATAAACCTTGTAAAATTGTTGGAATGGGTAAGGTTCTTGTAAAGCAGCAGAATGGAAACCAATGGCTATTAAAGGAGGTAAGGCATGTTCCAGATCTAAAGAAAAATCTGATTTCAACAGGGCAGTTAGGTGGTGAAGGTTGTGTTACAACTTTCATAGATAAAGCTTGGAAGGTCACCAAAGGAGCCCTGGTAATAGCAAAAGGGGAAAAGGTTGGTACATTGTATTTATGCAATGGTATTTCTAACTCTGTTAATGTTTTAACCCAAGATGGATACAACATTAACGGCATCTCGACTCAAGACTGAGATGAGTGAAGATAAAATTCTTCACTCAAGAAATTGTGCTAGGTTTGAAAAATGTTGATTTGGATTTTAATGAAAATTGTGTGGAAAATAGAAAGACGATTTCTCGGTTCAGGAAAAGAAAAGAAAGAGCGAAAATTAAGAGCATGCTGTACGGATGTATGGACTACCGAGTGTCTGTCTCTCAGTGGCTCTCGCTATTATTTTACGTTTATTGATGATGCAACTAGAAAAACTGGATTTATTGTATTCAGAATAAATCTGATGTATTTGATACTTTCAAGAAATGGAAAGCTTTGGTTGAGATTGAGACAGGAAAGAAGTTGAAGTGTCTCAGATCAGACAATGGAGGTGAATATTGCGGCAAAGAGTTTGATAGGTACTGTTCAGAGCATGGAATTCGTAGAGAGAAGACAGTTCCAAGAACACCACAAGAAAATGGTGTGTCAGAAAGGATGAAAAAAACAATCATGGAGCGTGCAAGGTGCATGAGATTGCATGCAAGATTGCCTTTACAATTTTGGGCAGATTCTGTAGATACTGTTGTTTATCTAATAAACAGAGGGCCTTCAAGTTCCTTGGATGGTGGTATTCCAGAGGAAGCATGGACAGGTAAAAAGGTAAACTATTCTTTTTTAAAGCCTTTTGGTTGTGAGGCCTTTGTCCATATTAATAAAGAAAATAGAACAAAGCTTGAGGCAAAATCAAAGAAATGTACCTTTATTGAATATGGTGTTAATGATTTTGGTTATCGCTTATATGATTATGAAAATCACAAAATCATTAGGAGCAGAGATGTAATATTCAATGAAAAGGTCTTGTATAAGAATCAGTTGCAGGAAAAGAAACAGGAAAATGAAAGAAAGAAATACACAGTTCTTGATGAGATAACTGAAAAAGTAAAGGTGCCTGAAAATAATAATAATCAACAACCACAGCAGCAACAACTACCACAATAGCAACAAGCACGCCAAACTCCTGAACGATACTCTCCTTCACTATATTATTTATTGCTGACTGATTCTGGTGAACCCGAATGTTATGAAGAAGAAATGCAGGTTTAAAGCAGGAAGAAGTGGGAGCTAGCCATGGAAGAAGAGATGGACCTCTTAATGCATAACCAGACTTGGGACTTAGTCAGGTTGTCTGCAGGTAAAACTACATTGCAGAATAAATGGGTTTACAGGTTGAAGGTAGAAGATGGAGGAAAACAGAGGTACAAAGCTAGACTTGTGGTGAAGGGGTTTGCACAGAAGAAAGGTATTGATTTTGATGAAATATTTTCTCCTTTTGTTAAAATGAATTCAATCAGAACTATTTTAAGTCTTGTAGCAGCGGAAGATTTAGATCTTGAACAGTTAGATGTAAAGACAGAATTTCTCCATGGAGATTTGGAGGAAGAGATATACATGCAGCAACCAGAAGGATATGAGGTGAAAGGGGAATAAAAATTGGTATGCAGGTTAAAGAAGAGCTTGTATGGCTTAAAACAGGCTCCAAGGTAGTGGTATCTAAAATTTGATAAGTTTATGTCTGAACAAGGTTATAATAGATCTCACTCTAATCATTGTGTTTATATAAAAAGGCAAAATGATGGTAGCTATATTATATTATTATTGTATGTAGATGACATGCTTGTTGCAAGCTCTAACATGCAGGAAATAAATGTGCTCAAAAGAAGATTGGAAAATTCATTTGCAATGAAGGATTTTGGAGCTGCAAAACAAATCCTTGGTATGAGGATAACTAGAGACAGGAAAAATCGCAAATTAACATTGTCTCAGAATGAGTACATAGAAAAGGTGTTGAAAAGATTTAATATGCCGAATGAAAAACCAGTTAGTACACCTTTTGCTAGCCATTTCAAAATTAGTAAGGAGATGTGCCCCAAGACCCACGAAGAAATTGAATATATGTCTAAAGTTCCATATGCATCAGCATTTGGAAGCTTAATGTATGCAATGGTCTGCACAAGGCCTGATATTGCACATGCAGTGGGAGTTGTAAGTAGGTACATGAAAAATCTAGGAAAATAACATTGGATGGCAGTAAAATGGATTCTGAGATATTTGAGAGGTACAACAAATCAAGTATTATTGTTTGGTGGTTTAAACATTGCTCTAAACGAATATGTTGATGCAGATATGGTAGGTGACAAAGATAACAGGAGGAGCACTACAGGATATGTATTTATTGTAGGTAGAACAACTATCAGTTGGGTTTCAAAAATCCAGAGTGTTGTTGCACTTTGAACAATAGAAGCAGAATATATTTATTTGCCCTACGGAAATTTCAATGAAAATGATTTGGTTACAAAGGTTTATGGATGAATTGGGTAAGAAGCATGATATGGGCATGTTATACAATGATAGCCAAAGTGCCATTCATCTTGCAAAGAACTTAGCATTTCATTCTAGGACTAAACACATACATCTCAAGTACCATTTCATACGGTCATTATTGGAAGATGGAGAGTTGAAGCTGGAAAAGATACGCACTAGCAAGAATCCTACAGATATGCTAAAAAAATTTGTAACCAGGGAGAAACTGAGAATGTGCTCAGTTTCAATTGGTCTTCAAGGATGACGATGAAGATGAGAAAAATCCAGGTCCAAAGAGGAGTCATTGTCCAGCAAATGAAGCAACGGTGGAGTTGCTACAATCAGTCTCCAAGTGGGAGATTGTTGGGTGTGGAGTCTGATTATCTTGTTTACTTTGTATCACAGCATTGGACCCCTATACCTTAAATGGGGTGGCAACGCCGCTCGTAAATTAATCGCTACCATGGGGGGTCCAGGGGGGGCGGCAGCGACTTTATGGATCCCCCCCTTGGCGGGGGGTTTCGGGGGCAGCGTCCCCGAAGCTTAAAACATATGTAAAATTGCCTTGCAAAAGTATAGTAATTTCTAGTCAATATGGGCCGTTCATTAGGCAAATGATCTGACGGTAGAAGTTATTTTTAGTTTAGGGTTTTTTTCCCTAGAAGGAAACCCCTCGCTTTTATAAGGGTATTGTATTGCGGTTGTGTATCGTATGTGTATTCTCAGAGTGAGAAACAGAGAGGGAGACTGTGAGAGAGAACAGAGGATATTACAACGGATCTACTGTAGGTTGTGTCTCTTCATTTTGCTGGATAATAGAAAGGAAGGACTGGTTGTTCGGGGTGGACGTAGCCCAAATTGGGTGAACCACGTATATCTATGTCTCTCTAGTTTTATGTGTTTTGTGTGCTTGTATTTTCCTCATTTTTTATGTGTTGCATTGCTCTGTAATATATAATTTTCTAACAGATTTGAGGTTTTATTTTATTTATGCCATAATATGAGTTTTTGGGGGAGAAGAGAGAAGATTATATAGATAAACTAGGTTTGTAAAAACTATTACTGAGGAGAATGACAGTAATTCTCCTGTGTACAGCCAGGAAAAGGATGATTTTTCTTGTTTTATGTTGCAGTAAGTTGCATAAATTACTGAAGATACTCAGGTTCAGCTCCCTTCAGGAGTTAAGAATAAAGAGTTGATAGAAAATGGAGCCTAGAAAAATTATTTTGATGGTGCTTGTTCGAATGATGGTACTGTAGCAGGTATTCTTTTAATCACTCGAAAGGGTCATTTAATGTCATTTTCATATAAATTGGAATTTGATTCTAGAAACAATATCTTAGAATATGAATCTGTGATTCTTGGGTTGAAAAAGACCAAACAATTAGGAGTACAAAATATCTTTGTTTTTAGAGATTTTGAACTAGTGGTCAAACAGATTAAAAAGCATTGTCAAGTAAGACATCTAAGATTAACAACTTACCGGATTGAAGTGTGGGATTTAGTGGAGAATTTATTTCTTATATTTAATATAAAATTTGTCCCTAGGGAAGGGAACAGGTTGGCATATTCTCTAGTAGTTGCAACCAGCACTTTTAAACCCCCTCTAAATCCAAGGCTGAGATATGAAGTAGAAATCAGACATGGGCCTTCAATTCCCAATAATGTGAAAAATTTATAGGTTTTAGAATATGAAGAACATATTAAGGAGTTTTTGGATATGATAGGGAAATTATACAATTTAGAAATTGACCAAGATGAAGACGTTGGAAAGCAGCAAGAGGGAGAAGTTCCTTTCAAAGATTCAATTGGTAATCAAAAAATTCTACAACTCAAATATAATGTAATACCAAAAGGATTGGTACCTCTGGAAAAATTATTTAATGTTAATGATGTTGCTAAGAATCCAAAGAGATCAAACCTTGAAGAGGACTTAAATTTTTTTAATTTGGGTATTGATCAACAAACCAAGATGGTGAGATTATTTAAAGGTGTGCCTGAAAATTTTAAACAGAGATATATAAGCCTCTTTAAGAAATTTGTTGATATTTTTGCATGGTCATATGAAGACTTGAGGACATATGATACTAATAACATCTAGCACAAAATCCCTTTGAAGCCAGGAGTCAAAGCTTTTAAACAAAAGCAAAGGCAGATCAATCCCTTGTTGTTGCCTTCAATTGAGAAAGAAGTTAAGAAATTATTAGAGGCTAAAATAATTGTTCCTTTAAGGTATACTGATTGGGTGGAAAATATTGTACTAGTAAGGTAAAATAATGGTGAAATAAGGCTATGTCTGGATTTTAGGAATTTGAACATGACATAATCGAAGGATAATTATCCCTTGCCAAATATGGACCATATTTTACAAAAAGTAACAGGTTCATATAGATTCTCCATGATTGACGGTTTCTCTAGCTACAATCAAATTGCAGTAGAGAATGAGGAACAGAATAAAGCAACATTTACAACTCCTTTGGGCACGTTCATGTATGCCAAAATTCCTTTAGGGTTAATGAGTGCTGGCGCCACATTCCAAAGAGCTATGGATATAGCATTTCTAGGAGAAATGGATAATTTTGTGGTGATTTATCTAGATGATATAATTGTCTTTTCTAAATTAGATGAAGAACATTTGGAACATCTACAGTAGACATTTGAGAAGTGTAGGAGGTATGGTTTATCTTTAAACCCAAAGGAAACTCATTTTTCTTTGAAACAGGGAATGTTGTTGGGACATATTGTTTCAAAAGAAGGAGTGAAGATAGACCCTACGAGAGTGGAAGTAATAAGTAAGGTAACTTTGCCAAGAATTAAGAAATATATTTAGAGTTTTCTCGGGAGAATTAACTTCCTCGGGAGGTTTGTTCCAAATTATGCTAAAATTTTCAAAGAAATCATTGATATGATGAAGCAAGGGGCATAAGTTAAGTGGAATGCATTTGCATGGGATTCCTTTTCAAGAATTAATGTGGCTTTGCAAGAACCTTTGATGTTGATCAATCCTAATTATGAAAAGCCTTTTAAGATTTTTTGTTTTGCTTCTGACTGTACTATTGCACATGTACTTTTGCAGAAGAATGAGGAGCAGAGATAACAACCTGTAGCTCTTTTCAGTAAAGTGTTGAGGGATGCAAAACAAAAAATTAATATTTTGGAAAAACAGGCTTATGCCTTGATTAAAGCCCTCAACGCTTTTAGATTTTATATTCTTTAGTCCCAGGTGGTTACATATGTGCCAAATAATGTTGTTAAGGATGTTTTTGTTTAGAGTGATTTAGAAGGTAAAAGAGGTAAGTGGATAGCCATGATACAAGAATATGATTTAGAAATTAAACCAACAAAACTAATAAAGGGTCAAGGTTTGGCTAAAATATGAGAGAAACAAATTTTCAAGCTTTGGGGATTAATATGTTAGCTGAAGTTGAAGAGAAAGAAGATTTTGGAAAAAATAAGAAGTCTGAATCAGGTGATAAAATTCATTATAAATTCTTGTGTTATGAATGGTACAAAGATAGTGTGCATTACTTGTGTTTTCTTTGTTTTCCTACTACCATGAACAAAAAAAAATACAGGGCTCTGAAAAGTAAAAGATCAGAAGTATGTGATTGTGGATGGAACGTTATATTGGAGAGATCCAAAGGGTATCTTGATGCTTTTTTTGATAGAGGGAGAATTTGTTGAAATAATCAAGGAATACCATGATAGCCTATGTGGATGTCATTATAGTTGGAAGATTACAGTTCATAAAATTTTGAAAGCTGGTTTCTACTAGCCTTCTTTATTTTCAGATTTTTTTAAGTTAGTGATGAATTTCCAAAAATGGCAAAAATTTTCTGAGAAGAAGAAGTTGGCATCACTTCCTTTAATTCTTGTTTTCATAGAAGAGACTTTCACGCAATGGGTACTATATTTTTTTGGACAAATTAACCCTCCATCTAGTTGTCAATGCAGGTGGATTTTGACAAGGACAAATTATTTTACAAAGTGGGTTGAAGCAGTGCCAAAAAAAAGGAAAATGAATTGGTGGTGATGAAATTTATAGAAGAAAATATTTTCATTAGGTTTGGTTGTCCAAAGAAGTTCGTAATTGATAATGACCAAGTTTTTAAATCTGCTACATTAATTTATTTTTTCCAGAAATATAATGGTATCTTATCACACTCAACGGCTTACCATCCTCAAGGGAATGGGTTAGTAGAATCTTCACATAAGACATTGGTAAGGATTTTGAAGAAGATAATAGTAGAGAATAAGAAATATTGGGATTCAAAATTGATGTTTTCTCTCTAGACAAGTCGAGTAACTACCAGAAGATCAATTGGTAAGTCACCATTTGAGTTGGTGTATGGTACTGAAGCATTGTTCCCTAGGTAGTTGATAAAGCCTCTGGTAGCATTGATTGAAGATGTCCAGGAAGAACCAAGTCCTATAATCAGAATAATGAATGTGTTTGTGGAGTTGAATGAAACTAGAGATAAGTTCAGAGAAAATATAATCAGCTATCAAGAGAATATGAAAACATTTTTTGATAGAAAAGTCAAAGATGTTCTTTTCGAGCCAGGTGATCTTGTTTTAAGATGGGATGTCAGAAGGGTAGATAAAGGTAAGCATGGGAATTTTGACCCTCTTTGGTATGGTCCTTTCAAGATTTCTCAATCCAGAACCAATAATATTTTTGTATTGGAAAATTCGGATGGTGAAATGTTGCCATACCGGTGAATGGGTAGTATCTGAAGCATTATTTCTAGCATTGAAGTTTTTTTTCATCATTTTACATATCATTTTGATCATTGTACTAGGTTGGTGAGTAACTCATTGCAATGTGTAAGTCATCTTTTGACTCCATGCCCAAGGGGAAGGAACCGATCTATGGTTCTTAGTGTTCTTTTTCAAAAAGAACTATCCCTAGGTGGAGCCAAATGTTTTGGCCTATTTGAAATTTCCTATATGTTGTATATATGAATTTATGTATTTCAAATAAATTTAAAAAAATATATATCTATATACATGTATAAAATAAAAAATTATAAGAAGAAGTACTAAGCAGTGATTGGAGTTAATGTGCTAGACAGTGGGACCACATTTGGCGCATTGAGTTAAAAGACGAGAAAGTGACATCATGGATACCTCCAATACAAAAATCCATCCTACGATGAAGCGTGAGCGAGAGCACAAAGTGATCGGAGCTTAACTGGTGGGGTGCCTCTGTTGGAATCTTTAACCCTCGCCAGTTAGCCAGAATGAGTGGCCCAGATCAACTGTAGGGGCACAACTCTTTGATTAATCCAGTACTATGGAGTCCCCCCATAGTGGCGACAAATTACAAGCCCCACGATGACAACAAGCGAGCCAACTGTGTCTCCCACGTCGCACTCCACATCACTTCCAACCGTATTGTCAATCACTCCACCATTCATTAAATTTCCATATGATTTATCACACCCATTCATTTCCTCCACCTATAAAAGATATGTTTTTCCTCATTGTGTCCATGTCTGCCTCGCGAATAGCTAAATCTCTCCAATTTTTTGTACCTGCCTCCAAGTAACCAACCAGTCAGCAGTCACCTCGACAAAAACACGTAACCCATTCAACTGTTCTTGAAATTTTCCAAAATGTTAAAGAAAGTTGTTATTGCAGGGTCTGCCACTCATATCCCATTAATGGATAAAGAAACAGAAATTGTAGATATTGTATTCACAGTATACCACCCTTTGTTTTATCTTCATGTCAACCTAAACCAAGTAAAGTCCCCAATTTAATCTACTTTTATTAATTCTAGAGTCCCATCAGTGTTTGTTCCACAGACCTACCTGTTTCTAGAGTTTATTCATTGGTTGGTTTCTTCCATGTACCCTCAAAAGTGATTTTTCATGAACTAATTGGGGGGAAATATATTCTAGGTGTCAGTTTAGTTGTTAAGGCAATCATTTTGTTACCCCTCTCTAGAGTCATATGTGATTTTTACTAATGAATCCCTGTCTACATATTTTCAATAATTGTCAGGGCCTAGGTTTACCCAAATTGTATTCTATCTCATGACTGAGAAGGCAAAGTTCTCCTTGTAGTTAGTTAGTTTTCCTTTAATTTCCTTTGTTGAAGATGTATGACCAATTCTCCAAAGTTTAGCCAGAATCCTAGGGATAGAAGATGCTATGGCAGTAGATAAGTCAATTCTAGGAATGTTTCCTTTAATGATGAAACCTGGAGTATTTTTGGATATTCCCACTTATATGGATAGTGCTATCAATAATCACTTTATGAGTTTATCAATGAATCACAGTTTTAAATTTCCTTCTATGGTCACCTATTTGTTTCTTTACAATAATGTGGATAGGTTTACTCAGTTGGGGTTGAATATTGTTCATGTGAATAAAAACAAACAATCAATGGTATTTTGGACATGCCTGGTGAGAAAGTAGGTAGGAAAGGAAGATATGTTTGAATTTACCTCCTCTTTCCTTCCTATTTTATATTTTGTTTTAAATGGAGTGTTTTCACCAAGATTATTGCATAAAGCTTAGTCCTTTTTGAAATTAAGTAAAGATGTGATATATGGATTATTTTATGCTCATGAAGACTATACTGAAATTATATTATTTGGAGTTGATATAGATCCATTTAAATTACTTGTATTTTTTACCATGAGATTGTTTGCCTTGGATCTCATCAAGCAAGGTCTTAATGTTGTCAAGGTCCATTTTGTACCAGTAAAGAAAGGTCATTTGTTTAAACTACCTACGACAGTAAGGAAATTCATTGTAAACACCAAACAAACCTTAGAAGCACCTAACAAAATGTTGACTGACATGCATCTGCCATTACAGGGGAAATGGGCTTGTGACCCATACCATGTGATTTCAAACCGCAGAGTGGAGAATGGTTATTCTCCATTTTTTCATGAATCAAGAACAAAAATGGAGAAGCTAGCAAATGGAGAAAACATT
This sequence comes from Pinus albicaulis, assembly GCA_034641835.2. Lineage (NCBI taxonomy): Eukaryota > Viridiplantae > Streptophyta > Pinopsida > Pinales > Pinaceae > Pinus > Pinus albicaulis. The sequence goes on from CM076583.1 coordinate 376,612,997, forward strand.
TCAACATTTGTACGGATGGAGGTGGAAACCCCTCATCCCGCTAAGAAGGGGCTTAAAAGAGGAAGAGGGAAATTAAATTATTTGGAGCATGATGCAAAATGAAGCTAAGAAAGAAAAGACCATGGTGGACGACAACTCTTTAGTTGTGCCTGCATACTCTTTGCAATTGGGAGATATCTCTTGTACTCCTTCATCTCCTCTTCCAGAGGGTACAAGTCATGATTCTTTGTCAAGTATTAAGTGGGTGTTCACAAAAATTGAATAAGAAACAAAAAGATAAGAGAAAAAATTGAGTATTAGTCTAAGGCTCGAATTCCCCTTGAGCAAAGAAGATTATTGACAACCATGGACTTAGAAAAAGATCAATTGAGGATATATTTATCTCATCCTTCGGCCATGAATGTGACTTCTACTACCTATTTCAAAATTGTTAACTTAAAAGTGGATGCTCAGAAAATTCCTCTTCCTGATAATATTAACTTGCATATGCAAATAGGACAATTAATCTTTAATGATTTGAATAAGACTACTTAAATTGTTGCCAAAGCTAAAAACATCTTGAGTAAAGTGATCCAACAATTAAAGTTGGAAAAATATAATTCAAGAGCTTATTCCACACAGAATGAGGAATTGAAGAAAATAATTGTTAAAGTTGGTGTTGATCCTGAAGACAGATCAACAATTCAGAAAATATTGCAGCCTATTGAATCTCAAATTTAGAGTTTGAAGAAGAAGCTGAAGCTTCCAACAGGTGAGCATCCTATGAATATTGAAGTAGCCCAAGTGGAGACAGGGAATGAGCATTTTTTTCAAGCTCTACTTGCCAAAGATGAAGAAATAGCTAAGTTGAAAGAGATAGGCGAAATGTTACAAAGAAAGATAGATTCTCATGTTTGCGCAGTGGTTCTTCCATCAAATTCAGAAGACCTTGCTGCCCAATTAAATAAAGTCTCAATTGAGTTAAGATTGGAAAAACATTGTTTTAAGGAAAACTCAAAGGGGCTTTGAAGGTGCTTATAAAGTACTCAAGGTTACATAGAATTAGTTACATATGACAAAGGACAATGCATAAAATTATAGGGAGGACTGTCAAAATGCCTATCCGGAGATCAAAGAGCTGAAAGAGAATGTGAAGGGAAATATGTCCCCTATACAAGCCACAGATATTATCTGGAATGACATCATTGATGTTGTTAATAACATATGGGATTTACTGATTATTGTTGGGGAAGAAAAGAGTATTGTGAGAGACCTGGAAAATGTTATTGTTGAAAATAAAGAGAAATCGCAAAACAGGGCCTTGTATGCCAAGAGGTTGATTTATTTGATTAATTCCAAAACTCCACAAGAACTGAAGGATTTCGGAATTGAAGACAATACTTGATGTGTGATGGAATTTAATAATATTACCATGAATAATTCATACAGGAAGACTACAGAGAAAAAACTAGAGGAAGTCAAAGAAGCAGTGGTAAGATTTAATGTGTTAGTTGATAAAAGAACCAGGGTTGGTTTTCCATTGTGTTGGGATCAACAAGGAAATATTCTCCCTAGGGGGATATATGAAACATTGTTGGTAGAGGAAAATAGTAAAATTGGAAATGCATATGAAAATAATACTATCCTAAATGGAGCCACTATTGTGAATTATTTGCATAAATTCTTTCAGCTATTATGGATGATGAAAACCTTGTTTTTAGAAAGACCCTTATATTCTAGGATCATAGATTTCAGAATGGCTCATGTCAAGCTTGTTGATTGTTCCAGCTCGAATGTAGAGTTGTGGAGAAAATGCAAGGAATGGATTTCTCTGCAAGCTAATGATGTAGGAGCAACAACTTCTTCCATTCCAAGATATCATATTACTGCCACCTCATGGTCATATGTTACTTTATACTTACTTTAATGCAGAAGTTTTAATTTTCTACTTTTTATTGTAATGACCAAAGAGAAAATTTTGAGAAGTGGACAGTTCCATAACTGTCCATTTTGTAATAATGCAGTTAAAGCTTTTTCAGGATAGAAATGGGGTTCTAGACTTTGTAGCTTAGAATTTTTTGGCAATTTTTTACTTTTTCTTTATGAGATTAATAAATATTTTCAGAGAATTTTCCAGCAATTGATGAATGTGTTGTGTTCTTCCTATTCCATATTATGTATATCCCTTCTATTGGAATAAATTAATGAAGCTTCTGGTGTCTAGTTTATATTTTTGAGTTAGAGTAAATTACCTTAATAATGCACTCCTTTATTCTAAAATAATTTCTTGCAACCATTTTCTTCTAAAACCAAAGATATTAGTTTCTGTGATTTACAACATATTGTTAATGGTTTTCACTGTCCTTTCGTCTTCTCTTTTTCATGCACATTTATCATTTAAAGGCACTTTGAAGAGTTGTGCTATCTGTGCAGATTAAAGGGTTTAAGATATAATTATGGGGTTACAATATGAAGGGACAACAAATAATTTTATTTTCAAGTGACAGTAAATGTCTTGGGCACTGATCTCCTCACAGTGAGAGATTGTCTCCCAAGGAACAACGGGGCACGCCAAAGAAAGAAAAAAAAATGTGTTCAGTGGTGAATATAGAAGGATTGTGTTTTAACAAAAACATATTTCTACACTAATAAATATAAGTTTTTTTTGAGACTATGAAATGTTGGTCTTCATACAATTTAGGGCCAATGTTGTTTTTATTTCCGTTTCTTCCTAATTTGATAATTATAAATTATTTCTCTTAATCTAATATTTACATATTATTAGAGAGCCAACCTAACATATATGTAGATTAAGTCTTAAAGGTTAAAAATTATTATTATGTTTTCCATATTCTAACTCCCTCCTTTTAAATCATATGCGACAGTTCTTTGTTCTTTCATACAAAATAATGTGTTGTTATCTCAATGTATCATGAGTTATCTTACCACTACTGAAAAAGGTTGGCTATTTATATATTTATTGCAATACCTATTTTGACTTCCTTAAGCTATAATCAAGAACACTCGCTTGTTATATGGACATCTATTGATAATTTTATTCCTTGTACACTCACCTATTAGAGGATAATCTCGACTTATGGATGAGACCGATAGGATTATAATTATTTATTTTTAAGGTTCTTTAGAATTTATACTTAATTTTTACTAATATCTTACATATTGTGTGGGTTATGGCCTTAGTTTAGATTGTCTTGTATGCTACTTTTCATAGTGTTACAATTTTTCGCAATGTATTTGGTAATTATTCCCTATGCTCTAGAAGATTAATTAAGGAGTTTCAATAACCTAAACCCCAAGAATAGGAGATGCCTTGGTAATTTGCATTACTAACATTTTTTTACAGAGGGTGGTTTGGGAATGTCACAAGATGTCACTTGCAACAAGGTAATGTTTTTGAGCCATTCCTTTCAAGTGTGAATTCTAGGGTATTGTCAACTTTACAGATAGCTAGGAAATTACCAATGGCTTGCCACCTTACAAAACTATTTAAAAAGAAATCTTCTTTTTTAGGCAGTTAGCCATTGTTCGTCTACCTTTGTCTAAGAAACATAACTTTATATATGACATAAGACATGCACACATTGTTTCATAGCATTCAAAAGAGATGACTTGGATTCCAATGAACCAACAAAATCTGGCATATAGAGGGGATGCTTTTCTAAAATATAAAAATATGAGTAAATTTAGAATTGATATTAGTATTTAATTTCTCCAATTTTAAATATATGATTGTAATCTATACAAATAAATGATGTCAACTGGAAAATTGATTATTATAATTTATATATAGTTAATTATCTAGGGAAACATTTATGAGATTTCCTATGTAATTTCTTATATATAGTTATTTTTAATGGTGAAAATTGAATTTGAAGATAGACATAGATTGTTTCATGTAATTTATATTTTTTTATAAAATTCATTTTAAATGAAATTTAGATGTACTTAAACTTGCATGGAATGATTGAAGAATGTGTGTAGTAAAAAGTTTCAAATATATTCCTTGGAATAGAGACTAAGAGAAAACTAAGAGCTAAAATGTTTAAAATAATTTTGTTGTGATTTTAAATAGCATTTTCCTTCCAATGTTATATAAGTTATAGGGTTTATAAGGTTTTGTAAATTTTATTGGTTGATATAAGTAATAAAAATGGCTATGAAAAAGTATAAGTAACAAGCACTAAGTAGTGGCAATGTCACTATCTCTTGCTTTTGTGCATATTGCCACCACATGACTTTTGTTTATTGCGAAACAATGACTACTATTTGAAAAAATGTAAAAAATATTTATTAAAAAAGAAACATTCAATATAATATTCAATTCAATAAAAAAAATTTAAAAATATATGAAAATCAAAACCCAACGTTGTACATAAATTACAATAACTTTGACTTATTAAAATACAACCTATTAAAAGTAAAATAATTTGACTGTTAAGTTACATTAATTTTATATATTAAAAATCATACCTTTCCTGTGTAATTAATATATTAAAAACTAGAATTATTACTCTACATTGTCTATTTCATTGAAAAAAAATAAAACACTTATTTCCCATGCATATTTTTTAAATCATGGGCATAAAGTCTGAGATCTCCCCTCACAGCTTATACATGCAAATTTGCTAAATTTTCGCAATATCATAAGAGTTCTTTAAAATCAACCAAATTATTTTAAGTCCACAATCTACTATAGAATTTATTACGTCACTAAAAGTGTTTAGATATTGTCCTTAATAATATTTAAAATAGATGCTTACAGCATCAAATGCAAGGGAACAATCTTCAAACTCACACTCCTATGGAAAGGAAATTTAATCCTTTGTCTACAATGATTTACATTCTTGTGTACAATATTTTTCATTCCAGAAACGGTAACAACAACCAGAATCTCTTTTAAAAAATGTACTGCATTACTTCTAATATCACATATTACTGGTGTAATATGATTTGCAACCTACATAAAAGGCTTGACATGAAATAAAAATTACATCAACGAATCCTTTTTTGTTGCTCTTCATTTTCAGTCAGTCAACTCAATCAATATTAGTATCCCACAAAATTCATTTTTCGCAAAACTATCATTACGATTTTATTTGCATAATTTTCATCACTTTGAATAGATTTGAATAATTTCTTAATTAGTCAAAATAAAATATGTTGCACAATATGTTAGAGTATAATATCTCTTTATGTTCATAAAGAACTATTTTGCTTTATCTTATAATTACACGCTATCACTTCTAGGCATTGGAGAGCATGTACCCCAAGCTTCTAGGGAGCTTGTAGGAAACACTTGAAAACTGCTGGGAGCTTTAATGGGTACTTAGGAGCTTTTAGGGAGCTTTACCACAACAATTTTTTGAAGTTTTGGGAGCTTCACTGTAATGAATAATGAATAAGTGCAAACTTAGGTTTATTTGATGCTGCCAGCTTGGGTGTTGCTTACACTGATAGAACTGTGCTAAGGAAAAGGTATGTTGCTGGGTCTCGATCTAGATATAGGTTTGGAACTAAGTGAAAAAACCGGTTTATGGAAATCTATTCTATCCAAATGAGGATGAGGACCCTAGCCAATCCTGATTGGCAAAGATTTGGATGGAAATAAATAAATTATTTTATTTTTATTTTTAATATATATTAAATTTTAATATATTATATTATTGCCCCTCCCAACTTGACATTTCTGTAAATTTGGGCAAAACTTCTAGCTTATCAGATACTCGTTTCCGCGTACCATAAACTTGGGCAACATAACTTTATTGGCATAACTTTCTCCCAATCAAAATATGTTGTGCCATAGATTACTGTTTAAAATTCATTTATGTCCTTCGAAGTGCTCGAAACAAATACTTATAGAGTAACAATAATCTCATGGTTAAATTTGCTAGAAATGTTAGTTGTCAATTGACCAGCTAAAAAATAAATCATCACTCAAACAACACATTTCCACTACATAATTTAAAATATTCTTGTTAGAAGCATTCCGTAGATGCAAAATTATTTTTTCGAGTAATGAGTTACAATCTTGAAAGAAAACTACAGGTGGGTGTTAATAAATTTCAAATTAACTAGGATCATAGAAATTAAAGCTCTATACATAGTCAATCAATATAAGAAGGCAACCAAAAGTGGTTATGCTACAATAGATTTCCCATGTTAGATCATGAGTTGAATGACATGGATGTTAAATCAATTCTTGTATGTCCACAAGGATTCATAGAACTAATAGTTTTAATAGTAATAACCACAACTAGGTCGTGTACGTTATCTTATATTATCTTCGAAATATGAGAAATTCATACAACTAATCTAGAAGCTATATTTGGTATCTAACTCGAGCAATATTCAATCTACCTGATTGCATACGATAGTTAAAGATCATGAGAAGTCTGGATTGTAAGTTGGTAAAGATCAATGGGAATCTTGAAACAAAAACCAATGAGAGAGATACTTTTACTTTTTAAAGTGTTAGGTGGTATAGAGAAGTTCATTAAAAATGAAAAACAAATATATGATACAACATGGGCGTTATATTGTTTCTTGAGGACAGTTTTTGGCTGTTTGGCTGTGAAACTGTGCCGAGAAACCAAGATTCAAGTTGGTCCTTGAACTAGAGGTGACTCTCTCAAGTGTTACGAGGTTTTTTGTTGTTCACTGTCACTGGAAAAATTTCTATGAAGCATACTGGCCATATGTAAGGGCTGTTTTATAGGGTGGTTGCTTCAAATTTCCAATCCCTGTTTGACAAATAACGCCCGCAAAGGCCTTATCAAAGTGCCAATGTTCTTGCAGAGGCCTTATCAAAGTGCTAACGTTCAACTATGACAGAAAAACAAAACTAGAAATATTTTGATGGAGGAATAGAAGAGAAATTAAATAATTAAATATCCGCCTTGAATATCTAATTATCCAATCAAGATCAAGAGTATGTAGAAAAATATTAAGAATTAGTCCAAAAAAAACCATCTATTGATTCAAAGCTATCTGCATTGACATATTGTCACCGTAATCTACTCAGTAAAGAAAATAACATTATTATAGACTATGAAGAAAGTGATACTTAACCTAGCCCTGCCCAGTGTCTTACACAACTTCAAACATATCAGATCTGTAAACACTAACACAACACAGGAAACAATGTTTGTCATTAACTAAAGCCATAACCCTGTGATAAAATTTTGAAATATTCAAGCTTTACAAAAATTTCAGAATTTTGGCCTCAAATGCCAACCCTTGCTCATTACAAATCAAAGAATATATAGAGAAATACAAACTCTTAGCTAACACTAGCTTTAAAATCAAATAATAAAATAAAAATAAACTAAATCTAAATCTAAATGTAGTTACAATATGTCTCGAATGGTTATGGTTGCTTGCTTCATCATATGGTTGAAGATTTGGACCAAATCACTTTGACTCATGCTGTTCCTGAAAAACCGTGATATGAAATTTGGAATTATCATGTCGATCCATCTCAAATACGGAAATGCTATTTTCAATTGCCACCTGGAAATTTGTCAGTGATATTTAAATCATAAATTAACTATTTGCCTACTAATTTTGGCCTTGAAATACTCTGCTGCTGCCATACTACCAGAAAACCTTGATAAAATCCCTGAAGAACTGGATGTGATTAAATATTGCTATCTCATCTTTCTAAGTCATCAACTAACCCTTTAATAGTCCTCAAGTGCCAATTTCGTACATGGAAATCTATGATCTAAAGATGCATCATTTTCCACTTCCAACTGCGCTCAATAACTAATGAATTTGTAGCCCCTTTTTATGGATCTTTTTGAAGTAAGTCATGATTCTTTTCCTGTGCAAATTCATTTGTTGAAGATATGTTCACCTTCCTTTAAATGGGGAAACTTTGCTACTTGGTACCCATTACATGGGTTATCCATGGGGTTTAGGGAAGTAATTTGTTTTGGTTCCTTTATGTCAACTACAATATTTAATGTCAGAAAGGTCTTTGCAACAAATACTGCATGGTCCAAGCAACACCTAACTACGGTAGTTGGATGAATTTTTTAAGATGTCAACAAATCTTGATATTTTCTGTAGCAGCATTGTAGTCATATTTGGAATCATCACTCGGAAGAAAATTTTCCACAACAACACTTCCACTCTTAACTCATTTTCCTTCAACCCCGTCTTTGTTTCTTCTCTTACCTGAATAAATGCAACTTCACCAGAGGGCTTCACAATTCTTTCATTCAATTTCTCTTTATAGTATCCCTCGTTAGTAAATTGATATCCTAGGTATGAATACAATTCAGGAGCTTGTTGATATACATAAATTGTATCAACAACTTGGGCACTTAGATGCTTGTGTAGCACCTAGTGTGTTCCAAAGAGATGGACTGTATTCACATGACCATCCTCTAGAACATTTCAGCAACTTTATTGAATATCTTGTCCTCCTCAACATGACTCAATATTATTTTCTAATCTTGTGGAACAAGTACACCATATCTTTATGTTATTGTAGCCCATCTCTTTAAGTGGTTGATTTTCTCTAAGTCATTAGTACGACTAACACAAAGTGCTAGCAATACTTCTAAGATAATTAAATCAGTATCTCTTATCTGTACCACTGAAGAAATGAACTATCGATCATCAACTCTTCATGACACATTTTGGATACAAAGTGAAGGAATATCAAGTTCTGAGATTGTTTGTGCATGATTAAAAAACTGTAATTTTCTGTTGCAACTTTGCAAATGATTCTATATGCGGTACTAATTTTAATCTTGGTGATAGTACCATAAACCAAGATCTTTTAAGAAAGTGAGAGGACTTCATGTAAGCAATGCCCTTCTCATCAACCTTAGCCCTCCCCAAATTGCTAAAATTGCAGCAAAAAAAATACAGGTGCCATCCATCTGCATTCTCCAATTTCATTGATTACCCTTGCAATTTCTGAAAATTAATTGTTGTCCACTTGAAAATTTGTCAACTACTTCAAATTACTTAGTGACATATAGACCAAACATAACTTGGTGTAGCTACCGCAAGTCCTGTTAAAAGAAGATTTCTTGGATCAACAGGTGCCATTGGAAAGTTATAACCTGAAACTGGACAAAATATCTGCATGAATATGAAAAATATATCCGTAAACCAGCTATAGCTTTAGAGTGGTTCTCACAAACAACATTTGTATACTCTGCAATTGATGCTTGGCCCCCAATTTCACTAGTGCAATACTATCCTTCTTCAATAATTTTAAAATTGAATTGTGAATTTGATCTTCCTTGTGATTATCTCTTGATTTGTACATGGCCTTTAATATTGTCAAAGGTCAGCCTTCCATTATTATCATCATTGAATCTTCCAAACAATGTTTCATTTCAGCTGTAAAATATAGTAACTTTAGCTTCTTTTACCACTTCAAATTCAATGAATGTGGTTGCCTTTGTCCACTGTTCAAACATTGAATTTTGTTGCAACATCTTAAGGTGGTCGTGACACTCCTTCTCGATTGCAATTGCAGATTATTTTATCGAATCCCCTGTCACTGGAAGCCTCAATGAGCTCTGTCATTGCTATTGTCAAAGTCATCCCCTCTATCTATGGTATTAGATGAAAAGATGCCTCTTCAAATTGCTTTGCAAATACACACATATATATGTCAACAAAGTTTTTTTCTACCTAGTAGAAGTAGCTTTCTTGTTTTGATAAAATATACACACAGTCAAAACCAAACCTTGAGTTGATGAAGATCACAGAAAATAGAGAGAGTTGATGATTTCAAACTCCATAAAGAGTATAAACATTTCTGTAACTTATGATGGATAAAAATGTAGCAACTCGATTAATATTCACTGTAGCAACATCAGAATGTCGTGTCTTTGGAAGACCTAATTTGCTTGAGTTCACATCCAAATTTAGTTTGGAAAGTTTAGAGTTGTAGAGCTTTGTCAAATCAACCATAAGATCTGGGAGTAGGTCTGAATGTTGAAATAATAGTAATCCAAATAAAGCATCCAGTGTCTCTTTAACAATCCTTAAATCTTTAACTACGGAGGGTTCATATATGTTTTATCTATGTTGTTCATTATGTAAACTCTTGTTTCCCTTCGTGCTGTCAAATCACTAGAAATACATCTTCTCTGCCCTGGTAGCATGCAAGTAGGCCTCGAGAATCTCTACTTCAATAATTCTAGCAGCCTGAGCAAGTTTTTCACCTTCACATGTTCAATTGCATGATCCATTCTCGTATCCCAATGAGTTAAATCGTTGATACTACTCCCTCTCTAACACTAGGGATTCATCCCATTTGCCAATAACGACTATTGTGAGAATAAAGGCGTTGTTTGGCCACCATTATCCAACCTTTGCTTGAAATTTAAAAAAGGTCTGTCAAAGTCGAAGTAAATACTCTAAATTGGGCTTGAATACATCATTGGCATCCTATTCACCAACTTGCCTTTTGGGCATCATTACCATCTTTCCTGTAAACCATCATTGGATCCATACTTCTATGCGTATAACCATGCTGAACAAATTTTTATTGGCTAGAAAAACGAGGTTTCCTATATCCTATTTAATAAAAGGCCACTGAATTCATTCCAAGGATTCACCATGAAGGTGAGAAGAGGAAAATTGCAAAGCATCGTTTCCATTAGCACAATTTAAAGACTAATTTTTCTTACTCTGTATTAGCGTGACGTGCAGAATATTGCACAAGTCACAACCCATTTGTCTCCCCAGGTATTGCTATGAAACATGTTAACTACATCATCCAACACTTCGGCTGACCCAGGTGGTTTTCAAAAGCAGTTTGTGGAGGGGGTCCCTGCGGTTTCCGGTTTCAAGCTGAGGGGTGCCGCAATCCACACGGAGTTTCCATATATAAAAGTGGTTTGGAGAAACGAACCATTGCAGACTTTGTTAAAGTTCTAAGATCCAAGGGGTTCCACAATTTTAACTTCGTCTGTTGATTTGTGAATTCTAACACCATCCGTTGAAACCTACACGCAATTTATCTGTGATACAACAAATCGGCACTACACTTTGCGTTAATGATTGAACCTGTGAACATCTGTGTATTTAAAAACTCACCATTTATCCAACCTTTTTATTGGTCTTCATTTGACTTTTGTGCGCTAGGATCTAAGAATTCATTGTCTTACTAAGATTTGTATGCTTTCCTTCGACACCTGGGCGTTAGGGTCAAATTCCCTTTGGCCCTCAGTCGTTGATCTAGTGTTTCATGTCTTGGGTGATTGAGAGATGTGTTTGCCCCTTTTGCTTTTTTTTGTGTGGGATATATTCCACATCGACCAGGTATCATTTTACACAATGTTTTCATGCACTGTCCTTTTGACCCCTTCTTAACGCGTTGGGCATCTCTTTTTTCCTCTAGTGAGCTTTTCCTCCTTGTGGCTTAGAGTTTGTTTCCGTCAGCCTTTTAGTTGGCTTGAACTTCTTGACTCTTGGTGTTGCTTGGACTTTCGACAAGGTAACAAATGTGACTATTTGAACTTGGAGATTGGGCGTTGACCCATTACTTTCCTTTAAAAAAAATTCAATAATAATTTTATATTATACGTAAATAATTTTATAAAAATATATTATCATATTTCTATTAAATTAAAATTATTTAAAAACATTTATCCATCAACGACTTTCGACGAGGTAACAAATGTGACTATTTGAACTTGGAGATTGGGCGTTGACCCAATCCTAAAAAAAAAATCAATAATAAATGTGACTATTTGAACTTGGAGATTGGGGGTTGACCCAATACTCCCCTTAAAAAAAAATCAATAATAATTTTATATTATACGTAAATAATTTTATAAAAATATATTATCATATTTTTATTAAATTAAAATTATTAAAAAAAAATAATCCAACCAGAAATTGTATAGAATCATTTGGCCATATGCCAAAAGGTTTCGCAAGTGAATAAAAAAAATTTCATGATAAATTTTTTTTACAATATCACTGCTTCCTTCTATGGGATGTAGAGAACTCTAGACTTAGTGCTTTTCAATTGGGTTATGGAGTCATGCCAAATTTTCAACCATTGTAACTCAATTTGTAAGGTGCAACCTAAAGCTTGAAATGAACAACAATTTTCTATTAATTGGGTTGTGGAGTCATTAGTTCACAACAATGAACATTCTTCATTCAATCTCCTGCAATTGTGAATTGGAACCCTGTTGAATTTTAAATAATGAAAATTGTTGAAGTTGAAACTAATGGTTGCAAAGTATTGCAAAATCTCTTTTCTCTGCTGATGCCTATTCATCACCAAATTATATGGAAAACTGAAATATGATTGTCCATTTCTTGAAACTCGAACCATTGTGATATTGTTTTCAATAATTGAGAAAAAAATATTTATGTTTTAGTATGCTATAGTCTTGCTCATTAGCCAACAACATAATCTTTTGTCTCATAAACAATGATGAAAGTGCAATCTCAACTGAAGTATTGTACCCTGCAAATCTATTAACCAAAATGTCTGCTCCACTGCCCTTCATAAGATCTGATTCATATCTGGCATATAGTTTACCATCAAGTTCATGAAACCGCTGCTCCAAAACTGCATTTTTTTCATCATTATCATAATCCACTTATGATGAAAACATTTTGATATATGTTACTAACAGAGTAATGTTTCCAACAATATTTTAGAAATTATTCTCACAATGTTTATGAAGGCAATGAGAAATGTTGAATTTCCACGATCTTGGGTATAAGATAGAATCTTAGAATCTGTGACGCTACCAAACTAAGAATCTCAACAAAATCTACTTTTCACAACGGAATATAAATAACAGTAAATCACACATGCATAAGTATAGACAACGTTTTACAAAATATTGTTCAAATATGTACAACAAGCCAATCTTCGTTATATTAAACCAATTGAATAATACAACAGTATAGGGATTCCCATACAAGGGATAATGACCCTCAATTATCCACAAGTGCAAGAATACAAGATACAATGACAATCTCAATGAAGTATCTATGTAGTATCTTGCCCTCTCGGTCTTTCACTCTTGATCTACTCTCTAGTTTCCCCTTAGTCCATCAAGTGACAACACAAAGAATCTCCAGGAGGCTTGCCTCCTATCACTGCTACAAGTTGCTTCTTCTACAATGAACACGGTTTGATCCAATGTTATCTTATAGGATGGCCAATCCCTGAGCTCCAATCTCCAAATCTAGTAGTATCTTTCTTCCATCAAATAGTTACACATTAGGCTCATCAACTTCACCCAAACTTCAATGTTGAAAATCCCTTTATGATTGCTAGTCAAGGGATGCTTTGGGTCGCCGACATGTTTCCCTCCACCAATCCAATGACACCCAATCCTTTCATTGTAAGATCTGCTCCCTTTTTAGGTTTCCAATCACCCAAGTCAACCTCAACAATTTGCTCCCATAGGATTCAACAAACTTGTCCACGCATGGGCCATCCAACTAGGAAACTAACTCAACACAAAACCATATTTCACCTCTTCTCATGGGTTGATGTGTATTTCTGAAGTTCTCCAACATTGGTTAGGGCTACGAAAAGTACTAATACAACACTTTCCTCCACATGCAAGCCTCTTCCTCTACTGCGACTTCCCTTCAACTATCTCGAACCATTCTGTGTTGTAAATCTGGGCCACAAACATCCCCCAACAAGCCTTCACACTTGCCAGAACAAGAGGTATGGTTTCGCGACTAGTTTTTCCCCTTAAAATAACTTTTTGACCCCCTGTTTAAGACACGTAAGGCATGCGACGTACTTGCAATCAACCTCTAGAAATGTGTCATGTTCAGTGGAAGTAAACCCTCATTTGATCACATGAAAAACACATCATTACTCTGCCTAGACCTGTGGTTGCCTCTTAGCTTGAAATCGGAGTTGTGGGAGAGAGTAAACCCATACAAAAAAACTCAACACTTGTCCTTTTTCCTCCTCTAATGTGCGACTACCTCAGATATAGTTTTCTATGAGAAGATGCTCATCTGGATGATAAATAACATCTCATCACATTCTATTTATACACATAAGAAGTGCTCCATGAATAGACATGTATTTTGGACAAATAACTTCAAACCTACATGACTTGAATGCCCAAAAACTCATTGTAAACTTTAAAAATTCATAAATCATCAAGGACATCTTGAATTTCAATGATTCTCGAATCATTGGATTCTCCTCGACTTCCTATATTGTAACATCCCTGGTAAAATTTCATGTAAAAAATATATAAGACCATGGTTGATGGGACACATATTAAAAGCTGGATGTTAGGAAAACATCCTAGCGGGTGTTCATTTCGGTTATTATGGCTAAAGGAAATTGACAAAGGAAAAGGCTTTGGAAAGGCACGAGGAATTAATTGGAATTTTATTTATGAAAATAATAGAAAATAGGAGAAAACGGAGGTGAAATTTCACTAGTTGCATGCAAGGAGGAAAATGAAGGAAAATAATGGAAAATGAATAAAATAGAGGCCTCATTTATAAAAAGGCTTTTGAGGATCAATGGGTAAGATTTTTTAGTGCATTTTTGGAGCTCTCTCATTATTCTATCGCTCTCTCATACTCTTGGATACTTAGAGTTTTCTCGAAGCACTTTTAGAGAGTGTGGATACTTGGTGAATTGGAGAAAGAAGGAAAAGGACGAGAAGGAAAGTGTAAGATGTCATCGGGATCAGTAGCTATAGTGGGATTTGAGTGCAAGTTCCATGTTGCATGTATGTTTTTCTCACTAGTTTTGGAATGCATGGTGTATTCATGTGGATCTTCCTAGCCTTTATATTTCTTGGATAGCCACAGTGTTATGGTTTTATTTCCATTGATTGTTTTCTAGATGGTTCTCATTATTCCTTTAGCTATTGGGTTGAGTTATTAGTTCCTGGAGCCTTGGTTGGAAAAACACTCTAGAGCCCAATGGAATCATATTGAGTTGAGTTACTAGTACTAGGGCCTTAGTTGGACAAATGCTCTAGCACCCTAGGTGGGTTGAGTTACTAGTCATGGAGCCTTACTTGGACAAACAGTCTGAAGCTTGAAAATAGTTGGGGTTGAGTTACTAGTCTTGGAGTCTTGGTTGGAACAAAAACTCTGGAGCCCTGAAGTAACCTGGATAGAGACCAATCCATGATGGTTGTGATGTCCGAGTGTGAGGTGGAATCACTGGTTGAGGGTTGAGGTGGTTTGGCCTCTAGAAACCTTGGATTGGTTTTTATTGATGTGTTGAGGAGATCCCACATTCATGTTTGGAATATGGTACGGGGGTGATTGGCTGAAGTGAGTCTTGGCTCAACCAATCTATGGTCGCGTGGAATGTGGAATTCCCATCTCCGGTTGGTTTCTACATTCAGTAATGAAGAGCTCATTCATTTGGTATTTGGTATGAAAATGTACTAGTTATTATGTGGATTCTATTGTTGTTGTGTCCATTGTATTTATGTTTTTATTATGCTGGTTATAATCATGTATTTTATCAATGATGATGTATGGTTATATCCATGCTTTTGAATGTAAATGAACGCATAGTGTATCTATGGTCAAATAGATTGTATTGCAGCTAATGATGTAAGGGAGCAATGATTCTTAGTGATTCTCAGAAAAGTATGAGACCCGGATGCTTAAATATGTTGTTTAAACTTGTAGATTTAATGGTTGTGACATGTTTGAAAAAATATCTGTCATGGATAGGAGGGCTCAAGATGAGTTCTTGGTTATGTGATTGCTTCTGTATCATGTTCCTATTTTTATTCATCATCCCTTAAGTTTTCTTCAATTTTTGGGTAGTGACCTGGGCTCTGGGACTCAAAAGGTGGCTCAAATCCTAGAGATGCATGCACAAAACTGACCATTTGGGGCCCTAGTCGCTAGCATGCTATGTTATTCCTGCAGCTATAGTCTTCTAACCCCTGAAATGCAGTGCTATGACTGTGGCTATGGCTCAAAGGGGGTAAAAATGTTAGTGTGACCCAGGGGTAAGAGGTATGAGTGGTTGGGTTACCCCTGGGGGTGTTGTGCTTGTTGTACAAGTTTTGTAGGTTGTGGTTTCAATTGGTTCCACTTCCTTAAGGTCACATAGGAGGTTGAATCTCGATATAGTAGCCTCTCGTCACATGTTTACCCGTATTGGCTGGTCACTTGGGTAGATGTGTGAAGAGGATGTTACAAAGAAGTATTAGAGCATGGTTCAACTCTTGGACTAGATGGGAAGTGTGTTGTTCATGAATTTAAGTTGGTTTCTTATGTGTTTAGTATTCTTATGGTCTATATGTGCTTGTTGCA
This sequence comes from Pinus albicaulis, assembly GCA_034641835.2. Lineage (NCBI taxonomy): Eukaryota > Viridiplantae > Streptophyta > Pinopsida > Pinales > Pinaceae > Pinus > Pinus albicaulis. The sequence continues at coordinate 376,629,275 of CM076583.1, forward strand.
TCGGTGTTTTTTTGCCCATGGTGGAAGTAGTATCACCATGGAAGTGTTGACGGTGTTGCTGTCAACATGTTGTCATGAGTGTATGACTGATTACGTGTTGCTCATGCTAGTGTATTGTTTGCACACACTCTCTTACATATTGTTAAATATTGTACATGGATTTATTGTTTATATTATGTCACATATTGGTCATGCTTCTGGGTTGTTTTTGTATGCTTTTTTATGTGATGCTATATGTGGGACATGCATTGGTCGTCATGATTGGTCATACATGTCAAGTGGGTGCATATGGTCAAGTTTGCAATGGTTTGGTGAAGAGTTTTGTGCATAAGGTCATTGTATGCGATTAGGTCATCATGATGATATTGATATGTTATGATACTAACTTGTTGACTAAGATAGAGCAGGAGATGTAAACGATCAAAGTGAAGTTGCAGCATTGGACCTCTAGGAAAAAGCATGTCACCAGACATGTTTGGATGTTGGGAATGTAGGTATGTAGGTTAAGGATTGTTATATGCATTATGATTATGAGTATTCCTTTCAGTCTATTGATGTTATGGTTACATACATTATAGGTACTAGTTTATTAGTGTAGTTATATGTATATGTGTCAGATAGTCATAAATGATGACAACTTGTGGTGGTATGCATTGCTAGTGTTGTTTTAAGTTAGATAAATTACATGTTGTTGATGATCATGATATATAAATTGTTGTTATATGCTGGTGAATTGATGGTTAGGGTTATCAAATTCAGGCATGAGTCGACCTAATTATGACAATGTGTTGTATTATGTTTATACAGACTGTGAACATGTGATTGTATGCATGAATGACAATTGTTTATGATTTTAGGGTGTGAACATGCTAGCTAGATACTATTATGGGCATCAAGAAACTATTTATGATTGGGTTGATATTTTTTGAAGTTGTATCATGGCAATCTAGATTAGTTGTGCAGACACGATAACCTCCCCTGAGATACATTAAGGTATGATATTGCTTATTTCATCTACTTTGTACTTGAATGTTTGATTATGTCGTCTATTTGGTGTTTGAGTGCTGGTGTCTATTATGTCGTCTATTTATTGTTGATTGTTTGATTAATTGCATGATATGAATTTGTATCCATAAGATTACATAAATGGTTAAGGGACTGTGTTTTCTCCTAAGAGGTCACAGGTTCAAAACTAGAGGAGGGTAGAGTATGTATGCCTTCATAGAATTAACCGTCAAATAGTTGCATGGAGGTGGGCCCTTGTTCCACAAACAAGGGGGTATCATACACCAATTTGGTGTTTGGCTTGGCCGTGACCTTAAAATGGGATAATAATAATAATAAAGGAATGATATTGTTTTAAGATGGTTTTACTAACACATCATGTGATGAGATAGATTATATGTACTCGAGTATAAGAAGGAGATAGTTGTAGTATGGTGATTTTGACTACTACTTGATTATGGCATGGTTGTTAGTCTAGGTAAATGTTGATTTCGAATTGATAGATATGTTATATTGATGTTGATACATATGGCTGACATGTACGTTTTTAGTTACAAGGCAGCATGATTGGAAAAACAAGGTAAGATAACTATCTTGTTGTTATGTTTATGTATGCATTGACATTTATGTGTTTATGGTAGTATGATGTAGGGGATTGCATGGAAAAAGAGACTACCATGAAATATTTGAAAAGGATTGGGTTGATATTTCCCTAGGAATCATTGGGAACCCATGGGGATTGAGTCATGGTATTTGTTTCGAGTCTTGTGCTTTTCGTCCTTTGTGGTTTTTTGTGCTTGAATTGTGGCTTTGTTTATGTCTATTATATGGCCATGCCACTTTGTCATGGTTTTGTATTTCTTTTGGTTTTTCATGGTTTTCTCTTTGTTTTTTCTTGTTCTTGCATTTTATGTTTTGAGAGTATTGGGAATTGGTTTGTAAAGAGGAAGTTAATGGAGCTCAGGGGGATTTGTGTGGTACCCAACAGGTGATGCAAGACTCAATATGAAACTCGGCACATGTATAAGGGAAACAAAAGGTAAGAGCATGACAGTCGGTTGGACCAGTTGGGTCCATTGTGGTAAATGGATGATAACAATACTGCTGAGGTATAAAAGGTGTCTTTTTAACTCCTATTTATCTCACTTTAATTATCAATCCAGATATGATTTTTTATTTCAAGAGTGTACTCAGTCTAAGGCTGCAATTCAATCTAAGAGTAATGCTTTCCAATATGCAGTACAATGTTATAAATACAAGAGTAAACAGATGCTTGGAAATGAAATCTAACTACAATGACATGAAATTAAATGCTCTGAAATCCAATCATTCACTCAGCAATCATCAGTCAAGGATGCAGTAGTAATAAGTCTTTCCTTTGGAAATTGAAGTAAATGAAATCAAATCAGAACAAGACAATAAATCTGAGAAAGTAGGTAGCAATAACCAATTTCCTTTACAGTTGATGACCTTACACTCCACATTAAAACAATTAAATGGAAACTGAACTAAATCACTAATGCTGCTAATGAAAGTAAACTAGGAAAGTAAATTTGCAGGTATGAAATTACTGTAAACTAATTAACTAAAATGAACAACGGATCTATTTTACTGGAATTGAACGGCAATAGAAATGAACAACAAACTCTATCTAATGGAATTGAACAACAAATTCTATTTAACAACAAACTCTATCTAATGGATTTGAACAACAAATTCTATTGAACAGCAATCAAAATGAAACAACAAATGGAATGGAACAACAACTGGAATGTAATATAAGATGTTGAACAGTGAAGCTCTATTAAAGAATAACAATATAAGTTATACAGGGATCAAGATTATTGTTAAATTGGAAAGGAACAACAACACAATTCAACAATGCAACACACAAAGACTATAAAGCAATAAAACAGTAATTTGTTAAACTTGAAACTGTAATGACAATAAATGTAAACCGTCACACAACTATAATCGAAAGATAATAATACAAAAGAGTAAGTGGATCCACCAGGGCCGGGCCCTTAATCGCTAGGTAAACACCGTTGAGCTACTCTAGAGTCAAGTGATGGAATGACAACTAAATCATGTATTAATCATGCATAACAGCATTTACAAACAGTTGCTCTCTGCTTGAAATACGAGAGTCAATGAAATTATAGCATTACAAAAGAAGTTTCAATGATAATCGTTTTCCGATTTCTATAGGCATTGCCTTTTATAACAACTCGGTAGACAATACAAGAAACAAAGATAAACTTTGAACAATGATCTTCCTCTTTTAGCTAACGCTTCATCTTCTTGTGTTGTAGCTGTGTTGTTCCTTGCCTTTATTTAACTATGTGTTATGATTTCATGCTTCTTGTCTGGATACGGCCCTTTGCTGGAGGAACAACAGTTACTCCTGCTTTAGCTTTTCCTTTCGAATGGTTTTTTCCCACTTCATTTGTTTCCTATTTAGAATAAAAGACAATCTTTAGCCAATTTCATAATAAACATTAATCTTTGCAATTCTATCATAATCCTTCAATATATCATCTTTCTATAATAAAAAGAGTTATGTTTAAAGGAAAAAAGATAAAGAAATACATGATGAATTCATACCTTTTCCAACGCTTAACACACCCCCTGCTTACCCTTTTCCATGTCCTCATGAAAACCATAATTTACATGTAAAGTAGTTAGAGAATAGGCTGGAGAGGGTTTTTCATTAAGAGGTCTAAAACCATGATTTGCAGCTAAACCTTCAAAGATATGCCATGTCTATCCTTCAGGTAATTCATATTTGGCCCTATAGTCTGCTGCAGGATACCAGATAATAGGACTGCGATATATACAACCTAGCCAATATGGACCTTCCCTCAAGATGAGGTTACTATAGATAACCAGGTAGTTGGCATTTAACTCAAATTTTTTGTAATTGAATGGCTCTCTATCTTGAATATTCCAATTGGAAATATTCCATCGGATTTTAGCTGCTACTATGGCCTGGTCTCTGATGGATAGAAAATATTCTACCCCATCCAGGATAATTTCTTTGTGTATGGGTCCCAATGTTTGGATCACACCCTCCTTTTTCATTAAGCTTTTCTGCCTAGCCCACAATTATAATGGGTGTCTCAGTTCACCCCTAACCCAAAGGTCTAACCCATTTTCTTGGCTCTGAAAAGTGTTATAGGCCTTGAGCCATTTTAACTGGTTAACAGTAAATGAAATGAATGCTTGAAATTGGATATCACCCACAAAGGGCTGGGATTTGTCTCCATTTCCTTAGCTAATATAAAATTGGGCAAATAAAATCCACAGAGTAGATGCTGGACTTTTACTCCATAGTGTTTGCAACAGCTTATAAAATCACTTACAGTTTCTAATTCTATAGGTTTTCCTGCCTTAACAGCCTTAATTTTTAACTACAAATATCTTTCTAATAAAAACAAAGCATAATTTTTGGTAGGGCACCTACATGCTAGGACATCTGTGTATAAAGAATAGAAAGGGTCCATCTGATTCCTGACCATTTTTAATCTATTCCTTACCTTTTCAACTTTCTCTTCTGCCTTTCGATATCTATCGAAATCTTCTGCCTCTGATGCATTGATGTCTTTTAATTGCTGCTGTAACTATTGGTATTTCTTTTTGGGAATAGTCTCTTCTTCGAGCTTTTCTCTAGCCCTCTAAGCCTGTGCGAGTTCCTCTTGGAGTTTTTCTATACCAGGGTCTTTTATCAAAACATTTTTGGGTTGAATATCTACCTGGGTTTTCTTATTATAATGTCGAGTGCCTATAGTATGTGTCTCTTTTTTGGCCATACTGCTAGAGGACAGTGCCTCGGTCTGAACATATTTTTCACAGACTTGTACATTTTCAGTTTAGGCAACTGCGTTCATAGTAACTGCATGCTATTCCTTGTTATCCTGAATGAATATGGGCTCTATTTGAGTCTCCATGGCCCTTGTATTATGGGGTTCCATTTGGATGGTTGCATTCTTCATTTTCAGGGTTCTTTTAGAGACTTTCCCCTTTTTTATCAACCTAATCCTCTTCCTGAGTTGTTTTACTAGTTTTTGGAGCTTTTTCCGTTCCCTCCACAGCTTCTCAAGTTCATTTGTCTTCTTCTTCTCCTTGGAAGGAACAACTGTTCCTTTTTCTGTACTTGGTTGATTGGCTAGCATTTTCTCTCCAGTGGTTGTGCCTTCACCCAAGCTTGCTTCTATTTTTTCTGTTTGAGACACTTAGTGTTCCCATGCTTCTAGCTACATTCCTCGAGGGAAGTAACCCTAGTTGGTTCTATTGTTCCTTGCGGGTTTTATTTTTGGAACACTTCTTTGGTGTTCACATTCTCCTGGATATATTCCTCGAGGGGAGTAACCCTAGTCGGTTCTGCTGTTCCCTGAGGGTTTTCTTCATTAGGCATTTCCTCGACCGTATCTTTATTGGTAACAAATTGTTCCTGCAATTGGTCTATCTCAATGTTGAGGTTAAGTGTACTGTGAGGTTGTATATATTCACTCATATTGGCCAAAATTTGGGCCAATTGGTCCTCCTACAATGGACTCTGTGGTGGACTTGCAATGGAGGTTTTTGGAGGTGCTGCTTCCTTTGCTTCATCTTCACTGGTGTGATTACTTTCTTCCTCTTCACCGGTGTGGTGACTTCTTTCTTCTTCACTGGTATGGTGACTTCCTTCTCCAATGGTGTGGTGACTTTCTTCTTCTTCTTGATTTCCTTCTTCTTCACCAGTGTGGTGACTTCCTTCTTCGAGTTGTGGGGATTGTTCATCTTTCGAACTGGGAAATTCTAAGGGTTGGTTGCTGCTACCCTGAAGAATTCCTATCATTCCCCTACTTCTCCTTAACCTAGAGGACTGTCTGCGCTTTAAAGGTTCTGTTGCTATGCCAGTAACTCTTTTACGTTTTGGGTCAGGTAGGGTTGTTCCTCCGTCAATTGAGAATGTCAATTCTTCCCAACTAGTCTGCTACTGGGCAAGGCTGTAACTCACTATTAATCAGATTAAAAAATGGTGGCTTACCACCATCGTTATATGAAAGGATTTTCTTATGCTATGGGCAACATCATGCAATAAGAAATTTAAATATGCAATCCAATTTACAGCACATTTCCGTTTTAATACTATTAATAACTTAAGGTGGCGTGGTCTTACCACATCCTTTCTTCCATCGCATGTAATGTAGCATTGTACTACTTTCGCCAGTTCTATCCATGGTTCTCCCAAAGTTGCCAGGTGGACTCCTTTTCCTTTGAGGACCAAGGTCTGCCTTTCATCCTGAAAGATGTTCATGGATTATTGAAGTTTCACCTTTTTATGGGTCCATATGGGTCCTTCTGCTGGTAGACCAGATACCTCGGCAATTATTGCATCTGTTACTACTATTTGCCTTCCTCTTACTATGGAATAGCCTTCCTGCAAGTTCTGCAAAAATTCAATGGCCGTCGTTTCATGAGGTTGTTGCAGTCGTGTGAGGTAGGTAATCCATCCTAATCTCTCTAGAATTTTCCATGCAGCATTGGAAACTTCTAGCACCTATGGCTCACTATGTACTGCTCGTCCTCCCATCTTGCCTACACACTATTAATTCTTCACAAATACATAGAAATGGTAATGGAACAACACCTTGTGTATATCAGCACAATACTGTTAAACTCTTGTTGTTTCCGAGAATTTGATGAACATAAGGATTTGACCCACATGCAAGCATATTTAAAAGGCATCCGCACCCCCCCTGAAAGATGATAAGTCACCCTCGACCGACAAATAGAAGAGCAACGTATTGCACAACAATTGTACAACATGGAAAGGCATACATACTCATGATATGATCAACAAATTATCGCATTACTAAAATCGATGCATATTTTGAAATCGTGAGTAGATATGGAAATGTTTATGTAATGATTCGAGAATAAGGGAAAAGGACAGCTGATGTGAAAAAAATACTTATGCGGTCATTATCCACATAAACCAGTATAATCGATTTATAAATAAATTTCATGCATAAGAGGTTCCAAACAAAGGGTTTAGGAGCATACTCTCATTTGATATCAGATAAATATATAAGAAAAGGGTTTATCATTACTATTGATTTGTGAAAAATATGACTCCAATACCATCAGCAGAGCTCTATTGCCCACAGGTGTCCATAACCTTGACAAAGTTTCTTTCTCACCCTTGGAACCATTATCCTTTATTTATGCCTAGGGAAGTGCTATGTGATGTCATGATGGAGGTCACTGTGCTAGCTTGGGAACTAGATGAATCACAATGCCATTCACCAAGAAGGAGTGAAAGGTGGGCAGGTCGACTCATGATGAGACCTCCTGTTCCAAGGACTTTTTATTTTTATGAATTGTCTATTGGATCATATCCTTGGTGTGGTGGCCATAATGGGAATGCCACTTCACTTCTCCCTTATGATCATGGTAGGCTGGCTCTTGATGAGACCCCCTATCCTCCATCTTCCATATCATAGAATTTTTAGTAATCATATAGAGATTTTTTCCCTTCTTTTTCTCATGTAGCACTTCCCTATTTATGTGTAGAGGATGGCTCAACACTCCTTAAGAGTAGAGATGGTGGAAGAAGTTTGAACATATCAATAGATAAACTATGCCCTTATTCTTATTCAATAAATAAAAATCAAAGAGAGTTATGACGATTTAGGGAAGAACCAAAATGATAAAGATAATTGATCATATTAATTTTAGTGAAAACAAAGGCAGCATATAGATGGTTGTGTCCTTTCCTTTTCTTATCACTACAAAACAATTTCTTAAAAATTTACAATTTCTCTTGATTTGTTGATTCTAGTAACCTCTAATTTTTGTGTCCTTGCATAAATTGTATGTTTTCCTTTAAAAGAGTCATGAATGATTCACAAAAATCCTCAAAATGTTGTTCTAAAACAAGAAAAACGCACTTAAAAAATGTTGTTCCTTAGATGGAACAATTGTTGTTCCTTAAGAGAAACAACAAAAAAATTCTACGAAAATGTTGTTCCTTTTGAAAGGAACAACAGAAACAATCAGAAAAAAAAATTGTTTTTCCTTTGAAAAGGGACAGCAAAAACAGTTGGCAAAAAAACATGTTATTCCTTTTGAAAGGAACATCAAAAACAAGCGGGAAAAATGTTGTTCCTTTGGAAAGAAACAGAAAAAATAGGCGGAAAAAACTGTTGTTCCTTTGGAAAGGAACAACAAAAACATGTGGAAAAAAATACTATTCCTTTGGAAAGGAACAACAAAAACATGCGGCAAAAGTGTTGTTCCTTTTGAAAGGAACAACAAAAACAAGCGGCAAAAACTGTTGTTCCTTCGGAAAGGAACAACAAAAACACGCGGCAAGAGTGTTGTTCCTTTTGAAAGGAACAACAAAACTATTGTTCCTTTTGAAAGGAAAAACAAAAATAATCGACGGAAATTTTGTTCCTTTTGAAAGGAAGAGAAAAATGAAACACACAAACGCGTTGTTTCTTAAGAGGAACGACTGTTGTTCCTTAAGAGGAACAACAACTGTTTCTTAAATGGAACAGCTTGAGAAATAAAATCTGTACAAAAAACAAGAAAATTAAAAAGAAAAGCTTATGTACAAGTTTAAAAATAAATGAATTATTCAGTGGATGGGTGCTGAGGAGGATTTATCTCCCTCAGCAAGAATCTGCATGGTAGAATATTCTCGAAATTGTTGGTAAAATTATTCCCGATTAAGCGGTTTATGGTAAAGTCATACTCAATGATCGTTTGCTTTGAAAGAATTTCCAGATCCATCAATGGTATTCAATGTGATGGTGCCATTGTCATGCACTTTCTGTATCTCATAGGGTCCAAGCCATCATGTCTGGAGTTTTCCTGGGAAATCCTGAAACCTAGAGTCATATAGGAGTGCCCAATCTCCTTCGTGGAAGATCTTCTCTTTAATGAGGGCATCATGCCATGTTGTTCTCTGCTGTTTAATTAATGCAGTGTGATAGAGAGCAGAGAGCCTAATTTCATCTAACTCGTTGATTTCATGTAATCTTATGACCTGGGCTTCATTTAAGTCCAAACCCACCTCCTGGGTTGTTCTTAATGTTTGAATTTAAAATTCTATTGGAAAGATGGGTTCTTTTCCAAATACTAACTGATATGGTGAATACCCAGTGGTATCTCTCCATGTTGTTCAGTATGCCCATAAGGCTTTCAGAAATCTTAAAGCCCAGTAATGTCGGTGTGATGCAACTATTTTTGTTAGTATAGATTCTATCACCTTATTTGTGCTCTCTACATGGCCATTTTCCTGTGGGTGGTATGGGGTCGTGATTTTGTGTTGAATGTGGTAGTTTTTTAATGTTGCAGTGATTTTATTACCTACAAATTGTGGTCCTGCATCTGTAATTACGTCCCTAGGGAGGCCATATCGCACAAATATTTGGAAAATGAACTGTATTACAGAGTCCTCTGTAGCTCTTGGAAGTGCTTCTGCTTCAACCCATTTAGTAACATACTCTATTGCAACTAGTATATATGTTTTCTGATTTGACGGTGGGCTAATAGGACCAACAAAATCGAGCCCCCAATTCTCAAATGGCTTGATTACAAACTGTGGGTTCAAAGTCATTTCATCGGACTGTCCAGGGCATCCTACCCTTTGGTAACTATCACAGGCTTGTACAAACTTTTTAGCATCTTTAAAAATTGTAGGCCAGTGATAGCATGTTTGTAAAACCTTGTGACCAGTCCTGTGATCTATGAAATTTTCACCACATGGCCCATCGTGGCATGCTTTTAGGATGTATAAAATTTCATCTTCTCAGGCGCATCTTCTGATGTGCATATCTTCTTTGGTATGAAATAGGTAATCCCCAATCCAAGAGAATCGAGTGCTGTGCTGGACTATTTGTTTTCATTCATTGGGCATTATATGCTTAGGTAATTTACCTACCGCTAAATAATTTGCAACATCAACATACCATGGGGTTCTGGCAGTAATAATAAACAAATGTTCATTTGAGAACTGATCTTCAACTGCTACTGCGTCTGTTGGTTTTGGAATTCGTGAAAGAAAATCAGCTACATGATTCTCTTTTCCTGGTCGATCCTTTATTGTGATTTCAAATTCCTGCAATAGAATCAACCATCTTGTTACTCTACCATTTGTAACAGGTTTATTTGCTAAAAAAATTATGGCAGAGTGATCTGTATATAAAACTTCAAGATACCCAGTTATATAATGTCTAAATTTATTTACAGCATGTATTACAGCTAAAAATTATTTCTCAGTCACAGTGTATTTTAATTCAGCAGGAGATAGATTCTTGCTAATATAATAAATTTCATGTGGTTTTTTATCTTCTTCCTGCCCAAGTACTGCTCCAATAATTGTGTCTGAGGCATCAGATGAAATTTGGAATGGAAAATCCCAATTTGGGCCCCTTAGCCCTGGAGTTGTTGATAGAAGCTTTTTCAGATCCTCAAAAGCGTGGTCACATTTATCTGTCCAATTAAAATCAACATTCCCTGTTAGTGTGTATAGAGGTGCAACTATTTGAGAATAATGATCTATAAATATTTTATAATAACCAGAAAATCCGAGAAAGCTACGTACCTCTGTTTGTGTGGTGGGAGTAGGTATTAACAAAAGTATCTAAATTTTAGTTGGATCTACATGTATTCCAGCTACTGAGATATAATGAACCAAGATGAGTCCCTTGGTCATCATCATGTGGCACTTCTCATGGATTAAGCAGAGTCTGGTGTCAATACACATTTGCAACACCTTTTCCAATGTTTCTAATGTTGGCTCAAAATCATCTCCATAAGGTGTAAAATCATCCATATATACTTCGAGTGCTTCATTTATTATATCTAAAAGGATGCTGAGAATGGCCCTCGGAAATGTAGCAGGGGCGTTACATAAAACAAAGGGTAAAACCCTCTAGGAAAATGTACCCTAAGGACAGGTAAAAGTAGTCTTATCTTGGTCTTCAGGGGCGATCTGAATTTGATTGTATCCACTAACGCCATCTAAGAAAGAGAAGAATTTCTTCCCTGCTAATGTATCTAATACCTGGTCAATGAAAGGAAGGGGAAAGTGGTCTTTCTGGGTTGCTTTGTTTAGTTCTCTGTATTCTACACATATCCTCCACTTCCCATTATTTTTTGGCACCACTACTAGTGGAGAGACCCACTTGCTATCAGATATTGGATAAACAAAGTTGACATCCAAAATTTTTTGTAATTCAGCTTTCAATATCCTTAAGGTGAGGGTTTAATCTTCATTGGGGTTGGTGAATGGGTCTAGCATATTTTTTTATATAAATGTGGTGCATACATAACTGGGGATCAATTCCTTTCACGTCTGGGTAATCCCATGCAAAGGCTGCCTTATATTTTTTTAGTAGTTGGACCAACTCCTCTTCTTGTTCAGGACTCAGATTTTTGTTAATGTTCAAAGTTTTTCCTGGCTCAATCTCTATAGTTTTGCTATTATAAACAGAAGTGGTAGGTATTGATTGTTCTTGGATTTATTTCAAGGGATCTTCTTCATTATCAAATGCTGCCTTGATTATGTGACATTGAAAATGGGATCTGATTTTTGGTTGGTTGATAAAACTGTTAATGATTTCATCCTCTGTTTGATCTTTAAAGTCGAGGGCATCTTCTATGGTTAGTGGTGATCTAATGTTTTCTATGAGATATGATACATGTTGTCTCTTTGTTTTTATTACTATTAGGCTTGGCTGGGCTGGAGGGTATAAGGCTAAGTTCTTGACATAACTCCCTCTAGTTATAGTCATGTTGCCTTGCCGGCAGCCAATATAGGCATCAGCAGTTGCAAGCCAAGGTCTACCTAAGATCAAAGGGTGTCCATTTAGCTGGTTTTTGGGGTTAATAATTAGAATGTGAAAAGGATATTCCCAGGAGTCTACAGATACCATTACATCATGTAGTGTTCCTTCTAGCTTGACTATTGATAAGTCAGCCAGTTCCAATAAGGTTGTTGTTGGATCTAATGATGTAATGCCAAGTTTTTGACAAGTGGTGGTTGTTAGGATATAAATTGCAGCTCCCAAATCAACTAAGGCATTTGGAAATGATTGTCCATTGATTTTCACTGTAACTATAGGATTTCCTAGGTCCTCATACTTTACAGGTGCTTCCATTCCTGATAGTAAGTCACATAGAGTGTCGACTACTTAGACAATTGGGTTAGTTTTTGTTCTCCTCTTTGGCTTCTTTATACATAGTTATATGATGGTTTTTTCATAAATTGGAATGTCTTGGATAGCTTGGAGGAGTGGTATTTTTATACACAAATTTTTTAGTTCTCCAGAAGATCAAAATCAGGATGCTCTATTGGACAAGGTATGATTAATTGCTCTGGGAATGGTGGAGAAGAGGTGGTTGCTTGTTCATGAGTTTGTTCTATAACCACATACTCCTTTTGGAGTGTTTGTTCTAAAGGTAATGGATTTTCAACTTGAACATTTTTGTCTCCCTCTGATTCTATTATGCGCCCAGACCTTAGTTTAAGGTTGTTGCACTCCCTTAACTCGGTTTCTAGTTCTGGTGCTTCGATTATTTGAACAGATTGAACCAGTCTATTATTAGGGTTTAGGTTGGGTTGGGCTAGGAGTTATGATATTATGTTTTTCTGGGGATTTTATTGCAATGTATATGGTGCTGGCAGTGTAGGTGGAGGGAGAGGAATCATTCCAGCAAGTTGATTAATAGATCTTTGCCAGTTCGACTGCCAGGTCTAACTCTGCGAGGTTGAGGGGGACCATTGTGTTGGATATGTATGATTTTTCCAAAATGGTGAACAATAAGGAAAATTTGGCCAATTGGTTTGATTTGTTTGATTTGGCCATGGTGGTGTAGGAAATGGCTGCTGTGGCCAACTGGGAAAGGGTGGTTTATTTTGCCACATTCCATTATATTGCTGAGCATTATATTGAGGAGACTGAAAAGAAGAGGATGGATCAATGAGCATACATGTTTGTCGTGCTTGCCATTGATGGCACTGATTGAATAGATATACCATGTCTATTTCCTCTTCCACTTCTTTTTAAACTGATTTCAATCCTAGGAGTGAGGGGAAAATTTTTGTTGAGTGATCTTTTGTGCAGATGGCACAGAATTGGACTGTATCCAATGTGCACTCTTTATGGCTATGTTTCTTTCTACATCTAGAGTGGAATATTGCTAAATTTTGTTCTGATTCTGCTTGCTTTTGTTTAGCTTGCATGATATCAAGCTGCGTTGTTAGAGTCCCTAGAATATCAGTTTTGAAATCTTCTAGTAGATTTCCAATTTTTGTGCGGGTTATACCTCCACCGGAAGTCTTGCTATCCCTTGTGGTCATGTCACGTTCTACTGGTTTTAGTCTTGTGCTGCCTCTTAAACTCCTGATACATAAATTAATAATGTCAGCAAAATTTTCTTGATATATATCGCCTTTTCCCATGATGTTTAATGTTTCAACCCATTGTTCCTTCATCCCTTTAATTAATGTAGTTTTTAACACATTATTAGGTAAGGGTAAATATGCATAGGGCGATCTCTGGAGGTTTTATTGAAAACGTTCTACATATTCCTCGAGTGTTTCTTTAGGTTTTTTTATCATATGAAATATTTCATCTTTTAATTCCCTGGACCTACAATAATCCTGATATTTCTTTAGAAAAGCAGCTTTCATCTGATCCCAGTCATTTATAACACCTCCACCTAACCCCATAAACCATCGTAGAGCTGCTCATTTTAATGTGGAACGAAATAATTTTAAATTTTGGGGATCACTGGTATAGTCATACCCTCTGCATAATACATCGAATTCAAACATAAATGCATATGGATCTTTCGATGTTAAGCCATGGAATGTAGGGATATGCTGAAGAGGAATGGCCTTGATAGGTGCATTAATTGCAGTGTCCACAATGGGATATTGCAGTGTGGAAGTTTGTTGAGGTGGTTGCTGGTTGTGGGCCATTTGATCAAATATGTGCCAATACCCTTCTGGGATTTCTAGGGAATTATTCCTAGGCTGACTAGAAGGAGTAGGAATGACCTTGATAGCACTTCCTTGGTATGGAATAATGAGTGTTCCTTGCTGACCTACTATCTGAGGAGATTCAGGTCCTTTAGCTTTGTTTTGAATGATGTTGACAACAAACACTATTACCGATCAAATAGGTAACCTAACCTCAAAACGGGAACTCTAGCCCAAAAAGTCTCAAAAAACATGAAAAAACACCCCCCAAAAAAAAATTGTGTCTTCGAGAACGCACTTGGTTTTTTTTGAAGGTCAAATTTCAACATTTTATAAAATTATGCTAAAAAAAAAATTGTTTGTTGAAAAAAGGATTGAAAAAACACCCTCAAAACAAAACCAAATAGACAAGCCGGAATAACGAAAAAAAAATTGTGTCATAATTTTGACACTTGTAACAATGGAATTAAAGACAACATATTAGGACATTTTTTAAAATCGTAAATTTCTAACATTTTTGATAGATGATGTTAAAGATAAACAAATACATGTCTGAAGGGCTTATCATTTCGAACAATTTTCATCCATGTTATTAAACATAAAATATCTTGACTTTAAACAACCCCAAAATTGTAATTATTGTCAACCATAACCTTTAGATAAAATTTGGTAGCGCATAAAAAACTTAATGACAAGTTGTAAATCTAAAGTTTTTCAATCTTAAGTGTTCAACATACTTGAACAATGAAATTATGGAGAAATTATAAGACTTAACAATTTAAAAAAATGAACAAGTAAATGAAAAATTATCATTGAACAGAAACAAGTAAGAGTAATTTTGATTTTAAAGGATAAAAACTTATCTTTTTTCAAATCTTAGCATAAGACAAATTTAAATATAATTTCAACCAAAACCTAAAAATCAAGCATCAAAACAAAGTGTTATGTTTCAATGACGCATACAATTATTAAAACTTTTAAAAGTATCTTATACCAAATGGTAACAATACATAATATCATGGTAATATCACTGCATAATTTAAAAATTAAACATTAGTTTCTATTTTCTATTTTACTTATAATTAAAATATCAACATTGGTACATTGAATATAACATAAATTATTTTTGTAATTCATTGTTAAATTGTAGATATTCTAAAGAAATGAATTCTTCATAATTAAAACATATAATCCAACAAACATAGAAATGTCTCACAACTTCATGAAAAATGACATGGAAGTCAAAATTTCTATTTCAAGTTACTATGCAAACATCAATTACATAAAAGTGTCTTAGATAGTTATTCAAAATCAGCCATAGGTTCTGGCACACCATCATAATCTACATCTTCAAATGAATGGCTCGATGCAGATGAAGATGATCCATATTCTTCTCTTTCATCAACTAGTGCTCCATCTGAGTCAACATGCATTCCGACCATTTCAGAGTTCAAAAGTCTTGTAGATCTACGTCTACATTCTGCAGAGTCCCATTTCAACAGTAATTGTTCTGGTAGCAATTTCTTCAAAATATTTATGGTCTGCAACCAAAGAGTTCCTCTCTTTGTCAAATTGAAGTCATACACAAGTATGTCAACATCCTCCAATTTTAAGACATCTGTGTGGCGACGATTTATATTTGTGCCCTTTCTTTTTCTCTTTCTGCCAATTTTTTTTTCCACTACCATCTCTGGCTTGTACACACCATTGAAAGGGTGGGTACTTGTGGCATACCAATGTACATCAATAGCTGTAATCTCTTCATTTTCATTAATGACCTTTATAACCTTGGCAATCCAAAATGGATAGCCAAGGGGATCTTCATCTGCTAACACTGCTATCATGCAACCCTCCTTAAGATCCTGCACAGAACCCCTGTAAAGGTCTCCCATGACTTCACGTTGTGCACGTGATCTTCTAGAACCAATATAGATTTCTCTTTCCTCTACCTGTGGGGAATTAATAATAGCTTGAGGCTATTGTTGTTCAACATTGTGTGTTTCCTAATGTTAATGTTCATTTGGCATATTTTGTGGCCAAAAAAAAGGATTCTTCAAAAACGTATCCCCATTTATTGATCTTGAAATCATATCACTTTGATTACTGAAAAAATACTCCCACCAAACTGAATCAGCAACATCGAAGTATTCATATGTATCTCTAATACATCTTTTAATTTCCTCTAGACATTCAGAATAATTTATGTCTCTCTTATGCCTTCGTGCATTATGGAGTTCGGAAACTGACTGTAATAACAATATCTTTGATGAAAACATTGGACGCTCTGGAATGAACTTCAAAAATGCTAAACCTGATGATGGTCCCCATTCTTCAATAGTTGAATACTTCTTGCCCCATATAAGTGTTATCCCATCAATTTTTTTGATACGAAATTGATGCTGGAAGCTAATTTCGTTAAGTTTTTCAATGCATTTCTCCTCACCATGTGATCCAAAAATAAACCTTCGCATGTCAATAGTTTCTTCCAACACATGAAAAACAGGCTCTGGAATGTACGATTTCTTAATACATTCAATTAATGATGGTAGGCTCCCAACACCTTTCCTCCTCAAAGTTACTGAAAAACAACTAAACATTTGATCAATATGATCATGAGTATGCCCAACAAGAAGGAAACCAACCTTTATCTTTTTAAAAATCCCCAATTCAACGAGCATGTTTAGATACCCAAAAAGAACTTGATTTTTGTTCTCACGACTCGTGTTGTCTAATTGTAAAGAAAAAATTTAAGGAAGAATCCCAGACCAATGAGTAACCACATCATGGATTATAGTTATGGTTAGATTTGCATCATTGTGAATATTTGGAGTTGTGAAGAAAACTCTTGAAAACATCTTCTCATTAAATACCATACAACCAACCAAGTGAAACTGAATGAAATTTTCCTCCTGTAATTTTTTTGGCGTGCAGACAAAATGTGGAAGAAGTGTTTTCTTTTGGTCCATACCATCAATTATCAATCCCATATATTTATTTGGATGATCATAACACTTCTTTCGATGTTTATAAAACTTTTGTCTTTCACTTGTTTGCTGATTGCGATGGTCTTGAAGTTCTTTGACAACGGAATCTGTACATAAAATAAAAGAAACATATGAATAAATATATTTTCATAGTTGATAAGTATCAAATTTTAAAAAACAATGTTTTGAACACGTACCTCTTTCTGCCCCTTGACATTTATCTCTTTTTGCTTTAAGAGAAGCACATGTGCTACAAATCCCCATCCTTGTCTTCTTAGGAATACGTACATTGTTGAATTCAGTTTTCCATATCCTTGTAAAATAAGAATATGTAATAAAATTACCAATTCCTTCAACAGCTTCTGCATAATATTTGTATAACATGAATATTTCTCGTCTCGAGAAATTATCTAGAATATGTATTGTGTCTTTATTTGGCATACACTCTCCATGATTTGAAAAGAAGTCTTTCATCCATGTCTTAGCAGTATTTGCAAACAGCCCCACCTTCTGTTTATAACGTGCTTCTGAATAATATGTGGGATCCTTTTCCAATCTATCCTAGATTCTTAACAAATGACAATTACCAATTGAATACAACATTTTGAACGCCTTTCTGCAAAGAAATACATTCCCAATATGATAATCATAACCTGCTAGTGTAGATTGCATGCAACCCACTAAATATGAATTTTGCATGCTTTTATTCATTGACATATATGTTTTCCTTTTCTCCAAAGCAAGGCTGAAATCCATATTTTTCAAGCAATCCCTTTGTCAACATTCACTTGAAATCAAATGAACGACAGAACTTTTTGTCGTGAGATATTTTGTCCTCGCCCTTGTATAACTGGAATGCTTTGGATTGATATGAAAAGGTCTACTCCTACTCCTAGTTGCAATATTTTCTTGCAACGGCTTCATCATTCCATCATCCTTTGTAAAAGTAGTTTCATCACCATTAGGAGGAATATTATCCCCACTATCATCATTCTCAACATAGTTAAGAAATTCATCAACATCATTGCATGGAAAATTTTCTTTAGCATCATCAGTTGAAGAAAACATTTCACAAGAATCATCGGCACTTTTGTAACCCTGACTCAAAAGAAATTCTTTAACATCTTGACCCATGCTTTCAAATTCTTCCCTGGGAGGATTCAATTCTTCATCACCATGAGTGTCTTTGAAAGGGTCACTTGGAGAAAATGCAATATTCAGATCTGTGCCTCTAAAATTATCATTTGCAAGAAACTCTTCATTCTCCCCTTCCTCAGTGGTGCTCTCATAATCCTTGGGATTAGGCATAAGTGGAAGCTTTGAATTTGTATTCACTAGAATTTCTTCATCCTGCCCCTCCCCTTCCTCACTGAAGCTCTCATAATCCTTAGGATTAGGAGTAAGTGAATGCCTTGAATCTATATTTATTGGAAATTCTTCATCCCCCCCTTCATCAGTGGATAAATTATAATCGTTATGATTAGGATGAAGTGAAAATTTTAGCTTTGGAAATTCATCTCTGTCTTCATCAGTGGTGCTGGCATAATCCTTAGGATTAGGACGAAGTGGATATTTTGATGCTACAAATTATTCATTCCGCTCTTCCTCAGTGGCGCTGACATAATCTTTAGGATTAGGACAAAGTGCATATTTTGAATTTGCAAATTCTTCATTCCCCTCTTCATCTGTGGTGCTGACATAATCCTTAGGATTAAGACGAAGTGGAAATTTTTACTCTGGAATTTTTTCGTCCCCCTCTTCATCAGTGGTGCTTGCATAATCCTTAGGATTAGGACGGAGTGGAAATTTTGACGCTGTAAATTTTTCATTTCCCTCTTCATCAGTGGTGCTAGCATAATTCTTAGGATTGGGATGAAGTGGATGTTTTGACTCTGAAACATTATCATTCCCCTCTTCATCAGTGGTGCTTGCATAATCCTTAAGATTAGGACGAATTTGATATTTTGACTCTGGAAATTTTACATCCCCCTTTTCATCAGTGGTGTTGGCATACTCCTCAGGATTAGGACAGAGTGGATATTTTGACTCTACAGATTCTTCATTACCCTCTTCATTTGTTGTTCTCACATAATCCTTAAGATTAAGCTGAAGTGGATATTCTTTATCTCCCTCTTCATCAATGGTGTCCTCATAATCCTTGGGATTAGGACGAAGTGAAACTTTTGACTCTGGAATTTTTTCATCATGCCCTTCATCACTGTTGCTTTCATAATCCTTAGGATTAAGAGTAAGTGGTATAACTGGCGCTCGATTTACAGAAATTTCATTTTGCTGCACCTCATCAATTTTGTTCTCATCATCTTTAGGATAACGACCAAGTCGATTTTTTAACTCTCTATTCATGGTGAACGAACTCCCGTTATATTCATCACTCTGAATAGAGTTGTTGTGTGACGAAGATGTTGATGTTCCAGAAAGAAAAACTTCGTTATCAGAAGAAACCACGGCTTTCAACAAGAATAGGTTGAATGATACAAATTCCTCTCCCACTTACAATATATAGCTTAAAGACTGAAAATTTCCCTCCAAATTTTCCCTCCAAAAAAATTCGCGAAAAACTTTAACTATTGTAACTATAATGACTACATGTAAATATTTTAAATTTTTTATTTTAAACTTACATTATATTCATCTAAAATATGTTTCAAAATTTATTAATACACTGTTGGTCTTCAAATATTTCACCATACTTTCTATTCAAAATATCCACAAAATATTCCTTTCATGCATGTCTTCAAAACTAAAATAATTTTCTTATTTGAATGGTTTAAGATTGACTACATGTAAATATTTACAAAAATAACAACATGTAAATATTAACTATTTAAACTATAATTAACTACATGTACATATTTTAGATTTTAAAATTTAATCCCATGATTTTAAACATTGATTACATGTAAATATTAACTATGATAACTAAATACAAATATTAACTATTTTATCTATAATATTAAATATAATTAACTACATGTAAGTATTTCATATTTTAATTTCTAATCTGAGATTATATTTCAATTATTCAA
The DNA here is from genome assembly GCA_034641835.2 of Pinus albicaulis. NCBI lineage: Eukaryota > Viridiplantae > Streptophyta > Pinopsida > Pinales > Pinaceae > Pinus > Pinus albicaulis. The sequence goes on from CM076583.1 coordinate 376,649,293, forward strand.
CATTCAGTACATGTAAATATTAAATAAAATATTAATTATGATAACTACATGCAAATAATAAGTATTTTAACTATAGTATGAACTATAATAAATTAAATGCAAATATTTTAAATTTGAAATTTTAATCCCACATTCATTAAACAGTAATCCAATCAGACAATATACGCTATTTAAAAGGAATGATTGTTTCTATTCATCACATCACATCAAGTTTTCTGGTATTTGTTAGAGAAAATTTCTGGAGGTGTTGCGTTGGCATTGGTAACTTCGTGGAGGCATTGCATTGGCATTGGAAGCGTTGTGTCGCTATTGGTAATTTTGTGGAGGTGTTGCATCGGCATTGGTAACTTCGTGAAGGCATTGCATTGGCATTGGAGGCATTGTGTTGCTATTCGTAATTTTGTGGAGGCGTTGTGTTGGCATTGGTGACAGCAGCTTTTTGCATTTCAAAGGTTAGTTTTCCTTCTATTCTGTCAATTTAGAGATGATTTTGGGAAAAATCTGTTTTTCTATAGTTTTTTTGTGTTCAAAAACTACTTTTTTAAGGTTTTTAGGTTCAAAAACCTTGATTTTTTTATATTTTTTTAGTGAAGAAAATGCAAAAAAAACTAAATTTTTTAGGGTTTTAAGAACAAAAATTTAGATTTTTTTTTCTTTTTTAAGACTTATAGGTTCATTTAGACAGAAAAATCCATAAAATGACCATACACATAAAATAAAAAAAAAAGTAATATTATAACATTTTTTATTTGTTTTTTTTTTTATCATAAATATATCAGTGATTTCATTATTTAATTTTTTTTTTTTTTATTTGAGAATTTTTTTATTTTATATTCTATTTTATTTTATTTTTTTAATTTTAAATCTTCGTTTTATTCTTTTTAATTTTAAATCTTTAATTTTTTTTTCTTTATATATATATATATATATATATATATATATATATATATATATATATATATTGTATTGTGATATAGTTTTTTTTTTTTTTAATTTATTATATTGTTATATTAAAACAAATGTTTTTTTTATTTATTATATTGTTTTTTTTTTAATTATATAATGTTTAGAAACCAAACATAATTGTGATTTAATAAGTTGTTTTTTTTTATTTGTTATGTTTTGATATTTTTAACATTTTCTTTTAATTAATAGATAATGTTTTAATAATTATATTATAAAAAAAAAAAAATTAAAAATCGAAATTAAAAAAAAATTAAAAAACAAAATAAAAATTAAAAAAAATTAAAAAAAAAAAATTTTAAAGTAAATAAAAATTTAAAAAAATAAAAAAATAAAAAATAAAAAAAACAAACGTGCCAAGGCCCGTTCTATGGGCGCCGGGGGCCGGCCGAGTGGCACCACGGGGGCGGCCCAGCCCGCCTCACGGCCCCGCCTGGGCCGAGGGCCGATTCGCCCGCCCGATGGGCGCCAAAGGCCGGCCAGGCAGCGTCACAGGGGCGGCCCAGCCCGCCTCATGGTCCCGCCTGGGCCGAGGGCCGATTCGCCCGCCCGATGGGCATGGGGGGCCAGCCGAGCAGCGCCACGGGGGCGGCCCAACCAACCTCTCGGCCCAGGTGGGGCCGTGAGGCTGGCTGGGCCGCCCACGTGGCGCCGCCCGGCCGGCCCCCAGTGCCCAATGGGCGGGCCTTGCTATTCATTTTTATTTTTTCTTTAAATTTTTATTTTTTATTTTTTTTTAACAAAACTTTTTTTTATTTTGGTTTTTTTATTTTTATTTTTTTATTTTCTTTTTAAAATTTATTTATTTATTTATTTATTTTTAATAATTTATTTTAACAAAACATTTTTTAATTTTGATTTTTTTAAATTTTATTTTGTTCTTTAATTTTTTTTTGAAATAATTTGTTTTAATAAAACAATTAAAAGTTCATAAAAACATTGTTATGTATAAAAATAAAAATAAAAATTGTTATATAATATAATAAAAACATTGTTAAATAATAATTGTTAAAAATTTCAAAATATAACCCAATATATATATATATATATATATATATATATATATATATATATATAAAGTCATTAAACAACAATTACGATTTGTTTTTAAACATTATATAATTAAAAAAAAAAATACAATATAATAAATTAAAAGAAAAACATTTGTTTTAATATAACAATATAATAAATTAATTAAAAAAAACTATATAACAATACAATTAAAAAAATAAAAAAATATATAATATTATAACATTTGTTATAAATAGTTAGTAACTTTTTTGTTTTTTTTTTAAATATTAAACAAAAACTGAAGTTTGAAAATACTAGTTTATTTTTTTTAAATTATTTTATACAATTTAAACACATTTTTAATTTTTTTATAAAATGTATTCAAAACATATTATATAGATATATATACATATGATTTATAATATTTTGTTTTTAAATGAAAATTTTTATAGTTAATTTTACTGCTTTAATTTCAAACTATTTAGTTTTAGAAATAAATTTTGTTTATTAAATTTATTTTATCCACAATATTTTTCCATTAACCAATATATATATATATATATATATATATATATCAGGAAAATGGCATCAAAAAATATTTCTGTGAATGTTTTTGTACCTAGGGCAGCAACTCCGAAATCTACGACAGCAGCTCCCAAATCTACGGCAGCAGCTCCCAAATCTACAGCTGCAGCTCAACGCACTATGGATACAACTCCCAAATCTAAAGTTGCAGTTGAACGCACTATGGACACTATTAGACGCAATAAGGATATTATTGCACACACTAATAAAAGTCAAGCAAGTTGGGCACCAGGTTCATTAAAGCTTATTTCTAATTGGAAGAACGCCGAGGAAATAGATAAAACTGATTTCTCATGGTATCTTGAAGACAGTGAAATGGAGGTTGATATACACATCTATCTGGTTTGTGGTATGATTGACTTAAATGAGTAATATGATGTGATGGGCAGAGTACGAGACATATGTATGGTCCCGAATACAAACACTATTTATGTTCTTGTAAGGAAGGCTCAGAAATGTGAGAAGGTTAGATATCGTCTATCAATCGTCAAGTACGACACAGATGAAATAACTTCAAAATTTTCTGAAGAAATAGCAAGCAAAATTGCAAATAACATTGTAAGTATGCTTATTTTTATTTCCTCTATGCATTATTGTAAGGATGATTCAATTTTTTATAAATTATTGATCATTGACATGTTTTATTTTGTTTCATAGGATTTTGTTCCGAGTCTTTCAAACATGTTTGATGGTATTTATATGTTGGTGTCAAATGTTATGGATGTGATCAAAACTTTCCACAAAGACAAAGCAAAGGAAAGGAGATTGAAGCAAAGAGCAATATCTCGTGACACTGCAACAGTACAAAGAGGGGATCAACGAAGAGTCACTAAGGTGGGTCAATCTAGTAAACTTAAACATGTTTCTTTTGAAGGTGTCGAACATGAAACAGAAAATTATGATAGAATTAGTGAGGAGGAGATGAGAACTATTGTGCAAAAGAAGAAAACAGATTAGACACCAAAAAGAAAAATTGCCAAAGATCTCTCTCTTGTACCTCATGAAGGAGAGCTTGTTTATAAAAAAACTGATATGTTATCCAATAAGACTAGGAAATAAAATATTGGTGAACCTATAAAAGTCGTGAGCAGCAGTGAAGAACAAATTGAAAGCTCTTACGGAAGCAGAGAAATCATAACACCAGGTGCTGAGTTAGAGGATGGCATTATTAAAACAAAACAAAATGCTATTCGACAAGAGTTGAGGAAGAATAAATTAATTCTTGGTGGCCAAACATTTGAGCTTAATGTTAACCAATTTTATAGCCCAGATGAAAGACAATCTCAATATCAAATTAGAAAGGCCCATCACCTACATGTACATAATCTGAAAACATTGTTCAGGTTCAATCCATATGCGCATGTGGTGGATTATGTGGTTCTTGTCAATCCATGTCAGGTTCCCAACAAACAAGCATTTGACAAGAAAAAATGTTTTGATTATAAATATTATGTAATTGGAGGAAACCATTCAATAGAGGCTAAGAGACAATTGATTGCAGAATATCCAAATAACTATCTTTTTCAAATAGTGAAATGCATCATTTATGCTGGCTTAACAGAAATGGAATCAAAGTTATTGGCATGGGATTATAATGCAGATAATGAGTACAGAATGAAAATGACTTTCATCCAAAGGGTCATATTTATTCATAATGAATTCATAGAAAAATGTCGTGGGGATAAGACACAAGTTAGTGTAGCATTTCGAAAGGAATGTTTAATGGAAACAGGTTATCAAATTGATGAAAAAAAGAAAAAGATGGAAAATTGAATACAAATCTCTTCAGAGGCACAGATAACATTTTTCAGTTGGCATTTAGAACTGGGGAGGTATGGGATTTGATTGATGAGATTTTTTATCGATGGGAGAATATTTCCATAAAAAATCAGAAAGTTAGAAAGAGTAAACCCATAATATGTACCAACAGTAAGGGGGGTCCTGAAATGAAGCAGCTTCCACAGGATATGACTATTACACCTTGGAGAACAATGCAAGGTGTGAAGGATGATAAATTAGTCAAATCAGTATTAGCCCGTGTGAAGTCGGGTGAATTATCAATGGAAGAAATGTGTGCAGAATTTCAAAAGTAAGTTTCTTGAATTATTTCTTTCATTATAATTTTATTTTAAGTAAAACATAATGATGTTGGTAGAATTTGTTATACATGTCAATATATTAACGTTTTTAACTTGATTTATTCAGTCAGAAAATTTTTATGAAAATACAAGAATACATGGTTAAAATGTTGAATGAAGACAGTTGGGATGATGTTGTACGCAACTACCCAGAAGCAAGTTCTACATCAACACTAAAAGAGTTTTATATTGCATTCAATAAGGTATGTTGATTTATAAATTTATTTTATTCATATTTTAACTATTTTTATTTTATTACTTATACATATCTATATATATATATATATTTTTATGTCATTAAAGATGTCGAAGAAGGATGGAAATGGAGTACCAGATACTTTCAAAAGCATTATTGAAAAAATTAAGATGGAGAACATGAGAAGGAAGCGTCTTATGAATGTTGAACTAGATCCTACTCTTAATCATTACATTTGGAATGAGCTCGACAGTGTCCAATATCAAATAATACAAGGTGACTGTGAAGACATTGCATCACTAATACCTAAAATGGAATATGGCCTAGTTATTCCAGATATTCCTCATGGTTTCAATTTCCCAGACATTGAATATGATATAGAACCATATACTTATCAAGATTTTAGTAAAGTGGTTACGAGTTTTCAAGAAGTGACAATATCACCACTTTGGCAATTTGTGACATTTCATTCAGAAACACAGTTTCCAATGTTATTAACAAGCTTCAAGGGTAAAGCAAACTCAAGGATGCAACTTACATGGTAAGATTTTGAAATTGTATGTTTGATTCCTCCTAATTTTTTTTATTCATGTAAAATTTAATTGAACTTTTACTATGTTATCTAACAGGCAAAAGTCAAATATTGTTTCTTCCAAAGATCAGCCTATTATAAATGATTGTGAGCTCATCCATGTTGAATGTTGGACAAAAGACGATAGCTATAAGCATATTATTATGAATCGAGTAGATGGGAAGAGTCATAGTCAAGTATTGGTTTATGATGCAGTGGTAAGAAAACTAACATATGAGGATAAAGATGCAAAAGGAGATATAGTTAACATTTATCAAAAACCACAAGCATTGAATAACTATCTTATAGATCTATGTTCAAATGAAGGAGAATGGGTTTTGGATTTATTCTCAGGTTCAGGTAAGTTTTAATATACAAATTTAAATTTAAATATTGTCTTTTTTAATTTTTATGTCTCCATACTAATTTTCTTTCTTATTTTTTTTGTGCTTGATGATTAGGTACAACACTAGCATGTTGCCTACTAAAAGGAAGAAATTTCATTTCCATTGAGAAAGACCCAGTTCAATGCAAATTTATTCAACAAAGAATTAACGCTCTTAAATTCCTTCTAAATGCGAAGCAAGAAGTTGGTTTGAGGAAAGGAGATTTTAATGAATCATGCATGGAAAAAAAAGCAAAGGAACCTCAACCACCATTATATGGAATGATTGGAAAGGGACCCTTTGGAAGATTTGCTGACATGAGAGATCCATTAGAAGAAGGTGATGATCAAAATGAAGAAAAAAATGCTGCGAAAGAAGCCATCAATGCTGTTCTAGATGATGTTGAAGATGTATTAGTTGATATTGTTAATGATGTTTAAGTTATGCTTGCAAACAAAACTTATTTTTTAGAACTATTAATCAGTTTTACTTGTAATGTTTAGACTTTGATATTTTATGAGAACAACCCTTTTTTTTTGCAAAAAACATGTGATTGCTATTATTTTTTGACATAAAATTCAATAAAAATGTTGTTTTCTTAAGTTTTTTTGTTAAGATTCTCCCAAAAAATTAGTTTATTTAACATGTTTTTTTCAACAAAAACTCTGTAAAAGTGTATTTTTTGCATTGTATTTATATTGAAAAATTGTATTTTTTTGTCATATGGCTCAAAATATTGGTTTTTTAGCGACAATTTTTTGATGTGCATTGAAAAATTATTTAACAATACATAAACATGTAGAAAATATAAACTTTAGAATATTGACCTTTTTTCCATCTTTTATGTATGTGAAAAAGTGAAGATATCATTACAAGTTTTTATTTTTTAAAAAAATATTTTTTTATTTTTAAAACACAAGTACATAAATGCACTTAAAAATAAACATCTCACAGAAGAAGAAGACATTAGAAAATTTATAGTGTCAAAATCAATCCTATAAAAAAACGTTGGTGATGATACACCACCACTATTCAAAATCGACATAAAAAACACCACTTAAAAAAAAAAAATTAGTTAAAAAAAAAACAAAATGAAAAAAACTTAAAGTGCCAAAAACATGCTCAAATTTTTTTTTCTTGATTCTGCATCACCACTTTTTCAAAATCAGGTGTTTTTCTTGATACTTCAAAAAGTAGGTAACATTGAGGTTACCTATTTCATCGGTAACATTGTTAACACTTCCCTTATTTGGGCTGCTCACTATTTGGATTACTTCAAGAGGAGATTATGGTTCTTTTGTTTCCCCTATTTCTCCTCCTCCTTCGCGGAGATTACTAGAGTTCCCTTCTTGCAGAGAAATTAGGCGAGAATTCTCAATTTCTTGGGAATCTTGCTCAATTTCTTTTGTTTGGCTATGCACCTAAGCAAAGGCTATAGATGGTGACTCTATGGCCTGAAGGGAGCTAGTAGGTTGTATAGAAGTAACTTTTCTTGGTCCTACTAATGGATGAGATTCCGCTTTCTTAAGGATATCATCGATGAAATTTATTCACCCAAGGGTCACTGGTCCCTTAGGTTTTTCGGGTTTAGGAGGAATTTTGTTTTGTTTAGATTTTCCAGTCATTCAAAAAAACATAAGCATTCATTCCTACCTAAAAATTTCACTCAATTCTACTGTGAAGTGGGCTGATGAATGAGCATGTTCCTTGCTCTATATGCAGGCTATTACCTTCCGTTTTTAATACCTAGTTCTTCCCTAGCAGAGACAATCAAATGTACATTACTCTTTCCTAAATAGCTACGCTCTCCCCGACAATGACGCCAAAATCTAGAGGTATAAAAGGTGTCTTTTTAACTCCTATTTATCTCACATTAATTATCAATCCAGGTACGATTTTTTATTTCAAGAGTGTACTCAGTCTGAGGCTGCAATTCAATCTAAGAGTAATGCTTTCCAATATGCAGTATAGTGTTAGAAATACAAGAGTAAATGGATTCTTGGAAATGAAATCTAACTACAATGACATGAAATTGAATTCTCTCAAATCTAGTCATTCACTCAGCAATAATCAGTCAAGGATGCAGTAGTAATAATTATTTTCTTTGGCAACTGAAGTAAATGAAATCAAATAAGAACAAGAGAATCAATCTGAGAACACACGTAGAAATAACCAATGTCCTTTACAGTTTATGATATTACACTCCACATTAAAACAATTAAATGGAAACTGAACTAAATCACGAATGCTGCTAATGAAAGTAAACTAGGCAAGCTCTCAAAAGCAAAGCCAAAATCTTTCCGGGTATGAAATAAACTGTAAAATAATTAACTAAAATGAACAGCAGATCTATTTTACTAGAATTGAAACGCAGTAGAAATGAACATCAAACTCTATCTAATGGAATTTAACAACAAATTCTATTGAACAAAAAACTCTATCTAATGGATTTGAACATCAAATTCTATTGAACAACAATCCGAAATGAGCAGCAATCAGAATAGAACAGAAAATGGAATGGAACAACAACTGGAATGGAATATCAGATGTTGAATAGTGAAGCTCAGTTAAAGCATAACAAGATAAGTTATACAGGGATCAAGATTCTGGTTAAATTGGAAAGAAACAACAACACAATTCAACAATGCAACACACCAAGATTATAAAGCAATAAAACAGTAAACTATTAAACTTGAAACTGTAATTAAAATAAATTCAAACTGTCACACAACTATAATCGAAAGATAATAATACAAAAGAGCAAGAGGATCTACCAGGGCCGGGCGCTTAGCCGCTAGGGAAACACCGCTGAGCTACTCCAGAGTCAAGTGATGGAACGACAAATAAATCATGTATTAATCATGCATAATAGCATTTACAAACCGTCACTCTCTGCTTGAATCACGAGAGTCAATGAAATTATAGCATTACAAAAGAAGTTTCAATGATAATCGTTTTCCGATTTCTACAGGCACTGCCTTTTATAACAACTCAGCTGACAATACAAGAAACAAAGATAAAATTTGAATAGCAATCCCTCAGAATCGAAAGATCCTGAGGGATTCTCTCTATTTTCCTCTTTTAGCTAATGCTTCGTCTTCTTGTGCTGTAGCTGTGCTGTTCCTTGCCTTTCTTTAACTATGCGTTCTGATTTCATCCTTCTTGTCTGGATACGTCCCTTTGCTAGAGGAACAATAGTTAGTCATGCTTTAGCTTTGCCTTTCGAATGGTGGTTTCCCACTTCATTTGTTTCCTATTTAGAATAAAAGACAATCTTTAGCCAATTTCAGAATAAACATTAATCTTTGCAATTATATCATAATCCTTCAATATATCATCTTTCTAGAATAAAAAGAGTTATGTTTAAAGGAAAAAGATAAAGAAATACATGGTGAATTCATACCTTTTCCAATGCTCAACAAATACAAACATGAGAAAGGTAGCACAAAAGGTACAATGAATGGATCTGAGGTTTTATATGCCTTGACTATGTTGAGAACTGTTGTTCTCAATATTGTGCATACTATGCACACATAAAGGAAGTTCTCTTAACCCAAAGCCTGTGATATCTAGTAATTATGATGTGTTCATGATTATGTTGATGTTTATATATGTATAAATGTATGTATTTATGTTGTGTCTAACAGGGTCATGATGGATTGTGATAATTTAAATGCTAATGTTTATATATAAATATGTATCTATGTCATTGTCTGATAGTGTTGTCAGGGATCATTCTTGTTGAGGAATGATTTCTTATGCAGGTGAATGGCATGAAGAGGCTCATGGTCTTTTGAGGAATCAAGTGGCATAGTAGCCCTGACAAATCTATGAGGTGAGTATCATGTGGATATGATTTTATATTATGTGTTTATACTATGTTTATGTTATGGGCTGGTAACACTAAGAGATACAGCAGTGAAATTAAATCAGTGTGCTTTGCGACATGTTGGGATTAGTATGAATAATGGAGAGACACTAGAAGCAAGGTTTCTTGTGAGGTCAGTGTGTGGTCTATGGATGTACAATGTTATTTTTGTGTATATATTGTGCATGTTGTAGATTTAATGATTGTACCTATGGTGATGTGTAAATGTTGTATGTGTAGTATTGTATCCATATGATTTTGTGTACCTGTTGTATATGTGTTTTTTTGTGTCTATTGCATATGCAGAGCTAGGTATAAATAGTGTTATGTACATGTTGGATATGCAGTGTTGTGTACCTATGGTTTTGTGCCTATGTTGGATGTGCGGTGATGTGTACATATGGTGCTATTTACATGTGGTGTATGTAGTGCTATGTACATATGGTGTTGTGTGCATGATTGTACATGTCATGTTGTGTGCATGTGGTGTTATGTACATGTTTTCCATATGGTGTTGTGTGCAGGTGGTGTTGTGTACATGTCGTGCATGTGGTGCTAAGTACATGTAGTGTCATGTATATATCATGCATGTGGTGTTGTGTACATGTGGTATTGTGTTCACATTGTAGAGGTGGTGTGGTATAAATTTGGCATTGTCTACACATTGTGTAGGTGGTGTCGTGTACATGTGATATTGTGCACATGTCATGCAGGTAGTATTGTGTATAGGTGGTACTATGTACATCTTGTGCATACGGTAGTGGTATACATGTGGTATTGTATGCATGTCGTACATTCTATGTTATGGGCATGCGGTACTATGTATGTGCATGTTATAGTTGTGGTATCATGACATGTGTATTCGTTGTGTTATACTTTGTATATGGATATGTATTTTGTTGTGTTGTACACCAGATCTATGTGTATATGTTTGTTGTATCGTAGACCAGGTGTAGGTGTATATGTTGCATGCAGGTGTAAGCATATGTATTGTGTTGTATTGTACACCAGATGTCAGTGTATGTGTCATATGCTGGTGTGGATGTGTGTATTGTATGGTGTTGTAAGTCATATGTGGGTGTATTTTTTGTGATGTACAATGTGTGTGTGTGTGTATGTGATTGAAGAAAAGAAAACACCTTAGGTTCTTGCTGGGTGTGGCAAACGATCCGGTGTGTGTACAAAAAAACAAAGCTAGAAGTAAGGAGTGGTGAAGGATACATATCAGTGTTTTATTTTAGTATTGTTATGCATGTAATTTACAATTATGACTTATGATGGTTACATGTGATTTATGATTATGGTGTATGATTATTACATGCGATTCATGATTTTTTCCTACGATGGTTGGGTTTTGAGCTAACTAGATGTGATATTTTTATAAATGATGATTTGATCAAACAACTAGTTTGACTTGTGTGACAAAAAGTGAACAGAATTGCAAGCGTAACTTGTTGGCGGGCTACCAATGAGGTATGATTTGATGTTATTTCAATATATTTTGAATCTAAAGGAAATTATGTGCTTAGCAGAAGAAAACATGTAATGCTTGGTCTGGGATGGTTGAAATCGATTGCAAGAGCTAGCATCATTAGAAAAATAAATTAGAACATGCAACAATATATTGGTAAATAACTTGAGGAGTAGGTCCATTTTGGGACACTGGTACCCAACACCGCCCATTGATTTCCATGAGCATACTATAACAGATATGATGGTTTTAAGGCAGGGATATGCCATTTTTTGTATCTTCCAATGTGAATAAGCCTTGCCAAGGGATGGACTTCCTGAAATGGGGGTGCCAATGGAACTTGGAAGGTGTGCGACTGCATAAAAGGGGGTGACTGGATTGTCCAAGGGACTATGTAGCGAAGAAGGGAAGGTTGAGGATGGATTTTTTTAGTCATTAACATTGCCAGATGGAATCATATGCACATTGGGAGTGTCCCCTGGAAGAATGAGCCGATAATTATTCATTGAGAGGGCAACAATGCGAGATTGTAGCACTGGACATTAGATTCAGCTTTGACTTTGGAAATGGATTTGGGACTCCCTGGGAAGGAGGTGAATCCTGGTATTACTTTGAGGGTGGAGGTGTGAGCCTCTGGATTCACTTATTTTTCATACGAGCATCACATCCTTTTATTTTTTGGTTGAGAAAATGTACAGATTTTTATATTTTTATATTATTGTAAATACTGTATCAAGCTAGATTTATAAATCTCCATAGACAATATGCTTATTTGTTGGTTGAAGCGAATGTGTATGATTATGTGTGCTTGTTATTCTAAATATTTGAATGAGATATGCTATAAAACTCCAATACCCGGTATGATTGTCATTTTTTAGCAGATGGTCATTGTAAATACTGCAATGAGATATGTTATAAAGTTCCATGGGCAGTATGTTTTGTTTTTCATCGGCATTGCTAGTTATAGATGTCATTGAACACCGAAGACAGTGTTCCCCCAAGGGGAGGGGTGGGGGGGGGTTCTGTAACAACCCTGGTAAAAATCCATGCAAAAAAATTATAAGACCACAGTTGATGGGACACGTATTCCAAGTTGAATGTTGGTAAAAACATCCTTGCAGGTTTTCCTTTCAGTTATTATTGTTAAAATAAAATGGAAAAGGAAAAGACAAAGACTTTAGAAATGCATGAGTCATTAATGGATATTTTGAGAAATGGGAGGTGAAAGGTCATAGGTTGCATGTGAGGAGGAAAACGAAGAAAATAAAGGCCTCATTAATAAAAAAAATCTTCTGAAGATCAGTGGGTAAGATTTTTTCAGTGCATTTTTGGATCTCTCTCATTATTCTCTCTTTGTCTCTCATACTCTTGGATATTTAGATTTTTCTTGGAGCTCTTTTAGAGACTATGGAAAATTGGTGATTTGGAGCAAGAAGGAAAAGGAAGAGCAGGAAAATGCAAGTGGTCATCGGGATCGAGAACTAAAATGAGATTTTATTGTAGGTGTCAAGTTGCATGTATGTTTTCCTCACTATTTTTGACATGCATGGTATATGCATGTGGATTTTCCTAGCCTTGCAATTTCCTGGACATACATGGTGTTGTGGGTTTATTTCCATCGATTTTTTTTCTACTTCGTTCTCATGATTCCTTTAGCTATTGGGTTGAGTTATTAGTTCCTGGAGCCTTATTTGGAAAAATTCTCTAGAGCCCAAAGGACAGTTCTTGGGTTGAGTTACTAGTACTGGAGCCTTGGTTGGATAAACACTCTGGAGCCCTAAGTGGGTTGAGTTACTAGTCCTATAGCATTGGTTAGAAAAATTCTCTGGAGCCCAGAAACAACTAGGGTTGAGTTAATGGTCCTAGATCCTTGGTTGGAACGAATAGCATGGAGCCCTAGATTACCTTGGATAGAGACCAATCCGTGATGGTTGTGATGTCCAACCGTGAGGTGGAATCATTAGTTGAGGGTTGAGGTGTTTTGGCCATTGGAAGCCTTGGAATGGTTTCAATTGATGTGTTTGATGAGATCCCACATTCATACTCAGAATATGGCACAAGAATGATTGGTTGAAGTGAGTCTTGGCTCAACTAATCTATATTTAGGTGGAACACGGAAGTACCATCCCTGGTTAGTTTCTACATTCAGTAATGAATAACTCATTCCTTTGGTATTTAGTATGACAACATACTGGTTATTACTTGAATTCTATTGTTATTGTGTCCACTGTAATTTTTTTCTTATTATGCTGGTTAGAAGCATGTATTTTATCAGTGATGATGTATGAATATATCCATGTTTTTAGTTTTAAATGAATGCACAATGTATCTATGGTAAAATAGATTATATTGCAGCTAATGATGTAAGGGAGAAATGTTTCTTAGTGATTCTCAAATAAGTATGAGACCCCTGTGCTTAAATATGTTGTTTACACCTGTAGATTAAATGGTTGTGACATGTTTCAAATTTTTTTTGTCATGTCTAGGAGGGGTCTACATGAGTTCTTGTATATCTAATTACTTCCGTTTCATGGTCCTATTTTTATTTATCATCCATTAAGTTTTCATGAAGTTCTGGGAAGTGACCTGGGCTCTAGGCCTAAAAAGGTGGCTCAAATCCTGGAGATGTAGGCACAAAGGTGACCATTTTGGGTCCTAGCTACTAGCATGTAGTGTTATGGCTATGGCTATAAAGTTATAGCCCCTGAAATGCAGTGCTATGGTTGCAGATATGACTCAAAAGAAGTCAAAATTGCAGTGTGACCGAAGGGTAAGAAGCCTTGTTGGTTGGGTTACCTCTTGGGAGTGTTATGGTCGCTCTACAAGGTTTTTTGGTTGTGTTTTATGTTATTTCCACATCCTTAAGGTCACATATGAGGTTCAATCTCGATATAGTATCCTCTCGTCACATGTTTACCCCAGTTGGTCGGTTACTTGGGTAGATGTGGGAATAGGGTGTTACATCTATCATCTCCATCCATCACATGTCCAAAATGTTCCATGGTTTTGGCCCATACATCAATGGGTGCAAAACCCCAACTTTGGTTTCAAATCCCAAAAGTGACTCTTGTGGTTCTCCAACCTCCAAACCCTAAACCCTAGGGCTTGGAGTAGTTCACAAGCTACTAAAAAATCAACAAGAATTTTTTTCTCAAAAAGGAAATCCTAGAATATTATTATCCTATATTCTAATTTATTATTTCAGTTCCCATTAATGAATTCAAATTTTATGAGGTAACTTGCAACGATTCAAGATAAATTTGTAACCTTCTCAAACTAAAACAATCTATAGACTGCACACCGAAACTGCTGAAGAAAAAACCCACTAAAACTAATTTATTGTGGAAACCACAAACTGAAAAATTGAATTTGATGAAGTAAAAGAAAACTAGTCCTTAGTACATAATTAAATATGAAATTAAACTTATTAAATCACACACACCTATACTTAAATCAGTTGAAAGTGTGTAGTTTTAAGTGCAATCATACTTCATGTGTAACCATGTGATGATTGGATTAGCTTGAAGATTGCCTTCTATGCATTTGATAACATGACAAGAATATACAATATGAACATTAAATTCCATGAGATTTTTATACTTACACTTAAAATCTTAAGACTTCATCCTCTATTGATGTTTGAGACTTTTTATCACCAGTAAGAGGAATAGATATATATTGTTGAAAGACATAATTTTAAAACCTTGAGTGAACATATCAGTGAATGTAGTTGACCTCTCAAACTAGTGGAATTGGTAACCCAGTGGAATCGCCATATAGACAAAGTGGAGCCACCCGGTGAAAGAAATGCAAGCAATATAAATTGTCTAATCCTTGTTGACTAGAAAATAATAGATGTAATCGATTATCACTCTCAAGGGAAAAATATCTTCATTACGTCCCTCCCCGTAAATGGTGCCAAATGTTGTATTTTTTCTTGAAGGCATTTCTTGGTTGTGAAATTGTGCCGATAAACGAACTCTAGGTTCAAGCTGGCCCTTGAACTAGAGAGGTATCCCTTAAGTGCTATGAGACCTTTTGGTGTTCACTCTCACTAGAAAACAACCTATGAAGCATAATGGCTAGATCTAGCAGTTGTCTTATAGGGTGTTTGCTATGGGTTTCCAATCTATCTCTTAGAGAGGACTTATGAAAGTGCCAACATTCAGCTATGACATAAAAAATAACTAGAAATATTTTGATGGAGGAATGGAGGATAAATTAAATTATTAAATATATACATTGAATATCTAATTATCTAATCAAGAGCAAGAGCATGTAGAATAATATCTACAACAAAACATCAATGCTTTTAAGAATTAGTATATATGATATAATCTAGTGATTAAAAGGGATCAACTGTGAAATATCATCACCATGATCTACTGGGTAAAGAAAATAACTCTGTTATAGGCTACGAGGCATGTTGATACTCAACCAAGCCATACCCATTGTCTTATACAACCTCAAACATATGCAGAAAGATATATGTAATCAAAAGTAAACACTAACATAGTAAACAATGTCTATAATTAACTAAAGCCAACATCCTTTAATAATATTCTAAATATTCAAGATTTACAAAAAATGTAAGGTTTTGGCCTCAAAACCCAAGCCTTTCTCATTACAGATCAAAGAATAGATAGAGAATTACAAATTTTTAGCTAACATTATATTTTCTGGAAATAAAATAAAATAATAAACTAAAAAAACTAAATCTAAATGTGGTTGCAATATGTCTTGAATGGTTAAGGCTCCTTGCTTTATCATATGCTTGAATATCTAGAACAAACTAATTTGACTGTTGATCCCGTGTCTCAAAAACCATGATATGGAATTTGGAATTATCTTGCCGATTCTTTTCAAATATGGAAATGTTATTTTTAATTTACACCTGGAAATTTATCATTGATCTTCAAATCATAAATTAAATATTTGACTACTAGTTTTGGCCTTGGAATACTCTACTCCTGCCATACTACTAGAAAACATTGATAAAATCCCTAAAGACCTGGATGTGATTATTGATTGCTATCTCATGTTTTTAAAGTCATGAAATAACCCTTTAATAGTCTTCAGTTTTTGTTTTCGTGCATGAAAATTTGTGATCTAAAGATGAATCATTTTCCATTGCCAACTATGCTCAATAACTCATGAATTTGAAGCCCCTTTTTCTTGATATTTGTCGATTAAATCATGCATTAGGGAAATTTTGAGGTCTAAAATGGGTATCCTAAGAAAAATGTACAACCAAAATAAACTTTATAAGAACCAATAGGATTCGAGATGATGGTGTCAACCATGGGGGATGATTCACTATTTTTCAAGTAAAAAAGTAAAATTATTAGAAAATAATAAAATAATAAAACTAATTTTTGAACTTGTATTTTCAACTTATCTTCGTAAGTATTTACTCAAATTTCAATAAGGAGTACTTGTTGGATGCAAAATTTAATTCCTCATCCAAGGAGTACCCATGTTGCATACTTTCAATGGACCTTGCTACATAGAAAATGACAAATGCATGAAAAGTGTGATTGCAATAACCTTTTTTCATGTATTTATCATTTTTCGTGTAGCAGGGTCCATTGAAAGTATGCAACATGGGTATTCCTTGGATGAAGAATCAAATTTTGCATCTAACGAGTGTTTCCACTCAAAATTTGAGTAAACCCATAGGGAGATAAGCTGAAATACGAGTTGAAACAATATTTTTTTCTTTTTTCCCTCTAAAATTTGATGATGTAATCAAATATTATTTTATTATTTCCACTATTATTTTATAATTTCCTTAGGAGGCCCATTTTAGACCTCAAAATTTCCCTAATGTTATTTTTCTATGCAATTTTAGTTGTTGAAGATTTTTTCAACTTCCTTTAAATGCGGAAAATCTATCACCTGCATTCTTGAACTATATTTTATTATCCATGAGAAATAAACTTTTCACTAGTTGTTGACGTGTAATATAGAGATATTTTTCCATCTGCATACTTGGTACCCATAAACTGTGTTATCCATGGGATTTAGGTAAGTAATATGTTCAGGTTAATTGATGTCAACTAAAATATTTAATGTCAAAAATGTCTTTGGAACAAATACTGCATGGTCCAAGAAACACCTAACTACCGTAGTTGGATGGATTTTTTAAGATGTCAACAAAACTTCATCTTTTTTTGTAGCAACATTGTAGTCATATTTGGAATCGTCATAGGGAAGAACATTTTCCACATTAACACTTCCACTCTTAACTCCTTTTCCTTCAACACTGATTCTGTTTGTGCTCTTGAATAATTGTGACTTCACAAGGGGGCTTGGTAATTCTTTTGTTGTCTTTCTCTTTGTAGTATCCGTAGTTAGTAAATTGATAACTTAGGTATGAACACAATTAGATTTCAAGTAAAGAGCTTGTTGATATACATAAATTGTATCAACAAATTGAGCACTTAGCTACTTGTGTAGTACCTAATCTATTAGAAAGAGACGGAACTGTATGCACATGACCATCCTCTATAACATTCAACAAACGTTATTGAATATTTTGTCCTCCTCAAGTTGAGGAGGATTATTTACTAATATTGTGGAACAAGTACACCATATCTTCAAGTTGAGGAGGATTATTTACTAATCTTGTGGAACAATTACACCATATCTTTATGTTGTTGTAGCCCATCTCATTAAGTGGTTGATTTGATGTAATTCATGAGTATGGCTCCTCAAATTGAGGAATATTATTTACCAATCTTGTGGAACAAGTACACCATATATTTATGTTGTTGTATCCTATATCTTTATGTGGTGGTTAATTTGCTCTAATTCATGAGTATGGTTGTCATAAAGTGTTAGAAATACTTCTAAGTTAATTAAATAAACATTTCTAATCTGTACCAATGAGGAAAGGAACTATCAATCATCAACTCTCCATGACACATTTTGGAGACTAATTGAAGGAATATCAGGTACTGAGATTCTTTGTGCATGATTGAAAACCTGTAATTTTGTGTTGCAACTTTGCAAATGATTCTATACACATTCCTAATTGTAATCTTGGGCATAGTATTATAAACCGATCTCTCTTAATAAATTGAGAGAACTTCATTAAATAAATGGCCTTCTCATCTCCAAATTTGGACTTCATTAAATAAATGCCCTTCTCATCAAACATGGGCCTCTCCAAGTTCCCAAAATTACAAAATATAAATACAAGTGTCATCTATCTGTATTTTCCAATTTCATCGATTATCCTTGCAATTTCTAAAAATTGATTCTTTTTCCACTTGAAAAAATGTCAACTACTTCAAATTAATTGACTATTTTTCCACTTGAAAAAATTTCAACTTATTCAAATTACTTATTGACATATAGATCAAACCTGACTTGGTGTATCTAACCACAAGTCCTGTTGAAAGAAGTTTTTTTGGATCAACAGGTGCCATTAGAAAGTTATAAGCTCAAACTGGACAAAATATCTACATGAATATGAAAAATATATTTGTAAACCAAGGTGCTCACAAACAAAATTTTTATACTTTGGAATTAATGCCTGGTCCCCAATTTCACTAGTGCGATATTCTCCTTCTTCAATAATCTTTAAAATTACATTGTGAATTTGATCTGCCTTGTGATTATCTGTTGATTTGTCCATGGCCTTTAAGATTTTCAAATGTCGAGCTTCCATTATTATCATCGTTGAATCTGCGAAAACATGTTTCATTTTAGCTGTAAAATATAGTAACTTTAGGTTCTTTTACTACTTCAAACTCAATGAATGTGGTTCCCTTTGTCCACTGTTCAAACATTAAATGCTTTTACAACGTCATAAGGTGATCCTGGCATTCCTTCTCAATTTCAATTGACGATGATTTTATTGAATTCCTTGTCACTGAAAACCTCAATGAGCTATGTCATTTCTATTGTCAAAGGAACCCCCTATATCTATGGTATTAGAGGAAAGGATGTATCTGGACATTTCTTTGCAGATATATATATATATATATATATATATATATATATATATATATATATATATGTGTGTGTGTGTGTGTGTGTGTGTGTGAAAAAAATTTCTTTTCCTACCCAATAGGAGTAAATTTCTTTTTTTGATGAAATACAACACACAATCAACACCAGACCTTGAGTTGATGAAGCTCACAAAAAATAGAGAGAGTCGAGAGTTTCAAATTAGATAAAGAGTATAAACATTTCTGCAACTTCAATAATGCAGGATTGATAGGTAGAAACTCGATCAATGTGCTTTGTAGATACATAAGACTGTCATGTCTTTGAAAGATGTAATTTTCTTGAGTTCACATCCAAATTTAGTTTTGGAAATATAAAGTTGTAGAGATTTTTCAAGATCAACCATAATATCTGGGAGTAGCTCTGAATGTTGAAATAAAAACAATCCAAAGAAAGCATCAAGAGTCTCTTTAATAATCCTTAAATCTTCAACTGCTGAGGATTCATATAGGTTACATCTTTGTTGTTCATTATGTAAACACTTATTTTCCTTATTGTTGTCAACACACTAGAAATTCAATCTACTATGCCTTGGTCCCATGCAATGTTAAAATATGGCAAATAATTGTAATTAGTGGAAATTACGAGATAGTCGGTTTTTATAACGAAGAGGAAGTTATGTAACGAACTAGCCCATGTTAAATTAGGATGGCACAAGAGGCTTGTAATAAAAGGATAATCGTTATTTATTAATAAAGTTTCCAATCCCTTGCCCCATGGAGGTTTCCTTGACACCTTGTCAAGGTTTCACCATGTAAATTCGTGTGTTTAGCTTTGTGTGTGTTTATTTCAATTTTTTGTTCAGTTATATATTTATATTTCTTTCTCCTTTAATGTTTCCTGAGAACTATAAGTGGTATCAGAGATAGAATTTGGAGTCGGGATGTCATTGCATTGAGAAAACCAAAAGAAAGAAGGAACCCTTACGCTTGCGAAGACTTTTTTTTGTTATTGGAAAACATGAGTTGTTGATTGAAGAATGCATGAAGACAAAATTTCAAACAATATGCTTTTCTGTTATTGAAAAAGGTGTGGTGTCGATGCGTGAAGAAAAATACTAGACACCATTTTGCAACAACATGCTAGAGCGAACAGTGTCCATCACTGAAGATAGGAGAGAGGCATATCAAAGCCAAGTCTACAGAGGCATGTCCCACACTTGAACGATACTTTCGTGTATGCAGCAAGAGAGGTGTTCTGAGCCCGCTCGAAGAGGAAAGTTGGACAACGTGAAACACTGTGAGAAAGAATAGTGATGTAGAGCCACTAACAAATTGCTTCAGCCATAGTGAAGGGTGAAGGAAACTCACTTAACGAAATCCAGTAGCTTGTCAACCTATGAAAATTTGACTGTAGAGTTGAATACATGGATAATTCCTTGTAACCTATCATTATATTAGCCAAATTAATATATTTTACGTAATTGTTTTTCGAAGAAGGTTAAAGATGTTTTCTCGAGATGTTTTTTGTTGGTGAAAATAAATTCTGAAATTTTTATTTTTGCACAATCTTAGAGTTATTCTAAATCTTTTCTTAAGAAATCAGAATTGTTGAAAAGGAATTAGAAAACATAATTTTTTGAAGAAGGAATTGAAGAAGGTTTCTAGAAATTTGAATATGGTTTTTTGAAGATAAATTGGAAAATTGTTGAGCAATTTCAGAATTTTTTCCTTGAAATTTGCAAGAATTAGTTTTATAACAAATTGATTAGAAGTTGTGAAGCAGAAAGAAACCCTATTTTTTGAAAACCTAGTTGAAGAAATAAAAAGTTTTTTTAAAACCCTAGTTAGAAATTTAAGAAAGAAGGGAAAAAAAGGAGGAATAAATGGCCAAAATGACGAATGCAAAGTTTGAGGTGGAGAAATTCACTGAGAAGAACAATTTCACATTGTGGAAACTGAAATTTAGGGACATGTTGGTGCAACAAGGTTTGCACAAAGCATTATATGGGGTGAAGAAAAAAGCTGCAAGCATGATAGATTCATACTGAGAAGACTTGGATGCCTGAGCCCCCAGTACCATTAGGTTATGCATGGAAGATGAAGTTCTCTTTAATATTTTTGAAGAGAGTACAACTGAAGGTTTGTGGGAAAAAATGGAAACTTTGTATATGATAAAATCATTGACAAATTGAATTATTGAAAACACAATTGTACAGTATTTGGATGAAGGAGGGTACAAAAGTTGCTGAACATTTAAATGTTTTTAATACAGTTATTTGTCAGCTGTCAGATATGGAAGTTAAAATTCAGGAAGAAGACAAGACTATAACCTTGTTGTGTTCTCTGTCCAAGTCATGGGACCACTTCATAACTTCAATCAGTTTGAGCATTGTTGATTCTTTGAAATTTCAATTAGTTTTGGGTGCTTTTTTATGTGAAGATGTATGAAGGGAGGCAAGAAGTGTAAAGCCAAGTGCTAGTACTGCCACAAAATTGGACACCTAAAGAAAGATTGTTGGAAACAGAAGGAGTCAGAAAACTAGAATAAGGAAGAAAATTAGGCTGATTCAGGTATTATTGATGAAGTTTTAACTGTTGGAGCTCTATCTATTTGTAATGTCTCTCAAGATGTTGAAAATTGGATGTTAGACTCTGGTGCTTCTCATCACACGAGTCCGCACAGAAGTTGGTTTACTTCAAATGAAGCTGTAAATGGTAGTTTTGTGTTTATGGGAAATAATGCTTCTTGTCAGACTGTTCGGATAGGAAATTTAATAATTAAAATGTATGATGATATAGCTAAAACATTATCTGATGTTAGGCATGTACCTAAACTAAAGAAAAACTTGATTTCTTTGGGAGTTTTGGATTCAACTGGGTATAAATTTACAGGTCAAAATGGAGTGTTGAAAGTATCAAAATGAGCCTTGGTAGTTATGAAGACTGGAAAGGTTGGAAATCTATAAAGAGTCAAAGGAATAACTTAAGTTAGTGAATAATTGATTGTATCAGAAAAATTAGAAGAAGGTTCTTGTCTATGGCATCAGCAGTTGGGTCACATGACTGAGAAAGGCCTTCAGGTACTGATGAACTGCAAGTTGCTTCCTGATTTGAAATCCTTGAAGTTGGAATTTTGTAAACATTGCGTGTATGGAAAACAATGTAAACAAAGGTTCAAGAATGGTAATCATAGTAGTAAACAAATTTTAGACTACATTCATTCTGATATTTGGGGACCATATCCTACTGTATCTTATGGAGGTGCATTATATTTCTTAACATTTATTTATGATTTCTCCTGGAAAGTTTGGGTCTATATGTTTAAAACGAAATCTAATGTAATTAATGTTTTTAAAAAATTTAAAACTATGGTGGTGTTAGAGTCAGTCCTTACAGCCCTCCGTCAGTGATCATTTCGTCTTTTGCATATTCATTTTTAGGTGTCTCGCTTGTTCCACTTCGTTGCATTTCACTAGGAGCATTCCATTGACTGACGAAGGGGTCTGTTGTCTTATGTTTCCTCATACTCACACCTATAGTGCTATTTTAAAAATGTCCTCAAAAAATCACTCAAAGTCATTGTCATTTCATATATGGTCATTAAAATGTCAATAAGTGTCTTTGGTCCTAGTGTCTAGGGTTTTTGAGTCATTTGTATACCAGTCATAAAGCCTGCAGGATGAGGATGGTTCCGCAAATTTTGATTTCATGTTTTATTATCATCAGCATTTTAAAAACATTTCTAGTCCAAAACTCTATTTTGGAACTAGAAATTGTTCATTATTATTTTTGTAATAAATTGTGCTTATTTCACCAAGAAGAAAATTTCAAAGCAGACCTCTGGTCTTTTCCTTAGCTAAATAGCCATACCCCTGCAAGAAGACAACAAAATCATCAAATCTGAGCTCAGAAAAGCCAAAAAGAGATTGCATTAAAAAGCCAAATGTGAAAATTCAAAAACATTGTGATATGGGTTATCAAAAAGATTTGAATCAAATCTGATTGTGAAAGACATTTACATCATATATAAAAAGCCAAACAAGTTTCATTTCCACCAATCTACAGCATACAAATCGAGATTTGGAGTTGGAGGTCCGAATTCAAGTTTTGAAACATCGTTGACAGGGTTTTGGAGCTCGAGCGACCCACTTGGGCGCGAGCGACCCACCTGGGCAGAGCGACCCACTTGGGTGATTTTCGCAGTGCAAAATTACAACGCGAGCGACCCACTTGGGCAGAGCGACCCACTTGGAGGAGAGCGACCCACTCGCCAACAGAAGTCCGGAAAATCGATTTGAGCGCCCAGTTTCGTTTGGGATCGCCCCCAACGGCCTTCAAACAGGTTTTTAACAATTTCTCAATGGTTTTTAATGTGTTGGTGGCATCATTGATGATTTCAAACATTTGAAATGGAAGATTTAAACCCTACAGTCATGGCAGTATTGTTCTTCAGGGTTTTTAAATGAATATGAATGGTTGCATGAGTTTTTCACCTATCTTATATCAGTGATATATCCACCCTTGCATATATTATCAAAACCCCATTATTCTCATACCCATTATACCATTGTGGTCATTGTTATTACTTTACCATGTTCAAGACTTTTGTTCCATGGTGACTATGGTTATATTGTGTCTCACTGCCCAATGATAAAAACATTCTCATAACTCTGTTTCACTGCCCATTGACACTTATAACTCTGTTGTTATTGCTCATAGACAAACACATTCATATGATGCCGTGCTCCCTTTGACAAGATTTGCTCAATATTCTGAAGGCTGCCTGCTCCCTTTGGTCAAGTTTCACTTGCATTGAAAACAGAGACTGTGCTTCTTTTCCAATCCACCTAAATCAGAGATATTATCATTGTTTGTTTCCTTATGGTGCTTTGACGGTGGGGGATATTTGTAGGGTGTTAAAACACACATCATAACTTTGTTTTCACTGCATTTATATCAGGATACATAGTGCCAATAGCTTGTTCAGAGCCATGTCAGAGACAGAGTCAGAGTATGAGCAAGGGTCAGGCAGTGATTCGGTGACTGAAGGTAATGTGCCACGGGGGTCTCATAGAGATAACAGAAGTGGTAATCATCGCAGAGAGGAGCCTACTTCTTTGGCTCGGTTGCAGGCATGTCCATTAGCAATGGATTGTTTTCGATATTTGTCATGTTTCAGATTTTGTGAGATGATTGCACAAACCCGGATTCATCGTGAATTGGCCCGTCTGTTTGTTCTACATTTACGGGATGGTCGGGTAAATCTTGCCGGGGTTGATTTCATTTTGTCACCCATGACTATTGCTCAAGCCACTGGCATACCAAACATGGGCGAGGAATGGAACAAGCGTCAACATTTAGAGAAATTCCACTATGAGCCATACATTAAAACTGGATATATGGGTTACTTGAGCAAAGTTTTTCCATTCAGATTCTTGAGAGATGAGTATGCACCGCTGATGAAGCTCATCATTCAGTATTTTAGTTGTGAGGGCAGGTATGCTCGTCTTTTCGCGTACCATATTCGTTTGTTGATGCACTTCACAAGGGTACGTATGATGAATATTTTGTATTTCATATATCGCAACATAGAGAGGATGGTGATGTTTGTGCAGAAGAAGACGAGCCCAGTGCAGCAGTACAGGAGTATATACCATTTCGCTTTGATCAAGATCATAGTGTTGCATCAGTTGGCAGAGCAGGGCATCACTTGGGAGGATTTCATTTCTAGAGACTTTTTCAGAGTGCCACAGTCGCTTCCCAAGACAGTCCATGATGCAGGAGAGCCTTCACACCAGCTGGACATGCTTGAGGTTGAGCATATCAGCACTCCTTTGGTTGAGACATATCAGCGAGGCCACAGGGCCTTATTTGCAGCGACACGGCGAGTATTATCTCCACATGAGGTGGAAGGGGTCTTGCCGACTTCATCAGCAGAGCGAGTATTATCTCCACATGATGTGGAAGGGGTCTCGCCTTCTTCTTCAGCGCAGGTACAGGTACAGGACAGGGGCAAGAGGCCCATGCATGATGAGGGCCCATCAGGAGGCCGGGACACAAATTTCACAGCCATTGATGTTGATGTGGGCTCTCCCAGCTCGAAACTGAGGGAAGTCATCCAGGAGCAAAGGGCCGAGAATGACAAGCTGAAAGATCAATTGCAGAAGGCTCAGTGGGTGATTAACTATTTGGAGCAGCGCAACAAACATCTTGAGGATGAGCTCACATTTTATGAGGTACGCCAAATCCGTGAGGACAGACAGTGGAATCGAAAGAGACCCGGTGACATGACACCAACTGACAGAGATATTGTACTCACGCGTGTGAAAATCCATCTGGAAAGGTTGTTGGCGAAGGCCAATCGAGACAAATACATGCTTCGTCACATGAAAGGCCATTATTAGGCTCGCATGCATGTCTGCAAAGCGAGAATGAAGATCATGAAGAGGAGGTTGCGCAAGGCACTTAGACGGCGGAAAAGGCCTAATCCACTTCGGATTTTGGCCGAGGCTTCATTGACTGGGCAGGACACATGATGGAGGACCTCCGCTCCGAATTTGGGCAAATTTGGAGAAAATTTTGTCATTTTCAAATTTTTGGTCTCAAAAACAGGTTTTTTAGTTAAGCGGGTCGTGCACTCATGCGCTCACTTTTTTTTGGGACACTTGCTGGAGGAAATTTTTGCATTTTTGGATTTTTCATGGTTAGTTATGCATCCTCAAAAATCAACTAAGCATTTCATCAAAATCTGGATGGTCAAAGAGCTCAAAAACACCATGAAAACCACCTTGCTGCCACCTTTTGCACCAGCAGGAAGTACCTCTGGGAGAATGAGGTTTTGGAGGGTCAAATGAGCTCCAAATTCAGAAATTCCACTTGGGTTGGATAGCCAACATCCAGGGCTTTCTAACGAGATATCATGAGCTCAATTTGGATTCCGGGAAGTACCTCCAATTCAGGCTGGAAAACGCGCGACCCACTCGGCTCAAAAGCGACCCACTTAAAATTTTCCTGAATTTTCAGCTGCCAGCTCAGATTTTCGCCTAGTATGGACCAGTTTTGCTTGTGGATGGAATTTTTGGGTTTTTATGATGTAAATTCATGTTTGACATGTAACTTTGGCTCATTTTTATCTATTCTAGAAGATTCACTCTCAAAAGGGTAAAAAATCATGTAATGGATCAGTTTCCACTCTTTTAGAGGCAAGTTGTTAGCTGCCTAGATTGTAGTTCCATGATTAGAATTGGTTGAAACTGATCCCTGAAGAGGGAATTTGACCCCTAGAGGTGGGGAAAGGTGTTAGAGTGATCTATATATTGTACTTCGAGGCATTCTGTGTTGGACTCTTGGGATACTTTGATATCATTGTACATACTTTTCATATTTTGGCTAAGGAAAGATCAGGGGTTTTGCGGCACTTGTTGGGATCCTTGTGGTGTTCTGTTCTTGATGGTGTTTCTTCTTTGTTTACTGTAAGTTTCTTCATGTTTAATGTATGCCATCCTTTCATTATGCTTCCGAACTAAATTGAATGAGTGAATAAGGTTGAATCCATTGTTTACAGTGCTTGGCCTTTGAATTCAGTTAGTTCTATATGTTTTCAGCTGTTTGGAGAGGATCCAAGTTCTTCTTTGCCCTCTTCAGCTCCTCGTCGGTCTAATCTATCCATATATCCAATTTAAAGCATCAAGATCATCACCTACCTCGCCCCAACTCGAACTCTGCAAAGGTCTGACCTTATCCCCGGACCCAAAATTTGTTTTCCCATTACTCCAGCGAAAACCCAAAAAACCAAAAAACAAACATTCTTATCTCTTTACTAGCTAAAATTAGTTCCTATTGTAAGTCATCTCGCATCCTACTTGCTTATTATCTTGAGATTGACGGAGAGAGCCCTCTCCTGTCCTCGTAGGGCTAGCTACGAGGCTGAGCGTGGTTTGATGTAGCCTTGAGTTTTACTTCATTTCAGCCTGAGGTAGATTTGAGTGCTAACAGGTGGAAAAGAAAACATGAAAATCAATTAAATGTTTAAGACTTGATAATGGAAATGAATTTACCTCTTTATAATTTGAAAAATTCTATAACGATGAAGGGATTGTTAGAAATAAAATTGTTGTTTATACTCCTCAGCAAAATGGTGTTGTTGAACATATGAATCAGACTCTTATGGAAAGAGCCAGAAGCATGATTAGTAATGCTAACCTACCAAAGGATTTGTGGGCAGAAGCAGTATCTACTGTTTTTTATTTAGTTAACAAATCACCTTTGGTTGCCATAAACTGTAAAATTATTGAAGAATTTTGGTTCGGTCAGTCTTGTGATTTTTTGAATTTGAAGATTTTTGGTTGTCATGCCTATACTCTTATTCCTAGCAATCAATGTTCAATGTTAGATCCAAAATCAAAGTGTTATGCATTTTTTGGGTATGATCATGCAGTGAAAGGATATAGGTTGTGGGATCTTTCTTCACAGAAGATAGTCATTAGTAGAGATGTAAAATTTGATGAATCTTCTCTTCTAAAATTAGATGCTGGAAAAGTTGAACAGGAACAGGTATCAAAAAATCAACAAATTCAATTGGAGACTAAAGCTTTTCCACAAAGTCGAAAGAAAAGAGAGACTTGTGATGAAAAAGGTGAAGAAGCAAAGGAAACTGGGGAAATTCCACAACCAATTCAGCAACTAGTCACTCTAAGAAGGTCTACAAGGGAAAGAAAAACACCCAAAAGGTACGAAGATTATGATTCATCTATTGCATTGATTATTGAATATGGGGAACTTTCTTGTTATCAGGAAGCAGTATATGATGCAGATAGCGAGATATGGAAAAAATCTATGGAAGAAGAAATGGATTCCGTAGCCAAGAACAATACCTGGGATCTTGTAGAACTTCCTGAAGGGAGAAGTGTTTTTGGGTGCAAATGGGTCTTCAAGTTGAAGAGAAATGTTGATGGAAGTATTGATAGGTATAAGGCAAGGCTGGTTGCAAAAGGGTATTCTCAGATTGAAGGTATTGATTTTCATGAAAAAATTTCGCCATTCGTTAAATTTGTTTCTATTCGTACTATGTTAGCACTAACTAGATTACTTGACCTTGAGTTAGAACAATTAGATGTTAAAACAACCTTTCTTCATGGTGATTTGGATGAAGAGATATATATGGATCAGCCATAAGGTTTTGTACAAGGTCGCAGTAGAAGATTAGTTTGCAAGATCAGTAAATCATTGCATGGTGTAAGGCAGTCGCCCAAGAAATGGTACAAGAAGTTTGACTCCTTCATGGTAAGCCATAATTTTATCAGAAGTGAGTATGATCATTGTGTACAGTTCAAAAGTTTCAATGGAATATTCATTATCTTGGTGTCGTATGTTGATGATATGATTACTGCAAGCAAAAGCATGGAAGAAATCAATAGGTTAAAGGCTCATCTTTCTAGGACGTTTAATATGAAGGATCTTGGAGTGGAAAAACATATCTTGTGCATGGAGATACACAAAGACGGGAAGAATGGTAAGCTTTGGTTATCACAACAGAACTATGTGGAAAAATACCTGAAAAGTTTGGTATGAACAATGTGAAACCTATTAATGTTACATTAGCTTCCCAATTTAAGCTTTCTTCGGATTTAAGTCCTAGAACTAATGAAGAAAAGAAGTATATGTCTCATGTACTGTATGAAAATGCGGTAGGAAACTTAATTTATGCGATGCTATCTATAAGACCTAACATTTCACATGTAGTTGGAGTTGTCAGTAGGTTCATGGAAAATCCAAGAGAAGAACATTTGCGAGAAGTGAAATGGGTGCTTCGGTATTTTAGAGGCACAAGTGACCATTTCATCAGCTTTGATGGTCTTGAAGGTTAAATCTATGGATATGTGGATGTTGATTATGAAAGTGGTTTGGAAAAAAGGAGGTCTACTATAGGTTATGTTTTTACTCTTGCAGGTGGAGCAATCAGCTGGATGTCAAAGCTTCAAGAGACAGTTCGTTTGTCCACTATTGAAGTAAAGTATATAGCTACTTCAGATGCTTGTAAAGAGGCAATCTGGTTAAAAGGTCTACTTGATGAGATTGGAAGGACACAGGAGAAAGTGAATGTGTTCTGTGACAGTCATAGTGCTATTCATTTGGCTACAAATCTAGAATATCACAACAAGACCAATCACATCGATGTAAGGTATGACTTTCTGAGACATGTAATCAAACACGACAAAGTAGTTCTCAAGAAGGTCCATACATAGGAAAATCATGTAGAAATATTCACAAAGCTAGTTACAGTAGAGAAGATGATATGGTGTCTCGCTTCTCTTGGCTTGCACAAGAGATGATGAATGGGCATGGGCAAGGGATTAGGAAAAAAAAATTCAAGGTGGAGTTTGTTAAAATATGACAACTAATTGTAATTAATGGAAATTACCAGATAGTCAATTTTTATAACGAAGAGGCGGTTATGTAACGAAGTAGCCCAGGTTAAATTATGATGGCCTAAGAGACTTGTAATAAAAGGAGAATCATTCTTGATTAATAAACTTTCCAATCCCTTGCCTCATGGAGGTTTCCTTGACACCCTGTCAAGGTTTTACCTTTGTGTGTATTTATTTTAGTTTTTCATTGAGTTATATATTTATATTTGTTTCTCCTTTAATGTTTCCTGCGAACTATATGCAAGTAGATCTCAGGAATCTCCACTGCAACAATTCTAGCACCCTGAGCTTCTCCATCTCCACATAACAACTTTTTTACCTTCACATGTTCAATTGCAAGATCCATTCTTGTATTCCATTGAGGTAAGATGCTGATACTAGTATCTCTCCAACTCTATGGATTCATCACATTTTCCAATAACGAATGTTGTGAGAACAAATGCGTTGTTTGGCTATCATTATCCAACATCTTGACATCTAAAGTATGCATGCCAAAGTCACAATAGATACTCTGGAATGGGCTTGAATGCATCACTATCATTGTACTCACCAAATTTCATTTTGGGACTCATTACCATCTTTCCTATAAACAAACATTGGATCCATGCTTCTATGCGTATAACCTTGGTTACCAAAAATGAAACATTAGGGGGCGTTTCTGGGAAAAAATGGAGCTAGAAATGCAATGGCTGGGGAAACGCCATCCTGTACGGTCGTTTCCGTTCTCATTGCCCAGAAACCCATTTCTTGCGAAACGAGCTTTGAAACTGATTGTTTCTTACCACCATTTCTCCACAGTTTCTCTGGACTGGCCTTAACGAGCGGTGGAACTAGTTGTTTTTTCCTTAAATACAGTTTTGAAACTCAAGTAATCTGTTCCGAAACTACACAGGGTTTTTTATAAATTGTAAATCCATAAGAAATTGAACTCTCCAGTTTTGAAACTTGAGTGATTATCTATAAACTATGTGTATTATGTTCTGTAGATTTTTTAATAAATTCTAAATCCATAAGAAATCGAACTCTCTAGTTCTGAAACTCTAGTTGATTATCTATAAATTGTGCGCATGCAAAAGAAGCTCCTGTTTTTATTGCTGGCAGCAATGTTTTTCAATTATTTAAGGGGAGGAGGAGAGTCTATTACCATTCAAGGGATACATTGAAAGTGAAAATCAAAGCCAATTGAGCAGCTTCATGCACCAGTGAGTTAGCTTCAGCACCATCTCAATCTCAGTGATCTCAGCCTTCAACATCCATCTCAGCTTTAAGGTGAGTCCATCGGACTAGTGATTCCTAAAAAATTGATCAGTTGTGAGGTAAAATATTCTTGGCATGTTAAACTTTGTGAAGAAATTGTTTAAATTTCTATGGATCTGTATCTATGTGAATGGATTTTAAAAGATTTACATATTGTTTATAAACATATGAGGTTTAGGCAGTTATGAATTATGATTTTAATTAGTTTCCATGGAGCTATCCATCTTTCATTGCATCTGAGTGATGAAAATTATCAAATCTGTGACCCGGTTAACTGTGAACGGAAATTGCAAAACCGGATGCCTTGTTGTAGTTTTAGTTATTTGTTTACACATAAAATAATGATAGTTTCAGTTCTTTTTCTAAAACACGTGTTCGCCCCTAGATTCTCCAGGGCATAGATTTCTCTTGGATGTTCTTTTCTGGTTTATTATTAGGTTTCCTATTCAAAAACATCCTTGGAATATGACTATGCTCATAAAAGCTCCCCTGCTCTTCAAGCTCTGGGTTTCTCTCGAACTGTGACTATGCTCAAAAAACTCCCTTGCAAGTTTGGGTTGCTCTTGGATTGTGACTGTGCTCATAAAAACTGCTTCGTCAAGGTCTAGGTTGCTCTTGGATCATGTCCATTTGCAGCTCTCTTGGACCCATAATTGAATACTATGAGGACTTTCAGTTTTCTCATAGAAGCCAAAAAACATGGAAGAAAGTATTTTCTTGCAGAAAATTTTAAAACCAAAGCCTTTGCTTGTAGAAAATTCATCTCACACCACTGATCATCTTTCATTGCACCTACATAGGTAAACCACAAATATAGAGTTCAATTAAAACATTATATTTTATTGCACACACTATGAAATCATTTCATATTTTTTCTAATATCTTTCGATATCAATAGCCAACACCTATATATCATTACATTAGCTTTTCATTCAGATGATATAGCGTTAACTTATTTGGTGTAGGATAAGATTCACATGTGACATGCACAGAAAATCTTGATAATCGACTCAATAATGGAAGCAAACGAAGATGGTGAACATAGAGTCTCAGAGTGTTCCACAAAAATAAATAGTTAATCACTGAAGTTGATTTCTTAGTACTCCTAAGTATCAAAATTCAGCATTTTGTCTTAAGAGAAAACTAGAGAAGAAAAGTTTCCCATGTACATTATTAACTAGCTTATATAGCTAATTCTGGGTATATATGAATTCTAAGGTAAAATAATTAGGATAAATTTTAAAAGGATTTGGTGAGGTGATAGTACAGTTTCAGATAAAAAATTTGAAATAGCCATTCGGTGATGAAGAGTCTCATAATGGCAAGAAATGAAGAGTCACATTTGTATCTATCAAAACTTGAATGTTAACCATGAGGAGGGATTCCAAATCTGGCATATAAAATATGATTTTGTTAAACTTTTTTTGTTAATGGAAAAAACATTTCCCTTACTTGTTGAAGATTTTATAAGTGATTTCTTGATGATGACATGGGTAATTCATTTCAGTGACAGTTTGACAATTTTTTACAAAGGGTGTATTAAACTGTATTAACTAATAATATTATTTTCTCCAAAAATAAACAATGAGAAATCCCTTAATCTAGAAAATTCCATCTGCCATAACCTCTTTGGCAAGTTTACCCATGTTTGTATATTTGAAATAGATAATTCAACACATAATCATATATTATTATTATAATAAATATAATTATAATACTTTTTAACTAACAATAATATAATTATTTAACTAAAAAAATAAAACCATATCATCCCAAAATGTAAATTTAAGTAAGTATATCCATTAATTTAGTATTTAAAAGAAATTTAAATCAAATATCAAGAAGGAAATAGAGGTGGAAACTGAATAAAAAAGACTGATGGCACAAACAACTTTAGTGGAAAAATCAATCAGTTTCATTACATCTTGTCAAGGCACCCTGGCTCGATATTTTTCATTTATGAAAAAATTTTACTTTTATGGAAAGGATAATAATAATTGAGGTTAGGTGGCGGTTTTAATTTTTTAGTTTTATTTTTGGGAGATATGTTAGTTTGTGTGATAAAAATTTAAATATTTTGAAAATTTGAGGATTATTTTTTATAATTATGAATTTGTAGAGGATTTCAATATCTTGATATTGAAGTGAATAGTAAGAGTTGTTGTAATTTGATATTAAGTCTTGCTCAAAAATATTGTGGTAAATATCTGAAATTACTAATTCACCAATTACTATATAAAATAAATAAATAAATATCATGAAAGAAAAACACAAAAAATCAATCAATTTCATTATATCTTGTCAATGGGCACTCACCCTCCATATATTTCTATTTTTATTTGATGAAGAAGTTTTTAATTTGGGGGAAAAACAAAGAAATTAACCAAATGTTGAAAACAAAATAACCAAAGAGTGTATTTTTCCTTTCTATTGGGTTCTTGCTAGGACATGTTTGTATATGTAATGTGATTATCTACTTTGATTTTTAGGAATAAGAGGTGAATTTTGGTGGACTTACCTAATATTAGATTGCTACACTGAACCTCATAATGGAAGATGGTTTGTGGTTTGTTGTCTTCATATCTATCTAGGTTCAAAACTCTACCTATGATATGTTTGTCTCTTTAGCCATTATCGGAGTTGTCTACTGAGGCGAAGGAATCGCTCGACAACCAAAAGTGGCCAAAATTTGGGGATTTTGTTTTTTAAGAAATCTTGCACTAGCATTGTTTGAATGCTATCCATCAAAAATTGAATGTTATCCATGGTGAGGGACTCCAAATCTGGCATATTAAATATGCCTTTGTTAAACCTTTTTCTACTAATGGAACAACTTTTTCCTGGACTTGTTGAAGCTTTTATAAGTAATTTCGTGATGATGATGTGGGTAATTCAATTCTGTAACAGTTGACAATTTTTTACAAAGTGTGTATTAAACTATATTAAATAAGAATATTATTTTCTACAAAAATAAACATTGAGAAATCCCTTAACCTAGGAACTTCCATCTTCCATGACATATTTGGCAAGTTTACCCATGTTCATATATTTGAAATAGTGTCTTACAGTCACCAGAGTTTTCTTCTATGGAAATCGAAATTCATCGCTAATCTGGACACTAACTATAGTCTATTAACCAATCACATGAAAAATCCTTGCAACCTGAATTATATTTTCTAAAGATTGCTAAATATCATCAATAAGAACTGTCGCAGTATACAAGATTTCTCTACGCATAGATGAATGTTTTTATTACAATATAGTGTGAAAATAAATCTCAAAATAGAGAATTACCTGTAGAATTTCTAGATGGAAGTGCTCTTGCCTTGAAAATTCTCACAAAAATATATGTCATTTTCTCAACCAAATCATAGGTAAGCCTCTCATTCTGGCCTCTATAAGAACTTCCCAAATCCTTCATGAGATATTTTGTAGTCATGACTGAAGGTCGGGCCATGGTTAGTCTCTCAAAATGATGCATTGCTACTGTTGAAGACCCGATAGGAGGGTTCGACCCAACATTTTAACTTTAACATGACTTGATCAAGAAGGGTATTCAGAGATCATTATCATTATAATTTATACTGAAGGAAATCAATAACAATGTAAAATTGAAAACTTTGATATTTGTAAATAGAGAAGCCCTTACTTTCAAGAAGAAGAGATTTTTTTAGAAAATTTTAAATAAGAATTTATAAGAGAAATTTTTAAAGGACAAATGAGTTTCGAAAATACAAATTTACAACTCCATGCGATATATGATTAACTATCTAGATAAACTAAAGAAAAAAAGGACATCTTTCAACCTGGATCAAAATATCAGTTCCATTGTTTATTGACTTCCCTCTCCTTTTTTTTTAACTAGCATAATGTTGCTAGATTGTAATTGTTTTTCAAGGTTAGTCGTCGGTGTTTTAGTCTGCAAATGCAGTTATGTAAAAAATTTCGACTTGGAATGTCAAACTATGCTATGAAAATGGTGAATATATGCAGTCTCTACCATGAAAACAATTTGTAACAGTTCATCTCTCATTAGTTAGTTTATAAATGGACGACTTTCTTAGTTAATGTTTTTACTTAATGTTAGTTATTTTATGAGTTTTAGAAAATATTGTTCATCACTTTTCATGTTACATTAAAAAAGTGTGAAGGTTTAAAATACATGTCTTCTATTTTAAGTTGTGCATTAAAATGCAATGCATGATTTATTGTAAAATATTTGAAAATAGGTTCATAATACATGAAATCAAAATGAGATGTGAAATATGCCAATTTAATTTAAGAAAAAACAAGAAGAGTTAATCCACAGTGTTATTAGATTCGATTCAATGATTTGTTTTTGTTTTTTTTATAGGTTTTTGTTATCTCTTCAAAATTTTAGTTAATTATACTTTTCAAATTAAGTATGAATTTAATTTTATTTTTTTAAACTAATTTATTTGTATAAATTGTGCAGATTAAAATTGGAAGAAAATTTTCATTTCCCATTGCAATGGAAGAAAGTTCATCGGCGTCAAAAAGTAGACCACCCCTTTCTCAACAAAGTTCTTCGACAATGGAATAAAAAAAAATCGAAATGAAAGAATATCAAGAAGCAAAAAAATCCTTTGAAGCAAGGCTACGGGCAGTTGTAACATGCATTCAATCTTATAGTGGAGGAGCAAGTGGAACAACTGGTTCAAAAGTTTGGTTGTGCCTTTATTGTTAAAAATAAAAATAAAAAAATAGGGAATGTAGGAAGAGTTCGATGGAATTTACTTGGAATGGGGAAAAAGCACAATTGGTTTTATGTGACAGGGTACCTAAAATAGAGAAAGCTTCTCTACTTAAGCAATTTAATGAAGTTGAAAATTTGAGACATATTGTTGAAGGTTTGATTCAAACCAACAAAAATCGTAGTGAATTGAAAGTTGGTGGTCCACACTCTCATTCTCAACATCAAGTTTCTGTGCACCACCTTGAAAACTTATGGGATGTAAAAGGGAGGGGAAATCTTGATGCATCCATTGCACGATTTTTTTTCGCAAATGGCATAACTTTCAATGTTTGTAGGTCTCCTTATCGCAAGGAAATGGTAAGGGATCTAGTTAACAATGCTCCTAAAGGTTGCAAGCCTCCTATTAATGAAAAAATGAGGACAACAATGTTATGTGATGAGAGGGCTCGGGTTGAAGCTAGACTTCATGACATTAAAGATAGTTGGAAGGAATCTGGGGTCTTCATTGTCTCATATGGTTGGACAGATGTCAACCATCGTCCCCTTATCAATATTTTTCCTTCTAGCCCAAAAGGAGTTATGTTCTTAAAATCCCATGATACCACAATAAAGTCAAAAGATGGTCCATATCTAATGGGTCTTCTCAAAGAGGAATAGAGGAGGTTGGAAGAGAAAATGTTGTCCACATTGTTACAGATAGTGCCTCAAACAATGTCCTTGCTGGTGGGTTGATTGAGGATGAATATACAACAATTGTTTAGACTCTTTGGGCTGTGCAGTGCATGAATTTTCTCCTGAAAGATATTAATAACATTGCATGGGTTAATAAAACTATAATTGAAGCAAAGATGCTACAAAACTTTATTGTTAATCATGCAACATCCATAGAAATTTATAAGAAATATGAAAAACTTCAGCTTCTTCGATGTGTCGAGACTAGATTTGCATCAACATTCATTATGATTCAACACCTTATTAAAAGTCATCAATCTTTGAGAGAGATGGTGGTATCAATGGATTGGAACAGGTGGAAGGGTTCTCATATTGGGGATGCCCCAAAATTTGAGGACACTATTATTGGTCTTTCTTCTGAGGATTTTTGGAAGAGAGTGGAAGATATTGTCACCCTTATTACACCTATTGTTTCCACTCTTCGCATATTTGATAGTGATCAACCATGCTTAGGGGATGTTTTTGAGAGTATGGATCAAATGAGGGAGAAGCTTCATGAGATAACAGAAGATGAAAATTATAGGATCAACATAGACACTAGAAATGAAGTGTGGGAACTTAGTTTGACAAGGTGGAAAATGATTCATAGCCCTCTTCATTCAATTACATTCCTACTAAATCCTAAATGGTTTCATAAGAATCCATCTTCAGATGTCGAGGTGATGCAGAACTTGAACACTTTAATAAGTAGGTGTTACGATCGTCAGGATTACTTTACGGCTTGAGTTAGGAAAGTACTTGAGATTAGAAGACCACTTTGCAAATGAAGATTGTGCATACAACAGAGAACAACTTGGACCCATAGACTTATGGATGCAATATGATACAGGAACCCCCTTTCTTCATCGATTTTCTATTTGTTTTCTTTCACAGGTATGCCCAATAACATATACCCTTAATGTATTGATTTATTGTTTAAAAAATTATGTCTAATGTTCATTTTGTATTATTTTCCTTTTAATATTTCAAATGACTATGACTAACATAATGTTAATTTTATTTCATAGGTGACTAGTTCCTCTGCGTGTGAAACAAATTGGAGTGAATATGCTTTTATCCATTCAATGAAGAGGAATTGTGTAGGCACAAAAATGGCACAAGATTTGGTGTTTGTACATTGAAATCTACGTTTGTTATCTCAACAACAACTAGAATACAAAACTGGACCCACGAGAATGTGGGATTATGGTGGTTCACAAGATGATGGAGATGTTGAGCTTCAACTTGAGGTACAACAAGATAATGTTGAAGACATGCTTGATGATACCACAAAGTCTATTGACCAAAAAAATGCTTTTGGAATTGGCTCAAGCTCCACAACCATTCAAGAAAATGAGCTTGAAAATCTAGATTATCAGGTTTACTTGCATTTTGCATATGAACTGTTAGAAGTGACTTTAGAGATACATATATATTCAAAACTATACATTTAATTATTTATATTTCAAATTTATTATTCTAATAAATGTTCTCTATTTTCTTGGAATTAATGATA
This sequence comes from Pinus albicaulis, assembly GCA_034641835.2. NCBI lineage: Eukaryota > Viridiplantae > Streptophyta > Pinopsida > Pinales > Pinaceae > Pinus > Pinus albicaulis. Next base: position 376,687,068 of record CM076583.1, read on the forward strand.
GGCTAAATTTTTTGATCTACCAAATTCTCACTCTCTTAAAACCAAATCATTATTTATGAATGTTTGTTTACAATTTCCTGAAACATTGATGCTTATGATTAATGCTTTGTTTTATATTGATAACATTTAATTATGTTTTTTTTTCTCTCTCTCCTCATTTCTTATATGCGAAACCTCCAAACTCCATTTCTCATACCGTTCTCATTTCTCGTTTCGTTTCCCGTTTCTCATTTCTGGTAACATAGCTCATAACCATAGTGAAACACTTTTTATTGGCCAGAAAAACAAGGATTCATATATGGTATTTAATAAAAATCCACTGTATTCATTCCAAGGATTCACCATTAAGGTGAGAGTAAAGAATGGTTTCCATATTAGCACAGTTTAAAGCGTAGTTTTCTTACTCGGCGTGCAAAAGATTACACTAGTGACAACACTTTTGTCTCCTCAGGTATTGCTATGAAACGTGTTAACTGAAAAGAATTGAGAAACTGTGAAGTAAAATGGAGCAGAGATTTTCTCATCTCAATATTACGAAATTGTTAAATAGATTACATTGGAAACATTCAGCAATAAATGACTGTAGTGTAACTCGACTAAACTGGAGTAACTAGAAACTGAACTGGACACTTGGACTGACGGTTTTGACACCTAGCAGATGGTTGGGATTACATTCTTTAACACTCCCCTTTAATTTAAACCACATCAAAATTTAATTCAGATACTTGTTGATCTATGCCTCAGCGAGGCTTACAATTTAAAAACTGACTTTCAACTAGATTTAGTTTTCTTCTTATCTTTTTCCAGATTCTGTAGCCTCTAAATTGTTTCAAATTTTTCGTCTCATTGTATTCTTCAAACCTCAAATTCTTCATTTGCTGGTGCAGGTCTGCTATTGTTCGAGACTGTCGAAGGATGTCCTGGGCTTCTTCAAGAATTGACTTGTATGTGGGCTGCTGCAACATATTGTCTTCTGTAATGCACTTTTCATCATCAATCTACTGCAACATAAGATCGGAATAATATGTTATTTCTTCAAAACTTGAATACCTGAAAATTTCGTCGACATGTTCATCATGCATGTCATCTTCATCATTCATATATACATCTTTTGTGTAGATCTCATTTAGACGTGGTGTTGCAAGCCATGTTTCAATAAACTTTAGCTCTTCTTCATAATCAATCTGCGTAGCTCCACACTGAAAATCATTGTTAGAATTAAAAATATTTGCAGAACGACATTGGTTTTGGCCTTTTTTCTCTGCAATGAGAGATTTCTCCAGTTTTGTTTCCTTATCTTCTTCTTCCTCTATCACTTTCTCTACTTATTTCTCTGTTTCTTCCTTCTGCTTTGCAATGAGAGCTTTCTGTTGTTGCACTTCCTTTTCTTGTTCTGCCTCTTTCTTCTCTGTTTCTGCTTCTATCTCTATTTCTGCTTTCTCTTTGTAGACTCTCTTTTCTTCACTAACCTGTGCTAGTGCAATCAGGTTCTCTTCCACTAACTGAAGTGGGGTTATCTCACCAAATAGCATCATTTCGATATCATATTTTTGTTGCATCATCTGCAACCAGTCATCATTAGCCAATAAATCTTGATAAAATTTTGTATTAATAATATTAGTCTCTTGATTTACCATATCATCAGCAAGCTTAGTTGTTGGATTCGTCATATCATCATCAGCAAGCTGTGTTGTTGGAATCAACAAACCTTCGTTAGCAAGCTCTGTTGCTGGAATCACGAAATATTCGTCAGCAATCTCTGTTGCTGGATTCTCTTCATCCACTTGTGGCCGTGCACAGTGGGGTTCACGAGCATCTCATGCTGCTTCTCTGCTTCGTCTACACTTTCTTTGTAGACATAAGCCACCTGTGACTGCGCACAGTGGGATTCAAAAAAATGTTCATTTCGTTGTAGATCTACTGCTAAATATCCACCTTCATCTTCATCTTCAAATCTCCCCTTTAATTCAATGCTCCCCATTGTACCGAAACATCTCTCAAGGGTATCCCATGCATCCTTGGATGTCTTGGCATCTGAAATCAAGGGAAGTATACCTTCATCGACTGATTCTTTTATGCATCTTAATGCATAGACATATTTTTGCCTCTTCATTTCTAAATCTAAAAAATATCTCTAACATCTTATGATTTTTCTTTAGCCTCTTGGATTTTCCCATGACCTCGTTGCTTGGCTTCCACAAACAGACAATTTTATATGTGCATCAAAATACTTTTCTCTCCAAATTTCTTTTCTCAAAAAAATCTCCTTGTAAACAGATTCACTTTCACTTTCTCACATCACAACCTTAAAGTTTTTTTTTTTTAAGAAATTTTTTTCCTTTAAAATATCTCCATGCCCATAATCTCTTTTATAAAGCTTTCCTTTTTAACCATACTTTGAAGCCTTTGTTTTTTTTTTTTTTTTTTTTAATTTAAAAAAAAATATTCACACTTCCCTTTTTAACAAATGGGCTCGCTCCCTTTTAAAAAAACCTTGAAAAAAAACTCTTAAAATCCTTTACGAGCTCTTTTTCGTTTCATAAAGCTTTTGCAGATTTTGAAGTTTAAAAGAAAAAAGCTTTTTAAAAAAACTTTTTTCTTCATATAAAAATGTTTTCCTCCTTTTCTTAATCATGTGGAGCATTTCTCAAAAATCTTTCTTCGAACCATGCACATGCATTACTATGAATCAAACTACGCATGTTTAACATATGAAGCATGTTTTTTAAAACGCCGAATTTACCTTAATGCATACGCTCCACAGCTTCATGGATTCTTTGACTGGACTTTTGGAAAATCGATTTCTGAAAATCCTTAATACGTTGTTGTGTTAACATCCAGCACATACGGTATCCTAAAGATGGATCCGTTCACGGAGAGTGGGCAGTAGGAAGAATATGTGCCGCAGAAGGAGTATCCCTATCGGTTCTACAGCTTTAAGAAAAAAACCTGACCGTTCTTCAGAAATGATAGGGAAGGCATTTAACAATCCACTAGTAAACTTAACACATATGCTTCTTTTTTTTTTTTTTGCAGACTGGCGTGGTCCCGACACTGAACAGCCGCGACTATTGAAAAGCAATGCAAGTTAAAGCACTGGTGTGGGTATGGCTTGCATTCTCGCGCCAAACCTCTTTTTCGTGTTGGCGTGAGTATTATCCTAACAGTATTGCCAACCAATTTCTCCTCTCTACTGCTTTTTCTTGGCTCTGTTGCTGCTCTCCAGGGAGGCTTATGCAAGCTAGCTCTGATACCGTGAAAAGAATTGAGAAACTGTAAAGTAAAAGGGAGCAGAGAGTTTCTCATCTCAAGTTGCTCATCTCAATATTACAAAATAGTTAAATACATTACATTGGAAACATTCAGCAATAAATAACTGTAGTGTAACTCGACTTAACTAGTGTAATTAGAAACTGAACTGGACACTTGGACTGATGGTTTCGACACCTAGCAGGTGGTTGGGATTACATTATTTAACATTAACCAGATCGTCCAACACTTTGGTTAACCTAGGTAGTTTTGAAAAGCAGTTTGTGGAGGAGGTCGCTGTGGTTTTCGGTTTCAAGCTGGTGGTGCTGCAATCCACACAGAGTTGCCATGAGTAGAAAGTGGTTTGGAGAAATGTGGTTTCTGAAATATTTTTGTGGGGGGTTTAACCAGTTATACAGCTACAAAATGTTTTTATGGAAAGTCACTTTGATCACTAGTCAATGGGTTGTGCACCTTTTGGACCCTACTCTTACTCCTTAGTCTTTTAGCATTGTTTCCATTAGGCTTTGACTTGGCTTGAATTTCTTGGACTTTCGAAAAGGGAATGGCTTTGACTTGGCTTGAGTGTTGGTGTTGCTTGGACATGTAACAAATGTGAGCAGATTGAGCATTGACACAAATCCTAATTTTATAAAAATAAATTATCAATTTCAATTTCAATAAAAATAAATTATTATATTTCAATAAAATTAAACTAAAACGAGTTCGCATAATAAATTATTATATTACAATAAAATTAAATTAAAATTAGTTAGTATTATGCGTTTTAAGAAGATCAATTTTTTTCACATGCAATTTTTTTTACAATGTAAAATATAATGTGTTATTTTTCATTATTTAAATTGTATTTTTTAATGTTAAATAGAATATATATGAGACCAAATTGTTTAGACACATTTCAATAAAATTAAACTAAAACCAACATATAATCATTTTAATCATGAATCTAATATGAGTAAAGAAGGATCAAATTTCTTCACATGCAAACTTCTTTACAATGCAAAATACAATGTGTTATTTTTCATTGTTTAAATTGTATTTTTGAATGCTAAATCAAATATATGTAAGACCAATTTTATTTTTTTTATATGTATATAACTTTTTTTAAATGGTATACAATGTAAGTGTAATTGACATTAAAATATTTTAAGTAAAATATACATGAAGCCATTTTGTCAAGTAAATTAAAATAGTTTTTTTTATTATTAATATATTTTTAAGTATATCTCAATATAAATTAGAATTAAAATATTTTATTATAACCCATATTGAATATTTTCTTATATGAAACATTAAAATATTTTATTTTAACAAATATAATATAAATTAGTTAACATAGATCTTCCAATAAATTTTTTAAATCTCTATTTGAAATATTTTTGAAAAGTATAAGACTTGAACATTTTACTCAATTTTTTTTACTTTTAATTAACAGATTATTCATTTTTTTTATTATTATAGTGAATATTATTTTTCCATTTAAAACATAATTTTTGTTTTAAAGGTGATGGAAAGACAAACATACTTACACTTAACCATATACTTACACATATCCTCATACTAAACTATTATACTAAACTATAAAACGTCTCGACTTAATAGTCTCACAAAAGCTTATATAAAATCATTTTGCTACACAAATATATATACCAAAAAGTTTAGCCAGAAACAAAATAAAAAACTTCAAAAAAGTTAGTCATACTTAAAAATAAATAAATATATATATATATATATATATATATATTTCGAGATTATAAAGATGACCGCCAAAAAAAAATAAAAAATCACCTCGGAGAACCATCACAACTAGGGCGTCGTCATGCCTTTTGAAATTGATTGTAGCCATACAGGTTAACACACTTCAACACTACAACAGAATGCATGTGCTTCTCTTCCCCCAAGTATGGTGGACACTATTGTTTTATTGGTTGACGGATCTCTACATTGTACAAAAAAACAAAACATTCGTAGCACGATTTTATTGCTATAGCCTGACAACCATCGATACATGTGACTAGCTGATGTGTACCCCTCAAACCATTGGTGTCGTCTCTCGTGTGAAATATCTTGAGCATAAACTGTGCCTCAAATGGCCGCCCTGAGATCGTGGATGACAGGTAGCTATCTATATTGTTGCTATCAATTAATCTTGCTATTTAGAATGTGAATGCAACGCATTATAAGAACTCCTATGCCTATCTGCTGAATGGTGAAGAGAATAAAATATCGTAGAAACACCAATCAAGTGAGATAAACGATGTTTACCTAGTGATGCCTTACACGTAGAGTCAAAGAAGGTTGGCTTGACAAGCAAAGCCTCAGAAAAATTAAGAAATGTATTTCACGTCCAATGATGATGAACATTAATGGACTTTTTATGTCAATGGGATGACATTTTGTTCATGGCTTTGTATGGTTTGTAGTTTTAGTGGTGGTGGCGGAAATACATCATCTCTGCATTGAAAAGCTGGAAACTTATGGGTAATTTATAGTTGACATAGTAACTCCATAAAAATTAACGCATATATTTATATACCACAAAAACTATTACAGAATTTTAGATGTTATATATCACTTAGCAATGACATAATAAATATCATTATAAAAAATGTGTATTTAAAAAACTAACCTTATTAATAATAAAATAAATCACATTATTAATAAAAATACTTGATCTCAGAGTTACCTCAAAGTTATAAGTTTATTCATGTTTTATTTAATTGTTTATATTTTATCTTTAAGATATTAGTTCAAGTGTTATTATTGTTACTACTACTTTTGAGTTCCAATCATATTTAAGAAGTTGGACATACAATTTATAATGACAATGATTTTCAAAGAGTGATCGAATAAGTTTTCATTATTTTTAAAAGTCTAATTTAGTTGCAATAAAAGAAAAATAGAGAAAAAAATTTATCTAATAAATAATGGATAGTTGGTCTTATTATGTCTTTCATCACAAGTAGCCTAAAAATGTAGTTGATATGTATAATTTTTTAATGCAATACAATCTATGGTATATTTTGTGAATGTTGTATCAATTAATATATTAAAATTTGAATTATTTATCTATTTTATGTTTTAGATTTAAGGTTTGGTTTTATATTTTCCCGCGAGGTAGCTTGATTGGCAAGCCCATGTCAATCGAAGTGTTATGATTGAAGTTATTCGAGTTCAAATCCTCCCTAATAACCCATGTTCGTGGAAGGGACTACATAGGCACTTAGGGGTTATAGTGGTAGTGGAAGGGACTACGTAGGCACTTAGGGGTTATAGTGGTAGAGGTTGGAATCGACCCATGTCACATGAGTACGAAACCACCGAATTGTCGATTTCCTTGGTCACAAAAAAGGGTTTGGTTTGGTATGTGTTTAAACTTTAGTGGATAATTATATCTAAGTTGTCTTTTAAATATAAATTTATATTAATAAAATATAATTTTATGTTAATAAAAAAAAACAATAAAGAAAGTAATTTGAAAAAAAAATTATAAATTGGACAATGAATTTACATGGAAAATTCATTTAGAAAAATGATGGTAAAAAGGGATTACAAATTTTATTACAGTAACAATAAATATATTATATTTCACATGCTTATGTTTCACACCCATGTAAAAAATATACCTTATTACAATTCTATGGGCCCAAAACCATAGGATGATATCATCGATTACAAATACCATAAGTGAAAATAACTCACTTTACTCCTTTTGTAATATTCAAGAAGCATGAAGAAGTTAAAAAATATTGTTTTATTTTTCTTTTTTTGGTCTTACACTTGATAATTTCCTACTTTAAGCATCAGGGAATATTTTGACATTGTTTCTCTCTCGTCGCTACTAATCCTTTCCCAAGATGCCTTTCATCACATTTACATTACTCCATCCAAGGTTTTAGAAAACTCCTTCTTATCCGTTAACAAAATATTTTTTGATGCCTGAGTGTTTTTCTAAATAGATGGTGCTGTCACTATCAGAATGTGACACATATTTGTCTTTTTTTATTCCCAAATCTCCTAAGAATTGCTGAAATTGACAACAGGAAGAGTCTTCTAATTTATTTTTCCCTTAATTCAATTAGAAGGAAATTATAATTCCACATCACATGGTAGGTTGTGTGAGTTAACTGAGTTAGGAGGACTTAGTTAGTCCAGTCAATTCGAGTTGGTTGTCAAACTGGAGGCATGTAGGGTTCTCTCTAAGTTTTAGGGGTCCAGTTGTAGTTTATTTTGAGTTGTAAGTGTTTCACTTAATTATTTGAGTTACAATCAGTTTAACTTGTTCTAATTGATGGAGGAGCTAGTGAGAGGTCGAGTGAATTAAATCTCATTTAACTTAGATGCAGTGATTAATCAAATAACTAATAATTTTCTATAAATGGTTGTTGTATTTCACTTCTGAGAATACCCAATTGAGAGTGAAGTTAAAGGGAATTATAGTATCAATTGTATAATTAGAAATTTGTAAAGGTAATGCATGAGGTTATAAGAATGCCTTGGATGTATTGCGTAATTAATTTCTTAATTAATAGGGGATCAATTTCCCTAGGGATTCTGCAAGCAAGGATGAGAATCCAGAGTCTAGAAATTGGTTAATTATTGGACAAAACTTGCTTGGATCAAAGTGATACAGTCAGAGATAATGCAGATAGATCTCAAGACTCATAAAAGCATTGTATTGTTTCATATTACTAATTTAATGCAATATACATATAGCGGGTTTTTTAACTGAGAATTTTCCCAACTAAATCTTTGTGTTGTGCGATTGAAATTATTTCTTTTTATTGTTCATGTGATTGTGCGATCAGAATTGGTTTCCACAATTTTCAGAATAGATTCAATTATTTTGTTTTAGCATATCACAAGATCAGTTGAATATATGTGTGTCTTATACACCAATATGACAACAGGAATCACTATAGAAGAGAATAATATGAGTTTTTTTTAACAGGTGAATCAAATTTGGAGATTTATTCTTTAGGACCAGTAGTAGGTCAAGATGTCTTTCTGTGGATTGAAACTCGAATATGCCCTTGAGGGTAGTTCAAATTACATAGCCTGGAAGGAAAAGATGGAGGAAGTGTTGGAGGACGATGGGTTGAAGGAGGTCATAGACATTGATATTCCCAAGCCCACAACAATAGATGCTCAAAATCTTGATGCATGGAAGAAGAATATAGCAAAGGCGAGAAGGATTCTGTTAGAAGGAGTTCGATATCATATTTTCTCGAACCTCCATGGAAAGGAAACTCCATATGTTATTTTGAAGGCCTTAAAATATTTGTTTCACAATAGAAGTGACCACAGGAAGCTGGTGCTGAAGGACAAGCTCGGAATTATTAAGATGGAGAAGGGCAACACGATACTAAAATAATTGATGAAGTTTACTCAATGTCAATATGAGCTTGGAAGTGTTGGTGTGACAGTTATCAAGGATGATTTGGTGAGCCTAGCACTTCTAGGGCTTCCCAAGAGCTAGCATAACTACCAGGATTCAGTGAATGGGAGGGAGAAGCTACCATAGTGGGAGCGATTGTGGTCCGACTTAGTACAAGACGAGATTATGTAGAATACCATAGATGGATTCTCATCAAAGACTGATGGTGAGGATAATTATTCCTTTGCTAGAAAGGCGAAAGGGAATACGTACCATTCCAAATAAAATTCTAGTCAGGCAGGCACGTTGGAAGACTTGTTGAAGATAAAATGTTTTCATTGTCATGAGCTTGGACACTATGCTACAAAGTTTCTACACAAGAATACTGGTAAGAATACCTCAGGAGGAGAAGGAGGTGAAGCACTTGCTTCATAGTTTGAGTTGGATTTCACTCTCAATGCATGCATGGTGTCATCAGTGATGGGTCTTGTGTGGTACCTGGATAGTGGAGCTTCATTCCATGTGACCAACAACAAATAATTCTTCAGTAACTTGGAGGAGAAGGATCTCCTGATGCACATCAATATGGGAGATGACTGGAGGTATAACGAAATTGACATAGGTACAGTGAATTTTCAGAGGGAGTCTGGTACTCCTCTCACATTAAAGGATGGAATGTATGTTCTTGGTTTAAAGAAGAATTTCATTTCAGTTTCTATTTTGGAGCAACGTGGCTATGATGTGATATTTAGCTAAGGAAATGTTTTCCATCGTTAGAAAGCCACGAGACAGGTGAAGAAGATTGGGGTTTAGGTAAATAAACTCTACAAATTGGATGTAGAAGACTTTGTTTCCTTGAGAACGAAAGAAGAGAAGGTGTAGAGCGGAGACATCGGTGAGTTATGGCATAGAATATCCGACCATCTACACCATGAAACTTTGAAGATCATGCAATATATTTCTACAGGACCTCCCAAGGGTGTACTTGAGAATTGATATACATGCAAAGGGTGTACATTGGGGAAGTACACCAAAGCCACCTTTTATGATAAGGACATTAGAGAAAAGGTGATCCTTGAAAGAGTTCACTTAGATTTTTATAGACCATTATTGAAACCCTCCACAAAAAAACACAGGTATTATGTGATTTTTGTAGATTATTTTTCCCGCAAGTGTTGGATATTCTTCATCCAAAAGAAAGATCATGCATTCTCAATTTTTTCTGAGTTAAAAACACTTGTCGAGAAAGATAAAGGGAAGAAAGTAAAGGATCTCAAGAGTGACAACTATGGAATTCGACGTGAATTGACAGCACCTCATAACCCATAGCAGAATGGGGTTGAAAAAAGGAAGAACATAACTATTGTTGGAGCCCCAAGAGTGATGTTTTATGACCAGGGCCTACTATTTCATCTGTGAGATGAAGAATGCAACACAACAGTATTTGTGGAGAATAGAAGTCCTCATTGGATACTTGGGATGAGTACACCAAAGAAAGTTTTTTTGCTTAACAAACCAAATGTGGCACATTTTAAAATTTTTGGTTCATCATTTTATTTCCATGTGACCATAGATGTCAAGAAGAAGCTATAGCCAATAGCTGAGTTGGGAATATTTTTGGGGTATAATGATACACCTCACAACTATTAGATGTACTTGCTAGCATAAAAGATGATAGTGGTATGAAAAGATGTGAAATTCGATGAAGAGAAGGCCATGCGAATTTCCCTTGAGAGGGAACCTCAGTTGCGTGCAGTTGAGGAGCTCTTGGCTCCAAAAGAAGAACCTCAAGATGTAGAGAAGCCACAAGCATAGGAACAAAGAGTGGAAGCACCCACTCATGCAGAGACATCCCAAGACAAAATGAAGCACACGAGAGAGGTTGACAGGTTGGTGATTGATGCTAGTGAGAATGTGGGAGAACCCATATCACAACACATGCATAGAAGGTCCCCATATCAGTAGACTAGCTACATGGATCTTATGATCGAGAATGTAGAGATAGCGCCATCCTCTTTCGAGGAAGTAGTGTAACAAAAAATTTGGGTTGATGTCATGGCTGACGAATATAAATCCATTATCAAAAACAGTGCATGGGAAGTTGTCCCAAGACTAGAGGGGAAGTCATTTGTAGGATCCAAGTGGATCTACAAGGTGAAGATGATATCGTATGGGAGTGTGGAGAAACACAAAGCTAGATTTGTGGCCAAAGGGTTCTCTTAGGTGGATGGGATTGATTACAAGGATATATTTGCACCAGTCTCAACGTACTCGTCAATTAAATCCATCCTTGCACTTTCAGCATTGTTGGAATGGAAGATACATCATATGGATGTAAAAAAAACCTTCCTCGATGGAGTGATTGAGGAATAGGTGTACATTAAGAATCCATAATGTTTTGAGACCTTCAACAAAGAGTCACATGTATGTAGACTCAAGAGATAAATGTATGGACTGAAACAAGAACCTTGTGCTTGGTACACCAAGGTGGAAAACTACTTCACCAAATGTGAAGCAGATGCAGTCCTTAACCATATTGTGGTAGTGTTAGGAATCTGTAATTAGCAATATTGGCAAAGTCCAATCACAGAAACAACATCGTTTCAACCACTTTGGGATTCTAGGATCTAGCCCTCCTGAATCTGGAGAGGGATCTCTCCAATAAGTGCAAATATGGATTTGTCTTTGGAGTTTTGGGTAATGATATTAGGCTAGTTATGAAGGCCAAGGGTTTTGTTTGTTTTTTGGATGGTCGAGCATGAAAATTACTTGAGGGGAAAGTTCTAAGTGCAGAAAAGTTTCAAAGGTGAGAAGTTGCAAGCGAATAGAACAGATTTGGCTAAAAAGATAGATATAACTCTGGTTTTTAGTCCATTGGGCTATGAAGTCATAACAGGGCTTTAATTGAGCAACAAAATCAATAGTGATCCAAGGGGAAAGTCATCTATATCACAAGATTATTGAGATTAGAGTGATGGAATGGAAACAATAAAGTGTTGGAGGGGTGGAAACTGATAATAATTTCACAAAGGATTTATAGTCAGTCCAAACAAGAAAAGCCTCTTAAGTAACTATTTAAAACCAACCAAGGACAGGGCTAACCATTGAATTATTGGGCAAGTTTGTATTAAAGAAGCTTAATTGAAAAACAATCTAGTAATCCACATAATTACCTTCAGAAAGTATGAAAACATATAAGAGAAGACAAAGTGTAACTTAAGATCAGATAAGGTACTTTTAAACCTAGTTTGCTTTCAGCCAACACCAAGGGAAACCTTCAGAATCTGACTTTGGAGAATAGAAACTAGAAACAGGGTGAACCATCACTTTTCTAAACTAACTTTAATAAGTGAATAAGGAAAATAACTTTTAAGAACAATGTTTAAAGAAAATAGTAGGACGAGAGAACTCTAGCATTCCTAACTGTTTAGACTATATTGAATAATTCTTAAATAAAAAAATTGGAGGAAAACATTGAGATAAAGCTTATCAGTCAGAGAAGGGTGTATTGGTAAACAGTAAATCCTAACTCTATAAATGTTGTTCTTTATCAGAGAAAAGTGAACAATATGACATGTATAGAAGGAATAACAATAACAAAGAAAGGGGCACTTCACCAGTAATATAGACCAGGATCCCAAGAAACAACTTGTTATTGATGTCAAACCAGTTACAGTACTCAGGCCTAATGTTTCAGTTCAACAATCATCTTCACTATTCATCCTAACAAGTCTAACACAAATAGAGCTTCAAGGGTTAGTGAACACTATTTACAGATAGAAGTCTCAAGCTCAATTATATTTCAAAGTCCTACAAAAAAAAATGTCTCATCTTCTATAGAAGTATTTATAGAAGAATGAGGAGGTGAGATCTGATAAAATATCTCTCAGGACAATTAATACAGACTTAATGGCTTCTCAGCCTTTGAGGGGCACGATGGAGAAGTTTACAGATGTTCTGTCTGTATTAACTATTTTACACTTTAAGATTAAGCTCGGTGGGAGCTTTTGTTGACTTTTGAGGCTCAGTGTCATGTTGGAGTAACTCTGAAGATATTTTTTGCATTAAATTCCTTGCAGAAGTAACTCTCTGGCTGCGTTGAGGCGAATATCTGATTTTTCTCAATGACTTCGACCTCTGTTTGAATGCTTGTAGCTACAGGTGGCACTGTGGTAGCTGAGAGGAATCAATTTGCTTCAGATGTGGTGGTGGAGGCCTTTCTGTCTGATAAAAAACTTATGATTTTCCTTTAATTGTGTTTTAATTTGGGGGATTGGGCTTTTGATAATGAATCTTAGCCGTGATCCCCGCAAATCTGTCTTCAATGCTCTATTTTGCCGTGTTCTATCTTTCGACACTGATACTCTTTAATTGTGATTTGAAACAATATCTTGTTGATGTGTAGGCCGCGCAGGGCTCATATGGCATCAATGCCTATGAAGTATTGACGAAACGTGGATCTTGAACCCTGCGAACGATTTTCCTTTTATGAATCAAAAGCACAGGAATCGTCATTCCCGGCCTTCGACCTTTCTTTCAATATAACGGATAAACCTTTAAACACCTGCAAAATAAAAAAATTATTAAGAAATCTTGCATTGTGGGTTTAACTACTACAGAGGATGTGGGGAGGAAGCATGGCCATTGGATGGCATCATCCAATGGTCAATATTTATCAGAAGAAGTCGGAGGAGAGCAAAAAAGGAATTTGAATCAGATTCGTCAATCACGCAAAGATCGACGGTTGGGAGCGGATACGGAAAGTCAAAGTGGAAAATATGGACTGGGCGATGAATCATAGCGATGAATTGTGGGCTGTCGATCTGCAGATCAGATTGACAGCGGAGATGCTTTACGGACTACGCCGTAGCCTGGTTAACTGTCGGGCTTCTTTGGTGAGCGATCACCGTCCGATGGGCGGCCTCAGATCGGGCGGTGGACATCAATATCGCGTTGGGTCCACATTCGATCTTTAACGCGCGATGGATGGTGGTTTTATGAATAGTGCCCAGGCCACGTGTCAAGCGGTGTATGGAATCGCTGTGAAATGAAAAATACCACCCCGCTCTCAAAAGCGGTGCGATGGATACCGCGCGGTTTTTTGCAATGGTGAATGGATGGCAGGGACCACCCGGGTGATGGACTGCGCGCCGTTGATCTGCAGATCAGGTTGACGGTGGAGATTGACTAAAACTTTGAACTAGCGGAAAGTTATAATATAATAAAACCAACAAATTTTATAACACAAAGGTTTTGGTGGCGAAATATATATATATATGAAAAGGCTGGCGCTAGACTACGGGGCCTTTGGTTTTCGTGAAATACAATATGCCCGGGGCGTTATAACAAAAGGGCTAATCACAATCGAAGCCTCGGGCTCGGGATTTTCAATCAACCCATGGAATTTTGTGATGTGATAAGCGCTGAAAAGGGTTAGCGCTTGGTCCTGACACCTGGGCGTATGGAGGGGGGGGTTTAAAGACTTAGCCCAAAGGGGCTTAAGTCCATAATATGAAAATGTGTTTTTAGGCATTTTTCAATGTTTTCAAAAGGAGTTGGTGGGTTTCGATAAGGCTAAAAAGTGAGTTCTTAACCTTGTAAAAACGATTTTCATGAAGGGAAGAAGAGGGATCATGAAAATAGAGGAGTTTTATGGAGAAAAAGGGGAGAAAAATGAAGGTTAGTTTTGAGTGGAGCGAGGGGAAAAATGATGACTTTGCAGCAGTATTTTCACTTATGGAAACAATAGAAATTTTGAGTATAAAAAAGGGAACAACAATGAAGATTTGGACAGAGGAGAGGCACGAGGCCTTCAAGAGTCTTCAAGAGCCAACACTTTTTAGCAATAAAATTTGTTCCTTGAAGGCTCAAAAAGTCTTAGCCACCTTTTGCTATAACAAATTTTATAGGTGGCTAACAGGTAGAAGGTGAAATTTTGATAATTGTACTTTATGTTGATTATTTGATACTGGCATGTGATGAGCAGCTCATCAAGTCTTGCAAAGAGGATCCTGTATGAGAATTTGAGATGAAGTATATGGGGCTATTGCATTATTTCGCGGGATTGTAAATTTTGCAAAGAGATGGGGAGATATTTGTATCTCAGGGAAATTATGCGAACGTGATTATGAAGATGTTCCACATGTAGAGAAGCAAAATCATGGAGATTATCTAGCAGGGAAATGGAGGAAGGAGGATGCTACTTCAGGTGAAGTAGTAGATTCTACCATCTGCAGGAAACTTGTGGGTTCACTCATTTATTTGGTGAACACATGACCAAACATATGTTATTTGAGTTAAGCTTCAAGGCTTCACATATGCATATTGGGCAGTGATTCCATCTGACAGGAAGAGAAATTCAGGGGGCATCTTCAACATTGGTTCAACAATAGTCTCTTGGTACAATAGGAAAGATATATCAGTTGCTCTCAATTCAACAAAGGGAGAGTACATGGCTACTAGTCAATTATAATGTGAGGCGATCTGGATGAGAAAGATTCTTTTTGGTTTGTTTGGTCAGTAGATGGATCCGACGGTGATTTATTGTGATAACCAGAGTTGCATCAAACACTTTGTTAATGCAGTTTTCCATGATAGGCCCAAGCATATTGATATCTGATATCACCATATCAGAGATTATGCACAGAGGAGGATTATGTCATTAGAGTACATTCCCATGGAGGAGCAGGATGTGGACATCTTAACGAAAGCATTGTCAAGAGGCAAATTCACGTTCCACATAGGAAGGAACACAATAGCAGATAATCCATTTCTCGTTGAGAGGAAGTGTTCAAATTGGCAACAAGAAGAGGCTTCTAATTTAATTTTCCCTTAATTAAATTGGAAGGAAATTGTAATTCCACTCCACATGAAAGTTTGTACGAGTTAATCGAGTTAAGAATACTTCGTTAGCTCAGTAAATTTGAGTTGGGCGTTAAAGTGGCGGCATGTAGAGTTATCTCTAAGTTTTAGGGGGGCGAATTGCAGTTTATTTTGAGTTGTAATTGTTTAACTTTATTATTCAGTTAAAATCAATTTAACTAGTTCTAAATAATGGAGCTAGTGAAAGATCTAGTGAATCAATGATTTAATTCACATGCATTGATTAGTAAGATAACTGATAATTCACTATAAATAGGTGTTCCATGTAAGTTCTGAGGAAGACCCAATTGAGATTGGAGTTAAAGGAAAGTATACTATCAATTGTATAATTATAAAATTTTACAGGTCATGCATGAGGTCAACAAGATCCCTTGGATGTATTGTGCAATCAATTATTGGGAATTTACTAATTAATAGGGGCTCAATTTCCCTAGGGATTGCACAATCAAGGTTTAGCATCAATAGGAAATAAATTGGTTAAGTATTGGACCAAACTTGCTTGGATTAGAGTGAGACAATCAAAGATAGTGCAGAGAGCTCTAAATCCTGAGAGAATCATTTTATTGTTTCATATTCTTGACTTAACACAAAATACATATAGCAAGGTTTTGAATTGAGGCTTTCCCTAGATAAATCTTTGAGTTGTGCGATGTAAATTGTTTCTCTTTCTTGTTCATGTGATTATGCGATCGTAATTTTTTTCCGCAATTTTTAGAATAGATTCAAGTATTTTGTTTTAGCATATTACAATGTCAGTTGAATATATGTCGATTTTATACAATAATCACTATGCATTCTACATTTGTTGTGGATATGATTACTACTTTCTACAATCTAGACATCCAAGACATTGTTGGGCTTGCAAAAGCATATAAATAACTTTTGGTGGAATTTCTAGTATCCACATATCCGATCATATTTATATATTTATAACCTTCAAGAAAATAAAATATTATTACCAAACATAACATTATTACTAGTACCCTTGATATACCTCAATATCAACTTTACCACTTTCTAATGTGAAATATCTAGTTGGGTAAATACCACTGAATAAATCAAGCTACAAACTGGTTAAGAATAAGGTATTTTACTAATTTACTCCTATTCTTGTCATCATAAGGGAAAATATCAACACTATGTTTGAAATGTGATGCTAGGGGTCTACCAAATGATTTAAATTCTTCATATTGAACTTATATAACACTTTCTTAATATACTTTTCTTATGATAACCACAAAATTTTATTCTTTATGTCATGTATAATCCTCATTCCCAATATATTTTGTGTTGGACCTAAATATCTCATTGAAATTTGACTGACCAAATCAGTATTCAACTTACTGATCATGTTTTTATCATGTCCAAAAATTAGCATAACATCCACATACAACAATAGTATAATATAATTTTCATGGTCATACCTCTTGACGTAGACACAATGATCAACCTATAGAATTTTGAAGCCATTCTCAAACATAAATTAATCAAATTTTTTATACCATTTCCAAGGTGCCTATTTTTAAAATTAACATAATAATAATGAGGGTTTTTCCAATGCATTAATCATTTTTCAAATAACTCATGTTTAACCAACAACCTGAAATTTTTGAAATATCTGAAACTCCTCACCTTTACTTTTCATAGGGTAAGGACAAACCTTCCTAGATGAATCATCTATGAATGTGAAAAAACATGAGGATTCTCCTAAAGACTTAGAATTTACCGACTCAAATACATTGGAGTGTATTATTTCATATATATACACTATAATGTGTTTGATTCGGTGAATGCTAAGTCGTTAGGAGAATCCTCATATTTTTTCACATTCATATATATATATATATGACCATCCTCATGAAAGGAACTCTTCATTTCCTATAGTAAATACAATACTCAGAAATATCAAGTTCAGAGGATTTCAAATTGGGAAGTAGATTTTCACCAACAAAAACTTTTAGGCCCTTTTCAAATCATGTGGCCCAAGCAGTTATGGCATAGATCTATTGAGTTTTCTCCTTTTGCGACAACAATTGCATTTTATATCTCTATTTTTTCCCTAATCTTAATCATTTAGACATGACCAGTGACTCTTTACTAATTTTCTATCCACCTTTCCCAAAGGTATGTGGACCAGCCTTCATCATCCAATTATCCCATAGAGATCAAACCAATACACATCTAAGGGTTATGCCTACATATTTGAAAAAGGTACCATATCCATATTTTTTCTTGATTCAAACATCTCCCACTCCAACAATACAACGAAAATGATTATTTCCTAAATATATTTTACCATGGTCGCCTGCTTCATATGTAATAAAATTATTTTTTCATGGGGTCACATGGTGAGATGCTCCAAAGTAAAGTACCCAATAAATTATACTACTGGAAGTATATAAACAAGATTCTTCTACTGAAACAATAAATAATACATCACTTTTAGAAGTTACAACAATGGTCTCACCTTCATTTGTGTTGTTTTATTTTTTTGTGTGTTGATCATATTTTTTTCCTTTTCTTGCTTATGTTCCTGCTTCCAAAACTATCAATCTGTTTTATTATGTCCTTGTTTTCTAAAATGAAAACAAGTAAGTTTTCCTATTCCTTATTTTGATATGTCTGTTCATTTTGAATGCCCCTATATGCTACATTCAATTTTCCTTCCACAATTTGTTAGAGATATAAATATTCTCCCTAGTTTTACACAATTCATTTGCACTACAAATCCTCATTGAGTAAATTTCTATTGATATCATCAAACTTTAGCATCTCAAAAGGTGCTAAAATTCTCATAGCAACTATCAAATGCTCCCATTTGTCTGGAATGGAACACATAAGTGGGTTGGATTTTGTTTCATCATCCAAAAAATTTTTGAAAGAGGAAAGATGAATGGTAATTATATTAAAATATTTCAAATGATCTATAACTAAAACACCCTTGGTCATCTTGAGGTTATATAACTCTTCATAATATAGGATGGAAAAGGTTCATACCCATGGTTGAAATAGATGAAGGAAAAGGCACATAAATGTTAGGTAAATTTGCAAGAGTCATAGAAGAGATAGGTGACATGCACCAAGGGGATGTGAGAGGTGTAGAAGAAGGAGTAGTTCCAACCATATTTGGTGGTGGAAATGAGGTCATAGTAGCAGAAACTATAGATGTGGAGGGTAAAGAGGAACTAGGCTCATCCATAGATAGAAAAGGAACGTAAGTGCAGGAAGATATAGAACCGTCAGGGTTCAACTTAGTAACTATGGTCCCGATAGGTCATTCAAAGGTGGATTAAGAAGAGAAGAAAAATCATTCGCAAGTGTCTAAATAGATATCAAGTCACTACCAAGAGAACCATGAATATATTTCGCAACTTGAGTTTGGGTTGAGTATTGAGCACTGAGAGGCACTCTATGAGTAGGATTCAACAATGTGCCCCTCTCCGGGGGTAGACCTAAGATTCAACATGATTGACGATGATTGAGTTTAGCTATGACAAATATTTGTACGTTAAACGAATCAAGTTAGTGCAGACACCCTGATCTGAAAATGAAACTATTTGTATTTGTTGTTTAAAGTATCCTTTTTCATTTAATTAACTGTGCAAAGTGTTATCCATGTCTTGCAATTTAAACAAAGTGTTTTTTGGTAATTGTTTCTAAGTTTTTGTGTGAGGGAATGTTAATTAAAATTTTTTTTTAACATCTTAAATAAAAAATACACAGTAGTATAACTTCACCATAACAACACAAAAACACGATGAGGCAGTTCACCCCTCTTGGGCTACATCTATCGGGTCCAAGGCACCCAATGGGCATGTCCTTGCTCTATTAATTTGCTCAAATTAGTTTTACAGTGAGAAATAAGCCTAAAGAGGCTAAAAAAACTGTGAAATTGAATTCAAAAGACAAAAATAAGCTAATAATGGCTTTTATTTCACCTCAAATAGTGAAGTGTAGGCCAATGCAGCTCCATTTCCCTCATGGCATTGATGGTTCTCCAAGATTCCCTGAAGAAAAAAAGGCTGAAAAACACCTTTTTTGGCTCTTCAACCTGTCCCAACCTCTCCAGAATGCTCAGAATACCCAAAATTGACCACAATTTCGTCCAAATTGGTTCAATATTGGAGAAGTTATGACTCTAACAAGTTTTTGCCCAATGGCCCTAAAAATCCTCCTCCAAAATTGGAGGAAGTCCAGTTAGGGCTACCAAAATGGATGGATAGCCAAAAAGGTCAGAATCGCATGCTAAGTTTGGGGGCAACATTAATTGTAACTATTGGTTGAACTCGTGTTCACATGCAGATAATCCACTAACCGTCAAATGTTGGGCAGATAACGTTAACACCACACCCCTGGTCATGACCCTTAGGTCCCATGCGACAAGGGCTAGCACCTAATGGCATAGCCCAAATCTCCGCCTGTTGAAAGTGGTTTTAGCACATGGTTATATCACTGGTTGTAGGTTTTTAACCCATAGCCCTGAGGGCTAAACTCTATTTTAACGCCGGTTCAAACTTAAACGACTCGCTTGTTTACTATGACACGAAGGTGTTCAGGTCGATTCAACCTCCGCTTGACCCATACCCATTCACTGCTGCACGAGACTGACCCATATGCATTTAGGTCGGGTCGTGCCCGACTAACCCGAACGCGTTCAGCTCGGGTCAGGTCTGCCCACCATCATTTTTTTTAAACAAGACTTGAACTAACCTTTGAGCTAATGGCCTGGGGCCACGTGGCAGCCTACGAGAATTCCATGTGGCACCCTGTAATAGGCCCTCAAAAAATTAATAAAAAAATGAAATTTGTCACATAAAATTTCTGAAATGACAATTTTCTTTTGTGTTCAAAAGTCTTGTTTTGAAGGTCATTGGGCATTTTAAAACTTCAATATCTTTCTCATACAACATCGGATTTGAGTGTTGTTCATGGCACGAGAATTGCGGTGACGAGGCATATCCGGTCATTCAGTTTGCAACCAATTCTCAGCAATTCCAATTTTGAGAATTTTTTTCCGCTTGGACATGATCACCTGATCACACCTCCCCATTGGGAAGTTGTTGGATCCCAAAAGCCTTCAATTACCTATTAAGAAAATGAGGGTACATATCCCTCACCTTTTCCACCTCCATCCATTTTTCCTTACTCAGTTTGCTGCCTTTAAGACCAACCCGAACATAATCAACATTTCCCCTCCTCTTTCAGCTCATCCAAAAATTATGGCGAGAAATCCTCTATGGATGGTAGCTAAATGTCACTTTCATAATCATCAATTAAAGGAGGTTCATACAAACGTAAACTTTCCACATTAACAACGGAATACATTTGCATATATGAAGGCAAATCTAGTTGAAAAGTAGTATTTCCAACTTGTTTAAGGATCTTGAATGGACCATAATGAATAGGCTTCAGCTTTTTACCTTCTCCTTGCATTATTTCCTTACTAATATGCAGCCATACCTCATCTCCTTCTTGAAACTTATGATCAACTCTGTGTTTGTCATGCCTCTCCTTGTACTTGCCTTGACTTTTTTCAAGTTGTTCTTGAACCTACTAATGTATGATCTGAATTCTTTCGATTAACATGCAAGCTTTGTCAATGTCACTATGCCCATCAATGGCAACATCCTTCTCAAGAATGAAATCTAAAGGTGAGTTAAGGAAATACCCAAAGAAAGCATCAAAAGGTGAAGTATTTGTAGAAGAGTGCTTGGCCCAGTTGTAAGCATGTTGAATGTAATGCAAGTGCTCATCCCAAAGCTTGGGATGCTTGCTACAATAACCTCTCAAAAGATGTACAATGGTTATGTTCACTACCTCTATTTGGACATCTTATTGCGGATGGAAAGCAGTACTCTTCTTCAACTTGGTGTCCATCATCTTCCATATATTGGACCAAAAATTCGCAACAAATCTGGAATCCTTGTCACTAACAATAGAAGTAGGAAAGCCATAATGAAGCCATACATGTTGAAAATATAAATCAGTATTTTGTTCAGTAGTTATAGATTTCTTACATGGCATAAGAATACACATCTTTCTGAATCTATCAACTACTACATAAAGATAATCATGCTACTTTCTAGATAATGATAGACCTCCAACAAAATCCATAGAAACACTTTCCCATGGTCTAGAAGGTACCGGAAATGGCATATATAAACCAAGCTTGCTATTTCTAGGCTTGCTTGTAGCACATAATGAACAACCTCTAATGAAACATGAAACAATATCTACCATGCAAGGTCAATAGCAATACCTCTGTAAATGTGCCACTGTTTTGCTTACCTTGAAATGTCCAGCAATAAGAGAAGAATGAGCTTCTCTCATGATTCTTAGTCTCTCCCCCTGCGGTATAAATAACTTTCCCATATGAAACAAAAAATTATTATGCAAATTATAATCATTCTCCTCAACATGATTCCCTTCACTCAAGTTAGCATACACATCCTTAAAATCAACATTTGATGCATATTGTTCTATGTAGCTCTCATGTACAATAGAATCATTCTTAAGTAAAGTAGTAGCACTAATAATAGGCCTTGAAAGCATATCAACAAATTTATTGAAAATACCTTTCTTGTACCTTATTACCAAGTGAAATTGTTGTAGGAAACCAATCCATCTGAGATGTCGTGACTGCTGTAATTTACTTTGTGACTGCAAGTACTGTAAAGGTTGATGATCGGTATGAACAACTGTTTCTTTGCCCATCAAATAGTGTTTCCACTTTTTGACGCTTTGTACCAATGCATGTAACTCCTTATAATATGTAGGATAATTCACAATAGCACCATTAAATGTCTCATAATGAAATGTGATAGGCTTACCATGCTGTAAGAGAACTGCACCCATGGCGTAATCACTAGCATCGGTCTGAATCTCGAATGGTTGTCTCAAGTCTGGTAATGAAAGGACTGGAGCTGAACTTATATTCTCTTTCAAAGACTCAAAAGATTTCTATTGCTTGCCTTCCCATTGGAAATCACACTTCATGCTTGTCACTGGATGCATAGGAGCTGCTATGGCAGAGAAGTTAGAAATAAACTTCCTCCAATACTGAGCTGCACCCAAAAAAATTCTTACCTCTGTAATGGATTTGGGAGTAGGCCAATTCATAATGGCTTCTACCTTAGAAGGATAAATTCTCAAAGCACCTACTCCTACTATGTGTCCCAAATAAACCAAAGAAGTCTTTCCAAATTCACAGTTTGACATTTTAAGAAACAACTAATTTTTCTTATAAATATCAAGTATTTTCTTAACATGCATGACATGCTCTTATCTAGTCTTGCTGAAAATTAAGATGTCATCTAAGTAGACAATAATTAAATCATCAAGAAAAGGACGTAATACATCATCCATTACCTTCATGAAATATTCAGGTGCATTGCATAAACCAAGCAACATAACAAGCCACTCAAAGAGTCCTTGTTTGGTTTTAAATGTTGTTTTCCAAATGTCACTTTCTACAATTCTAACTTGATGATAACCACTACGTAATTATAACTTAGTGAAATATTTAGCATCTTTTTGTTGATCTAACAAATCATCTATCCTTGGGAGTGGGTAACGATTCTTTACCGTTATCTTGTTCAATGCCCTGAAGTCCACACACATACGCCAAGTTCCATCTTTCTTTGGAATCAACACTATCAGTGACCCACATGGCGAAGTGCTTGGTATTATGAATCCTTTGTCCAGCAATTTTTAATTTTCCTCTTGATTTCAGCATTCTCCATGATAGACATGCAGTCCATGCCTATGTTAGCAACAGGACAATCTTGATGTCACTGGATTTGATGTTGAATCTCCCTTATAGGAGGTAAACCTGTCAGTTCTTGAAACATCTCATGATGTGCATCAACTACATCATATAAATCTGATTTAAGCTTGGAATCAAAATTTTCAAATGACTCATGATTCACATCAACCTTGGGCTTAACCATAATAAGTACAAAACTCTTACTAGAATTCACTAGCCTTTTTACCTGTCCCAAATTTACCATCGCTATATTTGTCTTGTTGCGATGTGCTCTGACAATGAACTCCTTACAATATTTAAAGAGATGATACTTATTTTCATGGTGATGGAAGATCGCTTTCGTATCAAATAAGTAAGGACTTCCCAAAACAATTCCTAATATATGAAGCGGTACTACATCAAGTTCAACAGTGTCAATAAAGTGTGCAGTAATCGCGAAACACAATATGCACTTTCTTGAGATTTGTAAGTTTGCATCCTTGCATATCCACCCAAGTGGATAAGACTTTGGTTTGGAATGGTCTCAAGTTTAAGCTATTTGACCAAGTCTTCTGATATGAGATTTTCTTGTGACCCACTATCAAACATTGTGTCAATTTTTGTATGTTTTTAGACTACCCTCACATGGAACAATTAAATTCTTTCTTCCTCATTTGTAGCTTGTACATGGAAGTTTGAAGTACTAGCTCTTGGCTTAGTTTCAGTTTCCTTTCCCTTCATACTTTTCAAACCCATGGCTGCAATTTTGGTTTCGTCACCTGAATCATCACCTAAGTCTTGTGGTGTAGTTGTAGTAGCTGCAGTTTTCTTCTTTCCTTTGTTTTTGTTAAACTGAGTTCTTTTTTCAGGATGTAATTTCCAACAGTTTTTCTCTTCATGGCCTCCTCTTGAACAGTGTTTACATATCACTTTCTCACCCTCTTTTTTGACAGATGCATTATTTTTTTCCTTTTCCCTTAAAGGTTTTATCTTTTTTTCCCCTTAAAAGGCTTGTTTCTACCCTCATCAAAAGTGTTTTTCTCTCTAGCCTCTAAATGCGTAGCTTGTACACAAACTTCGTCTACACTAGTAGGATTGAACATAAGGATAATATGTCTAAGGTAGTTGTGCAAACCACCTATATATCTCAACAAAGTATCCTGGCTTTGTAGTTCTAATGCTAATAAGAGTGCTCTTCTCCTAAACTCTTGGGTGTAGTCTTGTACATTTTCTCCCTTAAGTTGTCTGAAGTTTTTCCAGTTCATGATAGCCTTTTGTAAATGAGCTAATGGATAAAATTGCTTCTTAATTGCAGTAATAAATTAAGTCCATGATAAATTGATCTTACCATGTTTTTTAATTTCATCCTTGGTCTTGGCTTCCCACCATACCAATGCTGCTCCATCCATTCTCAAAGAGGCTAACTGTATCTTGATGTCACCATCATGAAGGTTCTGTATCCTCAAGTAAACTTCCAACTGTATTATCCAATTATCAAGTTTCTCTGCGTTGAATTCACTGTTAAACATAGGAAACTTAAATTTAACATAAAGCTTTAAAAATGGACTTTTACCAGTTGTTTTAGACTTGTGAGATTGATTCACCAAAGTTGAGGATGGCGATGTAGAGGAAGAGGTTGAAGATGGGGATGGTGGATCACCATTTCCTCCGTGTCCTTTCTTTGAATTTTCATCACTTTTCTTTCCTCTTGAAGAACCCTCTCCTTATTTCTGATGCTTATACCCTTCTCCAACAAGCCTATCATTCCTTTCTTGGTAGATTATCCTCACCATCTCAGCCATGTTCAAAAAAGTTTTTCAGAATACTCGTTCTTCTCCCTTGGGATCCATGTCTTCAGGAGCTTCTCCTTCTCTTGAAGACATATTTGAGGCTTCTTCAATAACTCTTTGGGGTGTAATAGATGGTGGAGGCAATGGCTCTCTAGCCCTCCTTGGTTGAGGATTAAGTTTTGATCTAACCAATTGTCCTTCCCCTCTTTTGAGTTTAAGCCCAGTAAGCATCAAAACTTGCAAATAATCAACTATATATTTGTGCAAAACAAAGGGAGAGTAAAACTCTAGCTCTGATACCAACTGATCTAAAAATGAAACTATTTCTATCTGTTGTTCAAAGTATCCATTTTCATTTAATTAAGTGTGGAAAGTGTTCTCCATGTCTTGCAATTTAAACAAAATGTTTTTTGGTAATTTTTTCTGATTTTTTGTGTGAGGGAATGTTAATTAAAATTATTGTTTAACATCTTAAATCAGAAATACACAGCAGCAAAACTTCACCATAACAACACAGCAACATGATGAGGCATTTCACCCCTCCTAGGCTACATCTGTCCGGTCCAAGGCTCCCAATGGGCATGTCCTTGCTCTATTAAGTTGCTCAAATTGGATTTACAGTGAGAAATAAGCCTAAAAATACTGAAACAACTGTGAAATTGAATTCAAAAGATAGAAATAATCTAAGAATGGCTTTTATTTCACCTAAAATAGTGAAGTGTAGCCTAATGTAGCTCTATTTCCCTCATGGCCCTGATGGCTGTCCAAGCTTCCTTGAAGCAAAAATGGCTGAAAACCACCTCTTTTGGCTCTGAAACCTATCCAAACCTCTCCAGAAATCTCAGAATACCCAAAATTGACCAAAATTTCATCCAAATTGGTTCAATATTGGAGAAGTTATGACTCTAACAAGTTTTTTCCTAGTGGCCCTAGAAATCCTCCTCCAAAACTGGAGGAACTCTAGTTAGAGCCACCAAAATAGTTGGACAGCCAAAAAGATCAGAACCACGTGCTAATTTTGGGGGCAGAATTAATTGTAATTGTCAATTGAACTCATGTTCACATCCGAATAATTTGCTAACTGTCAACTGCTGGGCGGATAACGTTAATGTTGTGCCCATGGTCATGACCCTTAGGTCCCATGTGACAAGAGCAAGAACCCAGGGGCTTAGCCTAAATCTTTTCCCATTTAAACTGGTTTTAGCACCTTGTTATATGACTGGTCGCGGGGTTTTAACCAATAGCCCTGAGGGATAAACTCTGTTTTAATGTCGGTTCAAACTTGAACGACTCACCCGTTTGCTATGACCTAAAGGTGTTCAGGTCGGGTCGACCTCTACCTGACCCATACCCATTCACTGCTGCATGAGACTAACCCATATGCGTTCAGTTCAGGTCATGCACGATTGACCCAAATGCGTTCAGCTCAGGTCAGGTCTGCCCACCATCATTTTTTTTAAACAGGACTTGAACCAAAATTTGAGCCAATGGCCTGGGGCCATGTGGTAGCCTCCGAGTAGGCCATGTGGCACCCTGTAATAGGCCCTCAAAACTTTAATAAAAAAATGAAATTTGTCACATAAAATTTCTGAAATGATAATTTTTTTTTGTGTTCAAAAGTCTTGTTTTGAAGGTCATTAGGCATTTTTAAAACTTCAATATCTTTCTCATATGACATCGGATTTGAGTCTCATTCACGACACCAGCATCGTAGTGACGAGGTATATCCAGGTGTTTAGTTTGCAACCAAGTGCGAGTAGTTCCAATTTTGAGCATTTTTTTTCCTCTTGGACATGATCACCTGATCACACCCCTAAAGGCCAAACTACTAACTTGGACCAAACAACACACACTAGAAAAGCCATAAAAGGTATTCACACAAAAACTTCTCCTAGTACTTTCAGGATCTCAACTCTGAACGCACATATATATAGGGAAAGGTAGGGTAGATGGATTGTTGTTTCCCATAACCACCACCTATAGGGTATTTTCTTTAGAATGGCCACTAAGCTACCTCCATGCGATGAGGGCGCATGAATCTTGGTCTTTTGGGTAGTCCACCAACGACACAGGATTCCCTACCACTAGTTGGGTAGCCTTAAGGAGAACCACTCACACCATGACCTAATCCTAACCCCTTCTTACACGAGTTTTTGATGCACTGCAATTTTAATTTTTGGATGATGGAAGATTTTTCACTCCCTACCATAGGATGATAATTTTGTTTTTTTTAATTGGAGTAGTTTACTAACACACCTAGCTCCAAAACCTAGCCTATGCTAATTTTGGTGTACCACTAGCAAAAATAAAAGACGATTCTAGTAAATTTTACTAAAGAATTAATTTTAAGGGTCATTGTATTACTTAAGTGGGTAGAAATGTGAAAAAAAATACTATGAAATACTCTTGTTAGTGAAAACCAAAAATGAAACTATATGAATATGTATTTTTATTTTTTCTTCTTTCGATCAAATCTGTCTGAAGAAGGGAACAAGTATTTTTCACTTTTTGAAAGAAATAACAAATAGCTACAGAAAACACCTCTCAATTGTCACTAAATGAAATCCCGAAATCGATAATAACGTATACTAAAAAAAACCAAGAAACAAGAATCCAAAATAGGCCAAAAATGTCCCTAAGCTAGAATGAAAAGCACTCATGAAATGTAAAAGATTGGAATCAAAGAAAAAAAAACATTCTCAGGCAATCAATAAGAAAGTTAAAAAGTGAAAAAAAAATGAAGGAAATGCAAACAAGCTAGGGTTGTAGCACAATGTCTCAAGGAGATTCAATATTCTATAATGGTGAAAATTGAACCCTAGAAGTAGGAAGGAATAGAAAAGACTAGATGAGAGAGACAAAAATGAATCAACAATGATAACCAATAAAGACTCCCTCAAATAAAATTTTCAGGTTTTAGCTTGGATAGCCGCAACAAATTAAAGATAAAAACACCACCTCTTGTGAAGAAAAACAAGAACGTAATACCAAATCAATCACTCTGGAAAAAATGAAAAAGGGAAAAAAATCAAAAATTTGTTTCAATAGTGGAATGAAGAACAAATCTACGCCGCCACTAAAACCAGTAAAGAGATCTGAAAAATTGGTTTTGATGTAAAGGAAAATATTTTCAACTAGTAACACTTCAAACCCCAAGGAAGACCCTAGAGAGATAGGAAAAGAAGCGTCCAATACAAGGAAAAAAAATTGGATTCATATCTACTGTAAAACAAAGGCAATTCAAAGAGATGAGGATGAATTGAGAGCCAATCACTGAACCAAGAAAACCTTATAAGACAAAAAGGAACAAATCCAATCCAAAAGACAAAAAAATATCAAATTTGTAACAGATCTAGTCTCCAGATAGAGGTTACAAAATAAATTATATCTAGAAGCAAGAGTCTTATATGATCTCTTTATGGTTTTAGACTTATAAGCCCATTCGTGTGGAGAAGTGGTAGTTCATAGTGGCTACATTTGTACAAAGAAGAGGGAAACAGTTTTCCTATAAAGTTTCCACCACCTTGTAAATTAGCATGTGGGTGCATCTGGAGAGAATTTTTTTTTTTTTAAACATAGAAGAACAAGGAAAACGCTAGGGTCAAATTACCAGATTTATAACCTAGAAAGACTCGCAATTTATCATAAAAAATCAAGAAGACACCAATAATAATATCTATGACAAAAGAGAAGATATCTCAAATCCAATAGGACAATGGAGAAAATATTTCATTGAAAGCACCAGTTCTGATGTGGAAAATTACACACAGCCACAAATATCCATTGCTCCATAGTCTTATGGCCCTAACAATACTACCAGATCAAGAAAAATATGACCAAAATCAATCAACTCAATGGATCCCAAACCATGTGATCAAACAACCATCCATGCATAAAATCCATAAACTGGGGTTTTAGGTATAGCCTATTATCCTTTAATGGTGAATATTGTTGGGTTTCATGCCGGTATTTCTCTCTCCAACAAAGATATCTCCACCTCTGCAAAGAAAACTAGAACTTGCACACAAGCACCACCAAACAAAGAGCACACATGGCCTCCCATAGAGGAATGTTAGCTTAAATATAAAAGCATAAATATGAAGAATTGAACATAAAATTATATTTACAAGAAAGGGAACATATAATTTTATAGACTCATAAAATAAATTATACTCGTAGTTTAATTAGATCAATATTACTATTTAAGTAGGTTTCTTTTCTTACATTTTCTTGAATAACGTAGTCATTAAAACATGCTAATATTGAGTTGAAGGTGAGTCATCTTCACAATGCCATGAGGGAAGTTTACTTAAATTTCCTTCTTTCACTTTTATAATCTTATTCATTATCAAATGTTTAATAATCATGAAAAAAAATACTTTAAGCGAGTCAATCATTCACTAAACATCTCTCATCAAATTTAATTGTTTGGGTCTATTTAGTTTTGAAATGAACATCATAAATCCACATTTACTTTTGGTTTAACTAGCATTTCATTTCTTTAATGTCTAATAAGAGGCCTAATTTACAAAACATTTCGCACAATACTAAATTGAACTTTTAAATTCAAGTACATACTTTAACAATAAATGATAAAGTAGGGATGAAAATATCAAAGGTCATCTTATCCCTTGATTATTTTTGTTATTTTGACTTTCCATTTGATTGCTCCATTGTTAGATGTTGACTTGATGATGGCCTATTTTTTATGATTTTTCTTCTCTTCCATTCAAAATTTCTAAGTTCTCCCAATCCTTCTTGTTGGTTTGAATAAGGGTCATTTTTGGGTTTTACTTGGCATAGTCGTTGGGAAAATCACATATTCCTTGCAGTATAAAAATAAAATCTGAGATCTAAGAAAGTATTTTTAAGAATATGTCTCTCTTTTTCTAACACTCGAATAGAATCATTAGTTAGTCCTTGATTGTGGATACATGTTATGGACCATCCTCAATATTTATCTCAATCTATCCATCAATATGTAAGAAATTTATCTTTAACCCTGATAATAAAGAAAAAATATCTTAAAAAATAATTTAGTTTGAAGGTCATGAGTTTTGTGGAAACTAGGACTAAAAAGTAATGATTAATCACTGAAAGCATTGTATTCCATCCCTTTCTCTTAAGTAACATATTTTCCTCTCGATCTATTAAGTAATATCTTGCAGATTAATTACAATGATAATTAGATCTTAAAAAATAAGTTAGCTGAAGAATAGGATGTCTCATTATGAGATGACCTACCATAATCATAGGTTCTAACAAAAGTAACATAACCACCATTGGTCACCAAGCTAGGGTAATGGATTTTAGTTGCATAAATGAAAGACAAGAGGTCTCATTGATGAGCACCATCATTAGGTATCTTTTGAGGGGTTAATTGTCACTTTTTTAGCCTTATTGGTCTCTCTTCTCAAACTTAATTACATTGTGGTGATATGTTGCTCAATGTAGATGGTGATTAAGGATTGTCATACTTCGAATTCCTAATATATTTTAAATGCAGGATGATCACAAAGATATGCCATTTTTTATGAAGATTGTGCAATAAAAGTGTTAAACCCTAGAATTTCCCTTCCCTTTACAAATTTCTCATCTCATTTCACCTCTCTTTCATCAATTCATAAGCCCCAATCAATGAAGAATGTTTAGTATTGTCCCAAGGATACATGCAATTGATTAACATATTGTATTTTCATGTTTTTTGTTGTTTTAATAATTTTGTGCAGTATAGCTACAAAATACAACCATTCTGTAGCCGATCAGGTGTTCCACAACTATTTTTGTGGTTGAATATGTTCCAGGTGTCAGTTGGAGGATTGCGTCACATGGGTGTTTCTAGAATGATGCCTACATGGATTATATCCTACTCACTCAGTCCAGATCGACAGAAAAGTGTGCCTAAACTCATGGTCAAAGGTGGAGCCAAACTATGTTATCCAAATGCAGTAGGACTCTTGATTGGAGTCCAGAAGTCCTATTAAAAGTCTAAATTCGAATTAGCAAGAGTCCAACAGTCCTATTTCAAGTCTAATTCGGATTAGCCACCTATAGCAAGTATATCTCATAATCAGTTATGTAATTTCCATTTAAATATTGGTTGGAAAAGACCAAAAAGACAGTTCAGAAAAAGTATAGTACAGTTCATATTTGCAGCGAATACTCTATTTTAATAAAGAAGATCAGTTCTTTGATTCTGTTTTGATTACAACCTTAAGGAGATAAATAATTTCACCAAATTGTTAGTAGAGGGCCCCTGCTATCTAAGGAGGTTTCTTATGTTTTCTAGCTAAGTTATTTCAATTTCTATTTAGCATCTCTCTTTTCTTTCTTATTTTTAGATTGCTTTCATAGTCTGCAATTACTGTATCTAACTGAGTTCAATCTATTGAATAATATTTAGTGACTTACAGACATAGTAGTTGTCTAGCATTTTATTTCATGTCATTTGCTTTCTTAATTTACAGTTGTTGAGTCTAACTGAGTTCAATCTATTGAATAATAGTGAGTGATTTACAGACACAGTAACTATCTAGCATTTTATTTCATGTCATTTGCTTAATCAGTTTGGATAGAAGATCCTCATTCCATTGAAATTAATCTCTTTCAGAGACATTCTAATTAAACTTGAAATTGAATAGAATTTGTAAGAATGGCTAAGTGAATAAGATTCAGATGTAATGTTTTGAGTTATCAAATGTCTTCATTTCTTGAATTTTAAATTAAGCTATAAGATCCATGGATTATGTTTTCTTGTTTCACCCTTTCTTGCAAGGATAATTTTAATGATGGAAAATTATCTTGAAGTTTAAAAAATTGGCAAATCTCACTAATCCCTAATATGAAAACTATAAAAATTTTATTGATATATTTGTAAAATTATTCAAATTTATAATAATATTATATATATTGTCTATATAATGTTGGCTATTTTTAATGTAAAATAATTTTATGTTTTAAAATTTGGGCGAATCATTTTTATAAAAAAATGGAACTTGGCGAATATTTTTTTTGAAAAAACCATGGAAAATTAGCCCACCTGTGAATATTAGCCCCTAAAATTTTCCATGCTTTTTTATTAGAAATTAGACTTCAAAATTATCCATAAGACTCTGTTTTATTTCATAAAAGATTAACTCATTTTAGAACATTTCCTTTTCTTCCGTTTTGATTAGATTTAATCTCATCTTTCTAGTTTAGAGTAGAATACTAAGGATCAAAACATAAAACAACAAAACAACAAAACATCAAAACAATGAAGGAAAAGGACACTTAGGCACATATAGTGCACTACACTTCATCAAAGTTAGAATCCCTGGTTGATAATTAATGGAAGCAATTTAGGAACACTAAATTGACTAAACATTTTGGCGCCATTGTCGGGGAAGTGTAACTAGGTAGCCTTATTTCTTACATTCAAAAAAAATAAAATTAAATCACCTACCACACCCACTATATCATGTGGTGCATTAAGGGCCAAAAATCCACACCATGAATTCATATTTTTGCACGTAGAAGAAGAGGTGACAAAGGAGGTTGAAGAAATGGATGGAGATGATGACAATGAGGAAGATCCTTTTGCATTTCCCATTCAAGAAACTGATATCAATGTTCAAATAAAGAACATCCATCCATATGTACTTCCAAAATTCAAAGGTATGAGATCAGAAGACCCGGAAACCTTTCTTTTTGAATTTGAAATAATTTGTAGATCTTATATCTACTCATTGCACATTCAAAAATTGAATTTGTTTTCGGCAACATTGAAGGATAGAACTCTTAGATGGTTCATGAATTTAGGAAAAAATTATATAATGACATGGGATGATATGAAAATAGTATTTTTGGAAAAATATAAAGATTATTTCATCCACCATGACCTTATGAATGAAGTCTTTAATATGAACCAAAAAGATGATGAAAGCCTAGAAAATTTAGTGGATAGATTTACCTATAATATCAAAAGATATAAATTGCATAATTTAGGATCAGATGCATTAAAAAATCTCCTACTAAATGCTATAAAAGATGAATGGATTGTTCTTCTTAATCTAGTGGGAAAAGGAGATGTCTATCAATTTCCATTTCAAGAAATTTGTGAGCTATGCAAGAACATATCAAGAGGAAAAGAAAAGTGTGTTAGATCCCCTCAAGATCCATTTATGGCAAGAGTAAGTAAGTCAGCATCAAGATTGGTAAGTCAAACTGAACCTAACAATTTGCTAAAATTTCTTGGTTATTTAAATGAACAAATTGACATGCTAAGAATTCAAAACAAGAAAAAATTTGCTTCATTTATATTTTTCTCTAAATGTAGAAAGAAACATGCTTTGCATGAATGTCCACTTGATAACATTAAAATTTGTAAAATTTGTGCAGGATCACATACTACTAAAGATTTCCCATCATTACCAAGGTTGAAGGTAGTTTACCAAAATGATAATGGAGCAAATAAATAACAAGAGAAACTTTGTTATGTAGCTCCAAGAGGACTATGGCAGCCTCATCAATCCAATATGATGCAATATCCTTATGCATAGTTTCAAGGTTATGCACAACAATCTCAAGGTAATTGGAAAACACCCTTGCCTTGGCAACCTTTGGCATCTCAATCCCAACCTCAAAACCAACCTTGGAAACCTTGGCCATCTCAATCCCAACCTCAAAATCAATCTTGGCTACAAATTTGGCAAATTACCTACAAAGGAAATCCACCATATCCCCAATATTTCCCTCTCTATCCTCAATACCATAATCAATGTTATCCATATCATTTACCTCCACCACAATATCAATATCACCCTCATTTGACCTCAGTTCTACCTTTCCCATTATCATCCACAAAAGCACCCCAAAGATCCATTCCCACTCCACTACATGCACAACCATTTCATATCCCCAAAAATAAAACACCTCAATCAACTTGAAATTTTGAGGTATTGCAAAATGATTCACGAGCTATCATTAAAGAAAAACAACCAGAAGAAGAAGACTCAGATAAGGTCCAAGAATCATGGATGTATGTTGATAAAAAGTTATTGGAACCGGATATTGAAAAGTTTCATGCTTACCTATCACCAGATTCTATAAATGAAGATCACATCTCTAAAGACTTGCATGACATGATAGTAGGAAGCCAAGGAATACAAGATTACATTGAATCTTGGTTCAGGAGAGTCATCGGATCCTAATGTTCAATTCTTCAGTATCTTGTGATATCATCTCAATCAAGGCAATTGGTCTCTCATATACGGGCACATATCAAAGAGTATATTTCAAACCTGCATATGAGTTTATCTATCATCCTATTACATACATGGTTCCATCGGAAGTATTCATATACTTGAATAAGATTTATTTTTCAAGTAGAGTAGCAAATATATTGAAAAAAAAAAGTAAAGAGAAAAATAAGTCCTATTGTGAAAACCAGCTTGTTGGCGCAAATGGACATGAGCTTTGCTTGAAAACCAGGAAACTGGCAAGAAAAGTTCACAATAATTTCTGCAATTTCAAGATGGTTTCCATCTTTTATGCTTCTTCAAATCATTTTTGGCTCTATGCTTGATTTGGATGATGTGGAATTCCTTAAGGTCAGCCTTCCAATAGATCTTGTCCCATAGACCTCAACACTTTATCTGGGATCAAGATCAGAGATTATTTGGAGTGCCTTGGAGCTCGCATACATCAATGGCAAGCCTCCTCGTTGATAACAATTGGAATACAACAATGTCTCTTGATTGTCAAACCTTGCAGGCGACTCGACTTTGACACATTCATTCATCCCTGTCAAGATGCACTCAGGTACCTTGACACTCATTTACATTATCGGTGAGTTGTCTCACATTGGTTAATGATTTTCATCATTGATCGATAATCCAATGATTTCTTCCCATGCTCAACTTCGACACATTCATTCACATGGTAAGAATTGTACAATGAATTTTGGCTTCGATGAAGACTAATGGTTTTATGGAATCAAAAACAACTTGCAGCGGTAAATTTTATTAGTTTCTTGTAGCAGCATTTTCATTTTTTTTCAATTCAACAACAGCTGCGGAAAGTGGCAGTTTCTGCAGCTATTACTGTAGCAGCCTGTTTTTACAACTTTTTCCAGAGGCAGTTTTGGTGCAAATATTACAAGAGATTGGAGCAGAAATAAAAAATTTTGAGCTTCTGGGTTTTCTCAGAATATGATAAATTGAGTAATACATGGACAAAATTAAAAATAAGCAATTTTGAAGGACATTTCAGATGCGTTTCTAAGGAAAATTTTCATTTTTCAGCATTATGGATAGATTAGGACATATTTTGGTATTTTTGCACAACAACACCTTTTCTTCATCAAAATGAAATTATGAAAGCATGTGTAGTAGAAAAGGTAAAATACACAGTTTCCCTTTTGAATCACTCAATTCGGCTTTAAAATGAGTTCGTGGTGTATTTTTTTTGTTGCAACATTGGGCAGCATGAAGGGTGAAATAGGGTAGAAATTGATTTGATCATAACTTTCGAATTGTGCATCCGTTGGTCCTAAAATTTTTATGGTAAATGCATTGAGGTAGGGTAAC
Source organism: Pinus albicaulis (assembly GCA_034641835.2). Taxonomy (NCBI): domain Eukaryota; kingdom Viridiplantae; phylum Streptophyta; class Pinopsida; order Pinales; family Pinaceae; genus Pinus; species Pinus albicaulis. Next base: position 376,722,699 of record CM076583.1, read on the forward strand.
TAAACACAGAAAAATTCAGAAAAATTCAATGTGTATTCTTCAATAAATTGGCCCCTTTCACCTACATCCATTTCTCATTTTTTGGGAGATCTATTCAACCAATGGCTGAGATTTTTTTGTCAGAAGATGCATAATATTAATGGTAACAACCTCCAAAAATTTTAGGGAAGTTTGATGTAACATTTGAGATAAATTGAAAAATTCATTTCATTTTACAATTTCACTCCATCTCACTCCACTTTCACTCCATCTCACTCCACTTTCATTCCATTTCATTTCACATCCATATTCCATAGACATGCTTCATTTCTTTTTACAGATTGCATGTTGCAGCCACATCTTATTCAACAGTTTTGACATAATTGTACGACCTACAAAGGGATGATGATTATAGTAAATTGAAGGATTCTGTTTTGAATACCAACATGCTAAAAGAGGACCAAAGGAACAACATCAAGCACAACAATTAACAAGGTCAGAATTCTAAGGTAAATTGTGAAAATTATTTTAATAGAAAAAAGTTAAAACATGAAATAGATACAATGTGTATAATCATATTTTTCCTAAACAACCTATCATTCGAATTGATTAACATATCTTGGCCATATCCCTTATCCAACATTCCATATCGATCCTCATTAAAACCTTCATTAATGACTAATGGTCATACTCATAAACGTAACCTACTAGTCCATGTCTCCTTAAGATTGCATCATTCAGTTATTTCACCACAAGTTCATCATAAATTCTCCATCAGATCCATAGCCACTTCATTTTCCCTCATAGCTTAATCACCTCCATCCATTCACCTCCATTACACTTTGTAGCTAATTTATCTTTAAACATATGAAAGTAAAAATGAAGGGGAAGATACTCTGCACAGGTGAAGAATGGGTCTAATTCTCAGAACATAACTAGTAGAATTCAAGTATCTGGAGGGATATCCACAAGACAAGGAGCTACAACAGCAAGCAGGATGGTTGAATTTTATAGAAAAAATTGATGGCTTTCATAAGGAGATTACAAAATCATTTTCTAGATATTTTAATGGAGCAGAAGTAGATATTGGAGACATCAAATTCACAATAACAAAATCATTTTTGGCTGAGGCAACAGGACTCCCAAGGCAAGGACAATGGTGGTTCAAGAACAAGTAATTTCATAATGATTCTTGGAAGGAGATACTGAAAAATCTTGTTGGGAAGGATTTTTTGTAAGAAATCATTTTCAAGAAACAGAAGAATAAGTTTGGATGTTTTGACTGAAGTATCAGAGCACATGCAATAAGGAAGAAGAACTTGAAATTTTGGTAAATTGCATGAGGACATGCAATAGTTTTGCAGTGGGGGTATGTTGAACCCTAGAATTTCCCTTTTCATTACAAATTTCTCATCTCATTTCACCTCTCTTTCATCAATTCATAAGCCCCAATCAATGAATAATGTTTAGGATTGTCCCAAGGATACATGAAATTGGTTAACACATTGTATTTTCATGGTTTTTTCTGTTTTAACAATTTTTTGCAGTATAGATACACAATACAGACGTTCTGTAGCCGATTAGGTGTTCCATAGCTATTTTTGTGGTTGAATATGTTCCAGGTGTCAGTTGGAGGATTGGGCCACATGGGTGTTTCTAGAATGATGCCTACATGGATTCTATCCTGCTCACTCATTCCAGATCGACAGAAAATCATGCCTAAAATCATGGTCAAAGGTGGAGTCAAACTATGTTACCCAAACGCAGAAGGACTCTTGATTTAAGTCCAGAAGTCATATTACAAGTCTAAATTCGAATTAGCAAGAGTCCCCCAATCCTATTGCAAGTCTAATTCGAATTAGCCACCTTTAGCAAGTATATCCCATAATCAGTTATGTAATTTCCCTTTAAATATTAGTTGTACAAGACCAAAAAGACAGTTTAGAAAAAGTAAAATACAGTTCAGATTTGTAGTGAATACTCTGTTTTAATAAAGAAGATCAGTTCTTTCATGCTATTTTGATTACAACTTTAAGGAGCTAAATAATTTCACCAAATTGGTAGCAGAGCCCCCCTGCTATCTAAGGAGGTTTCTTATGATTTCTAGCTAAGTTATTTCAATTTCTATTTAGCATCTCTCTTTGCTTTCTACTTTTTAGATTTCTTTCATAGTCTGCAATTACTGTATCTAACTGAGTTCATTCTATTGAATAGTAGTTAGTGACTTACAGACACAGTAGTTGTCTACCATTTTATTTCATGTCATTTTCTTTCCTAATTTACAGTTGTTGAGTCTAACTGAGTTCAATCTATTGAATAATAGTGAGTGACTTACAGACACGGTAATTGTCTAGCATTTTATTTCATGTCATTTGCTTAATTAGTTTAGATAGAATATCCTCATTCCATTACAATTAATCTCTTTCAGAGACATTCTAATTAGACTTGAAATTGAATAGAATTTGTAATAATGGCTAAATGAATAAGATTCATATGTAATGTTTTGAGTTATCAAATGTCTTCATTTCTTGAATTTTCAATTAAGTTGTAAGATCCATGGATTAGGTTTTCTTGTTTCACCCTTTTCTTGATTCGAAATTAGACTTCAAAATTATCCATAAGACTTTGTTTTCTTTCATAGAAGATTAACTCATTTTACAACATTTCCTTTTCTTCCTTTTTTATTATATTTAATCTTATCTTTCTAGTTTAGAGTAGAATACCAAGGATCAAAACATAAAACCCCAAAACAACAAAACATCAAAACAATGAAGTAAGGAAAAGGACACTTAGGCACATATAGTGCACTACACTTCATAAAAGTTACAAGCCCTGGTTGATAATTAATGGAAGCAATTTAGGAACACTAAATTGACTAAACACAAAGCTTGGAGTAGACAATGTGTGCTTAAATCAGTTTCCCTTTCTCCAAGTTTAATTCAACAATTTACTTTATGAATGCCACTTAGTTTAACCATATTTCTTGCTTTAGCCTAATTGTGGATTTCCTTTCTTGCAAATAGCTAGGTGTGTCCTTATGCTTTATACTAGTTTCTTTGTTTCTGATAGAGTAATGGTCTTGAGTTATTTACAACCTTAGGTTTCCTTCAGAGGTGTGACAGAATTCATCTCCTAGAAGTAGTCCTAGCAGTATCACCCCTTCTTAGGACTAAGAAGAGGATAGAATGAGTGGAATGCATCTGTTATATATAACACTGTCACCTCCAAGTTTTTCCAAACCCCGAGTTGATAAATTAAAGTAGAGTAGCTGCTCGAAGCTGCAACACTCTTGGTGCAATACCAGGGTTCACCACCTTTTGGCATTGTTTTTAGGGATATATCCAAGTAGATGCTTTGATTTTGGCTTGGTATTATTTTATTCTTTTCTTTCACATTCAGTTACAAAATATTGGAAAATATAAAATTTTTTTGACTTTCATGCCTTGTAGGAGTAGGGATAACCAAGGCATTTTTTAACGAAAAACCCCCAAATCCTCACACAGTCATCCTTCACTCATTTTTAGTGACTGTGAGGTTGAGCACACCATAGGTGAGTCTCTTGAAAACTTTGAAGAACCTATTGGAGAAGAATATGGACTTTCTTCACTTAAGGAAACTGCTTCACCAATTCAAGCCATGGCTGAGACTGGGACCCGAGGAGTCTTTCCCATTAGAGAAACAGATGGGGATAATATGATGAAGAACATCAGGCCCTCATCCCTTCCACATTTACATGGACTTACCTCCAAGGATCCCGATACCTTCATGTTCTAATTTGTTGTGGTCTACAGGACTTATGACTATGCCTCAGATGACTAAAATTTGAAACTTTTCCCATCCACCCTCAAGGATGAAACCTTGCACTGGTTCATGGGTTTTCTTGGGAAAAACATCACTACCTAGGCATAGATGCAATATTCCTTTGACAAAAAATATAGGGACTATTTTATATCCAAATAAACTAAGGAGGAAATATTTAGGATGACTCTAGGACTTCCTGAATCCCTCGAGGATTATGAAGAAAGATTCCAATGAAACTACAAAAGGGACAACCACACCCTTGGTCCCGAATCACTTAAATCGGTACTTCTCCGAGGGATCAGGGAGGAGGTGATAGAGACCCTTAATATGCTATCAGGATTAGATATATACCAGCTGCCTTATGAGGACATCAAAATTGTCTTTAGGAATCACTATAGGGTAGCTAGGAAGAAAAATAGAGATAGCCAAAGCATGACCAACACCCATTTCTCTTCCACCTCCATCAAGAATGACATTTGAAATATGTTGGAAGACTTCAAAAGTGAGATGATGCACACCTTTTCTTTGCAAATGGACATAATGAAGATCAAGAGGAAGCAAGAGGAAGCAGAAAGGGCCTTTGTTATCTTCTACCCTAGATGTACTAGACAACAACCTCAGAACAAATGTCCACTAAATGTCATCGAGGTTTTCTTAATCTATGAAGAGAATCATGCCATAGATAAGTTTCCCTCCTTACCTAGGTTCAAATATTTATATCAAGGTGTGGAAGTAGGGCCAGAGAAACTTTGTTTCATAAATCAGAGAAGGCCTTAAGGGCCTCAGTGATATAAACAAGGTATGCAAGGTGCATCTTACTCCTATTATCATACCAATCAGAATGCATTTATGAAATCTTGGTACACTTCCACTCCCCCATCATGGCCTACACCTCTTACTTGGCCTTAAAAACCTCCATATTACCCCCAGACTGTGAACCAACCATTGTAGCAGTATGTTCCTCAACCATCTCAGTGGAGCAATCCATCACAACGGTAGAGGCTCCAACATAATCAACCACTTACCTTACTTCTTCCACCCCAACCTCAACCTCAGCTCACCCATTCTGCTCCACCCAAACTACCTCAGATGCCTGCACATCCCAATCCAAACCTGAGCAACAAGAAGGCTCAACATGTTTACAGTGGAGAGATATCCTATCCAACTTATTCCGCGGATATAAATGAGATCAATATTAGGTCGAGAAGAGTAATACTGGAAAATCATCCTCCATCTCCACTTGCAAAGGTTGAGGAGGAAAATGAAGGGAGTAACACTTAGATCCAACAACCTCCTTTTCCTAATCAGTTGATCCACTCTTGTTAGCACACCCCAAAGGAGAATGAACTTCTAGGAGAACTAAAAAATTTGTGTGTGAAAATATCGGTTCTCCAGGCCATTAAGGATCTTCCTATTTACAATAGGCTCATCAATGAAAAGTGCTTTAAGAAATCTTGGAGAAGAAAGAAATATACCCCCACCATTAATGTAGTAGGACAATTGTCTGACTTAATGTTGGGAAGGGTGATATTCCCAAAGTAATTCGACCCTAGTAGTCCAGTTGTGCATGTACACATAGATGGTGTCATAGTCCCCGATACTATGATTGATCTCGAGGCTGCGATTAATGTAATGACCAAGGAAAATATGCTTAAAATCAACCTCCAAGGGACTTTGAGGAGAACCATAATGGTTTTTCAACTTGTTGACTGGTCCACAGTATCTCTGGAAGGAATTGTTGAGGATGTTATGGCTTCAATAGACTCTTGGGAGTATCCTACATATTTCCTATTCCTCCCAAAAAAACCAAGTTTAATGGATATCCTCTCATTTTCGGAAGACCTCGGTTAGCCATTATTGATGCTTATATCAATTATTGGGCTAGAAACACGACTATAAATACTAGGCCCTTGTCTAAACAATTGGAATTATATCCTCTTTCTCAGCCTTCCATCGACGATGACCTACCTTTGTGGCTGGAGGATGAAGAAGAAGAATATTAATTATACATCATTATTCCCTACCCCGTTTTTACCATAAATGTTGTATTTAGAGGGGGGAAACCTGACGAGGATGAGATCATTGACCACATCATTTAGAGGCAACTGCCCAATGATAGTCGACTCAATGACCTAGTCAAAGAGTCTCGAAGGAACCCTTGGATGGAGTTTTACTCAGTTGATTCAACCTATGAAACCACCAAGGCTGTGGAATTTGGCCCATCAAAATATCTGAAAATTAACTCATCCCTCTCAACCAAAGAAGAAGAGAAGATATGCCAGGTCTTGAAAGAAACCTTAATGCATTTTCTTGGGACTACGAATACATGAAAGGGGTACATCCATCGGTGTGCACACATCCAAGCCAATGTACCAACCCTAAAGGAGGATGAACCCAGCTCTAAAGTACATAATGAAGGATGAAATGCATAAATTATTGGATGCAGGTTTCATCTATCCCATAATTGATAGTGAGTGGGTGTCTCCTCTTGTCCTAGTCCCAAAGAAGAATGGAAAATGGTGAATTTGTGTTGACTACCGGGAGCTAAACAAAGGCACTAATAAGGACCATTTCCCCTTGCACTTTATAGATCAATTATTAGATGGCCTTGCAGGGAAGAAGTTATTTTATTTCCTAGATGGGTTTAGTGGGTATAACCAGATCCAAATTAACCCTGAAGACCATGACAAGACTACTTTCACATGTCCTTGGGGCACCTTCACTTACAGAGTCCTTCCCTTTGGGTTGTGAAATGCCCCAACTACTTTCCAAAGAGAAGTATTCAACATATTCTCTGAACTAGCCCATGACTCTATTGAAATCTACTTGGACAATTTGACACCTTATGGGGATGAATTCCAAGAAAATCTCTCCAATTTGGGAAAAGTGTTGAGATGGTGCATCAAGACACACCTTTCCCTGAGTCTGAAAAAGTGCAAATTCTTAAAATGAGCAGGAGTAGTCCTGAGATACTCAATACCATAAGTAGGAATACAGATAGACCCGAAAAAAATCATTATCATAAAAATGGTGCATGTTCCCCAAAAGCAGAGAGATGTCAAAAATTTCCTAGGTTTGGCTGGCTACTTTAGAAGGTTCATTAAAGACTTCAGCAAAATGGCTTTCACATTATCTTGATTTTTGGCCAATATTCTGATTTTTTCTAGTCCATTCTTTGTCATGATGATTTTAAGCTCATTAAGGAAAATTTAACTGCTACCCCCATTCTATGAGGCCCAAATTGGGCTCTACATTTTCACATCCACATAGATGCATCCGACAAAGATGTGGGGGAAGCTTTGGGGTAGTTAGAAGACAAATTACCATATGCCATATATGTCATTATCAAGAATTTTTCCAAACCTGAACTCAACAACACTGTCATATAAAAGGATCTTTTAGCCATTTCCCATTCCTTAAATAAATTTATACATTATATTATTGGTTATCACACCTTTTACATACTGACCATGCAACCATCAAGTACTTAATGAAAAAACCCGATGTAATGATAGAATAATTAGATGGTTGTTGTTATTATATAAGTTTGGCTTAACAATTTATGATAAAATAGTAAAGGACAATGTTGTTGTATATTTCTTATCAAGAATAATTATACTTGCAGATGAGGAAAGGATGGTGGATGATCAGCTTCCAGATGAACACCTATTTTCTATCTCAACACTCTCTACTTGGTTTGCTGACATAGCTAGCTACTTGGTTGCTGAAAATTTCTCTTCAAACCTCTCATCCAGGGACAAGAGAAATACTATGAGGAAAAGTGCCCCTTTCACTTGGATTGGTGGAAATATCTTGAAGTTGGGTCTTAACTAAATTCTCAGAAGATGTGTGATGGAAGAAGAGGTTTTTGAAATCCTCTTGGAATGTCATGACAGTCTTTGTGGATGCCACTTTGATGCAAGAAGGAAAACCTTCAAAGCTTTGCACGTAGGTTAGTATTTTCCTATCGTACACCAAGATTCCAAGAGATACACCAGTAGGTGTGACCAATGCCAAAGAATGGGGAGACCTACACCAAAGGATGAAATTCCTTTGCACCCTTAAGTGGCTCGAGAGCCATTTCAAAATTGGGACATGGAATTCATTGGATACATTGATCCACCCTCTGCACATAATAGGTATATATTTGCACTGACTACCTGACCAAATGGGCTGAAACAAGGGCTATAAAGGTAGAAAAAAAGGAGACGGTAGCTGATTTTATAAGAGAAAATGTCTTATAAAATTTTGGATACCCCAGAGAGGTATTCATTGATCACGGGGCTCAATTTACATCTCATCTCATTGAAAACCTCCTAAGGTGGCACAAGATAAAGCACAAGACTTCCATTTCCTATCATCCTCAAGAAAATGGCCAGGTGGAAGTGATAAATGGAGCCTTAGATAATATCCTCACCATGGTTGTGAGTAGCAACAGAAAAGATTTGGCAGACAGATTGGTGGAAGCCACTTGGGCTTATAATACCACTTGGAAGACAACCATAGGGTTTACTCCTTATAATCTATTCTATGGGAAGAAATCTTTGCTTTCCATTAAATTTGAGCACAACAGCTTGAGAATGGAAGCTGGGTTAGACCTATATATCACAAAGGACAAAAAAGAAAGGTTGTTGTAGTTAAGTGGTTTGGATGAGTTCAGAATGCAAGAACTCCTTCACACAGAGGTAATTTAGCTACAAAGGAACTTTTGGCATGAAAAACACATTAAGGAAAAGACATTTCAAGAAGGATATTAGGCATTGCTCTATGACTCAAGGTTCAAGGAATTCAAGTGAAAATTAATGACAATATGGTTGGGACCTTACCAAGTGGAAAAATGCTATGACAATGGCGATGTTCAGATCATAACCATAGATGAGGAGGGGATCCCTCTACTTGTCAATGGTTTCAAGATCAAAGTGTACAAGAAGGCCCTGTCTAGGGCTGATTTTATTAATTCCATAAACAGGGAGGTGTATTTCATTGGAAGCTCTATAGTTTCTAGCATGTGCCATTCCTAGAAAAAATATAGAAGGAAAAATAAAGAGGCATGGGTGAAAACCTCTCTGAGGCATACAAGACCAACTCCTGGGTTCAAACCCTCTATGAGGCGATCCTAGAGAAAAAAAAAACAAAACAAAGAATAAAAGATGCTTGGGTGAAAAATTCTTTGAGGCACCCAAGTTAGGCTTGTGGGTTGAAATCCTCCGTGGAGGTAGCCCACCTATCTTCAAAAAAAAAAAAAAAAAAGTGAAAAGAAAACCTATGCACTCACTTATTTCTGTTTTGCAGGCTGTTGATCAAGGGCAGTTTACACAAAGAGGAGTAGTTTTATTCCTCTCTTCTCTCTGTCTCTGCCTACCCACTCCATAAGCAACTCCGACATGAATCCATCCACCCATTTCTCCCTTTAGGTGAGAAAAAATCTCATATTGTTTTCATATATGTAATTGCTATAGGATGTCCTAGCTGCTACAGGATATCCTATAGTGCTAGAGGAAACCTTATACTTCTACAGGAAAGTAATCTTCGAGAAATGAAGCTCTATCAAGGGCATATAATATTCAAAAAGAGCATGAAAATATTTTTTTTCCTATACCTACCACTCCTAACCCTCACTCTACTCCATGCATGAGTGTTCACTCTCTAACCCTATTTTTCGCCACTAGGAGCGGGGTCACCTATATATTGACATGGGACCTCTACACTCATCTCTCCATCTGATCCGGATTTATGCAAGAACGTAACAGAATAGACATATAACCATAAATACAGATATGCAGTGGAAATAACACTTCATTTCATTAATATCAAATAACTGAAATTTGCTTACAGACAGAATAGAAATAAAACTAGCTAGGGCGCTGGTAGCTATCTCTGAGAAGAGATGTGGCGGCTACAGGCCTCTGAACTGAGTTACAATGAGGCTCGAGGGCCTATTTATTATTTAGAAACAATGGGAAATCCTAAACAGCCAAAACCCTAACCCTAGGAGATGAGGCGCCAAAACTATGGGCCCCGTTTGGGTAAATTGGTGTTTCAACTTCCCAGGGGCGTAACTTTGGCATACGATCTCCGTTTGACGCGTACCATACCTCGTTAGAAAGATCTATCCGAGGACTACAAATTTGGAATGAGAAACATTGGTCCATGGACCCATGTTGCTCTCCGTTTTCCCAAAAAACGTCGTTTAGGGCCTCAAAACGGCTCCGGAAGTTTAGGACCCGAAAAACTGCTAAAAATAGTAAACTGTGCCGAAACTGAAAAACTGAAATAGAAAATGGTGGAGCCCCAAGTGGAATATGTGGGTGACCACCAATATCCACCTGGATCATTCCTCCCCCCTTAGGAAGCAATGGTCCCCATTGCGTTAAGTTCCTCCATGAGATGAGGAAATTTCTGCTGAACTTGGTCCCTGGTGAACCACTTTCCTTGGTGCAGGAGTTGGACAGCTTTGACAACCTGATATAGTTGGATCTTCTGTTGGCGAGTGTTCTTGATTTTCATGTCCATGATACAATCTATGGTAGCTTGTTCCATGCAGTCTGCATTTAACTCTGTTGGTGTGAGTTGTTCTGCAATGTCCGAGGTGTCCAGTAGAGGTGGGAAGTAAGGACGAAGGCGATCCACATTGAAGACTGGGTGCAGACCAAGGAATGGTGGAACACTGAGCTTGAAGGCATTGTTCCCTATAGCCTTGGTGATGGTGTACGGCCTGTATCGGATTGGGCGAAGCTTTTAGTGGGGTCTAGTGAGGTGCTCCTTCTGCAAATGTAGCCATACTTTGTCGCCCACCTGGAAGTTGTGTGGCACCCGGTGTTGATCATGGCGTTGCTTGTACTTGGCATTGGCTCTGTCCAATATATCATGAACCTGTTGGAGGATGTGTTGAATGCGCTCGATGAAGCTACTTGCTTTGTCAAATTCAGACTGGACATGAGCTGAATCGGCCTGAGCAGCTGCAAATGGCATAGCTACATCAATGGGACATAGTGGCTGGAATCCCAAGCCCACCTGAAAGGGGCTATGGCCGATTGAAATGTGGAGAGCCCGATTATAACTATGTTGTACATAGGGGAGTCTCTCGTCCCATGTGCATGGATGATTTGAATTGTACATGCACAGAATGTGTACAATCATTCTGTTGACGACCTCTATCTGGCCATCTGTTTGGGGATAGAAAGCTGTGGACTTGGTGATCTTGGTATCCAACATTGACCAGAGGCTAGACCAAAATGTGTTGAGGAACCTTCTATCCTGATCTGATATGATAGACTGTGGGATCCCAAAGTGCACCCACACTCGTTCAAAGAAGAGTTTAGCAGTGGCTTCTGCTGTGATATTCTTCTTGCAGGCCGCCATAATGACCATCTTTGAGAATCTGTCGACGACCACGAAAACACAGTCATTTCCATCAGACCAGCAATAAATGAGGCCTGATTCCATCGAAATCAGCATTGATTCCTAAAGGTTGACAAAGGGAGGCACCCGGGAGTAGAGGAGTATATAGGCCTTGCTTCTTGATGGTCGGTTAGTAATGCTTTAGCAGTCGGGATCTGATATTAGCTTCTTGACATCCTTTCGAAAGGTTCGGCCAATAGATATCTGCGAGTTGCTCTTATTTTCTCGACCCCGAAATGTCCAACGACTCGACTGTAGTGCGCTTCCCAAATCATCTTAGCACGCTCGCTTGAAGGAACAAAATGTGTCCTAGGTGGCATAACAATGCATCTTGGAGGTGAAAATTTGGAACTTACCCTCCAGGAGCGTCTGCTATGTGTTGCCGAATTTTGGATCACTTTGGTAGAGATGCGGCCAACTCGAAGTCTCGTGCCCACAAGAGTTGAGCACAGTGGTGAGCACCACGATCGGTGGTTAGCTGAGGCAGTCTGCAACATGATTGGTGCTACCCTTCTTGTACTTGATGTTCAAATGAAACTGTTGCAGATATGTGGACCACTTCTGATGGTGATCATTCTGCAAATTCCCTTGTGTCTGTATGAACTGTAGGGGCCGGTGGTCTTTGTGGATGATTGTTTCCTTCCCCGAAATGTAATGCTTCCATTGTCGACAAGCTTGCACAATAGAATACATTTATTTGTCATAAGTGGGATACTTGCGAACCGTGTCGTACAATGTCTCACCGTGAAATGCCACCTGGGATGTCCCTTGCTGGTGCAAGAACCGCCCCACAGCATAGCCGAGGCATCCGTCTCGACGCGGGTATCAGTGGCGTTGGGCTCCACATCAATAATCTATTTCCCTTTTTCATTCCCCTTTTCAGGTTCTGATTCGGAGTCGGAGCATGCATCTGACTCAGAAGCCCTCATCTCGGCCACTAGCGACTGCTTGGCCCGACACTCACTTGTGTTGTGAGTGGAGCTCTTATGGAACTCACACCACTTTCCCGTGTCCTTCTTTGGCTTTGTGGTGCTGTTATTTTCTTGTGGCTTTGATGGGTTGTCTTTAGCTATCATGCCTTGGCTCTATCCTTTGTTCTGTGGTTTGGAAGCACCTTTCCCTTAATTTTGATTCACAGATCCAAAGTCTCGCTTCTTCTGTTTGAATTTCTGCTCAATCTTGGCAGCATACCGATATGTCGTACCAAGCAAGGAAATGTCGAGGAACTCCATTTCCTCCTGAATGTATCTGTGCAGACAACTACGATACTTTAGCACTAGATGTTTCTCTGAATCTTTGATACCAAACTTTGTGCGCAGGGTATGGAACAGATTCGTCAGCTCATGCACATCTTGATCCCTTTGTTGTCGCAGCGTGGTCCATTGTATGTACTTGTCCTCATAGCTCCCCACGAGATAGTACTGTTCCTTGACGGCGTCTCGGAAAGAATTCCAAGTTGGTACAACCGAGAACAGAGAGGGTTCTGTCTGGTCCTTGTTCTCACAGTAGGTTTCCCACCAGTCCTTAACATGGGGGGTAGCTTTGAGGAGTGCAAAAATAATCTTCTCCCGGTCCGAAAAGTCATGAACCGAGAAATATCCTTCTAACAGATTCAACCATCTATCTACGGCATCTGCGTCTATTTGACCCTCAAATATGGGAATGTCAAAATTTACTTGTACCTTAAAAGGAGTCGCGCCTCCAGAGTGGCTGCTAGATGCAGATGCGCCGCCAGTGGGTAGCCATTGAAGGATCTGAGCAAAGTTATCCATCATCGTGTTCCTTTGTTTTTTGAGGGCCTCCTCGAGCAATATTTTGATAGGATATCCTGCTCCCTCATATTTCTTTTCGTCCCCCATGGACGTCCATCAAGGTTTGCGAGGCTGATCTTGCAAAGGTTCCACCAGATCGAGCCCTAGCTCCTTATACCCCGACCTCGTTGGGAACATGCAAAGAAGGATTGAGAAAAAGCAGACCGCTCTGATACCATTGATTCGGATTTATGCAGGAACGCAACATAATAGACATATAACCATAAATATAGAGATGCAGTGGAAATAACACTTCATTTCATTAATATCAAAGAACTGAAATTTGCTTACAGACAGAATGGAAATAAAACTAGCTAGGGCACTGGTAGCTATCTTTGAGAAGAGATATGGTGGCTACAAGCATCTGAACTGAGTTACAATGAGGCTCGAGGGTCTACTTATTATTTAGAAACAATGGGAAATACTAAACATCCAAAACCATAACTCTAGGAGATGAAGCGCCAAAACTATGGGCCTCGTTTGGGTAAATTGGTGTTTCAACTTCCCAGGGGCGTAACTTTGTCATACGATCTCCGTTTGACGCGTACCATACCTCATTAGAAAGATCTATCGGAGGACTACAAATTTGGAACGAGCAACATTAGTCCATGGACCCATGTTGCTCTCCATTTTCCCAAAAACGTCGTTTAGGGCCTCAAAACGGCTCCGGAAGTTCAGGACCCGAAAAACTACTAAAAATAGTAAACTGTGCCGAAACTGAAAAACTGAAAGAGACAATGGTGGAGCCCCAAGTGGAATAGGCGGGTGACTACCAATATCCACCTAGATCATTGGTACCCCACTCAGTCCATAGCTCCATCCCTAACCTCCATACACTATTTCCCCTTATTTCTCAACAACCTGGAGCTCCAAAGAAGTAGAAAGGAGACTGATACAGGAAGTTGATCACTTCCTATAGCAATCTTGTACATGACCCAAAAATCCTAAAAAGTGAGAATAAGTTGATGGAGATGGCTCCAAATGACCACCGGAAGACTTGAGGAGGATGACCACACCAACAACAACACCTAAGGACCTCCATGAAATACCTACAAGAAGAACAAGAAAAAAAAGTCTTAAGAAACTCACTTAGAAATAAGCTTCTCACTCAGAAAATGCATAAAAACAAGACATCAAAGGGAAAATTAATCACGGCTATCACCAAAATCGAGCTCCGTGCACCAAATAATTTCAGAAACGCCTCAGCAATAGGTAGGTTCAGGTATGTCCCTTCACCCTCTAACTATGCATCATGTTGATCAAAATGAATTAATGTCAAGAATTAGAGGTTAAAAAGGAAAAAAGGTGGCCAGTTAACTTGGCCGCCCTCGTGAAGTTAAAGGGAATGAGAAGTGAAGTATGCATGCCACCTGGGTAGTCAAATCAGTTAAGGGTGAGCTCACGAGGACATGGAGATGATTTTGAGGCAAAAGACAATGACTAAGTGGAGTGGGACCAACAGTACAAAAGAGGAAAACCTGTGCCGAAGTCCAAGTCACCACTCCGCTCCAAATTCATTCAATTTTCCATAAAGGGAAGTTTTGGATCATTCTCCTCATTCCATTGAGTATTTCGAGAGAAATTAGAGAAGGATGGTGGTAGAAGCCATTGAATAACTATGTACCAAGGCCGAAGACTGCATGCAGAACTCGTGCTACAGGAAACTGTTGATGCTATAGGAAAGTTTACAGAAGGCTAAAAAGTGCCAAGAATTGCAATGAGAGCCACTCATAGCTGGTATTCAGACCTAAAACCACCATCTCCCATGCAAGAAACACCAGAGGTTAGAGGTAAGTGGATGTCACCTCACCAAAACTATGAATTTTTTCCATGAAAATTTATACATATTCACAACAATAATTCGGAATTTAAGAGGCTGATTGATGAAATAGAATCATGGTAGTCTGAGTTTATGTAATATTATAACCTCTGAGGCCACACATCACCAATATTATCAGACAAAACCATTCAGACACCTTCTTAACACAACCATAAAATGGGAGGAGGTTTTAACAAAAGGAAACCTGTTAGTGTCAGAATATGCATTCTACCATCACTGATCAAAATCACTATTTTTATTCTCATTTTAGGTGTCCCAGTCTAAAATTTTTATTTCATTCCATTAGGTCATGCTAAAAATTGTTTCACTGATGGTAGCCCTAGTCATAAAACGTCACTCTCCCTCAAAAAATCACATTTACTGGCCATCCTTCATGTCTTGTTGAGCATAAAAACATCGTTGAAAAGCTCATTTCACCATGTATTATCTCATTCAAAGTCAATCATGGAAGTCAGGTCATTCAAGGTCCCATTAGGTCTTAGGTTTCAATGTTCGAGGTCCAAAAATGCACCATTTCATCTCAATAAACATTTCATTTTCATATGTAGAATATTATCAATATGAAAATATGATATTTTTAAATTTGTAATTTTGTTTTTATGATTTTCATATCAAATTTTCAATTTGATATGAAAACAAAGATGTAATTTATTTTTAATTTTATATGTAATTTTATGTTTTATATATGTAATAATTTCAATCCCTAGCTTCCAACTCAAAAGACACATACCAAACTAAAAGAGATAAGTGTCAAACTCCAACAACTCCATCCTGCAATAGAGAAAAATCAAATGAAAGGGTAATGAACAAATGTTTCAGAAAAGTGAAAAAAGACATTAGAAATGTGGGTTTTCAAATTCAAATACCAATTTACTTTGTTATTTATGACTAAAGGACATCAATTCAAACTCATTTTCCTTTGCCAAGTATCAATTCAGCACTCCAAGAGACCAAAAATTCAAAATTCTGAGAAAAATTGGCAAAGGAGCATAAATTGATGGCGCAAATCAGTTCAGGAGGGTGAAAATGTGCTCAGATAACGCAAATCTTGAATAGGGATCAAATCAGTTATTGAGGGCGCAAATATGTTGATGTTGGCATAAATAAGTTGCCGAGGGCGCAAATATGTTGCTAAGGGTGCAAATAGTTTGCCAAGGGCACAAATGACCAGCAAGTTTAAAAAATCATCCAAGTGATCAGAATTTCCTTTCAAATCTCCTCCACTCAGTCATTCACCTCTAGCAATCCAGTAAGAGGCATTTTCCATCACAAATCACCTTCTTTAGTTTATGTGTTGAAGTTTTGCAAGGTTAAGTTTGAATTTGGTGTCTTCTTGAAGTGAAACCTTAGTTTTTCTCCCTACCACTCATAATTCCCAGAATCAGATTTCATTTACACTTAATACCATCCCTATAGTGTAAAAACTCATTCCCTAATATCTGTTATCATAATCACTATCCCTAAGCTAATAATTCATTAGGGGAATTTTGAGGTCTAAAATGGGCCTCCTAAGAAATTATAAAATAATAGTGGAAATAATAAAATAAGATTTGGTTACATCATCAAATTTTAGAGGGAAAAAATGAAAAACTAATTTTTCAAATCGTATTTTCAACTTATCTCCCAAATTTTTTAATCAAATTTCGAACAAGAGTACTCGTTGGATGAAAAATTTAATTCCTCATCAAAGGAGTATGCATGTTGCATACTTTTGATAAACCCTGCTACATGAAAAATGGGAAATACATTAAAAAACGTGATTGCAATCACGTTTTTTAATGTATTTCTCATTTTTCGTGTAGAAGGGTCCATCGAAAGTATGCAACAAGGGTACTACTTGGATGAGGAAATAATTTTGCATCCAACGAGTACTCCCACTCGAAATTTGAGTACACTTTGCGAGATAAGTTGAAAATACGAGTTAAAAAAGTAGTTTTATTATTTTATTATTTTTTAATATTTTAACCATTTTACTTAAAAAATGGTGAATCATCCCCCATGGTTGACATCATTATCTTGAATCCTATTGGTTCCTATAAAGTTTATTTTGGTTCTACTTTTTTCTTAAGAGGCCCATTTTACACCTCAAAATTCCCCTAATGCCTAAAATCCTAAGCCCTAGGTTCTATGTTGACCTAGGCTCTTAAATCCCAATTCCCAGCACTATTTCATTCATATTCCATTCCCCATTCCTCATATCCCTAAACATTACTCCCTATCCCCTCCCCATATCATATATCCATATAAGAAAAATCCATCAATTTTCCTTTCCCATCTCCCTTTCCCATTTTCCTTCCCTAATCGCTAGGGTTTTAACAAAAACACCATGGCAACAGAAGAGGAAAACACATCATTCACTGAAGGGGAAGAAACCGAGACAAGAAGGTCACATAGAGGAGGAAGAGTGCTAAAACATGAGCCTTCTAACACCAAATAACTCTTAGCTTCTCCATTAACTGTCACATGCTTCGAGCATGTTGGGTGTTATGAATTTTGTGAGAAAATTCAGAGGGTTAAACACCACCCTATGCTAATTAGACTGTTCATATCATGACTCCATGACAATCAAGTTAAATTATCTAGGGTCACTTTTACATTACCTATTTTTGTCATTACAGATTCTTTAGGGATCCCAAATGTTGGGGAGAAATGGTTCAATAAAGGCAGGTTGAAGAAACAATATTTTGACTTCTTCATAAAACCAAGACACTAAAATCAAACAAACAGGTTCTTCCCTTTTTCACACCTCTTGGACAGATATGCACCTATGATGAAGATTATAATGAAATATTTTTCATGTGAAGGAATATTTTCCAGGCTCTATTCCTATCACATTCGGCTCTTGATGCATTTCACTAGGGTAAGGATGCTTAACGTGACCTATTACCTTTTCCAGAGTACATATAAAATGGAATACATTTCCTTGAAGGAGTATGAACAACAAATGAAAATCCTATTCCATCATTCCCTTATAAAAATCATAGTCCTCCATCATCTCAACCAACTGAATATTGCATGGAGCACCTTCATAGCCACTGATATCTTCATTGAGACATCCATTTACCATTCAAAAAGTCTCCCTTCATCATCTCAACCCATGAATCATTCATCATCATCATACCAGTCCCCTTCATCTCTTTCATCTCTATCTCATCATGATCCTTCATCTCCATCTCATCATGATTTTGGGTCACATAGCAGGATAGATGACATTGAGCCTAAGTGGACTAGTTTGGTTGAGATTGAGCCATTGCCAAAAACCTACCAGAGAGGCTATAGGAATGTGGTTGCTTTAGATGGAGTGAAATGGGCCATGTCTTCTTCATCAACACAATAGGTGGATAAAGGTAAAGAGAAAGTAATTGAACCAATCATTCATGATGAGAAGGACAATCATGAAACTGCACATGAATTTCAGTTGGTTCACCTAGATGAGGATGACAATGATAAAATAACAAATGCTGCTATAAAAGGTAAGGATGCAAAGATTATTGAGCTTAAGACTAATCTTGATAGGGCTAGATATGTTATACATTTTCTTGAGCAAGAAAATGAATAGTTGAAGACCAAACAAGTCATTGATGAGGTGAGGTACTTCACTGCTCAAAGGGAGGCTCAAAAGGCCAAATCCATGCTATATGAAATAGTGGAGAAGTATGGTTTTCTTGATGAGGAAGAAGAATAGGTACCAAGGAAGAGACCTAGAACTAGAGGGTTGAAAAGAGCTCTAGCTCTAGAGAGACAAAGGGAAGCTAAGATAGCTGATCAACTAACCCTAAATGAAAAAATTGCCATAGAAATCAATGAGAATAGAGAACCATGGATTGAAAGAGACAATCAACACTTGGAGAAGCTATTAGAAAATACCAATAAAGTAATGAATTGTTAAGGAAGAAGATCAAACTCCATGTCCAAAAAGAGAAATTTGCATTGGCCAAGCTCAAAAGAGCCAATGCCAAAATTGAAGAGTTGAACAAGGAGGAGAAGAAAAAGCTGGACATCCTTGTTGAGGCTTCCCTCCAAGATTAGACACATCATCCTTAGGCATTCCAAAAATTTTGAGGCATTTTCCAACTTTTTTTCAAAATATGGAAATATCTATGTTTTTTGATGCAATTAATTAGTAGAAATTTGGGCATTTTCGTAGTGCCTAAGCCGCTACGCAAATAATTGGCACAGTTTTTGAGGAGAAGGAAGGAACCATTAGATTCCTAATGACCCATGCATCCTAGAAAACCATGTTTATAGCCTTGGTTTACAGTTTTGATGGGTGAAAAACTCAAAAAACCATCAAAAAATCACCTTTTTGCACCTTTTTTGACCTTGGCGCTGTGCAAATACCCGTCTTAGGAGATCGAATTTTTGAGGGGGAAAATGACTTCCATTTTAAGAAATTGATTCATATTTGGAAATAGGACAGGAAGGGATTTCTAGAAAGCCATCTTGGGCTTGATTTGGACACCGGGAAAGCCTCCAAAAGTGGCCCTGAACACAGAGGGTGAAAATGACACTACGATGGCGCAAATGCACAGTGGAGAGCGCAAATGTCAAATTTTCTGATTTTTTCAAAATTTATCTAAAGTTTTGAATTTTCATCATAAAATCATCTTTCTACTCATTTAATTAATGATGGTAAAATTTAATTATGTCTGAGATTACTTACCTAGGGTAGATTCATTGGGTAAAACTCATTAATGAGTCATGATGAATCAGTTGAATGTAATGAGGAGTGAGTCACTTGGACCATCATAGAATTTAGTTTTTAGTTCAAAAATTAGTGGCTATAATCCTCACCTCATGGATTCGACCCCTGAGGATCTTGTTTTGATGTCTATTTAGCCCCTTTCTTCACACTAGTGAAGGGATGGAATCTGTTTGTATGTTTTGTAGTTGATCAAGGAAACTTTGAACTTAGTTTGGCCAACTAATAAAGAGGAGTTGCAACTACTTTTTTGGATACTTGTGTTATTAATGTATATCATTTTATTTTCTTCAATATCATATGTTTAAATGTATTGTATCCATGTTCACTTCATTTCTATGTTATTATCTCTTAAAATTTAGATAATTCGAATACATGTTTGCACATGCTTTGTTTGGGTAATTGATCATATTTTTTCCACTTTCATATGTCTAATAAAAATACATATCCTATTATTTTCTTATCTTTCTCTTCATCTTCAACACCATTCCATAACAATCCTCTTCAAGTGATAAGCATTGTACCTCCCTTTCCCCATTGATCCCTGCAACCCTAACTCATTTTCCCTGACCTAGCTTTCGTTGACCTAATTTCTTCATCTAGTGATTACCCAACCAAATAAAAATTCAAAAAACCCCCTGCACTCTATATCTAGTCTAAAAACCCTAATTTCTCTAGCCCTCCTGGCTGTGACCCTTTTGGATAGAGCCCTCTCTGACTTGATAGGGCTAGCTATCAAGTCAAAATCTTGGTATGTGGTTGCCACTATTGGGATTCCTTCTTCAGCCTTAGGAATCTGGCAGAGGGCTAACATTCTGGTGCTATTTCCGGGGAACGAAAAGACAAAATTTTCTTTGGGTGTATGACAAAGTTCCATTCGAATTTGATCCCTTGGATGATGGGATCGAGTTTCATAAGGTTGGATTCATAATTCGAGTTCCGCAAAACTAGATCTGGCTTCTTGAAGAAGGTATACCAGGTCTAATCCCGATCCAGATCTATTTTCTCCCATTGAATATCCTGAAAGAATCCTAAGGAGGAAAATATCTCAGCCAGCTTCAAGTTCTTCAGAATCTCCTCCTCAAAATTTGGTAAGATCTTTCTTATTACCTTATGGTCTGGTAGCCATACAAAATTTAGTATTTGATACGAAATTTGAGTTATCACTATTAAGAACCAAATCTGTGACTGATTTAAATACAGTAGAACCTGAACCTTGGAGATTAGAGTTAAACCCATCACTAGTTGAATCTAAAAATGAGTCTAATATTAAAATCTGGAGAAAACACATGTTGTAGCACGACACACTGCCATATTCCATGAGTATGCATTTATTCAATACCAAAAAGAAACCCTTCATATCCCCAAAGCTTCTCAAACAATATTTATTTCATTATCCATCCCATAATCATCTCAACTTCCCCTCAAGACCCCTCTTGACTAATCCATCCCTCGGTTTTCCCCCTCCACCGCATTCATAATAGTTGCGATGTCTGCCAATCTTATTTTGGCCCCCGTTAATATTACTGACTCACTCTCAAGGATGGCTGTGCCCAAACGCTTCCCCTTTTCGATGAAAAATCTGAAATCACTACCCCTCAGCATTTGGCCAAAATCAAAACCTTCATAGATCTTGAGGAGTTAGATGCAGATGATTCCAAGATGAGAATCATTGCACAATGTTTTTTCGGTGAAGTTAAAGTTTGGTTCTGTGTCCTAGCAGTTAATTCTATTAGGACTCTTGCTGAGATAACTGATGCTCTCTTAGACAGGTGGGATGAAAAGAAAAATCCTTTACAAATCCTTGCTCAATATGATTCCCTAAGATGCAATCCCAATGAATCAGTGCCTCATTAAAATTCCCGATACCTCAAAATCTATAATTCCATCCCAAATTAAATGAAACAACCTCCTGGTTTAGGCCTTCTGCGTTATCAAAATCCTTTTAACCCAGATGTGGCCTACTCATTGAGAGAAATAAATCCCACTACCCTTGAAGCGATGATAAAAAATCCAGTGAGTGGTGAAACCAATCTATTGATTAACACAAAGTGACTATCAAAGAGGAACCTTCCACTTCATCTAATACTAAATTTGATTCTTTTCTTAAAACCATGGAGAGAATGGTCGATAATATGTCTATTTTAGATAGACATATGGAGCCAAAAATCAGAAATCCGAACTTTCGAGGCCAGCAGTAGCAGCTTCAGTTCTGAATAAATAAGAGAGAGAAAAGAGCTCCTAAAACACATCAACATCAGAAAATCAGAACACTACTTCAACAAAACTATGCTTAGAGTGATGAAGAAGAAGAACCAATAGTAGAGTAGAACCTTATTTTCACAGTCGATGGTCAGCCCATCTTTCTCACCGAAGATGAAGAATATGTGGAAAAAACAAGTTCACCTAATGATAAAAATTTCATAATGGCTAATGATCATGAGTTAGAAGTAGAATATGATGACTATCATAGATGATATATGAATGCATTGAGTTCCCAGCAAAGGAAGTATACCTTGAGAGGTCGTGATGTTCCAATAAATCCACCTCTGAAGAAGACAGTTTAGCATAAAGAAGCACCACCGAAACAAGTCCAAAAGAAGGGTAAAGAGATTGTAGCTCTGAATCATAACAAAAGCAATCGGCCTTCTATGAGTGCACCTGTCAAAGAAAGAGATATTCCAAGAAAATAAGCTGCACCGAGAGATCATGTTGAGAAAAGGGATGTTATAAAAGAGGTAGATAAAAATATACCTTTTAATTTAGAGTCAGAAATTTCTAAGTTAAAGGTGTCTATTCCTCTTACTGAATTAGTAAAAATTGATAAATACAAATCCCATGTATTCAAAACCTTGAAAGTTGGCTCTTTATCTGACATGGTTAATGTAGAGGATGATCAACTCGAGTTAATATTTGGTCCCACCATCGATGGTTAGTCTGAAGATAGTGAGGTCCCACCATTTTACTTGAGTCTTAAGGTTCATCAATTCATCCATCATAACACTATGTTAGACTTCATAGCCTCTCACAACCTCATGCCCAAAGCTATCATGGAGAAGCTTAGCCTTGAAATAACTCGCCCATATCATGATTTTTATTCTTTCGATTCTAGTCGTGTACATTGTTTGGGTCTAATCAAAGATATAGTTGTATCCATAGAGCAGATCCCAACCAAAAATGTCCTTATGGACGTGGTAGTTTTTGATATTCCACCATGTTTCGGTATGTTGTTTTCAAGATCCTTGGGGGCTAAATTGAGAGGTACTCTGCAGTTGGAATTTTCCTATGCCGTCATTCATGTCTTTGGTCAAATGAGAAAAAAATACAGTGAGACTAAAATGAGATACATGATAAAAAATAAATAAAGGCCTAATAATCATCATATCAACGTTGTACATATAGATTTAGATTCCTTCATATTGTACAATGATTATGGATTAAATGATCTATATTGTCAATTAGTAGGAATAGAGGATGTTCTTGAAGTTTTAGATTGCATTAGAACAGTGTTAGAAAAAGAGTAAGAGAATCTGCCTACTATATCCGAACAACCATTAGAGAAGGCAGATGAAATATCATAACAACATAAAGAATAAGATCAGAAAATAGTGTCGAATTAGAATCAAGAGTTTCAGCACCTTGAAGAAGAAGATGGTCTTTGGATCATGGAATTTGATGGCTTCGTTGGTAAATACGGGGCTGATATTGGTTTATGTATCTGCAACCCATTTCAATAGAAAAATAATTTCCCAAATAATGTGAGGTTGTGTTCCTACAAACTAGCATTTGATTCTACGAATAATGAGGCTGAATGTGAAGTGCTCATTACCAGTTTGAAAATTCTGAAAAAATTGGGAGCTAGAAGAATTGTAATCTAAGGTGATTCAGAGTTAGTTATTAAACAAATCAAAGGTGAGTATAAAGATAATCACCCAAGGATGAGGCAATATACGAATGCAACACTTGACATTTTAAGAATTTTTTCAGAATACACACTTAAAATAGTGCCAAGGTTGCAAAAATCGATAGCTAATTCATTAGCCACTGCTGTAAGTAATTTCATATCTACAATGTTTTCAAATAAAAAGTTTGAGATTCATATAAAGCACATGCCTACCATTCTGGATAACTTGAAATTTTGGCAAGTTTTTTGAGATGATAAACAAGTGAACAATATCCTTCAAAGTGAAGGTGAGTTTGAGAATTGTTTTATGGACGAAGTGTACGACAAGGATGACCAAGTTATTGAGGCAGATCAGATTGACATACTTCAGCTCAAGGAAAATAATTTTCCAAAAGGTCCCATACATTTGGAAGAGTTATTTGATCAAGATGACGTGGAGAGAAAAACTACTTTGGTCCCCATAGAAAAAAGTGTAGAAGGTGTTAATATTGGAACAATGGAGCAACCAAATTTCATTAAGATTTCAAAGTCTTTTCCACCAAAGGTAAAGCATAAATATGTTGATTTGTTTACTAAGTTTTTTGATGTGTTTTCTTGGGATTACTCAGATCTAAAGGTGTACGATAAATACATCATTCAACACACAATCCCGATAAGGTGAGATCAAAAGCCTTATAGGTAGACGCTTAGCAGAATAAACCCAAAGTTGTTGCCACCCATTGAGAAGGAGGTAAACAAGATCTAAACGGTAGGAATTAATTTTCTAGTCAGATTTTCAGATTGGATCTCCAATTTGGTTCTAGTGCGGAATAAGACCGGTGAAATTTGATTATGTATAGATTTCAGAAATCTAAACAAAGTGTCGTTGAAAGACAATTACCCACTACCCAGAAAGGACCACATTATTCAACGAGTTTTAGGAGCCAGTAGGATGTCATTGTTGGATGGTTACTCTGGCTACAATCAGATCCTTGTGCATGAATATGATCAGGATAAGACAACATTCACTACACCATGGGGTACCTTTAAATATGCCAAGATGTCGTTTGGTTTGAAGAATGCCCTGGCCACTTTCTAGCGTGTCATGGACATAGCTTTTGGTAATGAGAAAGAGGTATTCCTAGTTGTTTATTTAGATTATATGATTGTTTATTCAAATTCATATGATGAGCATTTACACCATTTGAGACTTGTGTTCCAGTGATGTAGAAAATTTGGGATTTCCATAAATCCTAAAAAGTGCCTATTTGCTATGGAAGAAGGAAAGATGTTGGGTCACATCATAAAAAAGATGGCATCCGGATAGATCTTGCTAGAGTTGAAGCAATATAAAAAATTTATTTCCCTAGAAACAGAAGGAAATTCAAGCATTCAATGGTAGGATGAATTTCCTACGTAGGTTTATTCCCAACTTAGAAGAACATCTTAGAGACTTAACTAACATGTTGAAAAAAGAAAATGATGTAATATGGTCTGAAAATGCTCATAATTCATTCAACTCGATGAAATTTTCTTTGACCACTGCTCAAGTTTTAACAAGTCCCGATTATTCACTAGATTTAATTATATTTTATTTTTTCTTCTGAGCATAATTTGGTAGTGGTGCTTATGCAGAAAAAAAGATGGGACAGAGCTCCCAATAGCATTATTCAGTCGCACAATAAGGGATGTATCCCTCCGATACAACATAATCGAGAAACATGCCTTAACCTTGGTCAAAGCACTTAAGGAATTCCATGTTTATATTCTGCACTCACATATTTTAGCACATGTTCCAAATGTAGCGGTTAAAGAAGTAATCATGCAAATAGATCCAAAAGGAAGAAGAGGTAGGTGGATAGCAGAAATTTTAGAGTATTACCTTGAGATCAAGCTGATCAAGCTGATCAAAAGGAATGGCTTAGCCAAGGTCATGGTTGAGTCTAATCTACCTGCACTTGATATCAATCTCATATTAGCACTGTCCAATGACAAAGAAGGTGTAAGTCTTGTTCAAGTATCAGATCTATTTTCATCATCTCCACATTATGCTGATATCATTTATGTTTTACAACACTTGAAACTTCCTCCAGACATTTCAGAGAGTAAGAGTAGGTCCTTGAAGCTTAAGGCTTCAAAATATTTCATACTAGATAATGCACTCTACTAGAAGGATCCTAGAATATTACTCAATTGCTTAGTTGAAGATGAGTCCAAATAAGTAATGAAGGATTTCCACAAGGGAGATTGCGGAGGTCATTTTTACTGGAAGACCACGGCCAACAAAGTACTGAGAGTGGGTTACTATTTCTCTACATTGCTTGCAGAGTTGTACAAGATAGTCATGAGCTTCCATGAATGCCAACTTTTCCAAGGTAAACATAAGCTTCTCCCTTTACCATTACAACCCATTTCAGTTGAAGCTCTATTCTAGCAATGGGGCTTGTATTTTATTGCTGAGATACATCCACCCTCATCCACTCAACATATATGGATACTTACCACTACAAAATATTTCACAATGTGGCTAGAATAAATCCCAACTAGACAATCTACAAATTCAGTTATAATTCAGTTTCTAGAAGCTAACACCTTGTCCTAGTTTGGCTATCCTAGAATGATCATCAGGGATAATGCTGGAGCCTTCAAATAAAAGAAGATGATAGAATTATGTGATAAGTATAACATTAAGTTAGGTCATTCTACAACATATTATCCATAGGGCAATGGATTGGCGGAGTCCTCCAACAAGTCTTTGATCAGCATAATCAAAAAGATGTTTGAGGTGAACAAAAATAATTGGCACAAAAAGCTAGTAAATTCATTATGGGCAGATCGAGTAGGCAGCAAGAGATCCATTGGAATGTATCCATTTCAATTATTTTATGGCGTGGATACAATTTTCCATTCTTCATTGGTTGTCGCAGTCATGAAGCTTTTACAAGACATCCGTAGTGATGAAAATGACATACATTGTAGAATAAACCAAATGAGTCACTTGCTGTAGACAAGAGAAGAAGTGTTTCAAAACACTTCCAAGCTCCATGATAAGATAAAGTAAATCTATGATAGAAAAACCAAGCAAGATGATTTGAAGATCGATGATGTAGTAGTAAACTGGGATACCAGGAATGAAGAGAAGGGTAAGCACAAGAATTTCAATAATTTATGGAAAGGTCCTTTTAAGATTGCAGCTTCTCATGGAAAAAATTCATATCTATTAGAAGAAATGGATGGGAAAAGCTACTTAGGAGGGCCATTTAATGGTAGGCTCCTGAAGCACTATCTCTTTTGATCTTAAATTATAAAAAAAATTCTTCCTCATTGTATATATCAATTTGATATTCATGCAAGTGTGAAGTGGAAACGCATTGGAGTTCGGAGCCTCAAGTGAATGCCATGGAGCTTCATTGAGTTTCTACCATTTCAAGTCAAGTTTTCATAAGAGTAAGTTCAGTTTTGAGTCATTTTTTTAGTCATTGTTTTAGTCAAATTTCAGTTAGTTTCAGTCAATTTTTGACATTGAGTTGTCGGTATTTAGTCCTACATTTCAGTTTGTTTTTTTTTTTACTGTATTGGACTAATGAAAGAGGCATTGATATGCAAAATTCAGATATATGTGGTTCTTGAAACCTCTTTCAGAGCTTCCATCCCCAATAAGCCCAATGTTAGTGTCAGAATATGCATTATGCCATCACTGATCAAAATCATTCTTTTTATTCTCATTTTAGGTGTCCCACTCTGAAATTTTTATTTCATTCCATTAGGTCATGCTAAAAATTGTTTCACTAATGGTAGCCCTAGTCGTAAAACCTCACTCTCCCTAAAAAACTCACATTTTATTTCCATCCTCCATGTCTTGCTAAGCATAAAAACACCTTTGAAAAGCTCATTTCACTATGTCTTATCTCAGTCAAAGTGAATCATGGAAGTCAGGTCATTCAAGGGCCCATTCGGTCATAGGTTTCAATGTTCAAGGTCCAAAAATGCACCATTTCATCTCAATAAGGTCAGAAAAATGTGTGAGAGTAACTCAATAAAGATTTCATTTTCATCTGCAAAATATTATCAACATGAAAATATGATATTTTTAAATTCGTAATTTTGATTTTTATGATTTTCATATCAAAATGTCATTTTGATATGAAAAAAGAGATGTAATTTATTTTTAATTTATTTGTAATTTTGTGTTTTCTATATGTAATAATTTCAATCCCTAGATTCCAACTCAAAACACACATGCCAAACTGAAAGAGAGAAGTGTCAAACTCCAGCAGCTCCATCCTATAAGAGAGAAAAATCAAATGAAAGGGTAATCAGCGAATGTTTCAGAAAAGTGAAAAAACACATTAGAAAAGTGGGTTTTCAAATTCAAATACAGATTTACATTTCTATTTTTGACTAATGGACATCAATTAAAGCTCATTTATCTCCTGCAAATATCAATTCAGTACTCCAAGAGACCAAAAATTTGAAATACTGAGCGAAATTGGAAAAGGAGGGCGCAAATCAATTCAGGAGGGCACAAATGTTCTGAGATGGCGAAAATCCTAAATAGGGTGCAAACAAGTTATCGAGGGCGCAAATACGCTTCTGATGGTGCAAATCAGTTGATGAGGGTGCAAATACGTTGCTGAGAGTGCAAAGAGCTTGCCAAGGGCACAAATGACCAGAAAGTTTAACAAAACATCCAAGTGACCAGAATTGCCTTCCAAAGCTCCTCCACTCAGTCATTCACCTCTAGCAATCTAGTAAGAGGCATTTTCCATCACAAATCACCTTCTTTAGTTTATGTGTTGAATTTTTTCAAGGTGAAGTTGTAATTTGGTGTCTTATTGAAGTGAAACCCTAGTTTTTCTCCCTACCACTCATAATTCCCAGAATCACATTTCCTTTACACTTAATACCATCCCTGTAGTGTAAAAATTAATTCCATAATCTTTGTTATCATAATCCCTATCCCTAAGCTACTAATTCCTAAAACCCTAAGCCCTAGGTTCTATGTTGACCTAGGCTCCTAAATCCCAATTCCCATCACTCTTTCATTCCTATTCCCTTCCCCATTCCTCATATCCCTAAAAATTACTCCCTATCGCCTCCCCATATCATATATCCCTATCAAACATCTCCATCAGTTTTCCTTTCCCGTCTCCCTTTCCCATTTCCCTTCCCTAATCCCTACGGTTTTAACAAAAACACCATGGCAAGAGAAGAGGAAAACACATCATTCACTGGAGGATAAGAAACAAAGATAAGAAGGTCAAATAGAGGAGGAAGAGTGCTGAGACTTGAGCTTGCTAACATCAAAGAACTCTTAGCTTCTCCATTAACTACCACATGCTTCAAACATGTTGGATGTTATGACTTTTGTGAGAAAATTCAGAGGGTTAAACACCACCCTATGCTAACTAGACTGTTCATATCAGGAATCCATGAAAATCAAGTTAAATTAGTCGAGGTCAGTTTTAAATTATCTGCTGCTGTCATTTCAGATGCTACAGGGATCCCAAATGTTGGCAAGAAATAGTTCAAGAAAGGTAAGTTGAAGAAATAGGATTTTGACTTCTTCCTAAAACAAAGACACCAAAATCAAACAAATAGGTTCTTCCCTTTTTCACACCTCTTGGACATATATGCTCCTATGATGAAGATTATTATGAGGGTGGAAACGTGAAGCTGGGTTACACTTTTGTGAGAATTGGGGGCGAAATTTTTTTTCGGCAATAGTTCGGCCGAACTTTATGAGAAAGTTGGGCTGAACTCGTTCTTCCGTTTAGATTGATGGCACACTAACGGCATGGGAAAATAGAATTTTTTCTGGAGATGGGAAAACCAAAAACAAAAGTTCAACCGAACTTTATAGTTCGGCCGAATTTTTACTGTTAAAATAGTTTGGCCAAACTAATTCTTATAAACATATCGCTCACGAAGCTCAATTGTTTCCCACATTTTTTCTTTGCACCATTTTTGTTGTTGTTCTATTCGCACGATTTTCTGGTGATATGTTGTGGCACTACTGCTGGTCTGGGGCTGCTTCCGTCCGATGTTGGTGATTATCTGCTTGGCGACGTCAAGGTATTTACTGAGTATTTTCACTCCTACAGAGATTCAGTATGTGTAGTATCTATCATGGTTCTGCTGCTGGTGTATTGTGCCAAGACATGTCACTTCTGCAAGTCCTTTGTTTTCAATTTGCTGGAATACTTGACTTTTGCTAAGCCGATAAGACTTCTGTGAGTAATCTAAGGAATTCCTAGAGAATTCATGCCGAAGGATCGCATCATTTATAAGTAGAGTTCTACTTGCATGAGCATTTGAATCTTATAGCTACAGAAAACCTCACTTATCTTGCCGCTCTGTAAATTTTTTTAAGTTAATTATGGACTATTAAAACATTTCAGCCTTAGAACACGCTGCGGGACTGTTAATTCTAGACTATTATACTAATGCTTTTGCTCTTGTTTTAAAATTGTTGTTTAATTCTTGTAATATTTACTGATGAAAGCCAAGATGGGGCTTCTTTTTATGTTTCTATTGCTGAAGACAACGCTTGGCTTCATAGTTTTTGGATCTAATGTTTTTGCTCTTGTTTTAAAACTGTTGATTACTTCGTGTAATATTTACTGATGAGAGCCGAGATGGGGCTTCTTTTGTGTTTCTATTGCTGAAGACAGCACTTGGCTTCATAGTTTTTGGATTTTTTTTTTTCAAATGTTGTTGTTCCTCGTTTAGATGATGCTACTTTTCATCATTTGCTGACGAGGCCCGTGAAGGGGATAATTTTTGCACTGTAGAAGTCTGTTCATGACAAGTATATGCCTGTAAATGTATGTTACAACTCTGTTTTCAGATTAAAAGTTGACTGGTACATCTAATATAAACCAGTGTATTTTTCCTGCTGAAGAAAAAGCTTCACAATTTCCCAATATTCTCCATACGCATTTTATTTGTATTGCGGGGCGTTATGCAGAGAATAACTCTTTAAATTTTCGTATTGCCGCATACAGTTTTTCTTATGCATGATAGCTTTAAACCTATTCCACTACTGTACAGACATAAAAAAAAATAGTTTCGTTTTGTTATGACATTCAGTTAATTCTCTTCATTTTTCTTATAACGCCTTTTTACATGTATATCAGCTTGAAATTAAGTTAGAGTAATACTATTCGATTTTCTATTTCAAAGATTTATTATTATAATTATCGAATAGATATGAGACTTGATTCAAGAATTTCCTTTCAGTGGATAGTTTGAAACTTAATGACATATACATGCTTTGACTTACATTTCAAGTCATACTGAAACTAAAGATAGTAGATCAATAAAATTTCTTCATATATGTCCATTTCTAGTACCCCATTGTTTATGAATATAGTATCAACAGTGCTTTCAATATGCCGCTTATCAAGGAAATAGAGGCTTAAACCCTGTTGCATCCTCCTAATCTTTATTTAGACAATACTCACCATTTTATTTCTTGCAGTAGAATCTATGTTTCAGGATGGTATTATTCTAGTGTACCATCTAGTTATTTAACAATTTAACTCTTAAATGTATAGTAGAGGTTAGATCAATTACAGATATATTAAAGACCTCTATCTTTCTACTCTAATAATTTAAACACTTATGCAGGCATAATAATTTGTCTTATATATATATATATATATATATATATATATATTCTAATAGCAAATTTTTTTTTAAAGTTACTTGAACTCTGGTTATTTTTTTTCTTCTGATAAGCCTAGCTGCAATATTAATTTTCTTGTAATCATGCTGGAATTAAACCTGCATTCAATTTAGAAATATTTCTACCTAATAAGAAATATTTCAACCAGTATATTCTATTCCTTTACATATATTTAATTTTGAATATAACAGTTTCTCACAGATTTGTTTTCTTTTTTTCATCTCAGTTCCTATAACTGTGTTTTATAAAAGGGGTTGAGATTCAGATCTCCAGATTTAAACCGAATATAGGTTTTGATATTCTGGTAGATAGGTCTCTTCCTATGTAGCCCATCCAACCATACAGATTTGTAAATTTTTTATCAGATACCATCTGTTAAATGTATGGGAAATTTTATAATTCAATATAAAAATTTATTCTAATGCAATGCATATCAGTTAATAACAATTCCATATACTTGCTTAGAATCATATCTAAGAGCCCATTTCATCCAAAACACTAAAAAATAAGTAACTACTATGTACATTCCACTTCTACTCACTCAAAAAGAAATTTACCTTAATATCTTGTAGAGCCCATTTCATCCAAAACACTAAAAAAGAAGTAACTACTATGTATTCCACTTCTACTCTATATAGAGAAAGTACCGAATCTTTCTTGCTTAACCATTAAACCAAAGACTCTTCTAAGTAGAATTATACATTGTCCACTTTTACTTTTCAAAAGCCTAGTTGAATCTCTATATGTTGTCAATGTAAATTTCTCACAAGTAAATTTTTCAATGTAAATTTCTTAACTATAAGTTCTATAGGAAGAGTCTGTAAAGGGCCTGGTAGCCTCTAGATCCCATCTTTTATGAAAGGTGACATATCTAATAAAAAATTTGTCAATGTAAAGTTCTTAACTTCTACAAGTTCTATAGGCAGAGTCTGTAAAGGGCCAGGTAGCCTCTAGATCTCGTCTTTTATGAAAGGTGACATATCTAGTAAATGCCCCTACAGTCATTCTCTGGAATAGATCTAAATATAAGTTCTTCATTTTAATATCCATAAAACACAACCACTTTAAGGTAAACTGTGTACATGTGTCATTTCTCCCACAAACTAAAGGCTTCCTCCCATTAATTTTAGATGTGAACTCTACCATAAACTTTTGAAGTCAAACTATAAGATAAACAATGCACATGTCATTTACCTCATGATCTTGTGTCATTTCTCCCATGCATTTGCAATGAATGTCGATTTAATATATATTTTTTATTGAATTTGTTTTTTTTTCAGGGATAAGAAAACCATTAAATATGGTTGAAAAATGGAAATTATGCATAGAAGTTTCTTGCTATCCCAATCCAGGGAAAGCAGTGATTACATATGTGCTTTCCAATATTGTGACTAGCAAAGTCATCCAAAGGAAAATGAATATACCGGGAAGAACAATAAACAACGAGGCATATTATATTGGATTGATAGAAGGCTAGGGAACGACGATGAAGTATGGGTCAAATGGAATTTTATTTTTCACCAATTTTGAACTTGTGTGCAACCAGATGAATGGCGTGTGCCAAGTTAAAAAGGAGAGGCTAAAAGAACTGCATGGAATAGCAAACAATATTGTTAGCCAATTTCAATTTTTTAGTATAAGGCATTGTACAAATGTGAATAAGATGTTTGCTGATCTATTGCGTGGGGAAATGCCAATTCATGATTCATCTATCAAAGATGAATTAGAATTATATAGAGCAATGCCAATGCAAGATTCATCTCTCAAAGATGAATTGGTTTTGAGATGCTCTTCTTCAAAAATTCAAGATTCATCTCTCAAAGATGAATTAGTGTTGAGACACTCTCCTTCAAAATTTATTGATGGACATTGTAACATATCTTTGATATGTGTGTATTGTGTACTTATAAATGCATCTTTTTTAATGACCATGTGATTTTTTCAATTATATACCAAGTGTGCTCCCACCACACTATGTAAAGCGCAACTTGGTGAACTTCACATTTGCAACAAGTTGTGAACTTCACATTTTTATAAAATTAAGATGCGGGGAATTCAACAAATTTTTGTTTAAATGGAGTTTCACTTCTTTTTTAATGACCATGTGTTTTTTTCAAATTTATATCAAGTGTGCTCCCACCATGTAAAGCACAATTTAGTGAACTTATCTTTTTTATAATGTTTTATTTTTATTTTTTTGCTTAAATTGAGTTTCACATAGATAAATTAGTGCTTTGAAAGTTGTGTTCTACATAATTTTTTTACACTAAATTACATTAATTTTCTGAAATTTATTTTGTGTAAATGTCTATCGATAGATATATATCATGGAGAATGAACAACGAAGATCAACAAAATCCCATATCTCTAAGAGATGGGGGGATCCGAGATCGAGGGATGTTCATGGTATTTAAATATGATCTTAAATCTCCATACATGTCCATACATATGGAATTGATTTTTTATTAACTTTGTGCGTTAAATTAATTGTTAATAAGTTTCATTTTTATTTTTTAGGAGCTAAGAGGAGAAGGGTCTCTACTCCATCCATGGAGCATGCCCATGGTTCACAAAGTCGTGGTATGGTTCACAAAATTTAATCAATGAATATGTATGTATGTATTTATATACATGTATGAATCTATTTTTCAATTGATTATAAATTTGTATTTGTTTATGACGCTTCTCTCTCGTCTGGAGAGGTTGGTGGTGGTTCAAATCCCCTTGGAGGGCAACCAATGAGTGGTAGTATTTTGTGTGAAGGTGGTGATGTTTATTCTCCCAGAGTCCAATCAATTGCTGGTGGTGCTGGTTCTTAGTAGGGTTGTCTTGGTTCTCAGCAGGGTCATGGTGGGGAAGAAGCTAGTCAACCACATCAAGGTTGCCATCAATTTGAATATTTTTTTCATTCAATTTGTAAAAAATTGTTTACATGTGTATTTTCTAATATGAAAAATTTTATATATTGATGTAGAGGATGAAAATGCTCCAAATTCACGTCAAAGAAGATGCACCACAGAATGTATCATTCAAGAAGAAGGTTGTCCACCCACCACGACTTATCCGGATGACATTTCCGATATACCTTGGGAAAAAAACATGGAGCAATGCACCTTAGAAAGGTGTATACAACTTCATTCAAAATTGCAGAGAGATCTCGTGGCTTTGACTCTACCTGCTGAGAGTCGACAAAGCCTGCAAATAGTTACACACTCTTTAGGTACACTAGTAGAGGTGTACCGAAATCTTGGGCCAACGACTGATACATTTGTAGAAATGATGAGAAAAAGAAAGGAAGAAGTAATGGGTCCTGATTCATGGGAATCCGTAAAAAAAAATGTTTCATCAGATAATGCGAAGTCAATGTTTAATTTCAAAGAAGGGTCGAAAAGAAAGATGCTGAAGGTGCAATATTTCAAGCACCCCGAAATAGCTCACTATTTGTATGATAGACACTTTGCGGCCTATGGAAGACTCCCATGGAATGACGAGGTTCCTCTTTATTTTGCAAAATTATTTTATGCAAAATTATTTTTGGGTATGAAACCCAATTACAATGACCTTCTGTCTGATTTTTTTGGTCCTGGGAAAGGTCGATTGTATGACCGTAAGGGCACTAAGCGTGATGCTGAGTTGCCTCGCCCTGAGCCACCATTGGTTAGTCGACCTTTTCGGGTTGAAACTTTGCGGTCAGAGATGGAAGCGACTTCTCAAATTAGTCGAGATGCGAGGGATGCCATCATCGACAATGTTCACACTGGATTGGGTGGAGTCGATCTTTGTCTGAATCGACAAAGAGCACGTGAGAATGCACGTGCCAATTTTATGTATCGTACAGATGACGAGATTGACAACATGAGTGTTGAAGATCTCAGAATATATGTAAAGAATTATCTTAATATAGCACAAGACCTAATTCTTCATGATGAAGAAGGAGCAGGAATGGTATGTATTAATGGTTAGGGTTCAATTGTTTTTGCACATGTATACATACAATTTGTAATAAATACACATGTATATATGTATACATTTATTTGTAGATGTACATTAATCTAACATAAATGTATCAATATATGTTAAAACACCATTTGCAGTTCTCACAATTGATGAACGATGAAAATGTTAATATCTCTTTCGGAGCCTCAAGTTCATTCAATCAAGATGGGCCTCAACATCAAGATATGACAAATGTTAGTGTTTTTTAAGTGATATTTTTAAAATAAATAATTGTGCACACATTTTCATGTACATATATAGTATAAATTTAATAAAATGTTTTAAAACAGATTTCGATTCCGTCTGATGTTTTTTGGATGGATGTAGCCTCTTCTTCCTTAGAATATTTTCCTTCCTTAGGAGATGTGCCAGAGCCACTAGGATATGTGCCAAAGCCACAACAAGTATGGACAATTTTTCACTTTTAAAATTTATGCTTTTAAGTTAAATATATATATTCCATCTCAGAAAGTTCCATTAAAAAATGAAATATGTATATATCTATATCTTGTGTTATTTTCTTTTGAATTTTAGGTTTTTGGAGATTTTCATTTGGAGCCTCTCTTAGGAGATGTCCCAAATGCATTTGGAGAAGTATTCAATTTTTCACTTTTAAATTTATATATATATATATATATAGAACTGTACATGTATAAATTGTATATTTTACTATTGGAGATCCTCCCATCGGGGAAGATGTAGCAGGGGAGCAACAAATGGACAAGGAACCTCATGAGGTATTGCATGATTTTTTTTTTCTTTTATATTTTGTTTCTTACATGAAGTTCTTTATATTCTCACTGATTTTTGTACGTGCATTGTGTACAGGTTTCTCGTGCTTTGCATGATAGCAGGCACATTCAGACTCTGCTATTAGAGACACTACATCCATCTCTATTTGATGGAGATTTGTAGATTTGATTGAGATTTCTAGTCTTAAATTTATTTTTTTATATATTATGTAGATGCACAATCATTATATATATATATATATATATATATAACTTGATACTTGATACTCAAATGAGATCTATAATTTTTGGACATATATTTTATTGTGTTTTGGATGGTTGAAGTACTTTTGACATGTGAATGTGATGTAATGTTGTTATATAATTTGTTTGGTTTTTAAAGCTTTTAAGTTTTTTCATGTGAAGTTTAATGTTGTGATTTATAATTTCTTTTTAAATTAAAGGTTTAAGTTTTGGATGGTTTCAATCTACATTTGGCATACATACATCATATAATGTTAAATGTTTCAGATTTAATGTTAAATGTTTAAATTTATGTTTTGATATATATATAATGTTAAGTGTTTTCATCTAAGTTTTGGATCACCTTTCAAATTAAATTTGGCCTATGGAAGACTCCCATGTGAAGTATTGAACTTTGATTTAATAAAAAAGAGTAAAGAAATTTAGTTATATGTAAATCTCTTTAATTTTGATTTAATGTTAAATGTTAAATGTAAATGATATAATGTTAAATGTTTTGATACTTGATACTCAAATGAGATCTATAATTTTTGGACATATATTTTATTGTGTTTTGGATGGTTGAAGTACTTTTGGCATGTGAATGTGATGTATAATTTTTGGACATATATTTTGTTGTGTTTTGGATGGTTGAAGTACTTTTGGCATGTGAATGTGAAGCATAATTTTTGGACATATATTTTATTGTGTTTTGGATGGTTGAAGTACTTTTGACATGTGAATGTGATGTAATGTTGTTATATAATTTGTTTGGTTTTTAAAAGCTTTTATGTTTTTGCATGTGAAGTTTAATTTTGTGATTTATAATTTCTTGTTAAATTAAAGGTTTAAGTTTTGGATGGTTTCAATCTACATTTTGCATACATACATCATATAATGTTAAATGTTTAAATTTATGTTTTGATATATATAATGTTAAGTGTTTTCATCTAAGTTTTGGATCACCTTTCAAACTACATTTGGCCTATGGAAGACTCCCATGTGAAGTATTGAACTTTGATTTAATCAAAAAGAGTGAAGAAATTTAGTTATATGTAAATCTCTTTAATTTTGATTTAATTTTAAATGTTAAATGTAAATGATATAATGTTAAATGTTTTGATACTTGATAATCAAATGAGATCTATAATTTTTGGACATATATTTTATTGTGTTTTGGATGGTTGAAGTACTTTTGGCATGTGAATGTGAAGTATAATTTTTGGACATATATTTTATTGTGTTTTGGATGGTTGAAGTACTTTTGGCATGTGAATATGATGTAATGTTGTTATATAATTTGTTTTGTTTTTAAAGCTTTTATGTTTTTGCATGTGAAGTTTAATGTTGTGATTTATAATTTTTTGTTAAATTAAATGTTTAAGTTTTGGATGGTTTCAATCTACATTTGGCATACATACATCATATAATGTTAAATGTTTCAGATTTAATGTTAAATGTTTAAATTTACGTTTTGATATATATATATATATATAATGTTAAGTGTTTTCATCTAAGTTTTGGATCACCTTTCAAACTACATTTGGCCTAGATGGAAGACTCCCATGTGAAGTATTGTTTTCATATAATAAAAAAGAGTAAAGTAGTAGTTATATGTAAATCTATTTAATTTTCATTTATTTTTAAATGTTAAAAGTTTTGATATAATGTTAAATGCTTTGATCTAAGTTTTGGATGGTTTCAATCTACATTTGGCTTAGATAGAATACTACCATGCGTAGACAATGGATGCGTTGTAGAATGGGAGGTGGGGGTAAGGATGGAGGGGTCAGGAGTGCTAGCTCTCGCCCTCCTCTTTCCATCCATGACACAGGTAGCCTCCATCCATGGCATAGGTAGCCACCCTCCTCCAGCAAGGAATGAAGTGCAATTTCACTTCACCAGTGCTATGATCAGTCCACAAATTATGGCGACCATTTCCATCTCTTTTCAGGAGTAGCTGCAAGATGAAGGTGCTTCTAGTTCTAAGAAGTGGTGGAGAAAGTCCACCATCCCAACCCATCAGCCCCAGGACACCAGGAAGTCGGCAGCTCTTCCAGTCAAATCTAGCTCGATGAGCACCAACAGCGATGGCGCAAGCAGCGACAAATCCTCCCAGCACTCCAAGGGAGTAGATGATGATCTAGAGGACTACGGTTGTCGAATTGTGGAGGCGAATCCTCCTGCACACATCAATAGCTAGCCTGATGTCAGGTCTTCTTTATCTTTTTTGAAATTTTGTCATGTTTTGCAGTCACTGCATGCTTCTGAACTTCTGTTGGTTTCTCGATATTGGGTTGGTTTCCCAGTTATGGGCAGCGCCTTTTCTGTTTTTTTGATTCAGACCCCCCGACACTCCCATTTGAAGTATTTGTTTGATATATTCAAAAAGATTAAAGTAGTTATATGTAAATCCCTTTAATTTTGATTTAATGTTAAATGTTTCAAGATATAATGTTAAATGTTTTGATTGGCTCGACGAGCTCCAACAGTGATGGCGCAAGCAGCGACAAATCCTACTAGCACTCCAAGGGAGTAGATGATGATCTAGAGGACTACGGTTATTGAATTGTGGAGGCGAATCCTCCTGCACACATCAATAGCTAGCCTGATGTCAGGTCTTATTTATATTTTTTGAAATTTTTTCATGTTTTGCAGTCACTGCATGCTTCTGAACTTCTGTTGGTTTCCCGATATTGGGTTGGTTTCCTAGTTATGGGCAGCGCCTTTTCTGTTTTTTTGATTCAGACCCACCGATACTCCCATTTGAAGTATTTTTTTGATATATTCAAAAAGATTAAAGTAGTTATATGTAAATCCCTTTAATTTTGATTTAATGTTAAATGTTTCAAGATATAATGTTAAATGTTTTGATTT
The DNA here is from genome assembly GCA_034641835.2 of Pinus albicaulis. NCBI lineage: Eukaryota > Viridiplantae > Streptophyta > Pinopsida > Pinales > Pinaceae > Pinus > Pinus albicaulis. Next base: position 376,761,653 of record CM076583.1, read on the forward strand.
AAGTTTTGGATGGTTTCAATCTACATTTAGACTAGATGGAAGACTCCCATGTGAATTATTGTTTTGATTTAATCAAAAAGAGTAAAGAAGTTGTTATATGTCAAATGTTTTGATCTAAGTTTTGGATGGTTTCAATCTACATTTGGCTTAGATAGAAGACTCCTATGTGACTTGTATTGTTTTTATTTAATCAAAATGTTTTTAATACTGAAGTTTTGGATGGTTGAAGTACATTTGGCATCTTAAGATTGCTTTTGATCTCTACATACTCTTGTTTGAGTGAAAAATTTTCCAATAGGAAGAACATAGCTTTTCAATGCAACTAACCATGTATCAATTGAGCTCTAATTGAAAAAAGAGTTTAAAGAAGTATATATATGTAAATTATCCCTTTAATTTTGATTGGAAATATAAGTACATATATGTTTGTCGAATTTGGGTCAATGTCATTAATGCACTCAAATAGGTAGCCTTGTTGATTTATAATTTGGTAAATTGATGACATTCAATTAATTGCATTCTAGAACATAGAACATATCCGACCATTGGACAGACAAATTTTGTACTATATTTTCAATCAGGAATAGAGATGTGGGTCAAATCCCACCAAAAGTTGGAGAAGTGCTCCGAGTCTCTTGTCTAAAATGAATCTTCGTACAAAAATATACTGTGGATGATTTATTTACATTGCACGGACACTTTTTACCAGAAAAGCACACAGGAAAAATTGGGCACATTCATTTCATGTATATATCTAATACGTGCAACATTTTTCATCAATGCACATAGAAAAACTACTTTCACTTAAAATTTCATTCTAGAACATTTATATTGCGTACGTAAATCATTTTTCATCAATGCACATAGTAAAACTACTTGAACAATTAATTTCATTCTAGAACACACACACACACACACACACACACACACACACACATATATCCAATACATGTAACATTTTTCATCAATGCACATGTATAGAAAAGCTACTTTCAGTTGATACTAGAGTACGTGCATCTAACAAAACAATTTGTACATGTGCAAACACTTGCACAAATAACATAAGCATCTCAATTTTTAGTTGAGTACTGGAAGTTATAAAACATATTTAATCCAAAGAGAGTAAATTTTTAGACAATTCAATCAAAAAAATTCTAATGGAATTCCATCTTCAATAATTTGTTCACGATCGGATTTTGACATTTTCCATTTCTTAATTTTCGATTTTTTCTTTGATTAAACCTCTATAAACTTTATGTGTGCTGCACACACCAAGTGACTATATTGACAACTTATGGAATCAGGTTCATAGTCTTCAAAGTAAACAAAGTCTCCACTTTCATTAGTTTTTATGAAAAAATAACCTTTCAGTATAATAGATCCTCTGTCATATTGAAATCCGTGATCACTATAGTTTTGTAATAATTTCATTTTTCGTTCAATGCAACGCATAAAATAATACTTCACATTTTCATTGTTGTGAATAAGTGCAATTACAGCAAAAACATCTACTTCACAATAAAACAAACTTAACAAAATTATACATATTTGAATTTATTTCTAGATCTTTAAATCATTAGAAAGAAATTCAAATGTTACCTTCTCTAACAAGATCAGAAACTTGATCACCATCGGATGATATTGTAGTTTCCTCTGATTGCATTTCTTCAAACATTGCAATAGACATTTTTCCCTTTGTATTTAGCTCTGTATGTTTCCAATCGTTTACATACATTTTGTTTTCACAAACGTCATTGGATTTTGTGTTGTCTATGAAAACATCACAAAAACAAGAATATTTTCTTTTATCCAATGCAAACACATTTCTGGATGACTTTGTTTGAATTGAATGCAATTTTCGAGTCCCTTTTATTGTTTCAACGTCTTTTCTAATTGATCTATCTACGTCTTCAATCCCAATATGCCAGAAAAACCTTTATATGGAAAATTAAAAGAAGAATATGTAAATATGATATCAAAATAAAATCAAAGATAATCATTGCACGATAAATGTACAATGTTTAAAATTAGATTTCCAATAAAAATTAAATTGAATGTACCTTTGCACTTCCCTTGATGGGTTAGTCTCATGGCTTAGAGCAGCGATGCACTATTGAACAACTTATTTAGCGTTCACAAGTCAGCTTGCAGAGTGGTTCATTTGATATCTTCGAAGTACTCGTTTTATGCATGCTCCTGCACCATCATGTTCTCCTTTTCCATGACCAGTCTCAAAGAAATTCCAACAATGTTTAATGCAGGTTTTCTTATGAAGACAACACAACCAAAAGAATGATCATGCAGATTTGAATTCACCTATGTATCCATCTGACCATATCCAATGTTCATTGAATGTTATTCCACGATTTTTCAAGGGATCATAAATTTTTCCAAAACAATGTTCTACAAAATATGTATCATGTGTACGATCGTCAATGATATAAAAGTGATATTCTTTAATGATATGTCGATTTTCACTCGTGCTTTCTATATGATCGACGTTTTTTTTATCATGTCTATATAGAATATGGATGAGCATGGAGACTTGGTCAAAATGATAGTATTCACTCTGAATTTATTTTTGTGGAACAAATGTGTAGTTTTCTACAAAATCAATCACTGACAAAATAGTCCCTGGTGGAAAAAGTTCACGAGATTTTTTGAATTGCAAGTCTTTCCATCGAGCTCTATCGGAATGCTTGGTGTATTTGTAAATTTCTACCTCAAACTTTCTCAAAAAGTCTATCAAAAAATTTTTGTCTTCTAGTAATTCAATTCTTTTAACACTATTTGCACCTTGAATCGATGTATCGATATATTCATATCTCTTCCATTTCACTTTCATGTCGGACAATGATTGATCATTTAAATCAATATGATATTTGTTTTGAAATTTAGTCAAATTTCCACAATCATCGCATTTTTTACCACCAAAACATTTCTTTTTGTAAAATATTTCATCGCTTTCTCTTTCACATAGAATTTGAGATATGAAATCATGGATAGTGGAAGGAGGAGGTGAATCCTTCCATAATGTTCTACCAAAATCAAGGAATGTGTCATAATATAACTCAAATTCCACATGATAATGACAACAACAAGTGTCATGTATGGTGATAGGTTTTACATACCATGGTTTTTGTTGAACAAAAGCATTGAGTGAAACATGAATTTGACGATTCTCTTCTTTGAACTTGTTGAATAACTCTATCTGAGTGGTTTCCAAGAAATATTTTTCATGTTCTTCGTATTGATTTCATGCTATTCTTCTTCACATCACATGCCTTGCAGTTGGAAAAACACGCGAATTGTTCTTCCAATATTCATATATTATTTTTTTAACATTTTCTCCAAGTCTATCTTTGTATGGTTGCCTACAAATAGCTCTCCAACAAGTGAGTTCATCATTTACATCTATTTGCAGCCGAAATTTCCGATGTTTGTGCAAATTTTTTCACGAGGTTCCTAATGCTCGTGCCATAGATGTTACCAAATGATTCTCTTTAGTACTTGATGAAACCATTGCCATATGTATTCCTCTACGTACAATTGAAACATTTTTCTCTCTAGATCTCTTAATTGAATTTATAGCACTACTTATATTTTGTATCACATCTTCCTTCATTTTTTTATCTTTGGTTGATTTTCGAATACCCAGTAGTGTCGTAGCTTCTTTTAATTTCCTTAATGATAGGAGACCTTTCAACATTTGAGCCTGAACTGTCACCCGCTCATTTAAGAAATACTTTTCAAAAATGCAGTTAACATGATATCGTATAACATGGTCAGGTTTTTTATCTCCATATGTGTGAGTGTCAACATTTTCTAACATCTCATTATCGATAGTGATTTCATCTGTACATATTCGAAAAAATAGTACATATTCAATAAATAACTAAATTAATAAATATATCTATAATTTCAATAATACGTGCATGTGTTCAACATATATTATATATATATGTACATACCTTGTGATTCAATTTCTTCATTTGAATTTCTTTCAATATTTTCATCATCTTCAATCATTGGTTCAATATCTCTTTCACTTTCTCTTTCAAAATTTTGTATCTCATCATCAATGTTTTGAGGAATATCTCTGTCTGTTTGCATTAAACAAAATATTTTTCAAATTATTTCATCAAATAAAAATTAAGCTTCACATTTTACACTAGGAAAATTTTAAATATATCAATAGATCATAATATTTACATTTACATACTTGCTTCAATTTCTGCTTGAGGTTGATTTTCCCCTTCAATAATTAAGAGGTCTTCTAACTTCCTTTTGCGAGATTGTTTCGTCTCTTCTCTACATTCCTCAGGGTCTCGTTTTCTATCATAATTTCTCGCACAATTCCTTCGATTTTCCATGATAATAGGGTATGAAGTTCAAAAAAGTTCCTTCAAAAAAATACACAATAACTCAATTAGAAAAAGCATCACAAAATATTTAATTTAAAAAAAGCTCATTTTAAATTTTTTGCAAAAAATACATACTCCAATCCAAAACACTTAAAAAAATTCGAGAAAAAAATGTCTTATAAAAATGAAACGAAGCTCAAAAGATTTACTTAAACTGAAAACATGTACTCTAAAAAAATGTCACTTCAAAAAATGCCTCCAATTTAAAAAAAAAATGTCACTTTAAAAAATACTTCAAAAATTACTTCCATAAAATGTATTTTCGAAATTAAGCCCAACTCCATACTTTCAAAAAAAATGAAGCACAAAAAACATCCAAAAAATGTATTACATACCTCCAAGAAATGTCCTTTGAATGTACATCCAAGAAAATTCCTTAAACCTAAAACAATTCTTTTCAAAATCAGGCCGCCTCCAAGAAATGTCCTCCAAGAAAAGTCTTCAAACCCAAAATAATTCTTTGCAAAATCAGACCGTCTCCAGGAATTCGAAATTAAGCACAAATCCATACTTTCAAAAAGAATGAACAAAAAAAATCCAAAAAAATTTACCACATACCTCCAAGAAATGTCCTCCAAGAAAATTCTTTAAACCCAAAACAATTCTTTGCAAAATCAAACCGTCTCCAAGAAATGTCCTCCAAGAAAAGTCCTTAAACCCAAAACAATTCTTTGCAAAATCAATCCGCTTCCAAGAAATTCCCTTAAACCCAAACCTCCAAGAAAAGTCTTTAAACCCAAACCAAGACCTTTGTAAAATCAGATGAAATGTGTGAAATGTGTGAAAATTATGAATGATTTCGTGGCAATTTATATTGCCACGAAATGTGTTTTAGGAGGGGCTCCGCGAAATTTTCCACCTGACGGAAAATTAGATAAAAGTTCGACCGAACTTTGATTTAGAGTTCAGCCAAACTATTAAGTCGTTAGACTTAACTTTCCGTCGGCGCAAAAAAATATTCGGCCAAATTTTTAAATATTTTTCATGTGAAGGTAGATTTTCAAGGTTCTATTCTTATCACATCTAGCTCTTGATGCATTTCACTAGGGTAAGGATGCTTAACATGCCCTATTACCTTTTTCGGAGTACAGAGAAGATGACATACATTTCCTAGAAGAAGGAGTAAGAACAAAAAATGAAAATCATATTCCATCATTCCCTTATAAAAGTCATATCCCTCCATCATCTCAATCAACAGAATATTACATGGACCACCTTCATAGGCAATGATATCTTCATTGAACCATCCATTCAGCATGCACAAAGTGTCCCTTCATCATCTCAACCCATGATGCATTCATCATCATCAAACCAGTCCCCTTCACCTCCTTCATCTCCATCTCATCATGATCCTTCATCTCCATCTCATCATGATTTTGGGTCACCTAGCAGGATAGATGACATTGAGCCTAAGTTGTCTAGTTTGGTTGAGGTTTAGCCATTCCCAAAAAAATACCAGAGAGGCTATAGGCATGTGTTTTCTTCACTTTGAGTGAAACGGGCCATGCCTTCTACATCAACACAATAGGTGGATAAAGGTAGAGAGAATGTCATTGAACCAATCATTCATGATGAGGAGGACAATCTTGAAACTAAGCACAAATTTCAGTTTTTTGACCTGGATGAGGATGAAAATGATAAAATAAAAAATTATTTAAATCAAAGGTAAGGATGCCAATATTAGTGAGCTTCAGACTAATCTTGACAGGGCTAGATATGTTATACATTTTCTTGAGCAAGAAAATGAACAGTTGGAGACCAAACAAGTCATTGATGAGGTGAAGTACTCAAAGGGAGGCTCAAAAGGCCAAATCCATGCTAGATGAAACAGTGGAGAAGTATGCCTTGATTGATGAGGAAGAAGAATAGGAACCAAGGCAGAGACCTAGAACTAAAGGGTTGAAAAGAGCTCTAGCTCTAGAGAGACAAAGGCAAGTTAAGCTAGCTTATCAGCTAACCTTAAATGAGTAGCTTGCCATAGAAATCAATGAGAACAGGGAACCATGGCTTGATAGAGCCAATCAAAACTTGGATAAGATGTTAGAAAATTCCAATAAAGATAATGACTTGTTAAGGAAGAAGGTCAAACTCCATGCCCAAAAAGAGAAATTTGCATTAGCTAAGTTGAAAAGAGCCAATGCCAAAATTGAAGAGTGACCAAGGAGGAGAAGAAAAATTTGGAAATTCTTGTTGAGGCTTCACTCCAAGATTAGACACATCATCCTCATCCATTCCAAAATTTTTGAGGCATTTTCTAACTTTTTCTCAAAATCTGGAAATCTTGTGTTTTTTGAGGCAATTAATTAGTAGAAAATTGGGCATTTGCGCAGCACCCTAGGCGCTACGCAAATAATTGGCACAATTTTTTAGGATAAGGGAGGCACAATTGGATTCCTAATGACCCATGAATCCCATAAAACCATGTTTCCACCCTTGGTTTGCAGTTTTGATGGGTGAAGATCTTAGAAAACCATCAAAAAATCACCTTTCTACCCCTTTTTTTACCTTGGTGCTGCTCAAATACCAGTCTTGGGATTGAATTTTTGAGGGGGAAAATGACTTCCATTTTCAGAACTTGAGGCATATTTGGAAAGTGGAAAGGAAGGGCTTCCCAACAAGCCATCTTGGGCTTGATTTGGACACCAGGAAGGCCTCCAAATGTGGCCCTGAACACAGAGGGCGCAAATGACACTAGGATGGCACAAATGCACAGCGGTGGGTGCAAATGTCAAATTTGCTGATTTTTTCAAAAATTCTCTCAAGTTTTGAATTTTCTTCAGCAAATAATCTTTCTACTCATGTGATTAATGATGGTAAAATGTAATAATGTCTAAGATTACTTACGTAGGGCAGATTCATTGGGTAAAATTCATTAATGAGTTATGATGAATCAAATGAATGTAATGAGGAGTGAGCCACTTGGACCATCCTACACTTTAGTTTTTAGTTCAACAATTAGTGGATGTCACCCTCACCTTATGGATTTTATCCTTGAGAATGAATGAAGGTTGTTTTGATGTCTATTTAGCCCATTTCTTCATACTAGTGAAGGGTTGGAATTAGTTTGTATGTTTGCTAGCTGATCAAGGAAACTTTGTACTCAGTTAGGCTAGCTAATAAAGAGGAGTTGCAGCTAATTTTTGGGATACTTCTGGTACTTATATCTATCATTGTATTTTTTTCATTATCATATGTTTTAATGTATTGTATCCATGTTCAATTCATTTCTATGTTATGATCTCTTACAAGTTAGATAATCATAATACATGTTTGCACATGCCTTGTTTTGGGTAATTGATCATATTTTGTCCACTTTCATCTGTCTGAGAAAAATACATATCCTATGCTTTTCTTATCTTTCTCTTTAGCTTCTACACCATTCCATAACAATCCTCTTCAACTGATAAGCATTGTAACTACCTTTCCCCATTGATCCCTGCAACCCTAACTCATTTTCACTGACCTAATTCCTTCATCCGGTGATAACCCAACCAAATCAAAATTAAAACAACCCCCTGCACTTTATATCTAGCATAAAACCCTAATTTATCCAACCCTCCTAGCTATGACCCTTTTGGAGAGAGCCCTCTCCAACTTGATAGGGCTAGATATCAAGTCAAAAGCTTGGTATATGGTTACCTCTGTTGGGATTCCTTTTTCAGCCTTAGGAATCTAGGGGAGTTCTAACAAAACCCACAGATATCAAGAGGATCAGATTACACCCTCAGGTGGTGTAAATTTTTAGGAATCATGAGTGGCTAGGATTCTTTGAGCTCCTTAAGGGCTTTGATGAGGAGGTGCATTGATAATTTCCAGTGGCCCTACATGCACACGCACATGATAGGGACACCACTGTGGTTAGAGGTCTATCCATCATCCTTACACCTAAATTTATTAGCAGACTGACCACTTTGCATCTTGGAATCAAGTGGAATAGAGAAGATAAGTTCTCCACCACTGCATCCAAAAGAGTTTCTTTCTGCCAAATGAAGGATCCATTAAGGAAAAAAATGGACTGAGAAGGGAAAGCCTTCCATACCCTTGGGATGAAGTAGCATTTCACATAAGGAAAAACATTTCTTGTGAGGGAAGACTCGGTGTTTTTTATGGATACCACTTTAGACTGTTGAATGAGCCTAGGTTCCAAGGATATCTCCCTCTAAAAAAAATAATAAACATTTCCTAGTTCCTCCTACATTCAATTAGGGACATGAGCCAAAAGGTGAGGGGGAGAAAGTACCAACACTTAGCTCACCATGGCCTCATCAATATTATAGTAGGAGGTGCTCTAAATATATTGAGCACCCTTGTATCTCGGTTCACTTTCATAGATATGGGTAGGGAAGCATTCATAGTTACACAAACTGTAAAATCCCCTTCCTCTAGTCTTGGAGGGAGGAGAATGAGAGAAGAAGCAGTGGAGACTAAAGATACATAACGAGAAGATGATGAAGAGGAAGAGATGGATACTGAAGCAGAAAAAAAAATAAACCCTAGAAACAAATGAAGGGAAATAAGAATAAAAATAGGAAGATGAAAAAAAGGAATAAGAACCAGAAGAGAACAAGGAAGGTGAGATAGGGGAGGAAGAGACATTAGACCCTATGCTGGGCAGTGATACCTCTCCCCAAAAGACTAACATTTCCCCAGAAATATCATAGAAAGAAGTGGTTTCTACCTTAGCCACTTTAAGCACACCAATGAAGGAAAAAAGAAAAATACAAATCCCCATCTACTTTAGAACTAGAAAGAGTGTCGAGGTAAATCAATGGAAGCCACAAAATTCGACCAAAAGCCTTGTAACAATTGAGGAGTTACCCGAAAATGAAGAGGAGATAAGCTTAGAAGAAGGGAAATTTTAAGATTTCACCTCACCTGAGAGGACAACTGTGAACTATAGAGGGAAACATTATTCAAGATTGGCACCCCTTAAACATGTACTAACCTCCACAGACTCTCAATATGTAGAAAAGAAGGAGCAACAAGCAAAGGAGGGTTTGCTACATGAAAAATAGAGTTTGCTACATAAAACTTTGTCGGTGCTATAGGAAACTCCAACAGTGCCACAAACAGAGAAGAAAACCACGGGGGAGGGAGATGAGGCACTCTTGAAAGGGAAAGCAGCCTAGGATGTTGAAAAAGAGGCACATATTGAGGGGCATGATTCCAAAGGGAAGGAAGAGAAGGAACAAAAGGAGGAGCCTACCTCACCAAGATCTGTCCCTAAATACATCTCAACAATTCGACACCCTAGCCCTCAGTGAAATCTGAGTTCCTACTATACATTTATTGAAGGAGGAAGAATGATTCCTCAAAAGCTTGCAGTCCCCCTATTTTATTAGGTACAACAAGAAATAACACGCACACATCATTGGATTCAAATTGCAAAAAAAAGGTGTGCAAAATATATGAATCATAGAAGAAAATTTCACTCAAATAGGGAGGTATTTAGTTGATGTCGGACTTAGAGAAACCATGTTAAAGGAACAAATTCAAGAAACACAGGTAGAAAATGCAAGGTTACAAAGCCAACTCCAACAAAAGGACAAACATATTACCACCATGGAATATTTGTGCATGGAGGAAATCCAACATAGACATCCTTCAAACTCCTATGCATCTACCGAAAAGAACAATAGTTACAATTACAGATTAAGACACTAGCATCTCATGGGTCATTGCCTTTTCAAAGTTTCAGGTAGTTTATTGACTTTTGAAATCATTCCAACATAGGATACAAGGCCAAGTTAGCATAATTTTATATTCACAATCATTTTTTGAGTGGTTTAAATATTTGGGACCCTAACCCTAGGTTGGGGTACATGCACTTGCTGGCCTTAGCCTATTGAATGGTAAATGAGGAGGAAAGGGAAGAGGAGGTAAAAAGGGTGATGAAAAGAGAGAACATAAAGCCTCTACACATAAGGGCAAAGCTATTCAACCCTATGAGAGTCATTAAAAATCACCTCATGATATAAAATGATGCTAGCCTTGTAGACAAGTACCTCAACACCAAAGCATCTGCAATTGCACATTTTGATGACATTTCTAGATTGTTGGGAGATGAATGTGTAATGGAAAATAGCTCCCCCTTAGTCTTAGGAACATGGAATATCATAACCCAGAGAGATTGAGAAATAACCTAGAGAGGGGACCATTGAAAAAATGGTTGTGGAGAAAACGAAGACCCAATGGCTTGGCTTAAAATTTAGTCCACCTTGGTTGCTCGGACTAGGTGAAAGGAAATACCAAGTTGTGGAAGGCAAAGAATGGGAGGAGGAAGAAAAGAATTTTGTATTCTACCCTCTTGAGGGAACTCTTTCACTTGTTCCTTGGGATGTCAGAGGGGCCACAAAGGCACTAAAAGAGATGAATAAGGCCAACTAAGCTTCTCAGAGGATGAGCAACCATTTGGTAGGGGGGTGGTGATGAGAACCATCATTAGGTATATTTTGAGGGGTTAATTGTCACCTTTTTAGCCTTATTAGTCTCTCTTTCTCATATTTAATTACATTATTGTCATATGTTTCTTATTGTAGATGGTGATTAAGGCTTGCCATACTTCGAATGCCTAATATGGTTTACATGTAGGATAATCACAAAGATAAGCCATTTTTGTTGAAGATTGTGAAATCAAAGATCATAGTAGACAACAAGGAGAGATTATAGGGTGGTTAACGACCTCCTTAACTCGTAAAGGTAGCCAAAGGATCCTTGAGATTCCCTCCAACAACTCAAAATCAAAGGCAACGAAGCAAGTGTAAGACCAAGTGAACCAAGGCTCCACTTCTCTTGTAGTCAAAGGGGAAAATGACCTACTTTCTAAGGAGTTGTTGGTATCTATCCTTTAGGTTAAATAGGGCATTGAAATAACTCATTAGGATTCGAATTTTGGAGATAGATAGGAGACCCTTATCTCTTGTAATAGATTTTTGTGACTTTCATGGCTATGTAATGAGATTGTTTCTGTAATAAAATGAATATTCATTCTATCCTTTACTAATTTAGTTTCAGAGATTTGAGATTGTGGGTTAGGGCCCAATCCATTGGCCTCAATCTCTCTTGTGTATTTATGTTTACTTTCCATGCCATTGTAGCTATTTTATTTCATGTGTTATAGTTAGTTTTCTTGCATCTCATTTTGTTGTGTTTAGTTTTCATCCATTTCATGTTGTCATAGTTAGGCTCTGGTATATCATGGTATAATAGCATTTAAAACTCCAAATTTTTTTGTCAAAGCCTCCCTCTCTTACCTCTTTCATTGGAGCTTGAGGAGGGCAGATCTTCACCACAGACCCAAAAAAAAATTCAATTTTTATTTGTTGTAAATGATAGATAGGTTTCTATATTTATCATGAACATGTTATGAATGCTGAGTTAGGTTTCTCATTCAAATGCATAGGTGGTTTTTCTCATTAAATTTAACTCATATTTTCCACCATTTTCATCATATATTTGTCAATGTTAATTGCATGAATAGGTAGTTTTCTAGCAAGTTTGATTAGAGCAGCAGAGGGGTACTCCACCAGTATCCTAGCTTTAGTTTCCACCCTCCACCAACATACTTTCAACAAAATCATCTTCGACCCTATTTTTCGAGATCTTCACCACAACACCGAGAGATACCTTGGAGGTGAAAGATGGGATTTGAAAGAAATTTTGAGCTTGGCCAAGGTGTTGGCCTCCTTTCATCCACCTAATTCCACCTTCAACCCACCTTTCCTACCCCTTTCCTCATAACTTATGGCCTCAAACTACCCTTGGCCTTTTTCCTGTAGCGTTTCAGGACATCCCATAGCACTATAGGAAACCCTGTAGAAGATCCTCTAGCAACGCCAATTAGCCACCTCTTCAACCCAGAAGCAATCTCTTACCTTAGCTAGACTTGACACGATCTCCAAGACACCTTCAGCTCTGAATCCATGAGTCCAAGACCTTCTTAAGCCACCTTAGCACCTCCTTCTTTTGTTGCAAAACAGAGTATGTACAAGCATAGTTAGCTCATGAATAGATGCATTGTTAAAACATAGTAGTCAAACATGAAGTAGTTAGAGGTTAATTATCCATTTGGAACAACAATGTGTGCTTAGATCAGTTTCTCTTTCTGAAATTTTAATTCAAAAATTTACTTTGTGAATGCCACTTATTTTAACCCTATTTCTTCCGTTAGCCTAATTGTGGATTTCCTTTCTTGCAAATAGCTAGGTGTGTCCTTATTATTTAGACTAGTTTATTTCTTGTTGATAGAGTAATGGCCTTGAGTCATTTACAGTCTTAGGTTTCCTTCGGAAGTGTGACATATTTCATCTCCTAGAAGTAGCCCTAACAGTAGCACCCCTTCGTAGGACTAAGAAGAGGATGTAATAAGTAGAATTCATATTTTGTGTATATAGCACTGTCACCTTCGAGTTTGTATGAACCCCGGGTTGATAAAGTAACATAAATTAGCCTCTCAGAGTTGAAACACCCTTGGTGCAATACCAAGGCTCACCACTCATCACGAGTCGACTTGTTCATTTTTGTTGGTTTTCGTGAATGGCTATGTCATTAACTTTTCACTAAGCCATTTTTTTTTGTTTTTGTGAATGAATATGTCATTAACTTGTCACCGAGCCATGTCAGTGATCTTCAATTGATTTCTAAGAAAAAGTAATAAGTAAACTAAATGGATATTCAAACTATGGATCTATAACTAGTGGATGGGATAAAAGCATATGGTTGGGTTAAAAGTCATCCCTCTCAAGGCTATAGACACCTTCTAGAACCAATGGTCGTGTGTGTGGTATTGAAGTTAATTTAACACTGCAATTTAGTCGGTTTCCTTGTTGTTGCCTAGACTAATTACTGGTAAAGTTTATTTTTTACATATAAAACATGATACAATAGACATTAATGCCTACATATTTTAACAAGTTTCTAAATGATGATGGATATGATTTGGTTATATTTAAAATTTGAACCAAGTCAAGGATGAAGCTTTTATATTATTTTAGGATTAACATCTCGAAGCATCTAATATTTATTTCTTGACTATTATAGATTCTGATTCATTCACCTAGACATAATTGGTTCACCTAGTTAGTCGCCATTTGTTGGACTGCCAACAACTCCCCTACATTTTAGCTAAAATGATGGACCCCTAGAGAAAAATTTGGAAAATTCTCTCTCTAAGTTGCATTTGAACAGTTGATGGTTTCTCCTATTTTCATTGTATAGCTTTTATGCTTCATTATCCTTCAGGGTTTGGCACAATGTTTTGGTCACATAATTTAACATAGTTTCTTTCATTACTTATGCATTCATTGCATCATGAAAGGGATGTTCTTGTGAAACATTTTTCCATATGAGTCTCTTTATTTTGATCATTAAAGGCTCACTAGATTTATTTTACGTCATTAGATACCTTTGACTAATCAATCATCATGATTGGCCTCATACTTGCATTAAAAAATTGAAAATATATGAAAATATCGCAAATAGTGACATATATTGAAATTGTTTTGAATAGTATATTCTATTGAAGGTTTCTTCTTACTTTACAACATTATTTCTTGACATCTTTTTCGAGGTTGTTGCTTGGGTTGTTTAATCATGACAAATTTTGTATATTGTTTTTAATTGCTTCCCTCACTATTTTAATAGTTTTCTAATCAATGAAATTTTAATGGATTGTGACTTATACTTTGAAAGATGTGTTTGTTTGAAGTCTTGAATTGCTTTGCATCCATGAAACCCTTGTTTCAAATTGATTAGTTTCAAGAAAACATATATTCTACATGGAGTTATTTTCTTACTCCCATAAATATATGTATGAATATTAATAGTTTTTATATTGTTTCCATATAAGTTATTATATCTAACTTAGTATTATTTGTAAATAATAGGTAAAGTATAAATATTTTTTTGTATTGTTTCTATATAAGTTATTATATCTAACTTAGTAAATTATTTGTAAATAATATGTAAATAAACGTATTAGTAGAAAAATATTACAACGCATATATTAAATCTTGCCAACTTTTGTATTATGTTAAAATATTGCGTGCTTATAAAAAATAAGCACTTTCTATTCTAAACATAACACACATAACAAATAAAATAAAAAATAATAAATTAATAAAAGAATATGTACATATAAAATATAAAAAAAAACATACATAGATATAAAAAATATAATATGTGTTGTTTTATGTTATGTCTTATGTGTCAATACATAGATATGTATAAAACCAACCACTGTAAATTGCACAAAAGAAAATGTCATAAGAGAAAAATGTAGTAGTTTAATTATTGAGCCTCTAATATAAAAAAACCATGCCTAGATATAAACAATATAATATGTTTTGTTTTATGTTATGTTTTATGTGTCTATGTATAAAACCAATGACCAATCATTGTAAATTGCACAAAAGTAAATGTTGTAGGAGAAAAATGTAGTAGTTTAATTATTGAGTGGAGAGGCTCATTGAGGAGAGAGGTTTATTTTACAATCCAATATAAGGGAGATGTGTAAGTATATCACGTTATAAAAAAAACTAATAATGAGTCAAACAAAAATTAAAGAGCTATGTAAATAAACAATCAAAAATCTATTAACACAACAATTAACTTAGTTGTTGATAATATTTCACTTTCATTCTTCAAGTAATAAATACAATATTTAGGAGTTAAATAAACTATTTCAATCTCATATTAACTAATATATTTCAGTATGAATTTTCTCTTTATAGAAAGTTTATGTTTATATATATATATGTGTGTGTGTGTGTGTAAGTAAAAATTAATTGAAAGTAAAGTAGAGTAGTTACTTATAGGTTGAGATCTTTCTTTTTCGAACCGACAGAGCTCCAAGAAATGAGAGCGCAAACGTAACTGACATGTTTAGCTAGGTTTCTATGTATAACCTGACCATAAAGAACGAGAGTTGTGCACCAGCATGTTCAGAGTATTGGGGCAGTATAGCAGCTCCTTCGAGAGCAAGGCCAACTCCCACCTATCGAGATATCACCTCATGAGAACAAAGTAGTCGACCAACCAATTTGCAAGGGGGGGGGAACTAGAAAGGAGGACCAGTTCTTGATGCAGAGTTGTAAGTAAATACCAGAGGGCGATGTTTATCTAGAGCAATAAAGAAACCAAGGCTTATCATTCCACCAAATAAATTGGACGAGTTGAGAGGATATATGAAGGACCATGCACTTATTTGCAAATTCATTGGCATATGGCCAACTGAAAAAGATTTATTAAAATGGATTCAGGCAAAATGGAAGCTGGAAGGACATCTTGATCTCAAATTTGGACCATGAGGATTCGTCACAGTTATATTCACCAATATTTTTGACAAAGAGAGAATATTTGAAGGAGGGCCATACTTTTATAACAATGTCGGACTCTTCCTTCCGCAATGGGAAGAATGTTACAACCCAAATGAAGAAAAATTCCTAGTTGCATTACTATGGGTAAGATTATTTTCTCTTCCAATGGACTTCTAGGACCCATATATACTAGAAGGAATAGGCAAATTTCTTAGGGAGATTTGTTAAAATTGTTGAAACAACTTGCCATGGTAGATATACCTCCTTTGATCGCATTTGTGTTTATATGAATATTTGTTAACCACTCCCGAAATCAATATAATTAGAATATGAAGGAATTATTTGGTAGCAAACACTTGACTATGAACACATCCCTTTTCATTGTTGATGGTGCCACGAGTATGGTCACCTGTACAAAGCCTATCCTTAGAATAACTCTAAAAAGCAAGGAGGAAAAACAACTATGAGTAACGAAGTGCTTCAGGAAAATAATGAAGGCTTTGTAACTGTTACCAATAAAAAAAAGAATAGTAGGCACCAAGCGAGTCCGAATACAGCTATGAAACAAAAGAATAGCCAAAATCGGTACGAAATTCTGCAAGAAGAAGGTGAAACATCTAAAGACATGGAAGAATCTCCAATCCTAAGTCAGGAAACAGTGCAACAGAAGATGCAAGAAACAAAAAGAAAAGAACACTAAGAATAGACAGGAACTGAGGAAATAATAGGAGTAGACCAAACGCCTATGGAAATTGAACAACAAAAGAGGACCTAAGTGCAGAGGAATAGGTATTGAAGCACCTATTGTATCAATGGAGAAATTTGGATGATAGATTTATCCCAAAAGATCAAAAGAAGTTATACAAAGAGACAGTTGATAACTACTTGAATGTTCAGGCCAGAAAACAAGTAAGTACCCAAGAAAAAAATCCATCTAAAGATTCAAATATTCAAAGTAAAATCGGAAAGAAAAAAGGAAGACGAAAACTGCATGACTCAATCCAATTGGTGGGAGAAATGTTAGTAAATACTGGAAAGATAATACCGTTAACAACAGTATTTCAACAAACTCCAAAAGTTTATCAATGAAGGTAATTTCTTGGAATATAAGAGGCCTAAATAGGAAAGGCAAGAAGAGATATTTAAAGGATAAGTTAAAAGTTGAAAAACCCCGAGTCATGTTAATTTGAGAAACAAGAGTTTCTATGCAGAAACTAGAAACAATACTACAATCATTCAAACCTCATTATGAGGTGATGGCCATAGATTCTAGAGGAAATGTAGGTGGAATATACATATTATGGAACCTTGCAGAGGTAGTAGTGGATAGTTGGATTAGCTTATCTCGCAGCTTAACAGGACGATTCAGACATGTGGGAACTAAGGAACATTTGGTGGTTTCTACAGTTTACAGTCCTCATATCCAAGGAGAAAGAGAAGCATTTTTAACAAGTATCAGAACCCTGAGGACTGTGCATCAAGAAAAATATTGGTTAATAGGTGGAGATTTTAACATTATCATGAATCTCATAGAAAATAAAGGTGTAACTAGAAGAGAAGAACCGTAAATGGAGTTATTTCAAGACCTCATCACGGATCTTAAATTAGTAGATATACCAACTGTTAATGTAGTATTCACTTGGAATAATGAAAGAGGAGAGGCGTACCAAATAGCACCCAGGTTAGATAGATTTGTAGTGTCTGAGGAACTTGTCAGCCTCGATTTTTACTATGAAGTTGCAATTATATCGTCTTTAGGATCAAACCATTGGCCAATAAGGCTGGAAATTGATATCAAAGAAGGCCCAAAGAATAAACCATTCCGATTTGAATTATTTTGGTTACGAGATCCTACCTTCTTGGAAAAAGTAGAACATTGGTGGGAATCCACGGACATTTAGGGTAGGAACATAATGCATTCATTTCAGCTGAGGTTGTAGAATTTAAAAAGGGAAATTAGGAAGTGGAATAAAAAAAAAATTGGAAACATCCATTCAACTATACACCAATTTAAATAAGACATGAAACGTAATAAAAAGCACATGATTTTACATGGGCAGACATAAGCGCTAGCCATAGAAGAAGGGAACCTTTTATGTCAATTAGAGGAGAGGAGAAAGGAAGAGGAGATACTATGGAAACAAATATCATGGGTGTAGTGGCTTAAATAAGGGGGAAAAAATACAAAATTTTTTCATAAGTCTTTGTAACAGAGAAGGTAGCATAACAAGATTTTCTCCTTGAAGGATGCAAATGGTAATCGAATATATCAACATACTGAAATGGAAGAACTACTAGTAAATCATTTCAAATATATTCTTACGGAACTAGATTTCAACAGAGAAGCAACTATACATAGAATAACTCGTCACATTCCTTCTAAAGTAAGTAGAGAACAGAACCTTGCATTATTGAGAGAGATCACCCTAGAAGAAGTAGAAGAAGTGGTTAAAAGCCTCCCCAAAAATAAGGCACTGGGGCCTGATGGATTTACAACTGAATTTTATCAAGCAACCTAGAATTTCATGGGAAAGGAGATTTGGTAAATGGTAGAGGAATCCAGGCGAACAAGAAATGTGTAACCTACACTAAATTCAATGCTTATCTCACTTATCCCAAAGCAAGCTAATACAAATACTCTTGTAGGGTTCAGACCAATAGCATTATGTGATGTAATTTACAAAATTGTTTCAACAATCATGCTCAACCATCTTAAACCAATTCTCCTCAACATTATATCCCCTGAAAAACAGGATTTGTGAAGGGGAGAAAAATTCTGGATGGGATAGTCACCATTTAGGAAGCAATGCACTCCCTGAGGACATGGAAAATTAAAGGTATGCTGATCAAATTGAATTTATCATAAGCATATTATTGCCTTAACTGCTCCTATCTGAAGGCAATACTCTCTACTTTTGGATTTTATTTGAGATCGACACAATGGTTGATGTCATGCATTTCCTCCCCTAACTTCTCCATATTTCTTAATGGTGCCCCATCCCAGCCTTTTAATGCAACTAGAGGGTTGTGCCAAGGAGATCCTATTTCACCATTTCTGTTCATTATAGAAGCAGAAGGTCTGGGCCGCCTTATCAAATCTCAAATAGAAACAGGCCGCCTAAAAGGATTGAAATTATGGGGACCAGATCTTATTCTCTCACACCAGCAGTTTGTAGATGATATTATGTTATTTTTCCAGTATTCGCTAAGGGAAATAAATGTTATTCTGGAAATTATCAAAATCTTCATGGATGGTCCAGGAATGTTGAAAAATAATGACAATCAGATGTTTATTTTTTCAATTCTAGTAATGCAACCCAACACTTTTTAGCCAGATCTTTGGGATTTAAAATTGGAACTTTCCCAATGAAATATTTAGGCTTTCCGCTCAACCAATCCTCTCTCAGGGTAGTAGGTTAGAAGGATATTCTTACCAACCTCCAGAAATGCTTTCAGAACTAGGCCTTCCGAACCCTAAACGCGCCTAGTTGGGTAGTCCTGCTCCGATCAATGCATCAAGAAATACCAATATATCAACTTTCAGGAAGAGCAGCACCGAAAACAGTATGCAATAATAAGGTGAAGATCTTCAAAATATTTCTCTGGAAAGGCACACAAGACAGTAGAAAATGGGTGCTCCTTTCATGGGAAAAACTCATAAAAATAATGGAAATGGGTGGCCTGGGCCTTAGAGATCCATATGTGTTGAATCAAGTAATGGGCGCTAAGCTATGGTGGAGATGGCTCCAAGGAGGAACCGATCTTTGGAAACTCATTTGGAAAAGAAAATAAAATATGACTACAAAAATTACGGGGAAATTAAAAGGCAATGTTACCACAAAAGGCTCAAATATCTGGAATCTAGCGGCAATCAACAAAGATTTAATAAGACATCATAGCTTCTGGGAAGTATGAGGAGGGAGAGAAACACTCTTTTGGGAGGGCTCATGGCAACAGATAGAGAAACTCTTCATATGATTGGACCTGGGAGAAATACTTATTTTCACCAATGTACCCAATCAAAGATCAGTAGCTAATTATTGGTGTCATGAAGAGAATAGAAAATGGTGCATATGGAAGGGGAAAGGGTAATGGAAGAACGCCCCAGAAATAGCTCAATGGAACAATTTTGAGAAGGAAATGAAAACCAGGAAGTTGGTTACAACAAATGGCGAAGATATACTGAGATGGGGATACCGAAATAAAGGCATGTTCACCATAGAAGAGGGTTATTTTCTCAAATCAAATAATCATCGGGATATAGCAGTCCCAATATGGCAGAAAATATTGGGAGAAAAATTCTGGCCGAAAGTGGAATACTTCCTCTGGCTACTAAGCCACCAGAAGACCTTGACTTGGGATAAATTGCAGCACAGAGGAGTACAAGGTCCATCAATCTGTAAAATGTGTAAGAGGGAGGAGGAAAGCATAGAATATTTATTTAACACTTGTCCCTTCACTGAGATTCTATGGCAGAAAAATCCTGGGATCTTTCAACAAATAGATAGAGATATGGAAATTATCAATGGGACTATCAGGAAATGGTGAAAAGGGGATATAAAAATGAAGTATTGAATCGATCCTAGAAGCTGTCAATGGGATTTCTTCTGTGGGGAATATTGAAATAAAGAAACCACCAAATTTTTAGAGAAGACGAGAAGGGAGTAGCCCAGGTATGGAAGGTGATAATGGAAAATATCCGAGAAACAATCTTATTAGAGCAATGGGTAGATGAATATTGGAAGGTGACTAGTTATGAGAGTAGGATTTTGGCTAGGCTCAACTTAAAACCCCAAATGCTAGCAAAATCACCATGGAAATTCAAACTCCGAAGGAAAAACCCTTTAGACAGATTTTAGTTCCCACAAGTGGGATTTCTGAAATCAAATTATGATGGAGCTTCTAAAGGAAATCCATGGCAAGCAAGAATAGGGGGGTTATTTAGGAACTCTCGAGGCTTAGTTTCTAGGTTTTTTGCAATGGAGGTAGGATTTTACATGAACAATGAAGTAGAACTAATGGCGGTAAAGCAAGGCTTAGCAATGGTAGTCCGGGAGAGTTAACAAAGAGTTATCATTGAAGGGGACTCAGCAATGGTAACAGGTGTATTGCAAAAACTACAACAAGGAACCCCATGGGATAAAATCAATAATAGTTGGGATACTGCTAGATTGATTCAAGAGATTGGAGAAATTATCCAGGAAATTGGTTATATGGAAAATTTTAGGGGCTAATATTCGCAGGTGGGCTAATTTTCCATGGGTTTTCCAAAAAAAAAAAGATTTGGCAATTTCCATTTTTTTATAAAAATGATTTGCCCAAATTTTACAATATAAAATTATTTTACGTTAAAAATCACCAACATTATATAGAAAATATATATAATATCATTACAAATTTGAATAATTTTACAATTACATCAATAAACATTTTATAGTTTGCATATTTGGGACTAGTGAGATTCACCAATTTTTTAAACTACAGGATAATTTTCGATCCTTAAAATTATCCCTGATTGGTTATATGATTCCCTTGCATGTCCGCAGAGGAGGGAATGAGGCTGAAAATTACTTAGCCAACTGGGGTTGCAAGAATGAAGGCAGATAGTTGGACATAAATCAACACCATTCGGCATGGAATGTGGAGCTACAATCATTACAGATTATCCTAGAAAGAGATAAAGACATGGCCAATAACCCCCGATCAGGGTGCCACGATGGAACACATGATAGGAGGTCAGTGCATGCAGGGGCGTGCATCTGACCATTCATCACAGTTAATAAATGAGCCATAGCAGGTGAGGTACTTGACATGCTTCAAGATAATGGAAGTTAAGGAAACAACAGATGACCGGCATTGCATGCCATAAAGGATTGGGGAACCATGCCGAGAGCGGAGAAGGATAATAAGGCATAGAAGGAAGGTTTACAATTTCCAGTTTGAAGAATTTCCGAATGCAGCGGAGGTAATAGTGGAGCAACGCAGTTGTCCAGCTAAGTGGTATGGAATGGCCTTCGTTACCTTCATTTATCAATTCTTCGCTGTAATATTTGAAGATGCAGGTCATGGTAACACCGAATGTAAATTGGTTTGTTTTTTTATTGGGTTATTCTGTTAGTCGGGTCGACTCCTTAATTCTTATGGTTTAAAAGGAAATGAAGGGTTGAGCTTGCTGCATGATCAGGAAATTGAGCCTTGTTTTCGTAGCCCACCCATAGGAAACTATCCTTGGCTCTATGCTAAGTTCAAAATTCAAATTCCAATTGTTTTCCATCTCTGCAACAATTTTAAATTCGGAAAAGTAGTCAATTTGTATGGTCTCTGTATGGGAAACCATATGTCTTGCTTGAAGTGTAACATAATAATCCTATGCAATAGTTTTAAGAAGGGTTCTGTGGAAATTCTCTATCGCAATTTGGAAGGTTTTAGTATAATTTTCCTTTGTTTAAGTTGTATGAGAATAAATCTCATGGGGTCTGAAACTAGGAACATCATCATTGTCAAGCATAAATTGAAACTCTATCAAAATAGGTCCACCTGTAATCTGGGATGCCGATGTTGAGTCTTTCTCTGTTTGTAGTCTTGTGGTAGTCGTAATTGGTGTTTAATAACAGGTTATGCTATAAAGAAAAAATGCATTTTGTTATATGTAAAAAGTTCTTTGTCAAAGACTCTGTAATCATCACTCTTACCAAACACCATTTTGGTAGCCCAACAAAGAATGAGTCTCCACCTGACGTTATTGGAGTAAAGGACTCCACCACTTTTTTCCAGAACTACTGTATTAATTTTACTCTTCCATATACATTTCACTCTTACATTCTTACAGGGATATCACTTTGTCAAGTTATCATGGCAAGAGGGCAACCTGGGAAGCGTAAAGGAGCAGGCAGAGGCAAGAAGAAACAGCCAACCGGTTGGCATGTGTTGTCCTTGATGGCAACCTACTTGATGGTGTTGTCCTTGATGGCAACCTACTTGATTAAGCAAGATTGTTGGAAATATGATGCAATGTGTTGTCCTCGATATGGCAACCTACTAGATGAAGTTGTTCTTGATGGAAACTGACTTGATGAGTTGTCTTTAGATGGAAACCTACTTGATGAATGATGGCAACCTACTTGATGAAGTTGTTCCTGATGGAAACCTACTTGATGAGTTGCCTATGATAAGCAACCTATGTGTTAAATATAAGGATGATGTATATATGTGTTAAAAGGAAGGATGATGTATCTACAGATCAGCTCGGAAGTAACAGAAGAAATGAATTCCAGTAAGTGCCAGAGAAATGATAAATAAGACATGTCACAAAGCATACGCGGGTTTGTTAAGGAGAAGTAGCGTATGCACGCGGAAAAGTAAGTGCCAAGTCGCGTATGCCAATTTGCACTCTCAATTTATAAAACCAGGGGACATTACCATGGTATTGGCCCACAGTATTGAGCGCTGGATTATCTATTTGATCCCATCCAGGAATACCATCGGAAGTGGTGTGGTTTTGGCTCATGGTATTGACAAAGGCTAAATCTATATAAGGAGAAGAAAATCATGGTGCAAGGGTGTGCAAGTCTAGGTATTGAATGAATACTTCACTCTGAAGTATATCTGCATGGAATGAATTGATTGATTTGAATTACTAATGCACCTATGAAGAAAATGATGAAGAGGGATCTCTAGATCTGAAATGTATATGTATTTTCTAGATCTGTTTATGGAATGTTTAGATCTGAGATGAGGCGAAATAATTTCTGAAGTAAAGGATGAAATCTGAGTTGTTTATCTGATCTGAAGAGATGCATAGTCCTGAAAAGTTACAGATCTATATGCAGGTTCGATTAATTAAAAGCACGTGTATACGCGGGTCTGCTTAAGGAAAAGCACGTATGGGAAATTAGGGTTTTCTGAAAAATGCAAAGAAGTATACACGGGTTGGTGTGCATAAAAGCACGTACATACGCAGGTTCAGTGAAGTAAAAGTGCGTATGGAATCTAGGGTTTGCTGAAGTAAGTGGAATGAACTATATGATCTGTTTTGTAGTTTTACTTCTATCTGTCAATGATGTATTCATACAGAACTGGATTTCTTGAATAATGAATATGCTACTGATTATGTTAATTGAAGATCAAGTTGTTGGTTGATTGGTTGATGATTCAATGAATGAATTGATGGGGTTATAAGTTTTAGTTTGATATATGATGAGCTTAAATGTGTGGAGTGGGTCCAGTCTGAAAATCTGATGAAAAGAGGCCTACAAGTTGTGTTGTATGGAAGCTGTTGGATCCAGTATGAAAATTGATGAAACGTAGTCTGCAATGGTGGTGCTGAGGGTCGAAGCCTTCAGTGAGGGGGTTGTAGCTCCCTTCTAGTGGTAGCTGGTAAATGAGAGTAGGGGGTAGTAGCTCCCTTCCAGGAGAGGCTGGTAAACGAGAGCAGGGGGTCGTAGCTCCCTTCTAAGAGAGGCTAGTAAACGAGAGCAGGGGGTTGTAGCTCCCTTCCAGGAGAGGCTGGTAAACACGAGAAGGTTGTAGCCTTCTGCAGGTGGGTGCCTGTGTGCTGGTATGAGTCTGCACTAGTACATGGTTGTAAAAAGTTTTCTTTATAATAAATATTGAAGATAGATATGACGACAGCGGTGGTTTTCTCCCGAATTGGGTTTCCACCTTAAATCTTGGTGTTCATGTGTGTTACTTATGTCTGATGATTTATTATGTTCTTACTACACATGTTTACTTCTTACTAAACATATAATGAATGAATGATGCAAAGATCTAAGTAAAGAATTATCTGCATAATGAGATCTCTGGTAATACGCAAGTTTCATTAACGATATCCGCGTGTATACGCGACTTGGGTTCATTAAAGTAGCGTATGGGTTTTAGAGAAAGAAAAAGTAAAAAAATTTCAGTCTGCACTAAATACTGATTCACCCCCCCGCCCCCCCCCCCCCCCCCCCTCTCAGTATTTTTCCCAACAATTGGTATCAGATCAAGTTCTTCTGCAGAAGCTTGATCGCTTGAAGGAGATTCGTCACAATGGGAAGTCAGGAAGGAGTACCTTCTCTAAGGCCACCTTTATTCAATGGAAGTAATCTGTTATTCTGGAAGATACAAACAAAAGCATATTTTCAAAGTCTTGGTGCAGAAGTATGGGCAATCGTGGAACAAGGTTATCGGTATCTGGCAATTATTCCTACTGATGCAGCAGAAAGGAAGAAATATGAAATCAATGCCAAAGCAGTCAATGTTTTATTAGGAATCCTGTATGAATAAGAATTTGTTAAATTGATGCAGCTAAATTCAGCAAAAGAAATATGGGACAAAATCATTCTAAGCTATGAAGGAGATACAAAGGTAAAAAGTGCCAAACTCCAAACTCTCAGAATTGAATATGAAAATTTAAGGATGCATAGTGATGAGAGTATTGCCAGTTTCTTTTTACATCTAGATGATATTATAAATCATATGAGAAGTTTGGGTGTAACCATAACCGATACTACTCTGGTTGAAAAAGTCTTAAGATCTTTGACTTCAAAATTTGAGTCAAAAGTATCTGCTATTGAAGAAAGGAAAGATCTGCAAACTCTTACTATTGTTCAACTACATGGTATTATAACGGCTTTTGAAATGAGAAAAGAAGGTCCCTCTCAAATCAGAGAAGGTTCCTTTAAGGCATGTGCAAAAGGAAAAGAAAAGGAAGTTGTCAAGGAATCAAGTTACATAGCGGAAGAAGAAGAAGCAAATTTTATGAGAAGACTCCAACTAGGTACTGGAAGATTCAGAGGTAAGCTTCCCTTCAAGTGTTTTAATTTTGGAAGAGTTGGTCATTATGCTGTTAAATGTCCTTATGAAGAAAATCATGATAAAGGGAAACAATTTGAAAAGGGAAAGAGCTATTATACAAATGAAGATAATGATGAAATGTCAAATGAGGATGAAGAAGATTCTAACCAAGATCTGCTAGTGCTCATGGCAAGGAAGCAAAAGAAGAAGGCTTCTCAAAGAAAGGAGATATTTCAAAAAACATGTGAAGCAGAAAATGAAGAAGATGATAAAGGTACTAATCTTTGTGATTCACTTCCTTATGCAAGCAATGGTGAAGATAGTGAAAATGATAGTGAAAGTAATAGTATGGGTCTAAAAGCAAATCTCAAGATTAATGATGAAGATCAATTTAATAAGAAGGAATCTATCTACGAATATATGATCTCTAGAATGAATTGTCAGATAGAAATGTCTCAAAGACGGATAGAAATGTATCAAAAACTGCAGGATAAAGTAACCAATCGAAGTGAAAGACTTGAAGCAGAAATCATCTCTGTGAAAGAAGAACTGGAAAAATCAAATAAGAAGAATGAAGAACTTCTACAAAAATTTGAAGAACAAGAAAAAAGGTTGAAAGAAGAGATTCTAAAATTGAATGATCAAGTAGAAGAAGGAAGAAGGATTGAAGAAAGTATGAAGAAGCAAAGCCAAATATTGGAGGTTGAGGTAAACATTTTAAAAGGTAAATTAGAAGAAAAAGATAAACTCTTGAGGTTTCAAGATAGTACTAAGATTCTGGACAATATTCTTAGTAGTCAAAGGTCTCCTTCTATTAAATTTGGTCTTGGTTTTCATGAAACTGTTAAAGGAGAATCTAGTTCACAAGGAAATGCTAAAGATTCAAAGGATATCAATGCAAAATCTGAAGTGTTGAAAGAAACAAAAGATCAACCGACAATCATGAACTCAAAAGAAATCATTCCCTCCTATGATCAATAATGTTTAATGCTTTAAATGTCATAATTATGGGCATATTGCAGCTAATTGCAGAAGCAGAATGTTTCAGTCACATACAAACAGATTCTACACAGAAAGGTACTTTGGTTTCTTCAAGGGATATTGTTTTTCATGTAGCAAGTATGGTCATAAAGCAGCTGATTGTAATAGAAGAAAGAATAGAAAAACACATTATGATCCTTATGCTTACTTTTCTGGTCATGCAAGATGTTATGCCTGTAACAAGTATGGACATGTAGAAAAAGAATGCAAGATGAATGGATCTGAGAAATTGAATAATTTCCAGCACACAATAAGAAATTTCAAGCAAAGCTGGAAAAGGAAGGAGGACCTGTCAAAAACATAGGGGATAATAATCGTACTGCAGTCATCCGCTTCTAAAGCTTATTTCTCATAATGTCTGCAGGAGTGATGTGAGATACATTATAGGGATTAGTAATGTATCATCACAGGGGGATCAATGTATGATGATTCCCATGGCTGGTTTGGTAATTCTGGTTATGTTTATTTCTGATAGTGCATCTGATGTGAAGAAGACAGGTATGGGTGGTACAAATTCAGGGGGAGAAGAAGGAATGTAAAATTTTCAGTATTTCACTTTCCATACGTGGTTTTAGTGAACTAAAGCCGTGTATACATGCGAGTTCTGCTGGAGACAGTCGCGTATGCTTTTCTGATAAGAAAAACAGTAAGAAAGCTAAAGATCAGGAACACAGGTTTAGGGGGAGCATGAGTCTAACAACTAATGATTTCATTGTTGGCATTGTATTTGATTATTCCTTAGTTCTTTCTCAAATTATGATGACATGATACATGGTTTCTTATGATGAGATTATGAATGAGACCTGTTTGCTTTTTGCTAAAGAATATCTTTTGTTTTCACATATGGATGAGTTGGAAGTCTTATGATTCAGAGATAAGAATAGATCATGCATAATTTGTTGCTATGGTTGATACCTCTTTCCTATGCATATTACATCATGATGAATCTTGAAAATCTTGGTGATTTTAGATCACATGGATGATTGCTTGACACATATTTTCTATTGAAGAAGTTGTTCTGGTGTGATAATTCCTATTGGGAAGAATTTGTTGATGTTGCAAAAAGTCTAAAGGCCTGGTTACTGATGCTCTTATGCTACAAATGTTGGATGACACATAGCTACATTGTCCGATCTTTCTGCTCTCATATATCCCAGGGAAGCATTCGAATATCTCAGACAAAAGCTGGGAATAGTCTCTACCTCTCAGAAGATCAGATCTACTTAATTTTAGAAGATTAAATGGGATACGCGGATTTCCTGAAGGAAAATCATGTATATACGCGAGTTCAGACACAGAAAACTGCGTATGGGTATTTGCTAACAAAATTCTTCTGGGTCAGCATTCTTTAGCACAGCTGTAGTACTGTTTGGTATCTCTGGTGATGCTCTAGTGCTCATAATTCTATTTCATTCTCTGATGTTTCTTGATAAAGATGCCTTGATGATTTGCTGTTGAAAGTGTTCAGGATGCACAAGCTAAGGGGGAACATTGGTCATATGGAAAGGATGCAATGTTGGAATTCTCTTCATTTGCTGTGATCTGATCTCATGTTTGAGATTCCTTGGTCTTGATTATAAAAATTCATATTTGTAAGTTGATTAAAAGGTCATGATGAGACCTATGATGTAAAAATTGTAATATTCAGTCATGTAAGGACTTGTTCAAATTTGTAAACCCACTTGGTTGGGTAGTTGAGTCAAAATGTGTAAACCCACTTAGTTGGGTACTTGAGTCATATATGTAAATCCACTTTGTTGGATCTTTGCTGTAAGTATGAGTCCTTGGTGATAGGAAAGGTCATAGAGTCATGTACTTCATTGAATAATATGTTTGAAGATTTTGCATGAACGCAGGGGGAGCATGGTAACTTCAGTGCGCATCAGATCTACAGAGCTCTTCTTTCTACAAGTGAAGGAAAACCTTGTTTTGGTTTTGATCCGCCCTTTGCCCTTGATGTCAAAGGGGGAGAGTAACATGGTGTTTGAATAGGGGGAAAGTATCATGGTGTTTCAATAATGGTTATAATCAATGTATCTATCTGTTGTGGCGATCAAACACCATCATGGTTGCCATCAAGTCCAAAGGGGGAGATTGTTGGCATGAGTTGTCCTTGATGGAAACCTACTGGCGGTGTTGTCCCTATGGCAACCCACTTCCATTGAAGGTGAGTCATCCAATGATAGATGTGTTGGTCCCTTGTGATAGAAACCGCTTAGATAAAGGTTAAATTTAGTGAAACCACTTTCATGAGTTGTCTTCGACTGGCAACCTACTTAATGCACGATGACAACCTACTTGATGAAGTTGTTCTTGATGGAAACCTACTTGATGAGTTGCCTATGATAAGCAACCTATGTGTTAAATATGTAAGGATGATGTATCTATGTGTTAAAAGGAAGGATGATGTATCTACAGATCAGCTCAGAAGTAACAGAAGAAAGGAATTCCAGTAAGCGCCAGAGAAATGATAAATAAGACATGTCACAAATCATACGTGGGTTTGTTAAGGAGAAGTAGCGTATGCATGCGGAAAAGTACGTGCCAAGTCACGTATGCCCTTTTGCGCTCCAAAATTAGAATACCTAGGGGCATTACCATGGTATTGGCCCATAGTATTGAGCGCTGGATTATCTATTTTATCTCATCCAAGAATACCATTGGAAGTGTGTGGTTTTGGCTCATGGTATTGGTAAAAGATAAATCTATATAAGGAGTGAATAAAATCATGGTGCAAGGTGTGAAAGTCTAGGTATTGAAATGAATACTTCACCAAGTATATCCGCATGGAATGAAATTGATTATCCATCATTAATGCACCTATGAAGAAAATGATGAAGAGGGATCTCTATCTGAAATGTATATGTATTTTCTAGATCCGTTTATGGAATTTTTGCATCTGAGATGAGGCGAAATACTTTCTGAAGTAAAGGATGAAATCTGAGTTGTTTATCTAATCAGAAGAGCTACACAGTCCTGAAAAGTTACAGATGTATACGCAGGTTCGCTTCAGTAAAGGCGCGTGTATACGCGGGTCTGCTTAAGGAAAAGCGCGTATGGGCAGATAGGGTTTTCTGAAGAATGCACAAAAGTATACGCGGGTTGGTGTGCATAAAAGAGCGTATACACACAGGTTCAGTGAAGAAAAAGCGCGTATGGAATCTAGGGTTTGTTGAAGTAAGTGGAATAAAATGTCTGATCTGGTTTTTTGTTTTATTGCTATCTGTTGATGATGTATTCATACAGAACTGGGTTGTTTGAATAATGAATATGTTGCTGATTATGTTAATTGAAGATCAAGTTGTTGGTTGATTGGTTGATGATTCAATGAATGAATTGATGGGGTTATAAGTTTCAGTTTGATATATGATGAGCTTAAATGTGTGGAGTGGGTCCAGTCTGAAAATATGATGAAAAGAGGCCTACAAGTTGTGTTGTATGGAAGCTGTTGGATCCAGTATGAAAATTGATGAAACGTGGTCCACAATGGTGGTGCTGAGGGTCGAAGCCTTCAGTGAGGGGGTTGTAGCTCCCTTCCAGTGGTAGCTGGTAAACTAGAGCAGGGGGTAGTAGCTCCCTTCCAGGAGAGGCTGGTAAACGAGAGCAGGGGGTTGTAGCTCCCTTCCACGAGAGGCTGGTAAATGAGAGTAGGGGGTTGTAGCTCTCTTCCAGGAGAGGCTGGTAAACGAGAGAAGGTTGTAGCCTTCTGCAGGTGGGTGCCTGCGTGCTGGTATGAGTCTGCGCCAGTACATGGTTGTAACATGTTTTCTATATATAATAAATATTGAAGACTGTGACGACGACATTGGTGGTTTTCTCCCGACTTGGGTTTCCACCTTAAATCCTTGTGTTCATGTGTGATGCTTATGTGTGATGGTTTATTCTGTTATTACTGCACATGCTTACTGTTAACTAAACATCAGATGAATGAATGTTGCAAAGATCTAAGTAAAGAAATAAATGCATAATAAGATCACTATGTATACGCGAGTTGTATGAAGGATACCCGTGTGTATACGCGAGTTGGGCTCAGTAAAGTAGCGTATGGGTTTTAGAGAAAGAAAAATTAAAGTTTTCGCCTCGCACTAAATACCGATTCACCCCTCCCCCCCCCTCTCATTTTTCCCAACACGCACCAACATGAGGGCCTCAAGTAAGCATGGAGGAAAATCCATAGTTAAAGTTCCGGAAAACATTGCTAACCTCATTAAGCCGGTAATCGGTCAAAAGATAAGACCATCATGGATGGGAAAGAAATTTCATGATAACATCAACAAGATTGTCCTGGTTTTCCTCAGACCTGTTAAAGCACTAGAGGAAGGGTGTCACTATTCCACCAATCTGTAAACACCTACTGGAAACCCAAATGTTTCTTGGCAAAGGCCATGGGAGGCATGCAGGAAACTGGAGGAAATCATTCAGTGTTGTCATAATTTCAACAAATTAAGAAGGATATTCAAGAAATTGCGAGATCTCAGTATCTCACTGTAGCAAGGATTGGGAGGATCGAACGTCAACTCCAAGGGATGCAGCAAGTTGAGATGTCGGGATCCACTGCAAAGGACCTGGCTCCAATAGATTCTTTTGATGGGTGAATTTTAAATTTACTCGCTTTAAATGTTTTTTGTGGGAAGCTTTAATAGCTATTGTTTAAAATGAGTTATTATGGACATAGTAAAGTAGTTCTAGAGGCAAGTAGAAGGAAAAGACAATACCAATACTGGTTGGCATTTAATTCCCTCAGGTGGCCAACATACCTGATTTCCTTTGGGCGGGTTGAGGCTACTGCAAGCATAACTAACTGTATAGCAACTTGCTTTATTATAAATAGAAAATAGAAAGGCTTTACCAAATTCACAAAAAAAAAAAAACTTGTAAGTAATTCATTTTTTTACCAAGCAGTAAAAAATATTAATTGAAGTATAAATATTTTTTCAAGTTTGAGATTTGATCCCTCTAGGTAGATTCGTGGTTAAAATGCATCTTGGTTCTAAAGCCCAGTGTGAAGGCTATGCCTAAGTACATTAGTCCCTCTTAAAATAAAAATAAATATTTTCTAAATAGGAAAATAATGTCGACTAAAATAAAAATGAAAAAAAATATGTCATGCATTTTTAATTAGTTGTCCATGTGACTCAAATCATGTAAATTAAGTAGAAGAGTAACATGTTTAAAGCTTACGCTTTTCAAAAATATTTTATTATTGTGATATCAACTTTATATATATATATATGAGAAAAGAAAATATTTTAATGTAAAATATCCAATATGAGTTATGGATAAAATATTTTAATATGAATTAATATAAAATGACTCAATATATATGTTACTTAATCTCTATAACATTCAAAAATGCAATTTAAACACTTAAAAATTACACATTGTTTTTTTTATTCTAAAATAAGTTTGCAACAAAAAAAAATTGATAGTTGAGATCTGTGACTTAACTTGATTTATACTGGTTTAAGAAAAATCCAAAAATAATAAATGTTTTGGGGTTTTGTTTGACCAAGGACCAATATTTTTGAGAACCCGCCTGACTGTCCATGTCAAGGTAATGCTCTGTCATTGGTTGAGATCGAACAGCCTGACTGTGCACGTCAAGGTAATGCTCTAATGGTTGAGATCGTGGTCAACGTATTCACCATGACCCTTCCACCAAAACTTGATAACTTTTTGCTTGAACGCCAACATCATTGTCGCCCATGTAGCCTAAAAACATAGCCTTCCATTCACACTATGTTTCAATGCATATTTAATAAAGTGAATGAAAAATACGAAAATAGACCAACCCAAATATATTTTATGCTTGTGCACAACCAGGATATCATTCATTATTTATGTTTTTACATGAACTAATGGTCTCTGTTAGCACATTAGATAAGAGGTTAACGATGCATGGTGATTCGAATAATAGGTGAATCCTAAAA
Organism: Pinus albicaulis; assembly: GCA_034641835.2. Classification (NCBI taxonomy): domain Eukaryota; kingdom Viridiplantae; phylum Streptophyta; class Pinopsida; order Pinales; family Pinaceae; genus Pinus; species Pinus albicaulis. The sequence goes on from CM076583.1 coordinate 376,794,143, forward strand.
CAATTTTTTCACGATTAATCAGCTCACACTAATGACAAAGTGATAATGCTATATTTTGTTCTAAGTTGTAAAGGAAGAAATGTTACGACAAGAAGCACAAATATAAACTGCATATAATGTAAAACCATGCAATATGAAATATTCACACGGCTTGTTTCATGTATGTTTACATTACACCTTGTTCATTATAATAAATGATGTGAAAATAATAGAGTGGTGTTATATTTTATGCAGCGACAGGGTGCACTTATCACGTAATTCAAAGCCAAGTCGTGATCCTCTGGCCATTCGACTTGCCACTACGGAAGGCCATAGACTTCAGGATCCGATCACTGGCAACAGGACTTCGAAAGCCATTTCATGAAGTCAATAGAACCACGTAGCCCGCACTTTCACATTGATTATCATAACACGCATTCTTCTTTGCAAACATGCTAGCGCTCAACTTTTGTGAAACATATCTGCAATGTAACTTGGAATGTTTCCATGAATATTGTTATTTCAAGAACCCTATAATGGTAGGGAATGCAAGCGTTGATTGTGCCTTGGTTAAGCCCCACCACCCGTTGTTTCCATGAACCAAGATCTCCGTTAATCATTGCCAATCACGTATTATTATTTCATATAACATAGCTTAGTTCAGTGGAAGGCGAATACAAATCAATTTATGAAGACATAAGAATACATTATGGTCGGCCCAGATAGTCCATTGATTATTAAATAGTACTCTCAATTGTCGCCGCCATTATCACAATTTGACATTGTAATGCAATGCGGCATGATTCATGTCATTTAACACTTTTTATGGTTAATTTATCATCGAAATGTGGTCTGGATATCACTAAGTTCCCATCATTACACCCAGATTTGCAATATTGGTATATGCTGTCCTCTCATTTTCATGGTCAATGGAAGCCATGCATGCCTTTTTATAAGTATTGTTGTTATAAATTGGTATGATTTGATTCCCTTATGATTTGATTCCAAGATGAGGCCCAGGTCGATGATCATTTAAGACAAAGCAGTGGTCAAATTTTTAGTTTACTTCACATTTGAAGATATCACCGATCTCAAAATCCAATGACCAATCATTTTATAGTTTACTTGTTTTAACTGTTGCTATATTTTCGCAAGGTGCAGCTATCATTTTGGTTTAAATATGTCTATTCTATTAGTTGTTTTTGCCAGTTTAAGAATAGCTTCAAGATCAAATGCTCCATACCATTCTTCTCTAAAAGGTATTAGTTAATGGTTATTATTGTTTGGTTATGTACGGGCATCTAATGGAAGATACACGACAGGAAAACGCATACTATATTGTTGAAATTAGACAAAGGTTATGGCGAAAGGAGTGAAAAATGACCACAAGATTTCAGAAGTTTGCCATTCTCGTTAGAAGAGGAAATTTCTTTTGACATCGAGACTTTGAAAGTGCGCTGGGTATCAAAGGCATTCATTGGCATACCCATAGACATGATCAAATTTCTAAATTTCTTGGATTCAACTAGATATGGCTGTTGAAACTAAACATTAACAGATTTTCATTATTTAAATGAGGCGATGTAATTTTTGAAAGGCGAATCGATTGATTGAGAGGAATGCAGTTGTATAGAAACGGGAAATTTTGGTAAGTTGTAGTAGGGGGAGTCTATCAAAATAAAGAAAATGACAATGATTTTTTGTTTTTTGTTTTGGCTTGGTAAACTATGTCTTTTCAAAGGAGACAGGAAGGTTCTGCCTGCAACTCCAACTATTATTTTTTTCCTTATTGTATTCCTTTTTCACATGTTAAAGTTATGTATGTAGGATGTTTCTATACATTTACAATTTGAATATTAATCAAAGTGATATTCGGTGCATGTATATAGCATAGATCATGTATGTATATAGCGTAGATCTTAATCTGTTTGTGTTGAATGATTAAAGATTCAGATCTAGTGCTTTGAGTGATATTTAAGAAAATTTCTTTCCTTGTTTTGCTAAATTTAGATGTTCCTAAATATTGTTATAATTTGAATGTTTTTAAATTACTAATGATATAATATTTCTTTAAGCATTAGACCCGTTTAGTTTATATCACTTTAAGCATTAAACACCTTTAGTTTTTTTCCATGGGATTAGATTAGATTAGTTTTGATTTAATATATTAGTTTAGATTTTTTTTCGCTTTATTGAATTTAGTCACTGAAATTATGTCTTAGAATTCATTGCAATCAAATTTTCAATCATTTATATCTACATTGCATTGCGGTCTTAAAATCCATTTGCACGTTGCAATTTCTTTCATGAAAGAAGAAGAAGAAACATTGGGTTCATATGGGTTTTGTAGTTCCCATTGATGACCTTGTCATGTATTTACATCATTATCTATAATGCTACAAGAAGGGTGGATCAACCAAAAAAAAAAAAATATGTTAAACTGATATTTTTTGTTATTATTATTACGAGTATTCATTAATAGAAAGATGATTAGAGTGTTCTTCACCCACTTCATTAGTGGGGAAAAGAAATGTTGTTTTTTATTTAATTTTTTTAGTTGTAAATGTACATGATATATTATCTATTATGCTATTACATATTGTATTTGGTTATTTGATAATGGTTATTTGATCTGGACTTATGCATGAACGTAATATAATACAGAAATAAACATAAATGCGAAGATGCAACAAGAATAACACTTCATTTCATTATTATAAAATACTGAAAAATGCTTACAGACAGAATGGAAAACAAACTACCTCGAGCGATGGTAGCTTATCTCTGAGAATATATGTTGTGGCTGAATGCCTCTGAACTGTGTTACAATGAGGTTCAAGGGCCTTTTTATTATTGAACAATAAGAGAAAACCCTAAACAACCAAAACCCTAACCTGAGGAGATGTAACACCAAGAGTTTATGGGCCTCGTATGGGTTAGTTGGGCAACCAACTTCTCGTGTTCGTAACTTGGTCATATCATTTTCATTTGGTGTGTATGATACCTTGTTGGAAAGGTATTTTTGAAGACTACAACTTCTGTCATAATTTGTTTCAAATCGCCAAAGAAATCATGCCCAAAAATTTGGTTTATTGCCTGAAAACAACTCCACAAGTTCAAGACCTGAAAAACTTCTAAAAATAGTAAATAAGAAAAATGATGAAACTGACTAGGTGGAATAAGCAGGTGGCCACCAATATCCGCCTCAATCATTCCTCCTCCCTTAGGAAACAATGGTCTCCATTGCGTGCAAAGCCTCCATGATGTGGGGAAATTTATGTTGAACTTAATCCTTGGTGAACCACTTTCCCTAGTGAAGGAGCTGGCCAGCTTTGACAACCCAATACAATTGGATCTTATGTTGGAGAGATCTTTTAAGTTGTGTGTCCATGATCTGATAGGTTGCAGCCTATTCCATGTATTCTGGATTTAACTCTGTCGGGGTGAGTTGTTCTGTAATGTCCGATGTGTCCAGTAATGGCAGAATGTATGGCCGAAGGCGATCCACGTTGAACATTGGGTGCAGACAAAGGAATGGGGGAATGTTGGGCATAACTTACGGTGGGGTCCAGCGAGGCTCTCCTTCTGCAAATTTAACCAAACATTGTCGCCCACCTGGAAGTTTTGTCGCACCCGATGGTGATCATGTCGCTACTTGTACTTAGCATTGGCTTTGTCCAATATGTCATGAACCTGTTGGCGGATGTGTTGAATGAACTCAATGAAGTTGTTCGCCCTGTCAGCATCAGACTCGACATGAGCCGAATCTGCCTGAGTAGCTGCAAATGGCATGGCTATGTCCATGGGACATAGTGGCTAGAATCTCAAGCCCACCTGAAACGGGTTGTGGTCGGTTGAGTTATGGAGAGCCCGGTTAAAACTGTGTTGTACATAGGGGAGGCTCTGATCTGATGCGTGTGGACGCTTTGAGTTGTACATGCGCAGAATGCATACGATCATCCTGTTGAGGACCTTTGTCTCTCCATCATTTTGGGGATGGAAAGTTGTGGACTTGGTGAGCTTGGTGTCCTGCATCAACTAGAGACTAGGCCAAAATTTACTAAGGAACCTACTATCCCGATCAGATATGATAGACTGTAGGATCCCAAAATGTACCCACATTCATTCAAAGAAGAGTTTAGCAGTGGATTTTGTTGTGATATTATTTTTGTTGGCCGCAATAATGGTCATATTCAAGAATCTATCAACGACCACAAAAACAAAGTCATTTCCAGGCTTAGTAGAAGGAAGGCTCACCATGTAATCCATCGAGATGGATTCCCAAGGTCGACTAGGGGTAGGCAACGAAGGATAGAGACCTTGCTTCTTGATGGCCGGTTTGGAAATGGTGGAGGTAGTGCATGATCTGATGTACTTCCCGACATCCTATGAATTTTTCAGCCAATATAAATACTTATGTAGTACTGCCACTATTTTCTCAACATGGAAATGCCCAATGACCCAGCTATAGTGTGCTTCACAAACCATCTTGGCGTGCTTGCTTTAAGGAACAAAAAGGTGTCCCAAGTGACATAGTAGTGCATCATGGAGGTGAAAATTTGGAACTTGCTTACCTTCCAACATCGTATTTTATGTGTGGATTAATTCTATATTGCTTCTATACAGAAGTTTCCAATCAGAAATCTCGTGCCCACAAGAGTTGAGCACGGTGGTTAGCGCCACAATCGGTGGTCAGTTGCACTTCTTTTACTTGGTGTTCAAATGAAACTATTGTCGATATTTGGACCGATTATGAAGGTGATTGTTCTTCAGCTTCCCTTGTGCCTATATGAGCTGCAGGGGTCAGTGGTCTATGTGGATGACCTTTTCCTTCCCCAAAATGTAATTCTTCCATTGTCGGCAAGTCTACAAAATGGAATACATCTCTTTTTCATAAGTGGGGTACTTCTGGATTGTGTCAAAAAGTGTCTCACTGTGATATGCCACTGGATGCCCCTGTTGAGTAAGGACTACCCAAATATCATAATCAGATGCATCTGCCTCAATCTCAAATGGTTGTTACAATTCTGGTAATGTGAGCACTGGGGTAGAGCAGAGGCGATGTTTCAACTCTACGAATGCCTTCTATTGAGATTCATACCAAAATAATTTTTCTTTCTCTCCTCCCTTGGTGACTTGACTCAAGAGGCAAGTGATATGAGATAATCCCAACACAAACCTATCGTAGAAATTGGCAAGACCTAATAAGGTGCGGAGCTCTCTTAGAAGGGTTGGGGTTGACCAATCCCGAATGACTTGGATCTTGGTTCGATCCACATGCAGCCCCTGCTCATCAATAATGTATCCCATATACTGAACTTGGGTCATGCCAAAAGTGCACTTCTCCAAATTGGCACACAACTTGTGTTGCCATAGTGTTTGGAGGACCTATAGGATGTGGTGGAGGTTCTCTTCCTAAGTCTGGATAAGCATCAAGATGTCATCCAAGTACACCATCGAAAATGAGTTGGTGAATGGCCGAAAGATGTCGTCCATTAGCTGCATGAAGGTTGTGGGATAATTCATCAAACTGAAAGGCATGACCAGCCATTCGAAGAGGCCCTCCTTTTCTTTTAAGGGAGTCCTCCACACATCAAAGGGATTGATTGATACCTAGTGATACCCAGACTTCAAGTCGATCTTGCTGAAATACTTTCCCCCCTGAGCTGGTCTAGGACGTCATCGATTTGTGGGATTGGATACATATTCTACGATATGATATTGTTCAATTTCTGATAGTCAGTACATAATATCTAGGTGTCATCCTTCTTCTGTACCAACACGATCGAGCTCCCACATGGTGAGGAGCTTGGCCTGATGTGACCTTTCTGCAACAACTCTTGGATAAGTCTCTTTATTTCATCATTTTTCATAACCAAGAATCGATATATCGACACATTAGGCAGCGATAATTCATGCCCAAAGGATTGATTGGTATTCCCCCATTTTTTAATGCTAAGAAAATGAGGTATAAATGTATACATAATGGTTGAGTTTTGAGACAATCTCCAAGGAATACCCCTATTCAAAATATAATTTCTTTTGAATACCATTTTTGTGGACTATATTTTAGAGATCATTTATGTGGCTATTATATGATAAGGCTGGAGGTGGACAACTTTCCCTAATTTATATTGACTGTCAATTTAATGGAGGAATGAATCAACTATTGCATTTTCTCACTATGGAAGGACCTATCCCTTAAAGTGGTTTATCTGTTATATTATCTTCTCTATAATAGGGGTATTGCCTTCGTGTGTGTGATAAACCTATGGTAGGGATTCGAGAGACAACATAGTGTACGCACAACTATTAATAGTATATTATTTGGTGTACAGACAAAGAAGAAGATTATATTTTCCAATGTGATGTAAGCATATCAAAGCATAGTGAAGTTGAGCCTTTTGTTGGGTATTTGTGTTGTAGACCAAACATTGGATCAAGAACATATCTCTGTGGGTAGTAGGGTGTGTGCAAGCCATATGGGTTCAAGGATAATACCCACAACAAAATAAACATAGTAGTGACTTCTTTGAGCATATCTCATGAGGAGGAATCCCTAAAGAGAAAAGTAAGTGTACATCAATAAGGTAGCAAATTGTGAGTGAAGTTTTGTGGTTTGAAAGACAGGTTGAAAATAATTAACATATGTAGAAGGTTGTGAAGCCTTCAAATTAGTATGACAAACTTTTCCAAGTGTAGGATAATGGTTGTGATCGAGATTTAAGGGGAAAACCCAAGGATTTCATTGTTGATGATATTTTAGTGAATATTTAAGGACCAATAAGTTATTGAAGACAAATCCAAGAAACAAATTATGGTTGAGTTAGTGCTCAACTAGGAGATTGGTATCACTTGTGGGTTGGTTCCCATGTATTATTTCAAGTTGGTCCTAAGTTGGGGTATTGGGGTATCCCATGGGTTGGTGCCTACTGAATTTGTGAGTTGGTTGTTATAGAGGATTGGTATCCTCACTAGTTGATGTAATAAATTGAAGTTGATAAAAAAACATTCAAGTGGTTTTCTCTTAGTTTGAGTTTCCACTTTAAAATCTTTTTATTCATGCTATTTAAATTTTATGACTAATAATGTGATGCATTAATGGTTAGAACTTGTCAATTTGGAAAAAAACGGATCCTGACCTACGCCCCCCCCCACCCCCCCCACCCCGCCCTCCCTCCCTGCCTTAGTATTTTCAACAAGAAATTTCAACGAGCTTGTAAACCAATTAGAATGTGAATCTAAGAAGAGGAAAAAATCTAGAAATGCTAGTAAATTATATAAATTAACTGATAAAAGCTCAAGGAAACTTGGTTCAAGCTTAATCCTTATGAAAACAATTTCTATTTGGTTATTTTAGCTGTTACAATACTTACATAGCAAAATAGTGAACAAAAACATCTATAGCAACAAGAGAAATGAAATAGAGGAATTCTTGGAATTTCATTAATAAGTGCTACAATTAATAATGATTTCATCAATAAATTAGAACAAATAATTGTCCAAAGAAGCTCATATAACCATTAAAAAAACCATGAAAATGTAACTTCCATAATTTATAATGCTAGAAAATGGAAAAACGAAAAGAATAACAACAAAATATGTACAATAAAGGTATGAAGATCTAAGGGTGGGCCCAACCAAAGAATGCTTAGATTCCTTAAAGGAGAACCATGCTAATAGTCGGCGTAAAAATTCTTCCATTAACTAAAAAACTATTCTTACATTACAAGACCATAAAACTTTCTTTAGAATACAAAAGCCCTAACATTTCTTTCTACTCCATCCTTTTTCTCTCTATCTCCTACTAAGATAACTCAAGCCTCTTATTTATACATAAAGTGGGGAGTGACATCCTTGAGAGGAGGGTCACATTTCTATCCAAAAAGTCATACAAAATGGGATCTTGTTCATGTTCCACATTACAAAAATATGAGGGGAAATTAAATGTCATGAGCTAGCCAGGTTTAGGACTTCCTATTGTAGGGAAAAAGTCCATAAAATGTCTCCAATGCTAAATGTCTTGGAATTTTCTCAGTATCTTTATAAATAGTGCACAGTAAACATTTTAAGGAACATATCATATGAAAAACACATTGAACTCTTCTAAAAACACATTAAGCTAGGAAATACATGATTAAGTGCATAAGGTGGGTTAAAAATATTTTATGGGCTTAGTACTGGATTGACAAGCTTTATAATTGACCTATTTTAGAGGCTCATCACTATGTTCACTTAGTGTAAAGTTATGACCCCACAATTCCCTTTAAGTAGAAGGCATTGAGAATAATTGAACGGTGGTTATTCTCATATCCAAAAAAGGAATTTAATACCAAGGTAGAGCACCTGTGGATGTACAAAACAATGTGAATGATCCAAGAGCATAGGTTGATTTGAATCAATGGTTTTACAGAGTATCAGGCTGAGAGATATGAGATGTTTAATTTCAAGATGGAGATATGATGTATTAAAGGGATAAGGTTTCATGTAGTGGGAAGCTAACATTGCATTGGGTGGATAGCTTTTCATAGAATAAAATTTTACACTATTCAAATTTGATATTAACCCTTTTGGTAGCATGGATAAAGTAGTCTACACAATAGTCAAATAAATTAAATGTTTTCTTATGTAATACTTCCTACCCGTGATGTAATAATTATAGTGATTTAGGTATTATAAGGAATGGAATTTGATATAATAATTAAAGTCTTTGGGACAATATGCATTACATTTTGGGCATTTCCTACCGAGGCCACAATTTTTCTTGGGCGAAAACATTCTTGCTAGAATCTGGTGAAAAAAAAGTCATCAAATCGAATCCTGGGTCTGTTTGAACAATATTTTGAATGTGGAAATGGAATTGGCACCATAAATAACCCTTGGGGTACCCAAAATATTGAAGCTTGAAAGATGTAACCAGGATTCCAAATATATATTTTTTTCCAAAATCCTGTCGGGATTTCGATTATTTTCTTGGGAAAATTGTGGCCTTGTTAGAATATGGTTTACATTTTCTCATATTGTTTTATATTAAAATATGAAAATCTCTTGTGATATGAGTTATAAAGAGGTTTTTCCCTTTAGGTTACCTATATATATACTCTTTTAATATATCATTATGTTATTATACTAGGTCACATTATATTTTTTTAGTATTAAGTTTATATATATATATATAATAGATCAACCATAATATGAAATAGATATGTCAAGCTTATAATGGCGGGAGAAAAATAATATATGTTCACTGGTAACTACTGTACATTCAACAAATTGATAATGAAAAGAATTAAGGATAGAACCGTGGCATTCCATGCATTGAATTCGACGGTGATTAATTGAATATGAAATGCTAGAAATAGTTCCAAGAGGAAAATATACAAATATATTAATCACGTTGAGAATTATCAAAAGATCCATCAGGTGAGAGAGAGAAAAATGTATTATGAAGTTCAATATATGGAAAGAGATCCATGGATAGTGAGATACAAAATGAAATTAGGAAAATTTTTATACCTTGAAAGAAAACAATAGGAAGGTAAAATTGAGCTAAATAATCCCTTTGTGACGTTTAAGGGCCATGTACATGGCATGTGAGTCCTAAAAGTAAGTGTTAGGGACTAACATCATGTCTTATTATTTAACCATGCTCCAATAACAAGACCCATTATTAAAATCCAAAATCCCAAAACATGTGTGCTAGATATCTAAAAATTATTTCCATTACATGGTTCAAGGATAATGAGAGAGATGGAAGGAGTAAGATGCACTTGTTGTTGGAAAAACTTGTCTAAACAACCTCTAACACTTTTGATGTTCCAGACACTATATTTAGTTGTCACTAATGATAAATAAAGGAACACATTTTTTTTTCAATAACACATTCCTATAATTGTCCTAACACCAACATATTTATTATTTTTGTCTTCCTTATCACCATTAGAACGATCTTACTCATTCTCATCTTATGTTTAGTACACACCATGATATTTATAAATTTGAACCATTTTTTTATTTACAACATACTAATAGCTTGTTTTAATAACACATAAAAAGCATATGTACATCATTTCAACATGCCATTTCAATTTATTAAGAAGTATGTGCATTTATGAAAGCAAAGAATGGGCATGTCTTTTGGAAGAAGTGTTTTTTATATGTAAGATAAATGCATACAACTTTTGATGAACTAAAATATTTGTATTTATGGAAAATGTAAATATGCTATCATGAAGTAAAGTAATTATACCTATGAAAAATGTTCACATGCTTTAGTGAAGTAAAACATGTACGTGAATTTTATATCTCCATGAATCGAGATTTTCCAAACATAAGATCTTCTAATGTGAGTGGGTTTATTCGAAGTCCCATTTCTTCTGAATTTTCACCATATTCATGCACTCACCCCTCTCTTTCATATTTATTCACTTACCTTCCTATTTCCTCTTCTAAAATAGAGCATGAAATAACTAAGAAATGTTAGATATTTTAATCTATTATTCATTCGGACAAGCAAGAAATGTATATACTGAGAAACTAAATTACACATATGAAGAAAAAAAATTATGTGTTAAAACCCTAACAATGTGTCAAGGAAACCTCTATGGGGTAAGGGATTGGAAATATTTATTAATAAAAAATGATTCTCCGTGTTACAATCCTATCGAGAAAACACTAATAAATATGGGCTACTTTATTACATAACTTCCATTCATTATAAAATTGACTGGCAATAAAAATAGATTTAGCCAGATAACTAATCATTTACATTGTTGTCACATTTAAAAATCTCCACCTTGACAAAAAAATTCCTAATCCCTTTCCCATGCCCATTAATCATCTCTTTTGCAAGTCAAGAGAAGCCAAACACAATCACAACTTCTCTAGTGTAACTGACTTCACGAATATGTTTGCACAATTCTCTTATGTATGGACCTTCTTGAGAGCTACTTTTCCGCCATCAAGCACATGTCTTACAAAATGATATCTTACATCAATGTGCTTGGTCTTGTTGTGATGAGAATATTTGTAGCCAAACAAATAACAATCTAACTATCACATAGTACATCACTTGCTCCTGCTTGCTTCTAATCTGATAAATAATACCTTTCAACCATATTTTCTCTTTACATGCATCTAAAGCAGTTATATACTCTGCTTCAATAGTGGAAAAAGAAATTGTTTCTTGAATATTTGACATCCAACTAATTTCTCCACCTGTAAGAGTAAATAGATATCCTATAGTAGAGATCCTTTTGTCCATATCACTTGCGTAAAAAACATCCACATATCTGTAGACGGATCCTTCACTACCATTAAAGATGATGGAATGGTCACTTATGCCTCTGAAATACCAAAGTACCCATTTCACTTCTTGCCAGTGTTCTTCTCCTAGATTTTCCATGAACCGACTGACAACTGCAATTGCATGTGAAATATTAGGTTTTGTAGATACCGTCGCATACATTAAGTTTCCAACCACATTTTCATATGGTACACGAGACATGTACTTCTTTTCTTCATCATTTCTAGGAATCAGAACCAAATAGATCTTAAAATGGGAAGCTAGTGGAACATTAACAAGTTTCACATTGTTCATACCGAACTTTTCAAGTACTTTCTCCACATACTTCTGTTTTGATAACCAAATCTTACCCTTTTTCCTCTCTTTGTGGATCTCCATTCCCAAGATATGTTTTTTCTGCTCCAGATCCTTGATGTCAAATTTCATAGAGAGATGAGCCTTTAATTCAACAATATTGAAGAGAACATCATCTACTAGGCACAACCTGATAGTACTGAGAGCTTGGGCATCCAATTTCTCCAAATACAAACCTATCATTCCAAGAGGTTTCTTCTTCACCCCATCTAAATATTTGTGCAACCCTTATTGCACTAACAAAACCCTAAATTTCAGTTTACACGATGCAAAATTGTTCATGTCGATGAACTTCTCCAACTTGAACTTACAATTCATCATTTCTTCCATTTCTTCCTACAAATCCTCCTACTTGGGATTCCTTCCTTCAACTTCTTTTAGCTAGGGTTTCAAAAAAAAATATTTGTTTTCCCTTATTTCAGTTAGGGTTTCTTAAAAAATTTGGTTTCCCTTCTTCAAAAATATGAGCCTTTTAAAAAACAAAATCCTTTCCTATTCCAAATTTTCTTCTTAACAAACCCTACTCTATTTCAGTTCCATTAATTTTCACAATTATGTTCCTTTCCAGAATAAAAAAGATAAAAAATAAAATAAAATATGTTTTTCTTTTCTACAATTGAAGAAACCCTACTCCTTTTCTTTCATCAAATTTAAAAGTTGTTTGATAATTTTCACTAGTTTTGTAAGATTCCCAACAAAAAAATAATTTAAGTGTTTTAAATTTACTTTCAATCAACAAGTTTTTTTTTTTTTTTTGGTAAATTTGGTAGTACCTTGCCATTTTCTATTTATAATTTGAAAGTAGATTACAAAAAATAAAAATCTAGACTATGGCCTCAACCTGCCCGTAGGAAACCAGGTCTGTTGGCCACCTTAAAGCATTAAAAAGAAGCCAAAATTGAAACTGTTTCATTCGTCCATGATACTCTTTACCTAACTGCCCTATTACGCAATTATCTACAAATTGGGGAATTAAAATATGTTCATACCAAAAAAAAAAATGCATCCAAAACATCAGAGAAATAAATAGGAGCAGGATCCTTGACAGTGGAACCAGGCATATCCACTTGTTGTAGTTGTTGAATTTATTTTTCCATTCAACCCACACGATCATAAAATCTACTGATATGATCAGTAGCCTGATACTAAGTAATTTTGATGTTATTCAGCTGGTTCTGAATATCCTGAAGAAAATCCACAATTTTTGGTTCAATCTTTACTGAAGTAGGAGGAAAACTCTGCATTTCCTTAGCCAAAAGACACTTGAATGTCTAGTAATTATGGACAGTTTGCTGGAACAAAGTTAGATGACCCCTAGTATTACCAGGATCGGTAATAAAATCCAGTATTTCTGCTTCCACTTCATTATCTTCTGGATCAGTATTGATTTCCCGTTCCCAGCCTCGAATCTCCTGCCGAACAGTGGAGGAGTTGAACATAGTTGACTGTGAGGTTTTCTAAAACCTCTTGGCGTGACTTCCGACCACATTTTTTAGAACTAGTCTCAGACTGGGTCTGCTATTTGCCTTTAGCAGAAAGATGAGAAGATTGACGCTTCCCCATGATGGAGAGAGGCCTATGTATGAACAAATACAAGCAGGAATAAACAATTAAAACATTGTTAACAGTTTGAAAGTAACTGGCATACTGGAAAAGAATGCCAAGAAGAACATAAACCGGGTGACTGGCATGAGGATGCAGCTTTAAAATGCAGTAAACCCAATCCCGCAGAGAAGAAACAGGTTAAAAAAAGTAGATACAACCCACAAAGAATAGGCCAGCAAAACCCACCTCCATATCAATGGAAGGAACCAGCAAAAGATCAATAGCCCAGAAGGACGAATGCTCAATATTTAGAAAATGGATACAAAGACGCCTTCCACCCCAAGTACCACCATGCAGAAAAACTACCATAAACCTGACCCATTGACATCACTAAGAAACAGAGTTGTAAAAAACCCAGTCACGAGAACGAAACAGACGAGCGAAATTAACACAGAAAAGACAACTCTTAATCCATCCACAACTACGTGACAAAGGAATGAGAATTCCCCAAAAACCTTCAGACATATGAACATGGAATTGATACCAAATAAACCTTGGATAATTGACTTCCCCACCAACCAAACACAAAGGAAGGCAGAAACTGGTCGGAATTACAACGAAAGTAGATAAGCGTCCTTAAAATTGACATGGGTCTCAAAAGAAAGGTTCTACAGGGTGTAACAGAGGAACAACAAAGCTAGTACCCATCAACAGAATCGAAAAAACCAGAGCTTGTGGTGAGCAATATGAAACCTTTGCGACATCAACAATGAGAGATAGTAGAAAGACAAATACATACCCCAACAGAGGTGGCCAGCTGATGGAAGGTATGGCGTCCACCTTCCTCCTGCGCTGCCTCCGAGCTTGCTCAAGCAAAGAACATTGCATGGCAGAGTGAAGATATTGATACAAGAAACTTACCGTATTGAAGACATTCCATCGCCAGTCTGACAGCACAGGCTGTCGACCCTGTCAGATCATTAAAGTCCGATCAATCGCACACTCCCTTAAGCATGGATCAAGATGTGCCATTATAAATCTTAATTTCGTGAAGGACGAGAGGTAGCCAGCTATCATGGCTTGTCATTACGCTATTGACAGATGTACACCCCAATCAGGGGGTCGTTGTTGTGCATAGTCCTATAGATCCTTTTGCACAATGAGTTGAAGAGAGTAAAGTTCCACATCCCAGATGGCATCAATGGGATGAGCGTCTATGAAGCGATCATGATTTTTATAGCCCCAATTTGCCAAATAATCCACAACTACATTACCTTTTTTCCGAATGTGAGTCAAGATTAAATACTGAATATGTTGCAGCAGCTTGCTTACTTCTTGAATAAGAGCAGTTGTGCGCCAACTTTGAGTTATTTTCTCCCAAGGTGTTCCATGCTGCAACTTGCGGACGACTCCTGTGACCATTGCAGAATCTCCCTCTACTATAAGGCGCTAGTAATTTTCTCTGATACAAAAAGGAAGACCTTATTTAACCGCCATGAGTTCGGCTTCATTATTAGTGGCAAACCCCAAGTCCGAAGCATAAAACCGACAAACTGCCCCTTGAGAATTATGAAAAATCCCACCAAAACCAACTTGCCCAAGGTTGCCTTTCTATGCCCCATCATAATTAAGTTTTAAAAATCCTTCTTGAGGGGGCGTCCATTTATCGTCAATAGATTTACAAGGTGGTCTATACTTCCATAGACTTTTGTAGAGAATCTAAGGTTTGAGGTTTAAATAGTCCAACATCTGAGATACGAAACCCACAGTCTGACAATCCTCCTCTAACCAGCTTTCCACTAAAATAGTTTTATGAATATTGTCAATTGAGCGTTGCCAAATCTGATGCATTGGTTGTGCAACTTCTATAAAAACCCTTTGATTTCAACAACAATTTATTTTTCTATCAAAATAAAAATTACTCGTGCTCTCCCAACGACTTTTCTCCTTCAAAAAAATGACTTTGTCTCTCTAGCACGATGGAAAGTGGTGTGTCTCTGTGACTCACTTTCGGTTTCTTCTCCTTCATATGTCACGACCACTGTCACCTCCACTCTTGAAGAAATCTGGTCCCCAAAATTCGATGTCCATGAATTGGGACCCCGCTGGAGCTCATACCGATGCTTCGTCATGCAGAATGATGAGACAAAGAGGGCATGCTCGACCTATTTGTCTTCACTATGGTGGAAAGGTTTCTTCAATCGATGACTAAGGTGGCTCAGATGTTTTTCTTCATCAAATGACTACGACGACTCTCAACTAACGGGGTTGTGGTCTCGTTCTTCACAACTTATTTGCATTGACTCTCTTTCTCTGCACGATCGTTTAAAGTTATTTCACGACATGCTCAAACATTTTCACGATTCTACAACAGCGTTACTTTCCCCTTCACGATGGCGGCAGGGTCTTGTTCATTCGACTGGGGTTCTGGAAGTGTTCGAGGCTTTTCAAAAAAAATGTGTTTCTTTAACGATGGATATTCAACAGTCTCCATTGTTGCTCGGCCTTTGTTGATTGGGAAATTCTAGCTCTGATACTACTGGTTAGATATTCTGAATTATTATTCATTCACAAAAGCAAGAAATGCATAGGCTGAAAAACTGAATCACACATAGAAACAAAAAAAATAAAATTATGTGGTAAAACCCTAACAATGTGTTAAGGAAACCTCCACATGACAAGGCATTGGAAATATTTATTAATCAAGAATTATTCTCCATGTTAAAAACCTCTCGAGAAATCATTAATAAATATGGGATACTTCGTTACATAACTTGCGTTCATTATAAAATTTAATGACAATAAAAATAAATTTACCCAAATAACTAGTTATTTAAATTGTTGTCACTTTTCAAGAAAAATAACCCAAATAAAGTTACGTCGCAAAAATTTTCTTTCTGAAATTAAAATGATATAAGAAAAACCAAATAAATAAAGATGTGACAAGGAAAATTTTATTAATCTTCCATGTAATTTAATATATCATTCCAACAACAAACATATTTATATTGACACCCACAATATTGAAAAGTTATTTTTTTACAATATTATCCATTTAACATGTCCCATTACCAAGAGAGTATTATTATAATAACAAGTAACCAAATCCCTCAAATAAGTGAAGTCTATGGATATTCACTAGTTATTATGGATGTTGGAAGTTATCATCAAAGTAGAATGCTAAAATTTGGACGCGCTTCCTGTAATATTCCTTTTCTTGATCCAGTCAAAGTGGATAGAATAGATCCATGTTACTTACCGTGGTATTTTCCCATGGTATTGACCCATGGTATTTCTTGTTGGTATTGACCCATCACGCCTATAAAAGGGGAGAGAAGCTAGGCATTTAGAGCATCCTGGATTATATATTTTATTATGTTTGGGTTGAGAACCTGGCCTGGCCAGTTCTATTATTGATCCCGGGACGCAAACTCCGCGGTGATTTTTATGTGGTGGATCCATCCAGGATTCACAAGTGGGCTTCAGTTTCTTATATTTTTCATTTTCAAGCAGTTGTGCATGCCATTTCTGGGCATGTATTTTACTTTGAGTGAATAATAATATAAATAAAATGGCTGCATTTTTTGTGTTCTGGTTCTTGATGAAATATTGTATTAATTGAGAACACTAATATGTTTTAGATCTATGAAATTTTTATTTGTTTCGAATCTTACAGTGGTATCAGAGCTGTGCATCCTGCCAGCCTGAGAGTTTTATGCAAGGAACTTCGGTGAAATTTATTTTTCACCCTAGCCAGCATTTCTCACTTCGGTGATATTTATCACCCTAGTTGAATTTTTATTTTTTAGTAAATTATTTTATTGGGAGACATAAGTGAAGGGAAAATCATTTCTAAGTCTGTGGGTTAAATTTGTGAAATTATTTGAAGGCATGATTGAAAAAATAATTTATAGCTTGTATATAGCCTCTTATGAATAAATGTACCCATGATATTTATTCATGTGTATGGAATATTATAAATGTACCCATGATATTTATTCATGTGTATGGAAGATTCATATATTTCTTGCGAATATGGTCATTGTTGAAAGGCTGGAAAATTATTGCTAGACAAGGATCATTCCCAGGTTTCTCATTAGCTAAGTATTGAGATCCATTGATGCCAATGTCATCATTTTATTTTTGGAAATGCCAAAAGAATCAACATAATGATATATCAGTCGATTCTCTGGGCTACAATACTTCTATGGATCAAAGATGGCAACAACATACAAATCAAAAGAAATAGCAGACCAACAAGCCTTTCTCTCAAAAGGTCCATGTTATCCTTTAGTAGTCAAAAGATATCCGGAAGTAAGATGTAACAAGCAAGTGTCTCTTCGAACTTGGATCCAAATTACTGGGTACAAAGTCAAAAGATGATATCCTACAGCTAGACACATTAAATATGGTTTTGAGCTTGATAGATAAATCAAAATGGGAAGGTTCAAGTTGGGCCTTGAAGCCATCCATGCTTGCTTTGGTAGAACCTAGGTTCTTGGAGCATTCTTGTGAAAATGTTAGACTCACCGTCGCTTCTTGTCTTAGTAAAATCATAGCCTTAACAACACCACTCCTGCCCTACAATGATGAAATAATGAGGAGGACCTTTTGGGTAATGGTAGAAGCACTCCAAGGGTTGGACAACACCACCGTTCTTACTTTTTTCTAAAAGCGCAAAATTTTGGAATGAATGGTGAAATTCAGATTTGGTATGCTTATGCTGGATCTAGAGTGTGATGATTTAATACTTCATATGTTCCAATACTTCTGCAATGGAATTACAACATCTCATCCAAACTTCATCAAAACAGACATGCAAAAGATCATGTCTCTGATCCTAGGAGAAGATAGACCATCTGTGAACAATTGAGATCAAAATTGTTGGCCATTTGGAGGAAGGAGCTAATTGCATCACCTACTGCTTATGAACTAGCTCAGGGGTTGATCAAATAGAGCATAAAACTACTTAGAAAGAATTTAACCAAGGAAGAACTAACAAAAATTTGTGGAGATAGCAAGAATGAACTAAGGAGGAAAGGCTTATGCTTTGTATGCAAGGGATTTTGGGCACTTGACCATTCATGCCCAGATAATAAGGAGGCGACAAGGATAGAAAAATTAGAGATCTATTCAGATCATGGGAATTCATCCATAGATGGGTTTGCTGATTTTCAGGAGGGGACCTATGAAGGATCTTATCAGTCAAGTACAAATGGTGAACAACAACACCATGTTGTTCAGAGAAAATTGTAGGACAAGCTGATCAGTCAACTTGACAAAGTACATGACGAAAGGAAAGATGCAATTCCTCTTGATGATGTGGTAGTTGAATATATAAATACAATGGAGGACATCCATAAAGAGTATGGGAAATTAGGTATAGACAACAGTGCACCAGTACATCCATGTTTGACAACCAAAGAGGATGGACAACTAATCCTCACATGTGAAGAGGTCTAGGATGAATACACCCAAGGAGAATAAAATGAGGAGAGGATCATGCATTTTCAGGAGACGATCATGCATTTCAAGACAGATCTTATGTTGTTGAAGAAAAGAGTCTAGACAGTCTGAGACACTGTCTTACAAGAGAAGAGAAAAATTGAGGAACTCATAGGGAAATGTGCCGAATCATCGACCAAGTTGTCTAGTATTGAGGAACAACTCAAGTCCATCACAAGGCCGCATGAGAAGTAAAATTGGGAGTCCCATAGTAGCGCTCTACAAGAATACATAGATAAAGCTTGCAACGCCAACAACCCACCTTTATACATTGGGAAGAGTAGGGCAGAGTTCTCCAAATACATCATGATGGGTAACCAAGTAGAGCAGCATGAATCGAGCATCGAACAACATCAACATAGTATATTTGTAGATATTAATCCCTCGCCAAGTATGGATTGGCGAGAGATTATGAGTCTGGTATTATCTATTTTATTATGTTTGGGTTGAGAACCTGGCCTGGCTAGTTCTATTATTGATCTCGGGATGAAAACCTCGCGGTGATTTTTATGTGGTGGATCCATCCAGGATTCACATGTGGGCTTCAGTTTCTTATATTTTTCATTTTCAAGCAGTTGTGCATGGAATTTGTAGGATTTTATAGTCTAGGCATATATTTTACTTTCGGTGAATAATAATATAAATGAAATGGTTGCATTTCTTGTGTTCTGATTCTTGATGAAAGACTATATTAAATGAGAACACTAAGATGTTTTAGATCTATCAATTTTATTGTTTGGAATCTTACAATGGTCCATTTTTAGATCTAAAACATATTAGTGTTCTCATTTAATACAGTCTTTCATCAAGAACTAGAACACAAGAAATGCAACCATTTATTTATATTATTATTCACTGAAAGTAAAATACATGCCCAGACCATAAAATCCTACAAATGGCATGCACAGCTGCTTGACAATGACAAATATAAGAAATTGAAGCCCACTTGTGAATCCTGGATGGATTCACCACATAAACATCACCGCGGGGTTTTCGTCCCGGGATCATTGCTAGAACTGGCCAAACCAGGTTCTCAACCCAAACATAATAAAGATAGATAATCTAGAACGCTCTAAATGCCTAGCTTCTCTCCCCTTTAATAGGCTTGATGGGTCAATACCATGGGTCAATACTAAGAAGAAATACCATTAGATCTAAAACATAAAAATTTCGGAGCAAAACAAAATAAAAATAAATAAATAAATAAAATCCAACTAGGGTGATAAATATCATTGAAGTGAGAAATGCTGGCTAGGGTGAAAATTAAATTTCACCAAAGTTCCTTGCATAAAACTCTCAGGCTGGCAGGATGCACAGCTCTGATACCACTATAAGATTCCAAAAAATAAATAATTTCATATATCTAAAACATATTAGTATTCTCATTTAATACACTCTTCCATCAAGAACCAAAACACAAGAAATGCAGCCATTTTACTTATATTATTATTATTTACTGAAATTAAAATACATGCCTAGACCATAAAATCCTACAAATGGCATGCACAGCTGCTAGACAATGAAAAATATAAGAAATTGAAGCCCACTTGTGAATCCTGGATGGATCCACCACATAAACATCACCTCAGGGTTTTCGTCCCGGGATCAATGCTAGAATTGGCCAGGCCAGGTTCTCAACCCAAACATAATAAGATAGATAATCCAGAATGCTCTAAATGCCTAGCTTCTCTCCCCTTTTATAGGCTTGATGGGTCAATACCAACAAGAAATACCATGGCTCAATACCATGGCTCAATACCAACAAGAAATACCATGGGTCAATATCATGGGAAAATACCATGGTAAGTACCATGGATCTATTCTATCCACTTTGACTGTATAAAGAAAGGGAATATTACAAATCCTCCTGCCCAAATATTTCTTGTCGACAAGCGATCCCCTTCTATCCACAACAGAAGCATTTCTACATTGATACCAGGATCCCATACAATCTGGTGTACCCTCCATGTTGAATGGTCCTGAATGGATCCTCCAATACCTGGATCCCAAACAATCCTTTCCCCAATGGATTCTCTCGGATCCCAATGCCACCTAAATCCTGGGACCTGTGGGTTATGGTACCATTTCAGCCCTCCATCACTGCCCGCACCAAAGGGCCCAAGCTGCAATATGCCCTTGGCTATGAGTATCATCCAAAGAATCAACCTATCAATAGAATACCAACTCATAATCTCTCGCTAATCCATACTTGGGGAGGGATGAAAATCTGCAAATCTACTATGTTGATGTTGTTCGATGCTCAGTTCATGCTTATCTACTTGGTTACCCAATATTATGCAGTTGGAGAACTCTTCCCTTCTCTTCCCAATGTATAAAGGTGGGTTGTTGGTAGTGTTGCAAGACTTATCTATGTACTCCTATAGAGGGCTTCTCTGGAACTCCCAATCATACTCCTCTTGCTGCCTTATGAGGGATTTGAGTCATTCTTCAGCACTAGACAACTTGGTCTTTGATTCAACACATACCCCTATGAGTTCCTCAATTTTTCTGTTCTCCTGTAAGGCAATGTCTCGGACTGTCCAGAATTTCTACTTCAACAACATAAGATCTGTCTTGAAATGGTTGATCCTCTCCTGAAAATGCATTATCCTCTCCTCGTTTGATTCTCCTTGGGTGTATTCATCTTGGACCTCTTCACATGTGAGGATTAGTTGTCCATCCTCTCTGGTTGTCAAACATGGATGTACTGGTGGACTGTTGTCTATACCTAATAGCTTGTACTCTTTATGGATGTCCTCCATTGTATTTATAGATTCAACTACCACATCATCAAGAGGAATTGCATCTTTCCTTTCGTCATGTACTTTATCAAGTTCATTGATCAGCTTGTCCTACAAGTTTCTCTGAAGAGCATGATGTTGCTTTCCATCATTTGTACTTGACTTCTCAGATCCTTCATAGATCCCCTCCTAAGAATTAGCAAACCCATCTATGGATGAATTCCCATGATCTGAATAAATCTCTAATTTTTCTATCCTTGTCATCTCCTTATTATCTGAGCTTGAATGATCAAGTGCCCAAACTCCCTTGCATACAAAGCATAAACCTTTCCTCCTTAGTTCATTCTTGTTCTCTCCACAAATTTTTGTTAGTTCCTCCTTCGTTAACTTCTTTCTAAGTAGTTTGATGCTCTGTTTGATGAACCCCTCAGCTAGTTCATAAGCAACACGTGATGCAATTATCTCCTTCCTCCAAATGGCCAACAATTTGGATCGCAATTGTTCACAGATGGCCCTATCTTCTCCTAGGATCAGAGACATGATCTTTTGCATGTATTTTTTTATGAAGTTTGGATGAGATGTTGTAATTCCATTGTAGAAGTATTGGAACATCTGAAGGATTAAATCATCACACTCTAGATCTAGCATAAGCATACCAAATCTGAATTTCACCATGCATTCCAAAATTGTGGGCTTCTACAAAAAAGTAAGAACGTTGGTGTTGTCCAACCTTTGGAATGCTTCTACCATTACCCGAAAAGTCCTCCTCATGAGGTCATCATTGTAGGGAAATAGTGGTGTTGTTAAGGCCATGATTTTACTGTGACAAGAGGTGACCGTGAGTCTAACCTTTTCACAAGAATGCTCTAAGAACCTAGGCTGTATCAAAGCAAGCATGGATGGCTTCAAGGCCCAACTTGACCCTTCCCATTTTTATTTCGCTATCAAGCTCAGTATTTAATGTCATCGCAGGAGAACACCTTGACTCTTGTGGTGATTGCTTGGACCAAGTTCAAGAGTCCATACATCTCCTCTCGATATCTTGACGTTGAAGGATAACATGACCTTCGAGAATGTTCCGCTGTTTCGCCGTCGATGAAGATACCTGATCCATAGAGATAGCAGAGTCAGAATCGACGATATGACATTATGTTGGATTTTGCAGATTTCCAAAATAAATGGACGACATTTCTATACGACATTGGTATCAATGGATCTCAATGATATTCTTGTTGCACGAGAACTTGGGAATGATCCGTAGCAATAATTTCCGTTCTCTGTCAAATGACCCGTTACTTCCAAGAAAAGAGGAATTCTTCATATCAATAATAAATATCATGGGTACATTTATTCATAAGAGGCTATATACAAGCTATAAATGATTTTGTCAATCATGCCTTCAAATATTTTCACAAATTTAACCCACAGTCTTATAAATGATTTTCCCTTCACTTATTTCTCCCAATAAAATAATTTACTTAAAAATAAAAATCCAACTAGGGGTGATAAATATCACCGACGTGAGAAATGCTGGCTAGGGTGAAAATTAAATTTCACCAAAGTTCCTTGCATAAAAATCTCGTGCTGGCAAGATGCACAACTCTGATACCACTGTAACATTCCAAAACAACAAAATTTTTGATAGATATAAAACATATTACTGTTCTCATTTAATATAGTTTTTCATCAAGAACCAGAACACAAGAAATGCAGCGATTTTATATATATTATTATTATTTACTGAAAGTAAAATACAAGCCCAGACCATAAAATCCTATAAATGGCATGCACAGCTGCTGGACAATGAAAAATATAAGAAATTGAATCCCTTTCACTGAAAGTAAAATGGACAACTAATATTCCCTTTCTTGATCCAGTCAAAGTGTATAGAATAGATCCATGGTACTTACTGTGGTATTTTCCCATGGTATTTCTTGTTGGTATTGACCCATGGTATTGAACCATGGTATTTCTTGTTGGTATTGACCCATCAAGCCTATAAAAGGGGAGAGAAACTAGGCATTTAGAGCATTCTGGATTATCTATCTTATTATGTTTGGGTTGAGAACCTAGCATGGCCAGTTCTATCATTGATCCTGGGACGAAAACCCCGCGATGATGTTTATGTGGTGGATCCATCCAGGATTCACAAGTGGGCTTAAGTTTCTCATATTTGTCATTTTCAAGCAGCTGTGCATGCCATTTGTAGGATTTTATGGTCTAGGCATGTATTTTACTTTCAATGAATAATAATATAAATAAATGGTTGCATTTCTTGTGTTCTGGTTCTTGATGAAAGATTGTATTAAATGAGAACACTAATATGTTTTAGATCTATCCAAATTTTTATTGTTTGGAATCTTACAGTGGTATTAGAGCTGTGCATCCTACCAGCCTGAGAGTTTTATGCAAGGAACTTCGGTGAAATTTATTTTTCACCCTAGCCAACATTTCTCACTTCGATGATATTTATCACCCTAGTTATATTTTTATTTTTCAGTAAATTATTTTATTGGGAGACATAAGTGAATGGAAAATCATTTATAAGTCTGTGGGTTAGATTTGTGAAAATATTTGAAGGCATGCTTGACAAAATCATTTATATCTTGTATATAGCGTCATATGAATAAACATACCCATGATATTTATTCATGTGTATGGAATATTATAAATGTACCTACGATATTTATTCATGTGTATGGAAGATTCATATCTTTATTGCAAATATGGTCATTGCTAAAAGGTTAGAAAGTTATTGCTAGACAGGGATCATTCTCAGGTTTCTCATTAGCTAAGTATTGAGATCCATTGATGTCAATGTCATCATTTTTTTTTTGGAAATGCCACAAGAATCAACATAATGATATATCAATCATTTCTCTGGGCTACAATACTTCTGTGGATCAAAGATGGCAACAACATAAAAATCAAAAGCAATAGCAGAACAACAGACCCTTCTCTTGAAAGGTCCATGTTATCCTTCAGCAGTCAAAATATACCCAGAAGGAAGATATAAAAAGCAAGTGTCTCTTCGAACTTGGATCCAAATGGCAGGGTACAAAGTCAAAATATGTTCTCCTACAGCTAGACACATTAAATGCGGCTTTGAGCTTGATAGATAAATCATAATGGGAAGGCTCAAGTTGGGCCTTGAAGCCATCCATGCTTGCTTTGATACAACCTAGGTTCTTAGAGAATTCTTGTGAAAAGGTTACAATCACGGTTTCCTCTTGTCTCAGTAAAATCATAGCCTTAACAGCACCGCTATTGCCCTACAATGATGAAATCATGAGGAGGACTTTTCGGGTAATGGTAGAAGCACTTCAAGGGTTGAACAACACCACCATTCTTGCTTTTTTCCAGAAGCGCACAATTTTGGAACACATGGCGAAATTCAGATTTGGTATGCTTATGCTGGATCTAGAGTGTGATGATTTAATCCTTCAGATGCTCCAATAATTCTGCAATGGAATTACAACATCTCATCCAAACTTCATCAAAACAAACATGCAAAAGATCATGTCTTTGATCCTAGGAGAAGATAGGGCGATCTGTGAACAATTGAGATCCAAATTGTTGGCCATTTGGAGGAAGGAGCTAATTTCATCACCTACTACTTATGAAATAGCTTAGGGGTTGATCAAACAGAGCATCAAACTACTTAGAAAGAATTTAACCAAGGAGTAACTAACAAATATTTGTGGAGACAGCAAGAATGAACTAAGGAGGAAAGGCTTATGCTTTGTATGCAAGGGAGTTTGGGAACTTAACCATTCATTTCTAGATAATAAGGAGGCAACAAGGATAGAGAAATTAGAGACTTCTTCAGATCATGGAGATTCATCCATTGATGGGTTTGCTAGTTTTCAGGAGAGGACCTATCAAGGATGTGAGCCATCGAGTACAAATGTTGAGCAGCAACACCATGCTCTTCAGAGAAACTTGCAGGACAAGCTGAGCAGTCAGCTTAACAAAGTACATGATGAAAGGAAAGATGCAATTCCTCTTGATGATGTGGTAGTTGAATCTACAAATACAACAAAGGACATCCATAAAGAGTATGGGAAATCGGGTATAGACAACACTCCACCAGTACATCCATGTTTGATAACCAGAGAGGAAGGACAACTGATCCTCACATGTGAAGAGGTCCAGGATGAATACACTGAAGGAGAATCAAATGAGGAGAGGATCATGCATTTTCAGGAAAGGATCATGCATTTCAAGACAGGTCTTATGTTGTTGAAGCAAAGAGTCTGGACAGTCCAAGACATTGTCTTACAAGAGAACAGAAAAATTGACGAACTCATAGGGAAATGTGTCAAATCATCGACCAAGCTGTCTAGTATTGAGGAACAACTCAAGTCCCTCACAAGGTCACATGAGAAGTAGAATTGGGAGTCCCATAGCAGCACTCTATAGGAATACATAGATAAGGCTTGCAACACCAACAACCCACCTTTATACATTGAGAAGAGCAGAGCAGAGTTCTCCAAATGCATCATGTTGGGTAACCAAGTAGAGCACCATGAATGGAGCATCGAACAACATCAACATAGTAGATTTGCAGATATTCATCCCTCCCCAAGTATGGATTGGTGACAGATTATGAGTTGGTATTCTATCGATAAGTTGATTCTTTGGAGGATACTCACAGTCGAGGGCATATTGAAGCTTGGGCCCTTTGGTGCGGGCAGTGATGGAGGGTTGAAATGGTACCATAACCGACAGGTCCCAAGATTTAGGTTGCATTGGGATCTGGGAGAATCCATTGGGGAAAGAATTGTTTGGGATCTAGGTAAATCTATTGAGGGGAGGATTGGTTGGAGGATTTTTTGGGATCTAGGTATTGGAGGATCCATTCAGCACCATTCAACATGGAGGGTACATCGGATTGTATGGGATCCTTGTATCAATGTACAAATGCTTCTGTTGTGGATAGAAGTGGATCTCTTGAGGACAAGCAATCTTTGGGCGGGAGGATTTGTAATAATCCCTTTCTTGATCGATTCAAAGTGGATAGAATAGATCCATGGTACTTACCATGGTATTTTCCCATGGTATTGACCCATGGTATTTCTTGTTGGTATTGACTCATGGTATTGACGCATCAAGCCTATAAAAGGGGAGAGAAGCTAGGCATTTAGAGAATTCTAGAATATCTATCTTATTATGTTTGGGATGAGAACCTGGCATGGCTATTTCAATCATTGATCCCAGGACGAAAACCCCGTTGTGATGTTTATGTGGTGGATCCATCCAAGATTCACAAGTGGGCTTCAATTTCTTATATTGTTATTTTCAAGCGTCTGCGCGTGCCATTTGTAGGATTTTATGGTCTGGGCATGTATTTTACTTTCAGTGAATAATAATATAAATAAATGGCTGCATTTCTTGTGTTCTAGTTCTTGATGAAAGATTGTATTAAACGAGAACACTAATATGTTTTAGATCTAATATTATTTGGAATGGGGAGGATTAGTTCTCCATCCTCTCTGGTTGTCAAACATGGATGTACTGGTGGACTATTTTCTATACCTAATTTCCCATACTCTTTATGGATGTCCTCCATTGTATTTATAGATTCAACTACCACATCATCAGGAGTAATTGCATCTTTCCTTTCTTCATGTACTTTGTCAAGTTGACTGATCAGATTGTCCTGCAAGTTTCTGTGAAGAGCATGGTGTTGTTGTTCACCATTTGTACTTGACTGCTCAGATCCTTCATAGGTACCCTCTTGAAAATTATCAAACCCATCTATGGATGAATTCCCATGATCTGAATAAATCTCTAATTTTTTTATCCTTGTCGCCTCCTTATTATCTAGACATGAATGGTCAAGTGCCCAAACTCCCGTGCATACAAAGCATAAGCCTTCCCTCCTTAGTTCATTCTTGTTCTCTCCACAAATTTCTGTTAGTTCCTCCTTCGTTAACTTCTTTCTAAGTAGTTTGATGCTCTGTTTGATCAACCCCTCAGCTAGTTCATAAGCAGCCGGTGATGCAATTAGCTCCTTCCTCCAAATGGCCAACAATTTGGATCTCAATTGTTTGCAGATGGCCATATGTTCTCCTAAGATCAGAGACATGATCTTTTTCATGTCTGTTTTGATGAATTTTGGATGAGACATTGTAATTCCATTACAGAAGTATTGGAGCATCTGAAGGATTAAATCATCACACTCAAGATCCAGCATAAGCATACCAAATCTGAATTTCGCCATGCGTTCCAAAATTGTGCTCTTCTGGAAAAAAGTAAGAACGGTGGTGTTGTCCAACCCTTGGAGTGCTTCTACCATTACCCGAAAATTTCTCGTCATGATGTCATCATTGTAGGGCAATAGTGGTGCTGTTAAGGCCATGATTTTACTATGACAAGAGGCGACCGTGAGTCTAACCTTTTCACAAGAATGCTCCAAGAACCTAGGCTGTATCAAAGCAAGCATGGATGGCTTCAAGGCCCAACTTCACCCTTCCCATTTTGATTTTGCTATCAAGCTCAAAGACATATTTAATGTGTCTAGATGTAGGAGAACATATTTTGACTTTTTATCCAGTAATTTGGATCCAAGTTCGAAGAGACACTTGCTTGTTACATCTTCCTTCCGGATATCTTTTGACTGTCGAAGGATAACATGGACATTTCGAGAGAAAGGCTTGTTGCTATGCTCTTGCTTCTTATTTGTATGTTGTTGCCATCTTTGATCCACAAAAGTATTGTAACCCAGAGAATTGACTGATATATAATTATGTTGATTCTTGTGGCGTTTCCAAAAATAAAATGATGACATGGCATCAATAGATCTCAATACTTAGCTAATGAGAAACCTGGGAATGATCCCTGTCTAGCAATAATTTTCTAGCCTTTCAACACTGACCATATTTGCAAGAAAGATATAAATCTTCCATACACATGAATAAATATCATGGGTACATTTATTCATAAGAGGCTATATACAAGCTATAAATGATTTTGTCAGTCATGCCTTCAAATATTTTCACAAATTTAACCCACAGACTTATAAATTATTTTCCCTTCACTTATTTCTCCCAATAAAATAATTTACTGAAAAATAAAAATCCAACTAGGATGGTAAATATCACCGAAGTGAGAAACGCTGGCTAGGGCGAAAATTAAATTTCACCGAAGTTCCTTGCATAAAACTCTCAGGTTGGAAGGATGCATAGCTCTGATACCACTGTATGGATTTGCAAGATATTATGAGTTGGTATTCTATCGATAGGTTGATTCTTTGGAGGATACTCACAGCCAAGGGCATATTGCAGCTTGGGCCCTTGGTGCTGGTAGTGATGGAGGGCTGAAATGGTACCAGAACCCATAGGTCCCAGGATTTAGGTGGTATTGGGATCCGAGAGAATCCATTGGGGAAAGAATTGTTTGGGATCCAGATAAATCTATTGAGGGGAGGATTGGTCGGAGGATTGTTTGGGATCCAAGTATTGGAGGATCCATTTAGGACCATTCAACATGGAGGGTACATTGGATTGTATGGGATCCTGGTATCAATGTACAAATGCTTCTGTTGTGGATAGAAGTGGATCGCTTGAGGACAAGCAATCTTTGGGCAGGAGGATTTGTAATATTCCCTTTCTTGATCCAGTCAAAGTGGATAGAATAGATCCATGGTACTTACCATGGTATTTTCCCATGGTATTGACCCATGGTATTTCTTGTTAATATTGACCCATCAAGCCTATAAAAGGGGAGATAAGCTAGGCATTTAGAGCATCCTGGATTATCTATTTTATTCTTTTTGGGTTGAGAACCTGGCCTGGCCAGTTCTATTATTGATCCTGGGACGAAAACCTCGCAGTGATTTTTATGTGGTGGATCCATCTAGGATTCACAAGTGGGCTTCAGTTTCTTATATTTTTCATTGTCAAACAGTTGTGTATGCCATTTGCAGGATTCTATGGTCTGGGCATGTATTTTAATTTCAGTGAATAATAATATAAATAAAATGGTTGCATTTCTTGTGTTTTGGTTCTTGATGAAATATTGTATTAATTGAGAACACTAATATATTTTAGATTGATGAAATTTTTATTGGTTTGGAATCCTACACTTCCCTAGATTGAAAATACTTATTCCCATACACATCATAAAGTGGGGAATATTATAATATGTGATATAATGACACTTTACAAACCCTAAACATGAGCAAATCCCACATACACTATGAAAGCTAATTTGCCATTTCATTGATTTATTTAAACTAAGTCTTATTTATTTTTTTGTGATTACAAATGTATATAAATACAATGTGAAATCCATATTGTGTTTATAGTTGATATTTAACCCAAAATCATTAAAATAAATAATAAAAAAACTTTACAATGTCAATATACTATGAAATTTTGGCAAGTTGAATTATTTGTATATGTAAAAAAAAGGGAATTTCATAACAAAATTTTAATGTTATACTTAAAATAAAATATATAAAATAAAAATTTAAATAATATAATTAATACTTCAAAATATATAATATATTTCAATGAAAATTTTTGACGGGAAATATCACTTTATGCCACTTAAATTTTACTTTAGGTGGATTAAGAATGTCTTTGTTTCTTTCTTCGTTTTAAAGAACAATATATTGATAAGTAATTAAGTAATTATGAGGAGTTTACTATGAGGGGTTTCTTATGTCAATCTCTTTAATATAGATTGTTGATTTAATTTCAACGTTATACAAAATGTGATGTGAGAGTTTAAGCACTCCATACAATGTAATGACTATTCAATTAAAAGAATCTTATACATATAGTTTTGTACATTAATTGGGTGGATTGAAACATTTTCTAGATAGTAGGATCTTAAATCTAACCTTAGAGTTTCAATCGAATCTTTATCACAATAAAAAAATTAAGTTTAACTTTCTCTATTAATTCAAACACTCCCTCTTAATGGAGAAAGGGTACTAAAAGAATAGCATATGTTTGTTGTTCTAGTCTCAGCTAGAGTTACAATAGTACGTAAAAAAACTTGGTAATAGAGTTTTCATT
Organism: Pinus albicaulis; assembly: GCA_034641835.2. NCBI lineage: Eukaryota > Viridiplantae > Streptophyta > Pinopsida > Pinales > Pinaceae > Pinus > Pinus albicaulis. The sequence continues at coordinate 376,824,601 of CM076583.1, forward strand.
TTAGTCTTCTTGCTTGAGAGTCAATGCTTTTTCATTACTAGGCGAGGCTTCATCTTTACTTTTCTGGCCATGAGGTGGTGATAGATCTCTCCTCCTTTCTAAGTTTTCTTTCCCAAAGACTTAAATCTTGAACACTTATCCACACTTATCCTTCTCGATCTTGATTGTAGGTTGTCATTCTGTATATATTGATTGCTGGTAATTGATAACACTTTAGATGGTACAAGCTTGGTATCTTTGTACTTTGAAAGTGGTTTGCACCTCAAGGCATATGATTTGCTAGTAACTGATAACAGTTTAGAGGGTCCAAACTTGGTAGCTTTGTACCTTGAAAGTGGTTTGCACCTCAAGCCATATGATTTCTCTAGCTATATTTGTTGTTAATACACTTCAAGTAATCTCAATATTTTTTGTGAATTTTATTTAAAATCTAACAAACAATTCTTCCGATTACAAATTCAAAGAAAAATCCATATTGATCCTTCTTACCCATAACAATATTAAAAAGAGTTTTTCATATTTTGAACTATAAAAATTATTTACATTTTAAATATTTTGTTCCACTCTCAAATTTCTTAAATCCATAATTAAAATAAATCTATAATATTTTACTTAACGCTATTTCTAATTATTACAAAAGCTCAAAATCATAATTTAAAAATTTTCCATAATCCCTTCAACTACTATTAATGAAATCCTAAATGGAAAACTACTGCGTTACTTGAAATTATTAAACAGGAATAGAACTCCACAATAAAGGCGAAGTGATTCGAAAAACACAATCAAAATAACTCGACCGGAAAATTTTAAACGCTATGCGAGGTGGATAGTATTTTGGTTGCCTCCAGTGAAATCCAAAAACATTACAAATCTCCCAAACCATTATTTAAAAATTAATGAAGAGTTTTGGGGATTATTTATAGTGCTATAGAATATTGGTCGATTCGAAACATCTACCAATATTTTATAATACTGTAAATAATTCAGAAAACTTTTTCATAATCAATAATCTCAAAAACTTAAAAACCTTAATTATTAAAAAAACAAAAACCTGTGACTATTATTAATGAAATCCTAAATCGAAAAACACTATGGTACTCCGAATTGTTACAAATGAATAGAACTTCCAGACTGCATGCTAAGTGATTCGAAGAACCCATTCAAAATAATTCAACCGGAAAAATTAAAACCCATTAAGGAGATTTCTAAAATCTCTCAAAACCTATGTTAGGTGGGAAGGTATTTTGGTACCCTGGAGTGAAATCCTAAATTCATAGACAACTGATGAAGCATTAATAATATGCAGGTGGTGTCTCGAGAACTTTGAGAAAGGGTGCAGAATTTCGACAATGAATGGAATGATCATTGAATTTAGGATTTACTAATATGCAGCATAGTTGTGAGAAATGGTGAAAAAAATATTTCTTTAAAAGTAGAGTAGGTTAATAAATTTTTTATATTGGTTTTTTGTGGTTGATTAGAGAGATTATTATAAATTTAAGAAAACTTATAGTAATAGTGTTTGAATCATGATTTTGATGGTGGAAATGGATTCAGCACCATGAAAAATTTTTAGAACACCCAGAATATTAAAGTTTGAGAATTATAACATGGATTTACAAAAATCCCTGCCAGAATTTCTTAAAATCTTATCAAAATTTCCATGATTTTCAGAACCAAAAAGCAGTCTAGTTAGACTACGGCTCTTTTTAGTAGAAAAATTAAACAAATGAAATATTTATAAAATCTTCAATAAATATATTCTCTTTACTGTGTACAAAAGGATTAAGTAAATATATTCTCTTTACTGTGTACTAAAGGATTAAACAAATGAGATATTTATAGAATCTTTAATTAAAGTATTATCTTTACTGTGCAGTAAAGGATTAAACAAGTGAGATATGTATGGAATATTTAGTAAAAGTATTCCCTTTACTGTGCACTAATTTGTTGATTATTTTATGTTTATAAATATTTTGAAATTTATTTGAATTTAGTTTAATTTGAAAAAACCAATAAACTAATATTGATGCTATGTGACTCATTTTACTAGTTTCAATTTGATTTCTTCATCTCTTTGACTATCACCTCATGCAATGAGTGCATGAGCACTAAGTGGACTATTCAAAAATCAGAAGAAATTAGTCATCATAAGAAATTAGTCATTATGACTATCTCTCATAGAAATGGTTATAGATTAATAACTTACTTAATGCAGTTGAATCTGAAAAATGATATCTAATATAATGCAGTGCCTAAATACTTGAATACAAAGACTGAAAAGAACATGCTTGAATGGTTCACCACCCACAATACTTGCTAAGACTTTGCAAATGAGGTAGCAAACTAAGCAGGCTTTATTGTGGAGATAACCGAGCAAGAGCCTATCGGGAATAGGTGACCTCAAGAAAAGTCCTGGTTACAGTCTACCTCTCTTAAAACATAGGCAATTAAATCTCAAAAATAATATCTGATATTATTAGAATTAGATTAAAAAAAAAACAATATGCTCACCATTAAACAAATTTAATGTACGGTTTTTGAAATATACAAAACGTTCACTCTCACGGTGGAAAATCGTAAACGCCATTGCAAAACAGCGAGGCCACGACGAGCAACCATGCCCTGACGTTGAAGTTTTGGCAGAGCAAAATACATATGACAGAGTTTCACGGAGCCTAATAAAACATGTCCCTTCGACTGAACAACGTACTACCAATTATTGCAACTAAAAACAAACTTGGAGGCGTTTGCAGACAACGATAACACAGTACGCGTGTAATTAAAATATTGCGCCAAACTTCCTGAACAGCAAAACATCGGCGTCTGACCTGCTCTCTAATTTTATGTCCTCCAAACACAGTATCCTGTAAATTCTCAGAAGTACAGTATCCTGTAAATTCTCACAAGTACTGAATCTCCCTGATTCCGAGACCATTTTTGGAACGCTAAAACATTCTGACAACATCTAAACGCCATGACAGTTTTTTATATATTGTTCTTTTACAGGCCTGGGTGAATTCATTTGATACAGGCCGATATGCCAGCTTGAATATGTACGCTCATGAGAACAGGATTATGTACGTCTGATAGCTGCTCTAGAGGTGATTTATTTATGAGTAAGATTATGTAGGTCTGATAGTTGTTGTAGGGTCGATTTTTTCAGTGGAAAAAAAAAATATGCCAATGTAATTTGGAACAAGTCAAAATCAATAAAAATTTTGGAAAAGTTGTTGATAAAGTTGATAATTATTCTTGAAAACTTATCAAACTTCTGGGAGAAATTAGAATTTCATTAGAAAATCAGAGGAAACACTAATAAATATGGACTACTTCGTTACATAACTTCCATTCATTATAAAATTGACTGGCAATAAAAATAGATTTACCTACATAACTAATCATTTACATTGTTGTCACATTTAAAAAATTTCCACCTTGACAACAATTTTCCTAATCCCTTTCCCATGCCCATTAATCATATGTTTTGCAAGTCAAGAGAAGCCAAACACAATCACAACTTCTCTAGTGTAACTGAGTTCACGAATATGTTTGCATGATTCTCTTATGTATGGACCTTCTTGAGAGCTACTTTTCCGCCATCAATCACATGTCTTACAAAATGATATCTTACATCAATGTGCTTGGTCTTGCTGTGATGAGCATATTTGTAGCCAAATGAATAACAATCTAACTATCACAGAGTACATCACTTGCTCCTGCTTGCTTCTAATCTCATCAAGAATACCTTTCAACCATATTTTCTCTTTACATGCATCTAGAGTAGTTATATACTCTGCTTCAGTGGTGGACAAAGCAACTGTTTCTTGAATATTTCACATCCAACTAATTTCTCCACCTGTAAGAGTAAATAGATATCCTATAGTAAAGATCCTTTTGTCCATATCACTTGTGTAAACAACATCCACATATCTGTAGACAGATCCTTCACTACCATTAAAGATGATGGAATGGTCACTTGTGCCTCTCAAACACCGAAGTACCCATTTCACTTCTTGCTAGTGTTCTTCTCCTAGATTTCCCATGAACCGACTGACAACTCCAATTGCATGTGAAATATTAGGGTTTGTACATACCGTTGCATACATTAAGTTTCCAACTACATTTGAATATGGTACACGAGACATGTACTTCTTTTCTTCATCATTTCTAGGGACGGGAACCAAAGAAATCTTAAAAAGGAAAGCTAGTGGAACATTAACAAGTTTCACATTGTTCATACTGAACTTTTCAAGTACTTTCTCCACATACTTCTGTTGTGATAACCAAATCTTACCTTTTTTCCTCTCTTTGTGTATCTCCATTCCCAAGATATGTTTTTCCGCTCCAAGATCCTTCACGTCAAATGTCATAGAGAGATGAGCCTTTAATTCAACAATATTTAAGAGAACATCATCTGCTAGGCACAACTTGATAGTACTGAGAGCTTGGGCATCCAATTTCTCCCAATACAAACCTATCATTCCAAGAGGTTTCTTCTTCACCCCATCTAAATATTTGTGCAACCTTATTGCACTAACAAATCCATAACTTTCAGTTTACACAATGCAAAATTGTTCTTGTCGATGAACTTCTCCAACTTGAACTTACAATTCATCATTTCTTCCATTTCTTCCTACAAATCCTCCTACTTGGGATTCCTTTCTTCAACTTCTTTCAGCTAGGGTTTCAAAAAAAAATATTTTTTTTTCCCTTATTTCAGTTAGGGTTTCTTAAAAAATTTGGTTTCCCTTCTTCAAAAATATGAGCCTTTTAAAAAACAAAATCCTTTCCTATTCCAAATTTTCTACTTAACAAACCCTACTCCATTCCAGTTTCATTAATTTTCACAATTATGTTCCTTTCTAGAATAAAAAAGATAAAAAAATAAATAAAATATGTTTTTCTTTTCTACAATTAAAGAAACGCTACTCCTTTTCTTTCATCAAATTTAAAAGTTGTTTGATAATTTTCACTAGTTTTCTAACAACAAAACAATAATTCGAGTGTTTTAAATTTACTTTCAATCAACAAGTTTTTTTTGTTTTTTTGTATTTTTTTTTTTTGTTTGGTAAATTTGGTAGTACCTCGCTATTTTCTATTTGTAATTTGAAAGAAGGTTACAAAAGATAAAAATCCAGATTGTGGCCCCAACTTGCCCATAGGAAACTAGGTCTGTTGGCCACCTTAAATCATTAAAAGCGAGCCAAAATTGAAAATGTTTCATTCGTCCATGAGACTCCTTAGCTAACTTCCCTATTACGCAATTATCTACAAGTTGGGGAATTAAAAGATGTTCATAAAAAAATCCAAAATGCATCTAAAAACCATGAGCAAATTGTAAATCAAACTAGCCATCAGAGGAATAAACAGGAGCAGGATCCTTGATAGTGGAACCAGGCATATCCACTTGCTGTAGTTACTGAAGTTGTTTTTCCATTCGACCCACACGATCATCAAATCTACTGATATGATCAGTGGCCTGATACTGAGTAATTTTGATGTGATCTAGCTGGTTCTGAATATCCTGAAGCAAATCCACAATTTTTGGTTCAATCTTTGCTAAAGTAGGAGGAAAACTCTGCATTGCCTTAGCCAAAAGACACTTGACTATCCAGTAAGTATCGAGAGTTTGCTGGAACAAAGTTAGACGACCCCTAGTATTACCAGGATCGGTAATAAAATCCATTATTTCTGCTTCCACTTCATTATCTTCTGGATCAGTATTGATTTCCCGTTCCCAGCCTCGAATCTCCTGCCGAACAATGGAGGAGTTGCCAAGAACATAGTTGACTGTGAGGTTTTTTAAAACCTCTTGGCATGACTTCCGACCACGTTTTTTAGAACTAGTCTCAAGCTGGGTCTGTTGTTTGCCTTTAGCAGAAATATGAGAAGAGCAATGCTTCCCCATGATGGAGAGAGGCCTATGTATGAACAAATACAAGTAGGAATAAACAATTAAAACATTGGTAACAGTTTGAAAGTAACTGGTGGACTGGCAGAGAATGCCAAGAAGAACATAAACCAGGTGACTAGCACGAGGACGCAGCTTTAAAATGCAGTAAACCTAATCCCGCGGAGAATAAACAAGGTAAACAGAGCATATACAACCCACAAAGAATAGGGCAGCAAAACCCGCCTCCCTATCAACGGAAGGAACCAGCAAAAGATCAATATCCCAGAAGGACAAATGCTCAATATTTAAAAAATGGATACAAAGATGCCTTCCACCCCAAGTAACACCATGCAGAAAAACTACCATAAACCCGACTCATTGACGTCGCTGAGAAACAGAGTTGTAAAAAACCCAGTCATGAGAACGAAAAAGACGAGTGAAATTAACATGGAAAAGACAACTCTTAATCCATCCACAGCTACATGACAAAGGAATGAGAATTCCCCAAAAACCTTCTAACATCTGAACATGGAATTGATACCAAATAAACCTTGGATAATTGACTTCCCCACCAACTGAACACAAAGGAAGGCAGACACTGGCCGGAATTACAATGAAAGTAGATAAGCGTCCTGAAAGCTGACATGGGTCTCGAAAGAAAGGTTCTACAGGGTGTAACTGAGGAACAGCAAAGCTGGTACCCATCAGCAGAATCGAAAAAACCAGAGCTTGCGGCAAGCAATATGAAACCTTTGTGACATCAACAGTGAGATATAGTAGAAAGACAAATACATACCCCAACAGAGCTGGTTGGCTGATGGAAGGTATGGCGTCCGGCTTCCTCCCGTGTTGCGTCTGAGCTTTCTCAAGCAAAGAACATTGCATGGCAGAGTGAAGATAGTGATACAAGAAACTTACCATATTGGAGACATTCCATTGCCGGTCTGACAACACAGGCTGTCGACCCTGCCAAATCATTAAAGTTTGATCGATCACACACTTCCTTAAGCATGGATCAAGCTACGCCATTAGAAATCTTAATTGTGTGAAGGACGGGAGGCAGCCAGCTATCATGGCTTGTCATTACACTATTGACAGATGGACACCCACATCGGGGGGTTGTTGCTGTGCATAGTCCTGTAGATCCTTTTGCACAATGAGTTAAAGAGAGTAAAGTTCCACATCCTAGATGGCATCAATGGGACGAGCGTCTATGGAGCGATCAGGATTTTTACAACCCCAATTTGCCAAATAATCCGCAGTTGCATTACCTTTTCACTGAATGTGAGTCAGAATTAAACACTGAATATGTTGCAGCAACTTTCTTACTTCTTGAATAAGAGCAGTTGTGCGCCAACTTTGAGTTATTTTCTCCCAAGGTGTTCCATGCTACAACTTACGGAGGACTCCTGTGACAATTGCAGAATCTCCCTCTACTATAAGGCGCTGGTAATTTTCTCTAATAGCAAAAATAAGACCTTGTTTAACCACCATGAGTTCGGCTTCATTATTAGTGGAAAAACCCAAGTCTGAAGCATAAAACCAGCAGACTTACCCCTGAGAATTACGGAAAATCCCACCAGAACCAGCTTGCCCAAGGTTGCCTTTCGATGCCCCATCATAATTAAGTTTTAAAAAGCCTTGTTGAGGGGGCGTCCATTTATCCTCAATAGATTGACAAGGTGGTTTATACTTCCATAGACTTTTGTAGAGCATCTGAGGTTTGAGGCTTAAATAGTCCAACATCTGAGATTCAAAACCCACAGTCTGCCTATCCTCCTCTGACGAGCTTTACACTAAAATAGTTTCACGAATATTGTCAATTAAGCGTTGCCAGATCTGATGCACTGGTTGTGCAACTTCTCTAAAAACCCTTTGATTTCAACAAGAAGTTATTTTGCTATCAAAATAAAAATTACTCGTGTTCTCCCAAGGACTTTTCTCCTTCAAAAAAATGACTTTGTCTCTCTGGCACGATGGACAGTGGTGTGTCTATGTGACTCACTTTGGGTGTCTTCTCCTTCATATGTCATGACCAATGTCCCCTCCACTCTCGGAGAAATCTGGTCCCCGAAATTCGATGTCCATGAATTGTGACCCCGCTGGAGCTCATACCGACGCTCCGTCATGCAGAATGACGAGACAAAGAGGGCATGCTCGACCTCTTTGTCTTCACTACGGTGGCAAGGTTTCTTCAACCGGTGACTAAGGTGGCTCAGACGTTTTTATTCATCAAATGACTACGATGACTCTCAACTAACGGGGTTGTGGTCTCGTTCTTCACAACTAATTTGCGTCGACTCTCTTTCTCTGCACGCTCGTTTGAAGTTATTTCACGACATGCTCAAACATTTTTGTGATTCTACAACAGCGTTACTTTCCCCTTCACGATGGCGGCAGGGTCTTGGTCATTCGACTGGGGTTTCTAGAAGTGTTCGAGGCTTTTCAAACAAAATGATTTTCTTTAACGATGGATATTCAACAGTCTCCGTTGTTGCTCGGCCTTTGTCAATCGGGAAATTCTAGCTCTGATACTACTGGTTCGATATTCTGAATTATTATTCATTCACAAAAGCAAGAAATGCATAGGCTGAAAAACTGAATCACACATAGAAAAAAAAAAAAAATGTGGTAAAGCTCTAACAATGTATTAAGGAAACCTTCACATGACAAGGCATTGGAAATCTTTATTAATCAAGAATGATTCTCCATGTTAAAAACCTCTAGAGAAATCATTAATAAATATGAGATATTTTGTTACATAACTTTCGTTCATTATAAAATTGAATGAAAATAAAAATAAATTTACCCAAATAACTAGTTATTTACATTGTTGTCACTTTTCAAGAAAAATAACCCTAATAAAGTTATGTCCCAAAAATGTTCTTTCTGAAATTAAAATGATATAAGAAAAACCAAATAAATAAAAATGTAACAAGGAAAATTTTATTGATCTTCCATGTAATTTAATATATCATTCCGACAACAAGCATATTGATATTGACACCCACAATATTGAAAAGTTATTTTTTTACAATATTATCCATTTAACATGTCCCATTACCAAGAGAGTGTTATTATAATAACAAGTAACCAAATCCCTCAAAGAAGTGAAGTCTATGGATATTCACCAGTTATTATGGATGTTGGAAGTTATCATCAAAGTTTATTCCCATACACATCATAAGGTGGGGAATATTATAATATGTGATATAATGACACTTTACAAACCCTAAACATGAGTAAATCCCACATACACCATGAAAGCTAATTTGCCATTTCATTGATTTATTTAAACTAAGTCTTATTTATTTTTTTGTGATTACAAATATATATAAATACAATGTGAAATCCATATTGTGTTTATAGTTGATATTTAACTCAAAATCATTAAAATAATTAATAAAAAAACTTTACAATGTCAATTTACTCTGAAATTTTGGTAAGTGCATTTCATCACAAAATTTTAATGTTATATTTAAAATAAAATATATAAAATAAAAATTTAAATAATATAATTAATACTTCAATATATATATAATATATTTCAATGAAAAATTTTGACGGGAAATATCACTTTATGCCTCCAAACCATTATTTAAAAATTAATGAAGAGTTTTGGAGATTATTTATAGTGCTATAGAATATTGGTCTATTTGAAACATCTACCAATATTTTATAACACTGTAAATAATTCAGAAAACTTTTTCATAATTAATAACCACAAAAATTTAAAAACTTTAATTATTAAAAAAGCAAAAAACTCTGACTATTATTAATGAAATCCTAAATCGAAAAACACTATGGTACTCCGAATTGTTACAAATGAATAGAACTTCCAGACTGCATGCTAAGTGATTCTAAAAACCCATTCAAAATAATTCCACCGCAAAAATTAAAACCCATTAAGGAGATTTCTAAAATCTCTCAAAACCTATGTTAGGTGGGAAGGTATTTTGGTACCCTGGAGTGAAATCCTAAATTCATAGACAACTGATGAAGCATTAATAATATGCAGAAGGTGTCTCGAGAACTTTGAGAAAGCGTGCAGGATTTCGACAATTGATGGAATGATCATTAAATTCAGGATTTACGAATATGCAGCATAGTTGTGAGAAATGGTGAAAAAAATATTTCTTTAAAAGTAGAATAGGTTAATAAATTTTTTATTTCGGTTTTTTGTGGTTGATTACAGGGATTATTATAAATTTAAGAAAACTTATAGTAATAGTGTTTGAATCATGAATTTTTGATGGTGGAAATGGATTCAGCACCATTAAAAACGTTTAGAACAGTCAAAATATTAAAGTTTGATACTTATAACATGGATTTACAAAAATCCCTGCCAGATTTTCTTAAAATCTTATCAAAATTTCCATGATTTTCATAGCCAAAAAACAGTCTAGTTAGACTAGGGCTCTTTTTAGTAGAAAAATTAAACAAATGAAATATTTATAAAATCTTTAATAAATATATTCTCTTTACTGTGATTAAACAAATGAGATATTTATAGAATCTTTAATTAAAGTATTCTCTTTACTGTGCAGTAAAGGATTAAACAAGTGAGATATGTATAGAATATTTAGTAAAAGTATTCTCTTTACTGTGCACTAATTTGTTGATTATTTTATGTTTATAAATATTTTGAAATTTATTTGAATTTAGTTTAATTTGAAAAAACTAATAAACTAATATTGATGCTATGTGATTCATTTAACTAGTTTCAATTTGATTTCTTCATCTCTTTGATTATCACCTCATGCAATGAGTGCATGAGTGCTAAGTGAACTATTCAAAAATCACAAGAAATTAGTCATTATGACTATCTCTCATAGAAATGGTTATAGATTAATAACTTACTTAATGCAGTTGAATTTGAAAAATGATATCTAATATAATGCGGTGCCTAAATACTTAAATACAAAGAGTGAAGAGAGCATGCTTGAATGGTTCACCACCCACAATACTTGCTTAGACTTTGCAAATGAGGTAGCAAGCTAAGTGGGCTTCATTGTGGGGATAACTGAGCAAGAGCTTATCGAGAATAGGTGACCTCGAGAGAAGTCCTGGTTACAGAATAGGTGACCTCGAGAGAAGTCCTGGTTACAGAATAGGTGACCTCCAGAGAAGTCCTGGTTACAGTCTACCTCTCTTAAAACTTAGAAATTAAATCCCAAAAATAATATCTTATATTATAAAAATTAGATTAAAAAAAAAATTAGATTAAAAAAAAACCCAATAGGTTCACCATTAAACAAATTTAATGTACGGTTTTTAGAAATATGCAAAACGTTCACTCTCACGGTGGAAAATCGTAAACGCCATTGCAAAACAGCGAGGCCACGACGAGTAACCATGCCCTGACGTTGAAGTTTTGGCAGAGCAAAATACATATGACAGAGTTTCACGGAGCCTAATAAAACATGTCCCTTCGACTGAACAACGTACTACCAATTATTGCAACTAAAAACAAACTTGGAGGCGTTTGCAGACAACGATAACACAGTACGCGTGTAATTAAAATATTGCGCCAAACTTCCTGAACAGCAAAACATCGGCGTCTGACCTCCTCTCTAATTTTATGTCCTCCAAACACAGTATCCTGTAAATTCTCAGAAGTACAGTATCCTCTAAATTCTCGCAAGTACTGAATCTCCCTGATTCCGAGACCATTTTTGGAACGTTAAAACATTCTGACAACATCTAAACGCCATGACAGTTTTTTATATATTGTTCTTTTACAGGACTGGGTGAATTCATTTGATACAGGCCGATATGCCAGCTTGAATATGTACGCTCATGAGAACAGGATTATGTACGTCTGATAGCTGCTCTAGAGGTGATTTATTTATAAGAGTAAGATTATGTCCGTCTGATAGTTGTGCTAGGGTCGATTTTTTCAGTTGAAAAAAAAAATATGCCAATGTAATTTGGAACAAGTCAAAATCAATAAAATTTTTGGAAAAGTTGTTGATAAAGTTGATAATTATTCTTGAAAACTTATCAAACTTCCGGGAGAAATTAGAACTTCATTAGAAAATCGGAGGAAACACAAGGTACGAAGAAGAAAGGCATGAGTGCACATGGCTACGGGAGTTTGGAAGAATCGATATCCATACAGTTGCATCTGCTGGTTGTACATAATAAAGAAAGTGCCATGACAACTGGATTTGTCACTGTATCTTAAAGTAATAGGCTCGTACACATGCATGCCTAATTAAATTAAATAGTTGCGACGCTCGGCACCCTGTGGCCCTGGCATTCGTTGAACCTTTAGCGAACCATGTTGATATAGGCTCTGAGCTGGATCTGCCAGATATTTCTCAACTTTCCGAAGTCGGTGCACTGTGATTTGCATTACGCACAATCCCCTTGGTCCTTACAAAGTTTCATGTTACTCTGCTGTCGTGGGACGAACGTGGCAATAAAGACCAGAATCAATTAAGAATCGACTGGTACAGTGGTCGGAGTATGTTATAACTCAAGCCTCTTATTTATACATAAAGTGGGGAGTGACATCCTTGAGAGGAGGGTCACATTTCCATCCAAAAAGTCATACAAAATGGGATCTTGTTCATGTTCCACATTACAAAAATATGAGGGGAAATTAAATGTCATGAGATAGCCAGGTTTAGGAATTCCTGTTGTAGGGAAAAATTCCATAAAATGTCTCCAATGCTAAATGTCTTGGAATTTTCTCAGTATCTTTATAAATAGTGCACAATAAAATTTTTAAGGAACATATCATATGAAAAACACATTTAACTCTTCTTAAAACACATTAAGTTAGGAAATACACGATTAAGTGCATAAGGTGGGTTAAAAATATTTTATGGGCTTAGTACTGGATTGACGAGCTTTATAATTGACCTATTTTAGAGGCTCATCACTATGTTCACTTAGTGTAAAGATATGACCCCACAATTCCCTTTAAGTAGAAGGCATTGAGAATAATTGAAGGGTTGTTATTCTCATATCCACGAAAGGAATTTAATACCAAGGTAGAGCACCTATGGATGTACAAAACAATGTGAATGATCCAAGAGCATAGGTTGATTCGAATCAATGGTTTTACAGAGTATCAGGCTGAGAGATATGAGATGTTTAATTTCAAGATGGAGATATGATTTATTAAAGGGATAATGTTTCATGTAGTGGGAAGCTAACATTGCATTGGGTGGATAGCTTTTCATAGAATAAACTTTTACACTATTCAAATTTGATATTAACCCTTTTGGCAGCATGGATAAAGTAGTCTACACAATAGTCAAATAAATTAAACGTTTTCTTATGTAATACTTCCTACCCGTGATGTAATAATTATAGTGATTTAGGTATTATAAGGAATGGAATTTGGTACAATAATTAAAGTCTTTGGGACAATATGCATTACATTTTTGGCATTTCCTACAGAGGCCACAATTTTGCTTGGGTGACAAAATTCTCACTATAAACTGGTGAAAAAAAAGTGAGCAAATCGAATCTTGGGTGTGTTTGAACAATATTTTGAATGTGGAAATGGAATTGGCACCATAAATAACCCTTGGGGTACCCAAAATATTGAAGCTTGAAAGATGTAACTAGGATTCCAAATATATTTTTTTTTTCAAAATCCTATCCGGATTTCGATTATTTTCTTGGGAAAATTGTGGCCTCATTAGAATATGGTTTACATTTTGTCATATTGTTTTATATTAAAATATGAAAATCTCTTGTGATATGAGTTATAAAGAGGTTTTTTCCATTAGGTTAGCTATATATATACTCTTGTAATATATCATTATGTTATTATACTAGGTTACATTATATTTTTTTAGTATTAAGTTTATGTTTATATATATATATATATATATATATATATATATATATATATATATATATATAAAAATAGATCAACCATAATATGAAATAGATATGTGAAGCTTATAATGGCGGGAGAAAAATAATATATGTTCACTGGTAACTACTGTACAGTCAACAAATTGATACTGAAAAGAATTAAGGATAAAACAATGGCACTCCATGTATTGAAGTCGATGGTGATTAATTAAATATGAAATACTAGAAATAGTTCCAAGAGGAAAATATACAAATATATTAATCATGTTGAGAATGATCAAAAGATCCATTAGATGAGAGAGAGAAAAAAATGTATTATGAAGTTCAATATATGGAAAGAGATCCATGGATAGTGAGATACAAAATGGAATTAGGAAAATTTGTAGACCTTGAAAGAAAACAATAGGAAGGTAAAATTGAGCTAAAATAAACCCTTTGTGACGTTTAAGGGCCATGTACATGGCATGTGAGTCCTAAAAGTAAGTGTTAGGGAGTAACATCATGTCTTAGTATTGAACCATGCTCCAATAACGAGACCCATTATTAAAATCCAAAATCCCAAAACATGTGTGCTAGATATCTAAAATTTATTTCCATTACATGGTTCAAGGCTAATGAGAGAGATGGAAGGAGTAAGATGCACTTGTTGTTGGAAAAACTTGTCTAAACAACCTCAAACATTTTTGATGTTCCGAACACTATATTTAGTTGTCACTAATGATAAATAAAAAAACACATTTTTTTTTCAATAACACATTCCTATAATGGTCCTAACACCAACATATTTATTATTTTTTTCTTCCTTATCACCATTAGAACGATCTTACTCATTCTCATCTTATGTTTAGTACACACTATGATATTTATAAATTTGAACCATTTTTTTATTTACAACATACTAATAGCTTGTTTTAATAACACATAAAAAGCATATGTACATCATTTCAACATGCCATTTCAATTTATTAAGAAGTATGTGCATTAATGAAAGCAAACGATGGGCATGTCTTTTGGAAGAAGTGTTTTTTATATGTAAGAGAAATGCATACAACTTTTGGTGAAGTAAAATATTTGTATTTATGCTATCATGAAGTAAAATAATTATACCTATGAAAAATGTTCACATGTTTTAGTGATGTAAAACATGTACGTGAAGTTTATATCTCCATGAATCTAGATATTCCAAACATAAGATCTTATAATGTGAGTGGGTTTATTGGAAGTCCCATTTCTTTTGAATTTTCACCATATTCATGCACTCACCCTTCTCTTTCATCTTTATTCACTTACCTTCCTATTTGCTCTTCTTTATTCACTTACCTTCCTATTTCCTCTTCTGACATAGGGCATGGAATAACTAAGAAATGCTAGATATTTTAATCTATTATTTATTCAGAAAAGCAAGAAATGTATATACTGAGAAACTAAATTACACATATGAAGAAAAAAATTTATGTGTTAAAACCCTAATAATGTGTCAAGGAAACCTCTATGGGGTAAGGGATTGGAAATATTTATTAATAAAAAATGATTCTCCATGTTACAATCCTATCGAGAAAACACTAATAAATATGGGCTACTTCGTTACGTAACTTCCATTAATTATAAAATTGAATGGCAATAAAAATAGATTTAGCCAGATAACTAATCATTTACATTGTTCTCACATTTAAAAAATCTCCACCTTGACAACAATTTTCCTAATCCCTTTCCCATGCCCATTAATCATCTCTTTTGCAAGTTAAGAGAAGCCAAACAAAATCACAACTTCTCTAGTGTAACTGACTTCACGAATATGTTTGCACGATTCTCTTATGTATGGACCTTCTTGAGAGCTACTTTTCTGCCATCGATCACATGTCTTACAAAATGATATCTTACATCAATGTGCTTGGTCTTGTTGCGATGAGCATATTTGTAGCCAAACGAATAACAATCTAACTATCACATAGGACATCACTTGCTCCTTCTTGCTTCTAATCTCATCAAAAATACCTTTCAACCATATTTTCTCTTTACATGCATCTAAAGCAGTTATATACTCTGCTTCAATAGTGGACAAAGCAACTGTTTCTTGAATATTTGACATCCAACTAATTTCTCCACCTGTAAGAGTAAATAGATATCCTATAGTAGAGAGCCTTTTGTCCATATCACTTGCGTAACCAACATCCACATATCTGTAGACAGTTCCTTCACTACCATTAAAGATGATAGAATGGTCACTTGTGCCTCTCAAATACCAAAGTACCCATTTCAATTCTTGCCAGTGTTCTTCTCCTAGATTTTCCATGAACCGACTGACAACTCCAATTACATATGAAATATTAGGTTTTGTAGATATCGTCGCATACATTAATTTTCCAACCACATTTGCATATGGTACACGAGGAATTTACTTCTTTTCTTCATCATTTCTAGGACTCGGAACCAAATAAATCTTAGAATGGGAAGCTAGTGGAACATTAACATGTTTCACATTGTTCATACCGAACTTTTCAAGTACTTTCTCCACATACTTCTGTTGTGATAACCAAATCTTACCCTTTTTCCTCTCTTTTTGTATCTCCATTACCAAGATATGTTTCTTCCGCTCCAGATCCTTCATGTCAAATGTCATAGAGATATGAGCCTTTAATTCAACAATATTGAAGATAACATCATCTACTAGGCACAACCTGATAGTATTGAGAGCTTGGGCATCCAGTTTCTCCCAATACAAACCTATCATTCCAAGAGGTTTCTTCTTCACGCCATCTAAATATTTGTGCAACCCTTATTGCACTAACAAATCCCTAAATTTCAATTTACACGATGCAAAATTGTTCTTGTCGATGAACTTATCCAACTTGAACTTACAATTCATCATTTCTTCCATTTCTTCCTACAAATCCTCCTACTTGGGATTCCTTCCTTCAACTTCTTTTAGCTAGGGTTTCAAAAAAAAATATTTGTTTTCCCTTATTTCAGTTAGGGTTTCTTAAAAAATTTGGTTTCCCTTCTTCAAAAATATGAGCCTTTTAAAAAACAAAATCCTTTCATATTCCAAATTATCTTCTTAACAAACTCTACTCCATTTCAGTTCCATTAATTTTCACAATTATGTTCCTTTCCAGAATAAAAAAGATAAAAAAATAAATAAAATATGTTTTTATTTTCTACAATTAAAGAAACCCTACTCCTTTTCTTTCATCAAATTTAAAAGTTGTTTGATAATTTTCACTAGTTTTCTAAGATTCCCAACAAAAAAATAATTTGAGTGTTTTAAATTTACTTTCAATCAACAAGTTTTTTTTTTTTTTTTTTGTAAATTTGGTAGTACCTCGCTATTTTCTATTTATAATTTGAAATAAGGTTACAAAAAATAAAAATCCAGACCGTGGCCTCAACCTGCCCATAGGAAACTAGGTCTGTTGGCCACCTTAAAGCATTAAAAAGAAGCCAAAATTGAAACTGTTTCATTCGTCCATGAGACTCCTTAGCTAACTACCCTATTATGCAATTATCTACAAGTTGGGGAATTAAAAGATGTTCATACAAAAAACAAAAATGCATCTAAAACATCAGAGGAATAAACAGGAGCAAGATCCTTGACAGTGGAACCAGGCATATCCACTTGTTGTAGTTGCTGAAGTTGTTTTTCCATTCGACCCACACGATCATAAAATCTATTGATACGATCAGTAGCCTAATACTGAGTAATTTTGATGTGATTCAGCTAGTTCTGAATATCCTGAAGAAAATCCACAATTTTTGGTTCAATATTTACTGAAGTAGGAGGAAAAATTTGCATTTCCTTAGCCAAAAGACACTTGACTATCTAGTAAGTATGGACAGTTTGCTGGAACAAAGTTAGACAACCCCTAGTATTACTAGGATCGGTAATAAAATCCATTATTTCTGCTTCCACTTCATTATCTTCTGGATTAGTATTGATTTCCCGTTCCCAACCTCGAATCTCATGCCGAACAGTGGAGGAGTTGCCAAGAACATAGTTGACTGTGAGGTTTTCTAAAACCTCTTGGCATGACTTCTGACCACATTTTTTAGAACTAGTCTCAGGCTGGGTCTGTTGTTTTCCTTTAGAAGAAATATGAGAAGATCGACGCTTCCCCATGATGGAGAGAGGCCTATGTATGAACAAATACAAGCAGGAATAAACAATTAAAACATTGGTAATAGTTTGAAAGTAACTGGCGGACAGGAAAAGAATGCCAAGAAGAACATAAACCGAGTGACTGGCGCGAGGATGCAGCTTTAAAATGCAGTAAACCCAATTCCGCAGAGAAGAAAGAGGGTAAACAGAGTAGATACAACCCACAAAGAACACGGAAGTAAAACTCGCCACCCTATCAACAGAAGGAACCAACAAAATATCAATAGCCCGGAAGGACGAATGCTTAATATTTAGAAAATGGATACAAAGACGCCTTCCACCCCAAGTACCACCATGAAAAAAAGTACCATAAACCCGACCCACTGACATCACTAAGAAAGAGAGTTGTAAAAAATCCAGTCACGAGAACAAAACAGAGGAGCGAAATTAACACAGAAAAGACAACTCTTAATCCATCCACAACTACGGGACAAAGGAATGAGAATTCCCCAAAAACCTTCCAACATCTGAACATGGAATTGATACCAAATAAACCTTGGATAATTGACTTCCCCACCAATCGAACACAAAGGAAGGTAGACACTGGCTGGAATTACAACGAAAGTAGATAAGCGTCCTAAAAACTGACATGGGTCTCAAAAGCAAGGTTCTACGGGGTGTAATAGAGGAACAACAAAGCTGGTACCCATCAGTAGAATTGAAAAAATCAGAGCTTGCGGTGAGCAATACGAAACCTTTGCAACATCAACAATGAGAGATAGTAGAAAGAAAAATACATACCCCAACAGAGCTGGCTGGCTGATGGAAGGTATGTCGTCCAGCTTCCTCCTGTGCTGCCTCCGAGCTTGCTCAAGCAATTAGCATTGCATGGCAGAGTGAAGATAGCGATACAAGAAACTTATCGTATTGAAGACATTCCATCGCCGGTCTGACAACACAGGCTATCGACCCTGCCAAATCATTAAAGTCCGATCGATCGCACACTTCCTTAAACATGGATCAATATGTGCCATTATAAATCTTAATTTCATGAAGGACGGGAGGCAACCAGCTATCATGGCTTGTGATTACACTATTGACAGATGTACACCCCGATCCAGGGGTCGTTGCTGTGCATATTCCTATAGATCCTTTTGCACAATGAGTTTAAGAGAGTAAAGTTTCACATCCCAGATGGCATCAATGGGACGAGCGTCTATGGAGAGATTAGGATTTTTACAGCCCCAATTTGCCAAATAATCCACAGTTGCATTACCTTTTCACGGAATGTGAGTCAGGATTAAATACTGAATATGTTGCAGAAGCTTGCTTACCTCTTGAATAAGAGCAGTTGTGCTCCAAATTTGAGTTATTTTCTCCCAAGGTGTTCCATGCTGCAACATGCCGAGCACTCCTGTGACCATTACAGAATCTCCCTCTACTATAAGGCGTTGCTAATTTTCTCTGATAGAAAAAAGAAGACCTTGTTTAACTTCCATGAGTTCGGCTTCATTATTAGTGGCAAGCCCCAAGTCCAAAGCATAAAATCGGTAGACTGCCCCCTGAGAATTACGAAAAATCCCACCAGAACCAGCTTGCCCAGGGTTGCCTTTCGATGCCCCATCATAATTAAGTTTTAAAAAGCCTTCTTGAGGGGGCGTCCATTTATCCTCAATAGATTGACAAGGTGGTCTATACTTCCATAGAATTTTGTAGAGAATCTGAGGTTTGAGGTTTAAATAGTCCAACATCTGAGATTCGAAACCCACAGTCTGCCAATCCTCCTCTAACCAGCTTTCCACTAAAATAGTTTCACGAATATTGTCAATTGAGCATTGCCAGATCTGATGCATTAGTTGTGAAACTTTTCTAAAAGCCCTTTGATTTCAACAACAAGTTATTTTGCTATCAAAATAAAAATTACTCGTGTTATCCCAACGAGTTTTCTCCAAAAAAATGACTTTGTCTCTCTGGTATGATGGAAAGTGGTGTGTCTCTTTGACTCACTTTTGGTTTCTTCTCCTTCATATGTCACGACCACTGTCACCTCCATTCTCGAAGAAATCTGGTCCCCAAAATTCGATGTCCATGAATTGTGATCCCGCTGGAGCTCATACCAACACTCTGTCATGCAGAATGACGAGACAAAGAGGGCATGCTCGACCTCTTTGTCTTCACTACAGTGGCAAGTTTTCTTCAACCAGTGACTAAGGTGGCTCAGACGTTTTTATTCATCAAATGACTACGACGACTCTCAACTAACGGGGTTGTGGTCTCGTTCTTCACAACTTATTTGCATTGACTCTCTTTCTCTGCACGCTCATTTAAAGTTATTTCACGACATTCTCAAACATTTTCGTGATTCCACAACAGCGTTACTTTCCCCTTCATGATGGCGGCAGGGTCTTGGTCATTCGACTGGGGTTCTGGAAGTGTCTGAGGCTTTTCAAACAAAATTATTTTCTTTAACGATGGATATTCAACAGTCTCCATTGTTGCCTGGCCTTTGTTGATTGGGAAATTCTAGCTCTGATACTACTGGTTAGATATTCTAAATTATTATTCATTCACAAAAGCAAGAAATGCATAGGCTGAAAAATTGAATCACACAGAAACAAAAAAAATAAAAAATTACGTGGTAAAACCCTAACAATGTGTTAAGGAAACCTCCACATGACAAGGCATTGGAAATCAAGATTTATTCTCCATGTTAAAAACCTCTCAAGAAATCATTAATAAATATGGGATACTTCGTTACATAACTTGCGTTCATTATAAAATTTAATGACAATAAAAATAAATTTACCCAAATAACTAGTTATTTACATTGTTGTCACTTTTCAAGAAAAATAACCCAAATAAAGTTACATCACAAAAATGTTCTTTCTGAAATTAAAATGATATAATAAAAAAAAAAAATAAAGATATGACAAGGAAAATTTTATTAATCTTCCATGTAATTTAATTTATCATTCCAACAACAAACATATTGATATTGACACCCACAATATTGAAAAGTTATTTTTTTACAATATGATCCATTTAACATGTCCCATTACCAAGAGAGTGTTATTATAATAACAAGTAACCAAATCCCTCAAAGAAGTGAAGTCTATGGATATTCACCGGTTATTATGGATGTTGGAAGTTATCATCAAAGTAGAATGCTAAAATTTGGACGTGCTTCCTGTAATATTCCCTTTCTTGATCCAGTCAAAGTGGATAGAATATATCCATGGTACTTATTATGGTATTTTCCCATGGTATTGACCCATGGTATTTCTTGTTGGTATTGACCCATCATGCTTATAAAATGGGAGAGAAGCTAGGCATTTAGAGCATCCTAGATTATCTATTTTATTCTGTTTGCGTTGAGAACCTGGCCTGGCCACTTCTATTATTGATCCCGGGACAAAAACTCCGCAGTGATTTTTATGTGGTGGATCCATCCAGGATTCACAAGTGGGCTTCAGTTTCTTATATTTTTCATTTTCAAGCAGCCGTGCATGCCATTTGCAGGATTCTATGGTCTAGGCATGTATTTTACTTTCAGTGAATAATAATATAAATAAAATGGCTGCATTTCTTGTGTTCTGGTTCTTGATGAAATATTGTATTAATTGAGAACACTAATATGTTTTAGATCTATGAAATTTTTATTTGTTTTGAATCTTACAGTGGTATGAGAGTTGTGCATCCAGCCAGCCTGAGAGTTTTATGCAAAGAACTTCGGTGAAATTTATTTTTCACCCTAGCCAACATTTCTCACTTCGGTGATATTTATCACCCTAGTTGGATTTTTATTTTTCAGTAAATTATTTTATTGGGAGACATAAGTGAAGCGAAAATAATTTCTAAGTCTGTGGGTTAAATTTGTGAAATTATTTGAAGGCATGATTGAAAAAATCATTTATATCTTGTATATAGCCTCTTATGAATAAATGTACCCATGATATTTATTCATGTGTATGGAATATTATAAATGTACCCATGATATTTATTCATGTGTATGGAAGATTCATATATTTCTTGCGAATATGGTCATTGTTGAAAGGATGGAAAATTATTTCTAGACAGGGATCATTCCCAGGTTTCTCATTAGCTAAGTATTGACATCCATTGATGCCAATGTCATCATTTTATTTTTGGAAACACCACAAGAATCAACATAATGATATATTAGTCGATTCTCTGGGCTACAGTACTTCTGTGGATCAAAGATGGAAACAACATACAAATCAGAAGCAAGAGCAGAGCAACAAGCCTTTCTCTTCAAAAGTCCATGTTATCCTTTAGCAATCAAAAGATATCCGGAAGGAAGATGTAACAAGCAAGTGTCTCTTCGAACTTGGATCCAAATTACTGGGTACAAAGTCAAAATATGATCTCCTACAGCTAGACACATTAAATATGCTTTTGAGCTTGATAGACAAATCAAAATGGGAAGGGTCAAGTTGGGCCTTGAAGCCATCCATGCTTGCTTTGATACAACCTAGGTTCTTGGAGCATTCTTGTGAAAATGTTAGACTCACCGTCGCTTCTTGTCTTAGTAAAATCATAGCCTTAACAACACCACTCCTGCCCTACAATGATGAAATCATGAGGAGGAATTTTTGGGTAATGGTAGAAGCACTCCAAGGGTTGGAAAACACCACTATTCTAACTTTTTTCCAGAAGCGCACAATTTTGGAACGCATGGTGAAATTCAGATTTGGTATGTTTATGCTGGATCTAGAGTGTGATGGTTTAATCCTTCATATGTTCCAATACTTCTGCAATGGAATCACAACATCTCATCCAAACTTCATCAAAACAAACATGCAAAAGATCATGTCTCCGATCCTAGGAGAAGATAGGCCATCTTTGAACAATTGAGATCCAAATTGTTGGCCATTTGGAGGAAGGAGCTAATTGCATCACCTGCTGCTTATGAACTAGCTGAGGGGTTCATAAAATAGAGCATCAAACTACTTAGAAAGAAGTTAACCAAGGAGGAACTAACAAAAATTTGTGGAGACAGCAAGAATGAACTAAGGAGGAAAGGCTTATGCTTTGAATGCAAGGGACTTTGGGCACTTGACCATTCATGCCCAGATAATAAGGAGGTGACAAGGATAGAAAAATTAGAGATATATTCAGATCATGGGAATTCATCCATAGATGGGTTTGCTGATTTTTAGGAGGGGACCTATGAAGGATCTGAGAAGTCAAGTACAAATGGTGAACAACAACACCATGCTCTTCAGAGAAAATTGCAGCACAAGTTTTTCAGTAAACTTGACAAAGTACATGACGAAAGGAAAGACGCAATTCCTCTTGATGATGTGGTAGTTGAATCTATAAATACAATGGAGGACATCCATAAAGAGTATGTGAAATTAGGTATAGACAATATTCCACCAGTACATCCATGTTTGACAACTAGAGAGGATGGACAACTAATCCTCACATGTGAAGAGGTCCAGGATGAATACACCCAAGGAGAATCAAATGAGGAGAGGATCATGCATTTTCAGGAGAGGATCATGCATTTCAAGACAAATCCTATGTTGTTGAAGCAAATATTCTGGACAGTCTGAGACACTGTCTTACAGGAGAACATAAAAATTGAGGAACTCATAGGGAAATGTGCCAAATCATCGACCAAGCTGTCTAATATTGAGGAACAACTCAAGTCCCTCACAAGGTCGCACGAGGAGTACAATTGGTAGTCCCATAGCAGCGCTCTTCAAGAATACATAGATAAATCTTTCAACTCCAACAACCCACCTTTATACATTGGGAAGAGCAGGGCAGAGTTCTCCAAATACATCATGTTAGGTAACCAAGTAGAGCAGCATGAATCGAGCATCGAACAACATCAACATAGTAGATTTGAAGATATTCATCCCTCCCCAAGTATGGATTGGCGAGAGATTATGAGTCTGGTATTATCTATTTTATTATGTTTGGGTTTAGAATTTGGCCTAGCCAGTTCTATTATTGATCCCGGGACGAAAACTTTGCGGTGATTTTTATGTTGTGGATCCATCCATGATTCACATGTGGGCTTCAATTTCTTATATTTTTCATTGTCAAGCAGCTGTGCATGCCATTTGCAGGATTTTATAGTCTGGGCATGTATTTTACTTTCAGTGAATAATAATATAAATAAAATGGCTGCATTTCTTGTGTTTTGATTCTTGATGAAAGACTATATTAAATAAGAACACTGAGATGTTTTAGATCTATCAATTTTATTGTTTGGAATCTTACAGTGGTCCATTTTTAGATCTAAAACATATTAGTGTTCTCATTTAATACAGTCTTTCATCAAGAACCAGAACACAAGAAATGCAACCATTTATTTATATTATTATTCACTGAAATTAAAATACATGCCCAGACCATAAAATCCTACAAATGGCATGCACAGTTGCTTGACACTAACAAATATAAGAAATTGAAGCCCACTTGTGAATCCTGGATGGATTCACCACATAAACATCACCGCGGGGTTTTCGTCCTGGGATCAATGCTAGAACTGGCCAAGCCAGGCTCTCAACCCAAACATAATAAAGATAGATAATCTAGAATGCTCTAAATGCCTAGCTTCTCTCCCCTTTATAGGCTTGATGGGTCAATACCAACAAGAAATACCATTAGATCTAAAACATAAAAATTTCAGAGCAAAAAAATAAATAAATAAATGAATAAATAAAATCCAACTAGGGCGATAAATATCACCGAAGTGAGAAATGTTGGCTAGGGTGAAAATTAAATTTCACCGAAGTTCCTTGCATAAAACTCTCAGGCTCGCAGGATGCACAGCTCTGATACCACTGTAAGATTCCAAACAATAAAAAATTTCATAGATCTAAAACATATTAGTATTCTCATTTAATACAGTCTTTCATCAAGAACTAGAACACAAGAAATGCAGCCATTTTATTTATATTATTATTATTTACTGAAAGTAAGATACATGCCCAGACCATAAAATCCTACAAATGGCATGCACAACTGCTGGACAATGAAAAATATAAGAAATTGAAGCCCACTTGTGAATCCTGGATGGATCCACCACATAAACATCACCTCGGGGTTTTCGTCCTGAGATCAATGCTAGAACTGGCCAGGCCAAGTTCTCAACCCAAACATAATAAGATACATAATCCAGAATGCTCTAAATGCCTAGCTTCTCTCCCCTTTTATAGGCTTGATGGGTTAATACCAACGGTCAATACCATGGGTCAATACCAACGGTCAATACCATGGGTCAATACCAACAAGAAATACCATGGGTCAATACCATGGGAAAATACCATGGTAAGTACCATGGATCTATTCTATCCACTTTGACTGGATCAAGAAAGGGAATATTACAAATCCTCCTGCCCAAATATTGCTTGTCCTGAAGCGATCCACTTCTATCCACAACAGAAGCATTTGTACATTGATACCATGATCCCATAGAATCCGATGTACCCTCCATGTTGAATGGTCCTGAATGGATCCTCCAATACCGAGATCCCAAACAATCCTCTGACCAATCCTCCCCTCAATAGATTTACCTAGATCCCAAACAATCATTTCCCTAATGGATTCTCTCGGATCCCAATGCCACCTAAATCCTGGGACCTCTGGGTTATGGTACCATTTCAGCCCTCCATCACTGCCCGCACCAAAGGGCCCAAGCTGCAATATACCCTTGGCTATGAGTATCCTCCAAAGAATCAACCTATTGATAGAATACAAACTCATAATCTCTCGCCCATCCATACTTGGGGAGGGATGAATATATGCCAATCTAATATGTTGATGTTGTTCAATGCTCAATTCATGCTTCTCTACTTGGTTACCCAACATGATGCAGTTGGAGAACTCTTCCCTTCTCTTCCCAATGTATAAAGGTGGGTTGTTGGTAGTGTTGCAAGACTTATCTATGTACTCCTGTAGAGGGCTGATCTGTAACTCCCAATCGTACTCCTCTTGCTACCTTATGAGGGATTTCAGTCGTTCTTCAACACTAGACAACTTGGTCTTTGATTCAAAACATACCCCTATGAGTTCCTCAATTTTTCTGTTCTCCTACAAGGAAATGTCTCGGAATGTCCAGACTTTCTGCTTCAACAACATAAGATCTGTCTTGAAATGGTTGATCCTCTCCTGAAAATGCATTATCCTCTCCTCATTTGATTCTCCTTAGGTGTATTCATCCTGTACCACTTCACATGTGAGGATTAGTTGTCCATCCTCTCTGGTTGTCAAACATGGATGTACTGGTGGACTGTTGTCTATACCTGATTGCCCGTACTCTTAATGGATGTCCTCCATTGTATTTATAGATTCAACTACCACATCATCAGGAGGAATTGCATCTTTCCTTTCGTCATGTACTTTGTCAAGTTGACTGATTAGCTTGTCCTACAAGTTTCTCTGAAGAGCATGGTGTTGCTTTCCACCATTTGTACTTGATTGCTCAAATCCTTCATAGTTCCCCTCCCGAAAATTAGCAAACCCATCTATCGATGAATTCCCATGATCTGAATAAATCTCTAATTTTTCTATCCTTGTCGCCTCCTTATTATCTGGCCAGGAATGGTCAAGTGCCCAAACTCCCTTGCATACAAAGCATAAGCCTTTCCTCCTTAGTTCATTCTTGTTGTCTCCACAAATTTTTGTTAGTTCCTTCTTCGTTAAATTCTTTTCAACTAGTTTGATGCTCTGTTTGATCAACCCCTCAGCTAGTTCATAAGCAGCAGGTGATGCAATTAGCTCCTTCCTCCAAATGGCCAACAATTTGGATCTCAATTGTTCACAGATGGCCCTATCTTCTCCTAGGATCTGAGATATGATCTTTTGCATTTCTATTTTGATGAAGTTTGGATGAGATGTTGTAATTCCATTGTAGAAGTATTGGAACATCTGAAGGATTAAATCATCACACTCTAGATCCAACATAAGCATACCAAATCTGAATTTCACCATGCATTCCAAAATTGTGCGCTTCTGGAAAAAAGTAAGAACGGTGGTGTTGTCCAACCCTTGGAGTGCTTCTACCATTAGCCAAAAATTCCTCCTCATGATGTCATCATTGTAGGGCAGGAGTGGCGTTTTTAAGGCTATGATTTTACTAAGACAAGAAGCGACGGTGAGTCTAACATTTTCACAAGAATGCTCCAAGAACCTAGGTTGTATCAAAGCAAGCATGGATGGCTTCAAGGCCCAACTTGACCCTTCTCATTTTGATTTCTCTATCAAGCTCAAAACCATATTTTATGTGTCTAGCTGTAGGAGAACATCTTTTTATTTTGTGCCTAGTAATTTGGATCCAAGTTTGAAGAGACACTTGCTTGTTACACCTTCCTTCCGGATATCTTTTGACTACTGAAGCATAACATGGAACTTTCGAGAGAATGGCCTGTTGCTCTGCTCTTGCTTCTGATTTGTATGTTGTTGCCATCTTTGATCCATAGAAGTATTGTAGCCCAGAGAATCGACTGATATATCATTATGTTGATTGTTGTGGCAATTCCAAAAATAAAATGACGACATTGGCATCAATGGATCTCAATACTTAGCTAATGAGAAACTTGGGAATGATCCATGTCTAGCAATAATTTTCCAGCCTTTCAACAATGACCATATTTGCAAGAAAGATATGAATCTTCCATACACATGAATAAATATCATGGGTACATTTATTCATAAGAGACTATATAAAAGCTATAAATGATTTTGTCAATCATGCCTTCAAATATTTTCACAAATTTAACCCACAGACTTATAAATGATTTTCCCTTCACTTATTTCTCCCAATAAAATAATTTACTGAAAAATAAAAATCCAACTAGGGTGATAAATATCACAGAAGTGAGAAATGCTGGCTAGTGTGAAAATTAAATTTCACCGAAGTTCCTTGCATAAAACTCTCAGGCTGGCAAGATGCACAACTCTCATACTACTGTAAGATTCCAAAACAATAAAAATTTTGATAGATCTAAAACATATTAGTGTTCTCATTTAATATAGTTTTTCATGAAGAACCAGAACACAAGCCATTTTATTTATATTACTATTATTCACTGAAAGTAAAATACATGCCCAGACCATAAAATCCTACAAATGGCATGCACAGCTACTGGACAATGAAAAATATAAGAAATTGAAGCCCTTTCACTGAAAGTAAAATGGACAATTAATATTCCCTTTCTTGATCCAGTCAAAGTGGATAGAATAGATCCATGGTACTTACCATGGTATTTTTCCATGGTATTTACCCATGGTATTGACCCATGGTACTTCTTGTTGGTATTGACCCATCAAGCCTATAAAAGGGGAGAGAAGCTAGGCATTTAGAGCATTCTGGATTATCTATCTTATTATGTTTGGGTTGAGAACCTGGCATGGCCAGTTCTATCATTGATCCTGGGACGAAAACCCCGCGGTGATGTTTATGTGGTGGATCCATCCAGGTTTCACAAGTGGGATTTAGTTTCTTATATTTGTCATTTTCAAGCAGTTGTGCATGCCATTTGTAGTATTTTATGGTCTGGGCATGTATTTTACTTTCAGTGAATAATAATATAAATAAATGGCTGCATTTCTTGTGTTCTGGTTCTTGATGAAGGATTGTATTAAATGAGAACACTAATATGCTTTAGATCTATCCAAATTTTTATTGTTTGGAATCTTACAGTGGTATCAGAGCTGTGCATCCTGCCAGCCTGAGAGTTTTATGCAAGGAACTTCAGTGAAATTTATTTTTCACCCTAGCCAGCATTTCTCACTTCGATGATATTTATCACCCTAGTTATATTTTATTTTTCAGTAAATTATTTTATTGGGAGACATAAGTGAATGGAAAATGATTTATAAGTTTGTGGGTTAAATTTGTGAAAATATTTGAAGGCATGATTGACAAAATAATTTATAGCTTGTATATAGCGTCTTATAAATAAATGTACCCATGATATTTATTCATGTGTATGGAATATTATAAATGTACCTACGATATTTATTCATGTGTATGGAATATTATAAATGTACCTACGATATTTATTCATGTGTATGGAAGATTCATATCTTTCTTGCAAATATGGTCATTGCTAAAAGGTTGGAAATTTATTGCTAAACAGGGATCATTCTCAGGTTTCTCATTAGCTAAGTATTGAGATCCATTGATGTCAATGTCATCATTTTATTTTGGGAAATGCCACAAGAATCAACATAATGATATATAAATTGTTTCTCTATGCTATAATACTTCTGTGGATCAAAGATGGCAACAACATACAAATCAAAAGCAAGAGCAGAACAACAAACCCTTCTCTTGAAAGGTCCATGTTATCCTTCAGTAGTCAAAATATACCCAGAAGGAAGATATAAAAAGCAAGTGTCTCTTCGAACTTGGATCCAAATTTCAGGGTACAAAGTCAAAATATGTTATCCTACAGCTAGACACATTAAATACGGCTTTGAGCTTGATAGATAAATCAGAATGGGAAGGGTCAAGTTGGGCCTTGAAGCCATCCATGCTTGCTTTGATACAACCTAGGTTCTTAGAGAATTCTTGTGGAAAGGTTAGACTCACGGTCGCCTCTTGTCTCAGTAAAATCATAACCTTAATAGCACTGTTATTGCCCTACAATGATGACATCATGAGGAGGAATTTTCGGGTAATGGTAGAAGAAATCCAAGGGTTGAACAACACCACCATTCATACTTTTTTCCAGAAGCGCACAATTTTGGAACGCATGGAGAAATTCAGATTTGGTATGCTTATGCTGGACCTAGAGTGTGATGATTTAATCCTTCAGATGCTCCAATACTTCTGCAATTGAATTACAACATCTCATCCAAACTTCATCAAAACAGACATGAAAAAGATCATGTCTCCGATCCTAGGAGAAGATAGGGCCATCTGTGAACAATTGAGATCCAAATTGTTGGCCATTTGGAGGAAGGAGCTAATTTCATCACCTGCTTCTTATGAACTAACTGAGGGGTTGATCAAACAGAGAATCAAACTACTTAGAAAGAAGTTAACCAAGGAGGAACTAACAAATATTTGTTGAGACAAAAAGAATGAACTAAGGAGGAAAGGCTTATGCTTTGTATGCAAGGGAGTTTGGGCACTTAACCATTCATGTCTAGATAATAAGGAGGC
The DNA here is from genome assembly GCA_034641835.2 of Pinus albicaulis. Classification (NCBI taxonomy): domain Eukaryota; kingdom Viridiplantae; phylum Streptophyta; class Pinopsida; order Pinales; family Pinaceae; genus Pinus; species Pinus albicaulis. Next base: position 376,854,583 of record CM076583.1, read on the forward strand.
AACAAGGATAGCAAAATTAGAGACTTCTTCATATCATGGAGATTCATCCATTGATGGGTTCGCTAGTTTTCAGGAGAGGACCTATGAAGGATCTGAGCAGTCAAGTACAAATGTTGAGCAGCAACACCATGCTCTTCAGAGAAACATGCAGGACAAGCTGAGCAGTCAGCGTGACAAAGTACATGACGAAAGGAAAGATGCAATTCCTCCTGATGATGTGGTAGTTGAATCTATAAATACAACAAAGGACATCCATAAAGAGTATGGGAAATCGGGCATAGACAACACTCCACCAGTACATCCATGTTTTACAACCAAAGAGGAAGGACAACTGATCCTCACATGTGAAGAGGTCTAGGATGAATACACCAAAGGAGAATCAAATGAGGAGAGGATCATGCATTTTCAGGAAAGGATCATGCATTTGAAGATAGATCTTATGTTGTTGAAGCAAAGAGTCTAGACAGTCTGAGACACTGTCCTACAGGAGAACAAAAAATTTGACAAACTCATAGGGAAATGTGCCAAATCATCGACCAAGCTATCTAGTATTGAGGAACAACTCAAGTCCCTCACAAGGTCACATGAGAAGTAAAATTGGGAGTCCCATAGCAGCGCTCTACAGGAATACATAGATAAGGCTTGCAACACCAACAACCCACCTTTATACATTGAGAAGAGCCGAGCAGAGTTCTCCAAATACATCATGTTGGGTAACAAAGTAGAGCAGCATGAATCGAGCATCGAACAACATTAACATAGTAGATTTGTAGATATTCATCCCTCCCCAAGTATGGATTGGCGAGAGATTATGAGTTGGTATTCTATCGATAGGTTGATTCTTCGGAGGATACTCACAGCTTAGGGCATATTGCAGCTTGGGCCCTTTGGTGCGGGCAGTGATTGAGGGTTGAAATGGTACCATAACCAACAGGTCCTAAGATTTAGGTTGCATTGGGATCCGGGAGAATCCATTGGGGAAATAATTGTTTGGGATCCAGGTAAATCTATTGAGGGGAGGATTGGTCGAATAATTGTTTGGGATCTAGGTATTGCAGGATCCATTCAGCACCATTCAACATGGATGGTACATCGGATTGTATGGGATTCTGGTATCAATGCACAAATTCTTCTGTTGTGGATAGAAGTGGATCGCTTGAGGACAAGAAATCTTTGGGTGGGAGGATTTGTAATAATCCCTTTCTTGATCCAGTCAAAGTGGATAGAATAGATCCATGGTACTTACCGTGGTATTTTCCCATGGTATTGACCCATGGTATTTCTTGTTGGTATTGACCCATCAAGCCTATAGAAGGGGAGAGAATCTAGGCATTTAAAGCATTCTGGAATATCTATCTTATTATGTTTGGGTTGAGAACCTAGCATGGCCAGTCAATCATTGATCCCGGGACGAAAATTCCGCTGTGGTGTTTATGTGGTGGATCCATCCAGGATTCACAGGTGGGCTTCAATTTCTTATATTTGTCATTTTCAAGAATTTTTGCATGCCATTTGTAGGATTTTATGGTCTGGGCATGTATTTTACTTTCAGTGAATAATAATATAAATAAATGGCTACATTTCTTGTGTTCTGGTTCTTGATGAAAGATTGTATTAAATGAGAACACTAATATGTTTTAGATCTAATATTATTTGGAATGGGGAGGATTAGTTCTACATCCTCTCTGGTTGTCAAACATGGATGTACTGGTGGACTGTTGTCTATACCTGATTGCCCATACTCTTTATGGATGTCCTCCATTGTATTTATAGATTCAACTACCACATCATCAGGAGGAATTGCATCTTTCCTTTCGTCATGTACTTTGTCAAGTTGACTGATCAGCTTGTCTTGCAAGTTTCTCTGAAGAGCATGGTGTTGTTGTTCACCATTTGTACTTGACTACTCAGATCCTTCATAGGTACCCTCCTAAAAATTAGCAAACCCATCTATGGATGAATTCCCATGTTCTGAATAAATCTCTAATTTTTCTATCCTTTTCACCTCCTTATTATCTGAGCATGAATGGTCAAGTTCCCAAACTCCCTTGCATACAAAACATAAGCCTTTCCTCCTTAGTTCATTCTTGCTCTCTCCAAAAAATTTTGTTAGTTCCTCCTTAGTTAACTTCTTTCTAAGTAGTTTGATGCTCTGTTTGAACAACCCCTCAGCTAATTCATAAGCAGCAGGTGGTGAAATTAGCTCCTTCCTCCAAATGGCCAACAATTTGGATCTCAATTATTCGTAAATGGCCATATCTTCTCCTAAGATCAGAGACATGATCTTTTTCATGTCTGTTTGGATGAAGTTTGGATGAGACATTGTAATTCCATTACAGAATTATTGGAGCATCTGAAGGATTAAATCATCACACTCTAGATCCAGCATAAGCATACCAAATCTGAATTTCTCCATGCATTCCAAAATTGTGCGCTTCTGGAAAAAAGTAAGAATGGTGGTGTTGTCCAACCCTTGGAGTGCTTCTACCATTACCCGAAAAGTCCTTCTCATGATGTCATCATTGTAGGGCAATAGTGGTGCTGTTAAGGCCATGATTTTACTGTGACAAGAGGCGACCGTGAGTCTAACCTTTTCACAAGAATGCTCCAAGAACCTAGGTTGTATCAAAGCAAGCATGGATGGCTTCAAGGCCCAACTTGACCCTTCCCATTTTGATTTCGCTATCAAGCTGAAAGACATATCTAATGTGTCTAGCTGTAGGAGAACATCTTTAGAATTTGTATCTAGTAATTTGGATCCAAGTTCGAAGAGACACTTACTTGTTACATCTTCCTTCCGGATATCTTTTGACTACTGAAGGATAACATGGAACTTTCGAGAGAAAGGCCTGTTGCTGTGCTCTTGCTTCTGATTTGTATGTTGTTGCCATCTTTGATCCGCAGAAGTATTGTAGCCCAGAGAATTGACTGATATATCATTATGTTGATTCTTGTAGCGTTTCCAAAAATAAAATGACGACATTGGCATCAATGGATCTCAATACTTAGCTAATGAGAAACCTCGGAATGATCCTTGTCTAGCAATAATTTTCCAGTCTTTCAAAAATGACCATATTTGCAAGTAAGATATGAATCTTTCATACACATGAATAAATATCATGGGTACATTTATTCATAAGAGGCTATATACAAGATATACATGATTTTTTCAATAAGAGGCTATATACAAGCTGTATTTTCACAAATTTAACCCACAGACTTATAAATGATTTTCCCTTCACTTATTTCTCCCAATAAAATAATTTACTGAAAAATAAAAATCCAACTAGGGTGATAAATATCACCGAAGTGAGAAACGCTGGCTAGGGTGAAAATCAAATTTCACCGAAGTTCCTTTCATAAAACTCTCAGGCTGGCAGGATGCACAGTTCTGATACCACTGTATGGATTGGCGAGAGATTATGAGTTGGTATTCTATCGATAGGTTGATTCTTTGGAGGATACTCACAGCCAAGGGCATATTTCAGCTTGGGCCCTTTGGTGCGGGCAGTGATGGAGGGCTGAAATGGTACCATAACCCACAGGTCCCAGGATTTAGGTGGCATTGGGATCCGAGAGAGTCCATTGGGGAAAGAAATGTTTAGGATGCAGGTAAATCTATTGAGGGGAGGATTGGTCGGAGGATTGTTTGAGATCCAAGTATTGGAGGATCCATTCACGACCATTCAACATGGAGGGTACATCAGATTGTATCGGATCTTGGTATCAATGTACAAATGCTTCTGTTATGGACAGAAGTGGATCGCTTGAGGACAAGCAATCTTTGGGCAGGAGGATTTGTAATATTCCCTTTCCTGATCCAGTCAAAGTGGATAGAATAGATCCATGGTACTTACCGTGGTATTTTCCCATGGTATTGACCCATGGTATTTCTTGTTGGTATTGACCCATCAAGCCTATAAAAGGGGAGAGAAGCTAGGCATTTAGAGCATCCTGGATTATGTATTTTATTCTGTTTGGGTTGAGAACCTGGCCTGGTGAGTTCTATTATTAATCCCGGGACGAAAACCCCGTGGTGATTTTTATGTGGTGGATCCATCTAGGATTCACAAGTGGGCTTCAGTTTCTTATATTTTTCATTTTCAAGCAGTTGTGCATGCCATTTGCAGGATTCTATGGTCTGGGCATGTATTTTAATTTCAGTGAATAATAATATAAATAAAATGGTTGCATTTCTTGTGTTTTGGTTCTTGATGAAATATTGTATTAATTGAGAACACTAATATGTTTTAGATCTATGAAATTTTTATTTGTTTCGAATCTTACACTTCCCTAGATTGAAAATACTTATTCCCATACACATCATAAGGTGGGGAATATTATAATATGTGATATAATGACACTTTACAAACTGAGTAAATCACACATACACCATGAAAGCTAATTTTCCATTTCATTGATTTATTTAAACTGTCTTATTTTTTTTTTTGTGATTACGAATATATATAAATACAATGTGAAATCCATATTGTGTTTATAGTTGATATTTAACCCAAAATCATTAAAATAAATAATAAAAAAACTTTACAATGTCAATATACTATGAAATTTTGGCAACTTGAATTATTTGTATATGTAAGAAAAAGTGCATTTCATAACAAAATTTTAATTTTATATTTAAAATAAAATATATAAAATAAAAATTTAAATAATATAATTAATACTTCAATATATATATAATATATTTCAATGAAATTTTTTGACGGGAAATATCACTTTATGCCACGTAAATTTTACTTTAGGCGGATTAAGAATGTCTTTGTTTCTCTCTTCGTTTTAAAGAACAATATATTGATAAGTAATTAAGTAATTATGAGGAGTTTACTATGAGGGGTTTCTTATGTCAATCTCTTTAATATAGATTGTTGATTTAATTTCAACGTTCTACAAAATGTGATGTGAGAGTTTAAGCACTCCATACAATGTAATGACTATTTAATTAAAAGAATTTTATACATATAGTTTTGTACATTAATTGGGTGGATTGAATTACTTTCTAGATAGTAGGATCTTAGATCTAATCTTAGAATTTCAATCGAATTCTTATCACAATAAAAAACTAAGTTTAACTTTCTCCATTAATTCAAACACTCGCTTTTAATGGAGAAAGGGTACTAAAAGAATAGCATATGCCCGTTAGTCTCAACTAGAGTTACAATAGTACGTAAAAAAACTAGGTAATAGAGTTTTCATTTTAGTCTTCTTGCTTGAGAGTCAATGCTTTTTCATTACTAGGCGAGGCTTCATCTTTATTTTTCTCTCCATGAGGTGGTGATAGATCTCTCCTCCTTTCTAAGTTTTTTTCCCCAAAGACTTAAAGCTTGAACACTTATCCACACTTATCCTTCTCGATCTTGGTTGTAGGTTGTCATTCTGTATATATTGATTGTTGGTAATTGATAACACTTTAGATGGTACAAGCTTGGTATCTTTGTACTTTGAAAGTGGTTTGCACCTCAAGGCATATGATTTGCTAGTAATTGATAACACTTTAGAGGGTCCAAACTTGGTAGCTTTGTACCTTGAAAGTGGTTTGCACCTCAAAGAATATGATTTCTCTAGCTATATTTGTTGTTAATACACTTCAAGTAATCTCAATATTTTTTGTGAATTTTGTTTAAAATCTAACAAACAATTCTTCCAATTGCAAATTCAAAGAAAAAGCCATATTGATCCTTGTTATTCATAACAATATTAAAAATATTTTTTCATATTTTGAACTATAAAAATTATTTACATTCTAAATATTTTGTTCCTCTCTCAAATTTCTTAAATCCATAATTAAAATAAATCTATAATATGTTACTGAACGCTATTTCTAATTATTAGAAAAGCTCAAAATCATAATTTAAAAATTTTCCATAATCCCTTCAACTACTATTAATGAAATCCTAAATAGAAAACTACTGCGTTACTCGAAATTATTAAACAGGAATAGAACTCCCACAATAAAGGCGAAGTGATTCGAAAAACACAATCAAAATAACTCGACCGGAAAATTTTAAACGCTATGCGAGGTGGATAGTATTTTGGTTCCCTCCAGTGAAATCCAAAAACATTACAAATCTCCAAACCATTATTTAAAAATTAATGAAGAGTTTTGGAATTATTTATAGTGCTATAGAATATTGGTCGATTCGAAATCTCTACCAATATTTTATAACACTGTAAATAATTCAGAAAACTTTTTCATAATTAATAACCACAAAAACTTAAAAACCTTAATTATTAACAAAAACAAAAACCTCTGACTATTATTAATGAAATCCTAAATCGAAAAACACTATGGTACTCCGAATTGTTACAAATGAATAGAACTTCCAGACTGCATGCGAAGTGATTCGAAGAACCCATTCAAAATAATTCCACTGGAAAAATTAAAACCCATTAAGGAGATTTCTAAAATCTCTCAAAACCTATGTTAGGTGGGAAGGTATTTTGGTACCCTGGAGTGAAATCCTAAATTCATAGACAACTGATGACGCATTAATAATATGCAGAAGGTGTCTCGAGAACTTTGAGAAAGGGTGCAGAATTTCGACAATGGATGGAATGATCATTGAATTTAGGATTTACTAATATGCAGCATAGTTGTGAGAAATGGTGAAAAAAATATTTCTTTAAAAGTAGAGTAGGTTAATAAATTTTTTATATTGGTTTTTTGTGGTTGATTAGAGAGATTATTATAAATTTAAGAAAACTTATAGTAATAGTGTTTGAATCATGATTTTGATGGTGGAAATGGATTCAGCATCATCAAAAACTTTTAGAACACCCAAAATCAAAAACTTTTAGAACACCCAAAATATTAAAGTTTGATAATTATAACATGGATTTACAAAAATCCCTGCCAGATTTTCTTAAAATCTTATCAAAATTTCCATGATTTTCAGAACCAAAAAGCAATCTAGTTAGACTACGACTCTTTTTAGTAAAAAAATTAAACAAATAAAATATTTATAAAATCTTCAATAAATATATTCTCTTTACTTTGTACAAAAGGATTAAGTAAATATATTCTCTTTACTGTGTACTAAAGGATTAAACAAATGAGATATTTATAGAATCTTTAATTAAAGTATTCTCTTTACTATGCAGTAAAGGATTAAACAAGTGAGATATGTATGGAATATTTAGTAAAAGTATTCCCTTTACTGTGCACTAACTTGTTGATTATTTTATGTTTATAAATATTTTGAAATTTATTTGAATTTAGTTTAATTTGAAAAAACCAATAAACTAATATTGATGCTATGCGACTCATTTTACTAGTTTCAATTTGATTTCTTCATCTCTTTGACTATCACCTCATGCAATGAGTGCATGAGCACTAAGTGGACTATTCAAAAATCAGAAGAAATTAGTCATCATAAGAAATTAGTCATTATGACTATCTCTCATAGAAATGGTTATAGATTAATAACTTACTTAATGCAGTTGAATCTGAAAAATGATATCTAATATAATGCAGTGCCTAAATACTTAAATATAAAGAGTGAAGAGAGCATGCTTGAATGGTTCACCACCCACAATACTTGCTAAAACTTTGCAAATGAGGTAGCAAACTAAGCAGGCTTCATTGTGGAGATAACTGAGCAAAAGCCTATCGGGAATCGGTGACCTCGAGAAAAGTCCTGGTTACAGTCTACCACAAATCTCAAAAATAATATCTTATATTATTAGAATTAGATTAAAAAAAAACCAATATGCTCACCATTAAACAAATTTAATGTACAGTTTTTGAAATATACAAAACGTTCACTCTCACGGTGGAAAATCGTAAACGCCATTGCAAAACAGCGAGGCCACGACGAGCAACCATGCCCTGACGTTGAAGTTTTGGCAGAGCAAAATACATATGACAGAGTTTCACGGAGCCTAATAAAACATGTCCCTTCGACTGAACAACGTACTACCAATTATTGCAACTAAAAACAAACTTGGAGGCGTTTGCAGACAACGATAACAAGTACGCGTGTAATTAAAATATTGCGCCAAACTTCCTGAACAGCAAAACATCGGCGTCTGACCTGCTCTCTAATTTTATGGCCTCCAAACACAGTATCCTGTAAATTCTCACAAGTACTGAATCTCCCTGATTCCGAGACCATTTTTGGAACGCTAAAACATTCTGACAACATCTAAACGCCATGACAGTTTTTTATATATTGTTCTTTTACAGGCCTGGGTGAATTCATTTGATACAGGCCGATATGCCAGCTTGAATATGTACGCTCATGAGAACAGGATTATGTACGTCTGATAGCTGCTCTAGAGGTGATTTATTTATAAGAGTAAGATTATGTTAGTCTGATAGTTGTTCTAGGGTCGATTTTTTCAGTTGAAAAAAAAAATATGCCAATGTAATTTGGAACAAGTCAAAATCAATAAAAATTTTGGAAAAGTTGTTGATAAAGTTGATAATTATTCTTGAAAACTTATCAAACTTCCGGGAGAAATTAGAACTTCATTAGAAAATCGGAGGAAACACTAATAAATATGGGCTACTTAGTTACATAACTTCCATTCATTATAAAATTGACTGGCAATAAAAATAGATTTACCTAGATAACTAATCATTTACGTTGTTGTCACATTTAAAAAATCTCCACCTTGACAACAATTTTCCTAATCCCTTTCCCATGCCCATTAATCATCTGTTTTGCAAGTCACGAGAAGCCAAACACAATCACAACTTCTCTAGTGTAACTGACTTCACGAATATGTTTGCATGATTCTCTTATGTATGGACTTTCTTGAGAGCTACTTTTCCGCCATCGATCACATGTCTTACAAAATGATATCTTACATCAATGTGCTTGGTCTTGCTGTGATGAGCATATTTGTAGCCAAATGAATAACAATCTAACTATCATAGAGTACATCACTTGCTCCTGCTTGCTTCTAATCTCATCAAGAATACCTTTCAACCATATTTTCTCTTTACATGCATCTAAAGCAGTTATATACTCTGCTTCAGTAGTGGACCAAGCAACTGTTTCTTGAATATTTCACATCCAACTAATTTCTCCACCTGTAAGAGTAAATAGATATCCTATAGTAAAGATCCTTGTGTCCATATCACTTGTGTAAACAACATCCACATATCTGTAGACAGATCCTTCACTACCATTAAAGATGATGGAATGGTCACTTGTGCCTCTCAAATACCGAAGTACCCATTTCACTTCTTGCTAGTGTTCTTCTCCTAGATTTTCCATGAACCGACTGACAACTCCAATTTCATGTGAAATATTAGGTTTTGTACATACCGTTGCATACATTAAGTTTCCAACTACATTTGCATATGGTACACGAGACATGTACTTCTTTTCTTCATCATTTCTAGGACTCGGAACCAAAGAAATCTTACAATGGGAAGCTAGTGGAACATTAACAAGTTTCACATTGTTCATACTGAACTTTTCAAGTACTCTCTCCACATACTTCTGTTGTGATAACCAAATCTTACCTTTTTTCCTCTCTTTGTGTATCTCCATTCCCAAGATATGTTTTTCCGCTCCAAGATCCTTCACGTCAAATGTCATAGAGAGATGAGCCTTTAATTCAACAATATTTAAGAGAACATCATCTGCTAGGCACAACCTGATAGTACTGAGAGCTTGGGCATCCAATTTCTCCCAATACAAACCTATCATTCCAAGAGGTTTCTTCTTCACCCCATCTAAATATTTGTGCAACCTTATTGCACTAACAAATCCATAACTTCCAGTTTACACAATGCAAAATTGTTCTTGTCGATGAACTTCTCCAACTTGAACTGTTTCTTAAAAAATTTGGTTTCCCTTCTTCAAAAATATGAGCCTTTTAAGAAACAAAATCCTTTCCTATTCCAAATTTTCTACTTAACAAACCCTACTCCATTCCAGTTTCATTAATTTTCACAATTATGTTCCTTTCTAGAATAAAAAAGATAAAAAAATAAATAAAATATGTTTTTCTTTTCTACAATTAAAGAAACCCTACTCCTTTTCTTTCATCAAATTTAAAAATTATTTGATAATTTTCACTAGTTTTCTAACAACAAAACAATAATTCGAGTGTTTTAAATTTACATTCAATCAACAAGTTTTTTTTTTTTTGTTTTTTTGTTTTTTTTTTTGTTTTTTTTGTAAATTTGGTAGTACCTCGCTATTTTCTATTTGTAATTTGAAAGAAGGTTACAAAATATAAAAATCCAGACTGTGGCCTCAACTTGCCCGTAGGAAACTAGGTCTGTTGGCCACCTTAAATCATTAAAAGCAAGCCAAAATTGAAAATGTTTCATTCGTCCATGATACTCCTTAGCTAACTGCCCTATTACGAAATTATCTACAAGTTGGGGAATTAAAAGATGTTCATAAAAAAATCCAAAATGCATCTAAAAACCATGAGCAAATTGTAAAGCAAACTAGCCATCAGAGGAATAAACAGGAGCAGGATCCTTGACAGTGGAACTAGGCATATCCACTTGTTGTAGTTGCTGAAGTTGTTTTTCCATTCGACCCACACAATCATCAAATCTACTGATATGATCAGTAGCCTGATACTCAGTAATTTTGATGTGATCTAGCTGGTTCTAAATATCCTGAAGAAAATCCACAATTTTTGGTTCAATCTTTGCTAAAGTAGGAGGAAAACTCTGCATTGCCTTAGCCAAAAGACACTTGACTATCCAGTAAGTATGGAGAGTTTGCTGGAACAAAGTTAGACGACCCCTAGTATTACCAGGATCGGTAATAAAATCCATTATTTCTGCTTCCACTTCATTATCTTCTAGATCAGTATTGATTTCCCATTCCCAGCCTCGAATCTCCTACCGAACAATGGAGGAGTTGCCAAGAACATAGTTGACTGTGAGGTTTTCTAAAACCTCTTGGCGTGACTTCCGACCACGTTTTTTAGAACTAGTCTCAGGCTGGGTCTGTTGTTTGCCTTTAGCAGAAATATGAGAAGATTGATGCTTCCCCATGATGGAGAGAGGCCTATGTATGAACAAATACAAGTAGGAATAAACAATTAAAACATTGGTAGCAGTTTGAAAGTAACTGGTGGACTGGCAGAGAATGCCAAGAAGAACATAAACCAGGTGACTAGCACGAGGACGCAGCTTTAAAATGTAGTAAACCTAATCCCGCAGAGAATAAACAGGGTAAACAGAGCAGATACAACCCACAAAGAATAGGGCAGCAAAACCCGCCTCCCTATCAACGGAAGGAACCAGCAAAAGATCAATATCCCAGAAGGACGAATGCTCAATATTTAAAAAATGGATACAAAGATGCCTTCCACCCCAAGTAACACCATGCAGAAAAACTACCATAAACCCGACTCATTAACGTCGCTGAGAAACAGAGTTGTAAAAAACCCATTCATGAGAACGAAACAAACGAGTGAAATTAACATGGAAAAGACAACTCTTAATCCATCCACAGCTACACGACAAAGGAATGAGAATTCCCCAAAAACCTTCCAACATCTGAACATGGAATTGATACCAAATAAACCTTGGATAATTGACTTCCCCACCAACTGAACACAAAGGAAGGCAGACACTGGCCGGAATTACAATGAAAGTAGATAAGCGTCCTGAAAACTGACATGGGTCTCAAAAGCAAGGTTCTACAGGGTGTAACAGAGGAACAGCAAAGCTGGTACCCATCAGCAGAATCGAAAAAACCAGAGCTTGCGGCAAGCAATATGAAACCTTTGTGACATCAACAGTGAGATATAGTAGAAAGACAAATACATACCCCAATAGAGCTGGCTGGCTGATGGAAGGTATGGCGTCTGGCTTCCTCCCGTGCTGCGTATGAGCTTTCTCAAGCAAAGAACATTGCATGGCAGAGTGAAGATAGTGATACAATAAACTTACCATATTGGAGACATTCCATTGCCGGTCTGACAGCACAGGCTGTCGACCCTGCCAAATCATTAAATTCTGATCGATCACACACTTCCTTAGGCATGGATAAAGCTACGCCATTATAAATCTTAATTGTGTGAAGGACGGGAGGCATCCAGCTATCATGGCTTGCCATTACGCTATTGACAGATGGACACCCCCATCGGGGGGTCGTTGCTGTGCATATTCATGTAGATCCTTTTGCACAATGAGTTAAAGAGAGTAAAGTTCCACATCCTAGATGGCATCAATGGGACGAGCGTCTATGGAGCGATCAAGATTTTTACAACCCCAATTTGCCAAATAATCCGCAGCTGCATTACCTTTTCACTGAATGTGAGTCGGGATTAAATACTGAATATGTTGCGGCAGCTTGCTTACTTCTTGAATAACAGTAGTTGTGCGCCAACTTTGAGTTATTTTCTTCCAAGGTGTTCCATGCTACAACTTGCGGAGGACTCCTGTGAAAATTGCAGAATCTCCCTCTACTATAAGGCGCTGGTAATTTTCTCTAATAGAAAAAATAAGACCTTGTTTAACCACCATGAGTTCGGCTTCATTATTAATGGAAAAGCCCAAGTCTGAAGCATAAAACCGACAGACTTCCCCCTGAGAATTACGGAAAATCCCACCAGAACCAGCTTGCCCAGGGTTGCCTTTCGATGCCCCATCATAATTAAGTTTTAAAAAGCCTTGTTGAGGGGGCGTCCATTTATCCTCAATAGATTGACAAGGTGGTCTATACTTCCATAGACTTTTGTAGAACATCTGAGGTTTGAGGCTTAAATAGTCCAACATCTGAGATTCGAAACCCTCAATCTGCCTATCCTCCTCTGACCAGCTTTCCACTAAAATAGTTTCACGAATATTGTCAATTAAGCGTTGCCAGATCTGATGCACGGGTTGTGCAACTTCTCTAAAAACCCTTTGATTTCAACAAGAAGTTATTTTGCTATCAAAATAAAAATTATTCGTGTTCTCCCAAAGACTTTTCTCCTTCAAAAAAATTGACTTTGTCTCTCTGGCACGATGGACAGTGGTGTGTCTATGTGATTCACTTTTGGTGTCTTCTCCTTCATATGTCACGACCACTGTCACCTCCACTCTCGGAGAAATCTGGTCCCCGAAATTCGATGTCCATGAATTGTGACCCCGCTGGAGCTCATACCGACGCTCCGTCATGCAGAATGACGAGACAAAGAGGGCATGCTCGACCTCTTTGTCTTCACCACGGTGGCAAGGTTTCTTCAACCGGTGACTAAGGTGGCTCAGACGTTTTTATTCATCAAATGACTACGACGACTCTCAACTAACGGGGTTGTGGTCTCGTTCTTCACAACTAATTTGCGTCGACTCTCTTTCTCTGCACGCTCATTTAAAGTTATTTCACGACATGCTCAAACATTTTTTTGATTCTACAACAGCGTTACTTTCCCCTTCACGATGGCGGCAGGGTCTTGGTCATTCGACTGGGGTTTCTGGAAGTGTTCGAGGTTTTTCAAACAAAATGATTTTCTTTAACGATGGATATTCAACAGTCTCCGTTGTTGCTCGGCCTTTGTCAATCGGGAAATTCTAGCTCTGATACTACTGGTTAGATATTCTGAATTATTATTCATTCACAAAAGCAAGAAATGCATAGGCTGAAAAACTGAATCACACATAGAAAAAAACAAAAATTACGTGGTAAAGCTCTAACAATGTGTTAAGGAAACCTTCACATGACAAGGCATTGGAAATCTTTATTAATCAAGAATGATTCTCCATATTAAAAATCTCTAGAGAAATCATTAATAAATATGAGATACTTCGTTACATAACTCTCGTTCGTTATAAAATTGAATGAAAATAAAAATAAATTTACCCAAATAACTAGTTATTTACATTGTTGTCACTTTTCAAGAAAAATAACCCTAATAAAGTTATGTCGCAAAAATGTTCTTTCTAAAATTAAAATGATATAAGAAAAACCAAATAAATAAAAATGTGACAAGGAAAATTTTATTGATCTTCCATGTAATTTAATATATCATTCCAACAACAAGCATATTGATATTGACACCCACAATATTGAAAAGTTATTTTCTTACAATATTATCCATTTAACATGTCCCATTACCAAGAGAGTGTTATTATAATAACAAGTAACCAAATCCCTCAAAGAAGTGAAGTCTATGGATATTCACCCGTTACTATGGATGTTGGAAGTTATCATCAAAGTTTATTCCCATACACATCATAAGGTGGGGAATATTATAATATGTGATATAATGACACTTTACAAACCCTAAACATGAGTAAATCCCACATACACCATGAAAGCTAATTTGCCATTTCATTGGTTTATTTAAACTAAGTCTTATTTATTTTTTTGTGATTACAAATATATATAAATACAATCTGAAATCCATATTGTGTTTATAGTTGATATTTAACTCAAAATCATTAAAATAATTAATAAAAAAACTTTAAAATGTCAATATACTCTGAAATTTTGGTAACTTGAATTATTTGTATATGTGAAAAAAAGTGCATTTCATAACAAAATTTTAATGTTATATATAAAATAAAAATTTAAATAATATAATTAATACTTCAATATATATATAATATATTTCAATGAAAAATTTTGACGGGAAATATCACTTTATGCCTCCAAACCATTATTTAAAAATTAATGAAGAGTTTTGGAGATTATTTATAGTGCTATAGAATATTGGTCTATTCGAAACATCTACCCATATTTTATAACACTGTAAATAATTCAGAAAACTTTTTCATAATTAATAACCACAAAAATTTAAAAACTTTAATTATTAAAAAAGTAAAAAACTCTAACTATTATTAATGAAATCCTAAATCGAAAAACACTATGGTACTCCGAATTGTTACAAATGAATAGAACTTCCAGACTGCATGCTAAGTGATTCTAAAAACCCATTCAAAATAATTCCACCGCAAAAATTAAAACCCATTAAGGAGATTTCTAAAATCTCTCAAAACCTATGTTAGGTGGGAAGGTATTTTGGTACCCTGGAGTGAAATCCTAAATTCATAGACAACTGATGAAGCATTAATAATATGCAGAAGGTGTCTCGAGAAGTTTGAGAAAGGGTGCAGGATTTCGACAATTGATGGAATGATCATTGAATTCAGGATTTACGAATATGCAGCATAGTTGTGAGAAATGGTGAAAAAAATATTTCTTTAAAAGTAGAATAGGTTAATAAATTTTTTATTTCGGTTTTTTGTGGTTGATTACAGGGATTATTATAAATTTAAGAAAACTTATAGTAATAGTGTTTGAATCATGATTTTTTGATGGTGGAAATGGATTCAGCACCATTAAAAACGTTTAGAACACTCAAAATATTAAAGTTTGATACTTATAACATGGATTTACAAAAATCCCTGCCAGATTTTCTTAAAATCTTATCAAAATTTCCATGATTTTCATAGCCAAAAAGCAGTCTAGTTAGACTAGGGCTCTTTTTAGTAGAAAAATTAAACAAATGAAATATTTATAAAGTCTTTAATAAATATATTCTCTTTACTGTGATTAAACAAATGAGATATTTATAGAATCTTTAATTAAAGTATTCTCTTTACTGTGCAGTAAAGGATTAAACAAGTGAGATATGTATAGAATATTTAGTAAAAGTATTCTCTTTGCTGTGCACTAATTTGTTGATTATTTTATGTTTATAAATATTTTGAAATTTATTTGAATTTAGTTTAATTTGAAAAAACTAATAAACTAATATTGATGCTATGTGATTCATTTAACTAGTTTCAATTTGATTTCTTCATCTCTTTGACTATCACCTCATGCAATGAGTGCATGAGCGCTAAGTGGACTATTCAAAAATCACAAGAAATTAGTCATTATGACTATCTCTCATAGAAATGGTTATAGATTAATAACTTACTTAATGCAGTTGAATTTGAAAAATGATATCTAATATAATGCGGTGCCTAAATACTTAAATACAAAGAGCGAAGAGAGCATGCTTGAATGGTTCACCACCCACAATACTTGCTTAGACTTTGCAAATGAGGTAGCAAGCTAAGTGGGTTTCATTGTGGGGATAACTGAGCAAGAGCTTATCGAGAATAGGTGACCTCGAGAGAAGTCCTGGTTACAGTCTACCTCTCTTAAAACTTAGCAATTAAATCCCAAAAATAATATCTTATATTATAAGAATTAGATTAAAAAAAAACCAAATAGACTCACCATTAAACAAATTTAATGTACGGTTTTTAGAAATATGCAAAACGTTCACTCTCACGGTGGAAAATCGTAAACGCCATTGCAAAACAGCGAGGCCACGACGAGTAACCATGCCCTGACGTTGAAGTTTTGGCAGAGCAAAATACATATGACAGAGTTTCACGGAGCCTAATAAAACATGTCCCTTCGACTGAACAACGTACTACCAATTATTGCAACTAAAAACAAACTTGGAGGCGTTTGCAGACAACGATAACACAGTACGCGTGTAATTAAAATATTGCGCCAAACTTCCTGAACAGCAAAACATCGGCGTCTGACCTGCTCTCTAATTTTATGTCCTCCAAACACAGTATCCTGTAAATTCTCAGAAGTACAGTATCCTGTAAATTCTCGCAAGTACTGAATCTCCCTGATTCCGAGACCATTTTTGGAACGCTAAAACATTCTGACAACATCTAAACGCCATGACAGTTTTTTATATATTGTTCTTTTACAGGCCTGGGTGAATTCATTTGATACAGGACGATATGCCAGCTTAATATGTACGCTCATGAGAACAGGATTATGTACGTCTGATAGCTGCTCTAGAGGTGATTTATTTATAAGAGTAAGATTATGTTGGTCTGATAGTTGTTCTAGGGTCGAGTTTTTCAGTTGAAAAAAAAATATGCCAATGTAATTTGGAACAAGTCAAAATCATTAAAATTTTTGGAAAGGTTGTTGATAAAGTTGATAATTATTCTTGAAAACTTATCAAACTTCCGGGAGAAATTAGAACTTCATTAGAAAATCGGAGGAAACACAAGGTACGAAGAAGAAAGGCATGAGTGCACATGGCTACGGGAGTTTGGAAGAATCGATATCCATACAGTTGCATCTGCTGGTGGTACATAATAAAGAAAGTGCCATGACAACTGGATTTGTCACTGTATCTTAAAGTAATAGGCTCGTACACATGCATGCCCAATTAAATTAAATAGTTGCGACGCTCGGGACCCTGTCGCTCTGGCATTCGTGAACCTTTAGCGAACCATGTTGATATAGGCTCTGAGCTGGATCTACCAGATATTTCTCAACTTTCCGAAGTCGGTGCACTGTGATTTGCATTACGCACAATCCCCTTGGTCCTTACAAAGTTTCATGTTACTCTGCTGTGGTGGGACGAACGTGGCAATAAAGACCAGAATCAATTAAGAATCGACTGGTACAGTGGTACGAGTATGGTATATGGGTCGTTAGACTTTTGTGAATTGAGATCTAACTACCGAACTCCTTCGTTTCATGAACGGTAGTGCTGACACCACATATAACAATTACATAACATGACTCTGACAACATCGGCTAGTTTGATCTCAGAGATTTGAAGTACAGTGGCTAGCTAAGTGAATAACATTACACCAAATGTAGAAAATACTTTGTTGGTTGGTTGATGTATAAAAGGTTTGATTTGAAAAATTGTTAGTTCACAATTTGGTTTTGACATAATTTTTCATAACATGAGTTTCTCAAGTAAGCGATTACTTTGTTTATGTAGAGGGAATTTCAATAAGTCACATAGCTTTATATAACATGAGCGAGCAAAGTGAATTAATCCAATGGTCCAAATATCTTATAATTTTAACCATTAACATAGATATGAGAAAAAGAGACGATAACCATTAGTGTTTTGATGTAGATTGTTGGAATAGATTAATGCATGAAAATATAAGTCATGTAGTTTTTCAAATTACATAGCCCATATTTATATAACCAAAATTTAGGATTTAAAGAAATGCATGCTATATTTTATCAAGTTAGATAAGAAAAGATGCTCAAATAAGAAAAACACATGGCACATTCTAATTATTAGATATTGTTATCTTTTTAGCCTTTTATATATATATATATATATATATATATATATATTTTGGTAAGATTGTGAATTTTATTTGTTTAAGATGTTTTTTTAAATGAAGAAATAGATTTAATTACATGAATAAAAAGTGATGATGGATTACAAAGCTGATTTAAATTAGAATGTGTAATATAACTTGAAAATTAACACTTCAATAAATTACTTACTAATTCTTTTAAATAATAGTAATTTATTTATTATGCCTATAGGTATAGTTTTTTTCTGAATTTTTATAATTTAATTAAAATAGGTGATTGAGATTTTTAACCTCCATGAACATCTATATAATATTTTTAATATTACTTAGAGATAGAAAGTTGAAATTTATTTGGAAAGTAATTATGTTTTTTTAACATTTCAATTTAATTAAAGAAAATTGTCGAATTTGATTTTCATTAAATTTTTATCTATAGCATTTAAATCTTATTGTTTATTATTATACTAACATGTTTTTTTAATATTTAAAAAAAAAAATTTATATGTTGAACTTTCAATGATATTAAAAACAACTACAACTATTACTATTATTATTATTTAACATATGTAAATTTATTATTATTATTATTACCTGACATATATAAATCAATCTCATTTTGATATTATAAAATATATAATAAATTTTTTTTCTTAATATTTTATAATAATATAAAAATATAATAAAATTTTGAAATGAAATTTAAATATCATATATAATTATATATACCTTTCAAACATTATATTGATTTCATATTAAAACAAGGCTACAAGTAGCGACTACCTGCCCCTTAATGTAAATATAGAAATGTTACAATTTGAGTTTGAGTATGTTTATGAGTAATTGTTTTCAGTGCATTGTTAATTCACTTAGTAAGAATCACAAAAAACCCAATGCATAATACCTACTGGAGGCAGGTACAATAATCTGGATCCACTATTCGGATGACCTCTTTTTGAGTTGTCCGAATAATACTGATATATGTTAGGTTTTAAATTTTACTCTTGGCCTGACACATATATATATATATATATATATTGAAATTTATGTTAATTTTTGGATAGATTAAATATTTGTTTATGTGTAATGTGTAATTTTGTTTTTTTCAAAAAATTTAATATCTGATATTTTGTAATGTTTTTAATTAATTTGGATTTTTTTATTTATCACAATTTATTTATTAATGTGATATTTAAAATAGAAACTTGTAATTCGTTGCCCACAGAAGTTACATGATGGTGAGCCTCAAGATAAAGATTAAAACTGTCTAAGTTAAAGCTTTTTTGAAATCTTACACTGAAAAAATTTACCGTGTTTCAACATTATATATAATTAATATTAAAATATTCTACTTAGTATAATCATTAAAATATTTTTTTATTAACTAAAATGGTTTATATTATTATTTTTTATTAAATTAAATTGATAAATATTAAACTAAAATATTTATTATATTGGCGGAAAATTAGGCTTCTACCTAGAGTGATGAAAAAGACACCCCTCCTGTATATTGTCGATCCACTAAGCTCTCTAACCATGAGATCCAGTCAATTCAATTTGAGCAATATTGCCCTCGCATAATCACCATCCGCCATTTTCAATATTGTACCTCTCAACCCCTTCTCTCTGCTGTACCATTACGAGTACTGGCAAATGCGATGAACCCCACTTCTGAAAAACCCTACCTTGTTATTAAATGAAACGAAGACTCGCTTCAAGGGAGAAATGCGAACTTGAATACATTATTTTACGTCCCAAATTTGATGTTAGATCTACGTGGCATTGACAAGAGCCGCTACAAATTCAATGGGAATGTGGTCTAGATTGTAAATCTGTCTTCAGTTTCAGAAATTTGATGGCGTGACAGTCCTGTTTACTTTATGCATGGTACTTTTGTATTTTTTAGCACATTTTACAAAGCATTTTCCAATAACATGTTGAAAGTATGGACCAATAAAAACACAGAAAAATAAATTTAAATAATTTAAATAAATAAAAAATAAAAAATTTCAATGTTTAACTATGGAAAATTATCAAAAACTTTTGCAAATAGCCAAATTAATGTCAATATAAAAAAAACCCAATACATAATACCTACTGGGAGCAGGTACAATAAAAACTCAAGGTTGTTGTCTAATGATAATTGTGTGATGGTTCGGTCTTTACAAGTCTTCTAAACAAAACTGTATACTAACTCTTCTATGATCCCTAGAAAACAATATATATAATTCATAAAAGAAAATATATATATATATATATATATATATAATCCTTCACAACCGTAATTTAAAGACATCTATATTGATTACATACTCACATACATAGTAAATACTATTTCCCATTCCTATGTAACCAGTGTAAAAGTGTAAAATTTATACATCCTTCTCAACCTATTATTGTGCATATTTTCTTGCAAGATGCAAGACATCAGTTAAAAGTCTTTCACGTTAATGTTAAAGACATATTTTCACAAGATTTATGATAAGAAATGCATCACTTCATGGCATTTTATCATACACATCGATGGCATATCCTGCATATTGATAGCCATATCCGTTTGTTCGCTGGCTTATGATCTACTGCGTATAGGATCTCTTTGGTTCTAAGGAGTAGAAGCTCATGTACATGATCGCCATGGAATGGAAGTACAGGAACATGTCTAAGGTTCGAGTTTACTTGACACATCTTCTGCCGGCGCTGCAGAAGATCCAGAAGAGGCGGTACAACTTACCGCAGCGCAAGCGAGCCATTCAATTCCAAGCCGACATGTGTTTGACGCACACTGCGAACAAAAGTTCTACTTGGTGTCGAGCTCTGAGCCTACGCCTGACACACTGGAAGAGGCAGAAGAAGACGAAGGTATCTTTCGTCTGCCGAGTTCGTAGCATAAGGCGGGCGAAGAGGGTCAAATTGGCTTCTCTCAAATCTAGATTTTATCAGAAAGCTGATATGGAAATATCTGGCCATTATCATGGAGCCTTTGACATGAGACTGGCGACTCTGCGAAGGCTTGTTCCGGGTGGCAGGAATATGGGGATTGATACCCTTTTCAAGGAGACGGCTGACTACATCTTGAATCTTGAAATGCAAGTGCGCGCCCTGGAAACCCTAGCAGAATTTCACACCAGCAGTTCTCCAGGTACTGTGGACAGCAGCAAAGACTAATGGATGAGCTTGTTGTGCTATGTTAATTAATTTGTGTTCCTACTAGAGCTACGTAGATGATTACGCGCATCAATATATCTACTTTCAGGCCATCAGGTGAAATCTGGGAGCAGAAAATAATGCGTTTCTCTATTTTCAATATCGTTTCGTTCTCTGTTTTCATGTGAATTTTTGGTTGGTAGTTAATAGGTTCTTCTCTGTCTAAATCACTTTTGTGGTTAGGCTTTAGATTTCAGACTGTTAAAAGACTTTTAGGATTCATACTCGGTGGCTTCCCAAGGTCGTCAGAGGATTATCTGAACCGTCTGTTCGTTAATCTTCGTCACCTGCCGAAACCCTGAGTATAGAAGTAATGAATTCTGTGCAACAACCGGCAGATCTGCCCCTGCCGTGACCTCCGACCAAGGTACACCTTGGAGCTGCTGTGTCAGTACTCAGTAATGCTGCGCAGTAAAGTTTAGCAGAACCGAGCGGGAACGATTCTGTGACATGGATTTAATATTTTAAGTTGGAAGCAACGGTGGCATAGGATTATAAGTGTATATATTGTCAATTTATATTTATCTATGGAGTGATGGAGCATACAGATTGCGAAGCCATTGCCCTATGATATTTGGCCAAGTGATCGACAATAAAGCTGATGGCGAGAGATGGGATGGACACTCTGCTATCTCTTGTATGTCCACGCATTCTGCTGTTAAGACTTAGATACGTATTGCTATTAATTGCATATTATTAATTATTATGAAAATTTCTGCACGAACGTTTTTATTCGTGAAAATTTATTTGGATACTAAAATTTTCAAGTAATGAGAGGATAAGTGAAATGTTATGTTTTTTTGGTTTGGTATTTTTTTATTTTATATTTTTAAAGGTTATTGTTGGGTGTGGAGTATGGTTTAAAATTCTTTTAGGGTGGAAGAACTTTTTTTTTTCAGATTTAAGGAAATAAGTTAATCGCTTAAGAGTTATTGATGAGGAGTAAAAGGTCAATGAAGGTGGTTTGGTTTTTTTTGAATGACAATAATGAGTCAGTTTGCATTTGCAAATAGAAACCTAAGATGGTTGTCCTTATTGTTGGTTTGACCATTGAATTATGATAGGTTTTCTCAATGTTTATAAATAAATAAATGGTTGTGTATTAATTTTAGATTTTACTTTTAATATTTATGGACATTATACACACACACAAATATATATATATATATATATATATATATATATATATATATATATAGATAACTGGAGAAATCCCATGAGGGGTAGGCACTTCATAATGTGAATGTCACTAGTTCAAAACTCTATGTGTGAAAAAATCTACCAATGCTAATAGCTAGTGTGCCCTAGATGGAGCGTGATCCCCTTTTGATTAGATGCCTATAGGTGGCCCCTACTCAAGCCACAATTTATGGGTGCCAATCATCTTAGGACTCACATAACCTAGTAAACAAAAAAGAGTTTAGAAAAAATATATATTTCAAAATAAATTGTGAATTAAGATGAATTTATATTAATTATTTTTAATAAAAATATGTATTTATTATATGTTTATTTATATATTTTGTATTATTATTTACAATTATTATATTTTATTCTTAATATTTGTGGACATGTATTTTATTTTTATTTATTTATTTTTGTAAGTCAACTTTGCATTACTATATTTTATTCTTAATATTTATGGACTTGTATTTTATTTTTATTTATTTATTTTTGTAAGTCAAGTTTGCATTACTTTAAAGTTTTAAAATATATAGTTCCAATCAACACAAATCATACTATTATGAGTCTAATTTACCACAAGGGAAACAAACTTCTTAAGCAATAATTTAAGAGCAAGTATCAAAACTAAATTCTTGTTTGTGGAAACAATAAGTATTGTCATAGACTAAGCTACATAGAGATACGAATTATCTAAATCACAACATATCATGTGATCCAGAGTTTGAAGAGGTCACTGCAGTAGGCTCAATGGCACTTGTACTAGCTGGAGCAGAAGGCTTGAGCTCACATTGAAGATGAATTTCCAAGTGAGCGAGTTGAGCATCCAAGCTAGCCAAACATGAATTGTTATATCGTTCCAACCACTTAATCTTATTGTCATCTTATTCAAGGAAGAGATAATGCCATTCATATCTTTGTGCGTCTCCTTCAAGACTTTGCCCAAAATATTTTTCATCAGCTAATGGAGGGTGATGGCGTTCAGATATTGGCTCCTTCTTCTCGTCGTATGACCAAGGTCAAGAACCCAATTATCTATTTCCTACAAGATTTTAGACTCAGAGTATGTCTCGTGGTCATTAGTGGTAAGGGTTTCAAGTCGGTGAATTTCTTCTTGGATGTTGGTAGGAGTAGCAACATGAAATATTGTTGTCGCTTCTTATGCGTAGGAATGTAATCTGCCTTGTGAGCCTCTTCCCCCATCTCCCTTGTAGTTATGCATGTATTTCCAAAGCATTCAACACCAATAAGAAAAGGACTAAGAAAGGCAATTTTCGCATGACAAACGTGGACAAAGGAGAGTGAAACTATAGAGACCAAACCTAAAGAAAAACTAAGAAAATCAAAGAGTATGAGATGGCCCAAGTTGGCAAGAAAAGAAAGGCCACCATATCAAAGACAGATGCAAACACCTCTAGGTTCGGGCACCCTCGGAGTAGGAAGCTACAAATTTTGGGTCACATTGAACCTGCTAAAAATTTAAAAGAACTAAGAATAAAAAAACAAAGATATAGATATGGTTCAAGAACCTTTTAACATCATCTCACTTTTCGGAGCCACTAAATTCACAGAAACTGTGTGCAGAGTGGTGCTACCAACTTCTACTTCCTTCATCCCTGATTAATTTTTCAATGTCTCGTGGCATGAAGTCTTTATGTGCGGCACAGGTTTTGTCTCTCATTCTAAATCCCACATCCCACACAAAGAGTTGATCCTTCACGACATAGAGGTCGAATAAACTAGCATGCAATTATATGTCACTGCTACTTCAATTTTGGAGTTAACCAACCGAGTCTCGGGAAAATCCTGAGGATCACGCCATGGCTTTGGAAACTTTCCCCAAACACAAAATCAACACTGCCAGAAAACCTAGACAATAATCCCACCAACAACAAGAAAAATGACTAATCATACCATAAATTCTAGTGAGAAAGGTCTTGGTTAACATGACAAATAGACATAAGAAAGTTGATCATCGTAGAGATTGAGAGATAAATGTTCACATGTGTATGTCTGAAGTGGGATCGTAACACCAGCCCCCACTTTTAAATTTCATGGAAAGCGACATGGTAGAGAGTGACCAATATCCATTGCTCGCAATTATTTTATTTTTCCTTTATTATTCTCAAACGTTTTATACTAATTTTTTTTTTGGTAGTATTCATTATCAACAATCTTAAATTATTTTTAAATTGATAATTATTTAATGTTAGAATGCATTTTATTTTTGCAAATTACGATGTATTTTGTAATTCTTATGATTAACATAAATTTAAACATTTTGAATTTGATCCTCAACCACGTAGATAAATGTCTTTTTTTCCTTTGAGTTCATTATCGGAAATGTGTGTACTTTTTAAATATTTATTTAAATTTTTCATATGTTTAATTGTCTTCTGTTTAGATTATTTTTTAAATATATTTTTTCAAGTGAATTTTATTTAAAATTGGATAGTGTTAATTTAACAAGTAGAGATAATTATAATTGTGAATTAATAATTATTTCGGGTGGGTTATCATTATTATTATTAAATAAATAATGCTAATATATAAAAACATTTTTATTTAATTAGAAATTTTAGTTAATTCTATATTAACTAAATATTTAGTTCCAATCTCAATTATTTGATTCTCAAAATTGATAACATGTTTAATTTTTTTTTCTAAAGGTTTGGTGAATATGTGTGCTAGCTTATCTCTAAATATATAGAACAAAATGGAAATATGATCATTGTTGACAAGGTAGGGAATGAAGTGAGAGTAAATGTGCACTAAAACACATTGTTCTTGGACAATGCAATTATAGAAGTGTCGTCACAAAAAATAGAAGTTGGCTCCTTTTCCACATGTACGATATCTTTCAAGATGTCTATAGAATACTTTATCTTGTTTACATATAAAAATTCCTTGATCATATTGCTTGACATCAATTGCAAAAAAGGTATTTCATGAGCCCACGATCTATCATCTAAAAATCTATTTTCATCATAACATTGAAATCATCTAACATGATATTTCCAATATGCAGCATACCATCAAAATAAAGTCATCTCATAAGAATCTTACCTTGTTTATATAATTTGGCATAAAGAGTAATATCATACATCTCTTGCTAAACCCATTATTGAGTAAATAAGAGTCTATTTTATTGTACGAAGCTTTTAGACCTTCTTCAAGCCATACAAGGATTTCCTCATCTTGTACACTTTTTACTCTTGTCCTTTTATTTCAAATTCTCATGGTTGATTTACATACAACTCTTCTTCTAAACTGCCATTCAAAAAGCCTAATTTCACATCCATATCGGTAATTGGTGATTTTTTCTAGGATGTTATGGATAACACATCTCTAATAGTTTATAGACTTGCTACAAGAGAAAAGGTTTCACCATATTCAATACCAAGTTGCTAAGCAAAACCTTCAATAACTATCCCTTCCTTAAGTTTCTCTTTCTTTCCTTTCTCTTTCATTTTTGTCTTACAAACTCACTTACTGTCAATTTTGGTTTTAACCGTTAGAATATCAACAATATCCTATGTCTCATTCCTTTCAATGTTTTCAATCTCTTCATTCATGGCATGTACTCAATTATCTTCTTTCACTAAATCTTAAAAGTAAGTAGGTTCATAAGATAATAATGAAATGTTAGCTTGTTAATCCCTGTCCTCACACTACTCATAGATTTGCCTTGAGCTCCTTATTTTCTAATTTCTCATCGGATTAGTATCTCACTAATGGAAAATGAAATATTTCTCTGATTTATCAGTGAAGGTATTAATTCACTGCTAGAAGAACAACCATTTCTAGTCATTTTCTCTTGTCTTTGCACGTGTAACCTTGGGAGTCTTTTTGGAGGTAATTACTATCCAAAAAATTCAATTTGTTCATCTATTTGGAGTGATGGATTTCACCTATCCATTGTTTCATTTTCTTGGTCACTCATTTTTTTGTCCTCCAAGAATTTTGCTTCTTTTCTCATCGCAAATTTTGTGGCAACTAATTTATATAAGCTTTAGGCAACTATTTACTCAAGCAAATGAAGATGCACTTTTCACCCCTATTGTAAATTTTTCTTCTTGGCTCTATTATGAAATGTGCATAGGAAATAAAACATATTTTTTTGAAATAGAGAGACTTTACTTTGTGTCATTCCATTCTTCTTGAGGAGATTGGCCTTTCATACACTTTGTTGGAGGTTTGATCAATATGTAGAGTAAAAAAGAAGCAACTTCAACCTAAAAACCATTGGACATATTTTTAACTTTCACCATGCTTCTTTCCATGTTCATGATGGTTTTATTCTTCCTCCCAACCAATCCATTAAATTTTGGAGTATATATCATGGTGATGTTCCTTTTAATTCCCATTGTTTACAAAAAATTGCCAACTCCTTTGAGTCATACTATCCCCCATTTGATCTCAACAATTTGACCTATATGCCACTTTGTTTTTCTAATACATCCTTAAATTATTTGAAGTTTTGAATGTTTCATATTTGATTTTGAGTAAATATATCAAAAATTTCCTACTAAAATCATCAATAAAGGTGAGAAAATAAAATCTTCCACTAATGGATTTAGTTTGTACGGGTCCACATAGATTTGTGTGAACTAGTTTTATATTCTTTTGAGTCTATAGGGGGTTAATACAAAAATATTTCTTTGATATTTTCCAAGCATGTGGTTTTCATAAATGTTGGATTTTTCATTCAATATAGGTATTTCCTTAACAATTAGCTATTTTTGTATGAGAATAAGGTTCCCAAAAGTTAAGTGATGATACATAATATGCCACAAGGAAGTCTCATCTATGCAAGAGACAATGTTTTCACATTATTTTGGTATATTTACACTTATAAAATTCAAAAGAAATTTTTTTTTATTGGTCATTTGAATAATTTCCATAGATTTTCTACTAGGTGGTTGATCTAAGATTATCAATGTGGAGTCCTTGAATTTGACTATTGTGTTCCTTTTGGAGAAAAAATGTACCAAAATCCATTCTATTACAAGGTTTTTCTTCCTTACATAGAGTCAGGAAGAATATTATTAGCAATAAAAATACACAATCCAATGAAAAAATAAACTAAATCTAAACAAAGATCATTAGTTACAATGTAAAGACAAAGAAAAGAAAAGAAAATAATAATGGAGGTTGGGAACCAAGAAGTCTCTTTATTTATTTATGAAATGTTTTATAATATTATTAGAGAGACACTGAAGTGAGTTGGTGGGGAAAAAAACCTATGACTCTCCTAAAGGAATTTCTCTTTCGCTCTCCTTGAAAGAATCATCTCCTCAAAGGAATCCTTTGGGAGATATCTAATGTTGACCTCTATGAACAAAAAAATTTATTTTGTTGGAAAATATGGAAAAATAACTTTCTGTGTGCTTATCTGTTATTTTAGTTCCAAATGTTGTCATATTTACAGGCCAAAGCTTATGGTTTTTCTGCCCTTTGCCCTTTGATGAGATTTGATCTTTGATTGAGCTAGTGGATGACATGTGGAGTCCTTTGGAGGTTCCTTAATTCCACTTCAATGGTGTAGTGTCTCGATACTGAGCTCCTTCATCTTGTCCATTCACTTGGTAGTTTCCAATGTAATTTGATTTTACCTATAGCCCACTAATATGCCACTTCTATGGATCCATGTAGCTATTGAAGAAATGCTTGTGGTGATCTATGAAAAAATACTGATGTGACTTTGCATGATTTTATTTTTCAAATGGAAACATTAGGAACCTTTAGAATATATTTTACTTTTATTGTCCTCGAAAAATCACTAGTGAATTTGGAGAAGTAATTCTTTAGTGTTGGGTGCTTTGGATGGTTTATTTGGTTGCACCTTGTTTTGGTGATAACAGTTGTTGCCTAATGTATGAGGTTAGGAGAATGCATATAGTTGAAATACATCGTATTTTTATACATGATGATGAATCTTGACACTTATTAGGAGAAAGATATTTGTTTGGAGAGAGGAGGGAATTCTTAAGGAGAACCAATGGAATCCACTACTCATAGAAAATATTTATAATATACATAGGAGGTGGGATTGTCCTATGTTCATTATAATGGTGGTTACAATGATATACAAGAATAAACATGTTGAGTATTTTAGGAATACAATTGGTGATGTTGAAGTAGTTAATTACTTTACCCATAGGGGTACCTTTTATATAATGTAGTATGGATGATTCAGATGGCATCATGTACTAGAAATGACTAGTAGTGATGAGACTATTGGTTGAATTTAGCTTGGTAAATGCATATTGACCAAAAGGAGAAACTAAAACTATCACAATGTATGACACTTCTTGACATGAAAAAATATTGGCATTAAACATTGGGGGTGTCAGTGAAATCAATGGGAAATTATTACTCCAAATATTACATCTGAGTTTCTTATTTGATGCAAATGAGAACTAGGCTACTTATACCTTCCTTGGAAATGAGAGATTACGTCAAGAGGAAGGAATGTGTAACCATCTAGAGAAAGAGGTTTTTCTCAGAAATCCGCTTGAAGCTGATACATATATGGAACCATGGAATGATTAAAAGGGAAATATGAGTCAGGTCAATAGAATGATATAAACACTATAGACTTTTGAAAGTTGGAGACTGATGCTAGTGGAAGAAATCACAACAAATCGAGGTACGAAATCCCCTGGATTCTAGAGGATTTCTTAGGAGCGATTGGTTCATTCTATAACTAGGAAAATTGGGTCCAAAATAATGTGATATGTTGGCTATAATTGAAGCAAGTACTAGGAGGACAAGATTAAAAATGTGTGCTCCAACATAGGGTGACTTGGGGCTCCCTCTAGGTAGTAGGTATGCAAAATGGGTGAATTCATTATTTTTGGAAAATATTTGTACACTTTCCAAAATAATGAAATGATGGTTTGGGATGTAAAAACATGGAGAGAGGTGCAACTATGTGAAATATCCTACATGAGGTTAAATGTGGAATAACTCTAGAAGGTGGGGACCCTATTATTTATTCTTAGTGTGGGGGAATAAATGGCAGGGTGGATCCTACAAGTGATATACTACATTGTGGAGGTATTAGAGGCCAAATTAAAATGCATTGGTTCCCTAGGATGATTAAAAATATAGGTGTGTCAGATATAGATGATAGGTTAATAATGATCTAAGAAATAGGAATGTGTTCATGGACCAAGACATGCAAACAAATGATTCCCACGAAAGGTGTGATGAAATGGATTCCAGTAAATAAATGAGTACTATTATGTCTGGAAATCCATGAGGGTGGGATAATGACTCACCATATGCAAAAATTCACCTATTATAATACGAAGGTGTGGATGAATCTAGTTGGGATGTGGTGACCTTAGGGTGAGGTTATGGGGAATTAATTGGGTTATGAAAATGTATCTGAGGGAGTAACTACCATTCCATTTAATGAAAATGATACCTTAAGTGTGAGTATGTTTCCTTATACTGGGGGAGAAATGGTAGGAGAAAGATGTATCATGCAAAATTGATCTAGAAAAACCAAGTGAAAATACCATAAACATGAAAAAATATTAAAATTCCATAAAAATCAAAATATCCCCATGTTTTTGCATGAAACGTATAGGTTTTGACACCCAAGAGGTTTAAGGTATAAGGTAAATGAACCCAATAATCAGTAATTTATCAATTTTTTCTTTTAAAATCACAACTTTTGATGCATGCAATGTGCATTTTCTGTAATGAATAGGAGAAGAGTCGAGTCAAGTTTCAGCATGGTTTTCTACTATAGTATGACTTAGATTGATGCTTTTTGCATATGAATAGGAAAATAATGTCACGATACTCTTAACATATGACCTCATAAAAAAAAAAATCATGAGCTCAGCTAAGAAGCCATTTAACATGAGAGAGGTTTAAACAGACTTCTCAAGTTCAGCTTGACATTCGACCCTGCTTCTAGTACTAGAACTAGTTGACGGTGCTAGAATTCGCCAAGAGGGAAGGGGGTGTCCATGATGTGAAGTACCAATTAGACCACACACCATTTCGAGTAGGTGCCCAAGCTATAATATGGTTTGTTTCCAAAAGTGGTGGTTTTAGAGATAGGCCTTGGTTGCTACAAACACATAAGATGAAATATGCATGACTTTGATGATAGAAAGTGTATGAACGGTGTGTGATATCAAGTGTAATGTAATAAAGGTTATTTCACATCAAAGGGGAAATATTGGGCCCCTTAAAATAAATTAATAGTACATATATTAAAAGAGACACATGAGCATTGTTAGTTAACCTATAAAATAGTTCAGAAGATAAAAATGAGCATGATAGAATAAACAACATGAATTCAACAAGATACTAAGGTAAAAAAATAGTTCATTAAAATGAGCATAAATGAAACCACATACATCGTAAATATATAAATAATATTATTACAACATTCATGACATATGCATGAAAGTGTGCTGGCTTTGAGAGCTTCTCATTATAAAGTGAAATTTCCAAACATACATTTACATTGAATTAGCACTAGCACCAATAATGGAACATGAAGCCAACACTTGCTTTTCCCAATAATGATACACTTCCTATGCTAAGATAGAGAATTCAAGGCTCCAAAACTTGGTGTCCAGGCCTATTTGCTTCAAAGCCTTTTTCTTGAGTTATGAAGGTTTACTTATAATAAATTATATGACAGTTAATCTCCCTTTATGACCTTTGAAATTCCCTCATGACTCTTTCACTTATTTTATATTTTCCTAGCTAATGACTTTTCATATTCTATAATTGGCACATTGGACTTCCACGTACAGATTTCATTTCAAATACAATAGTAAAAATACATCTAAGACAAAAATGGGTAGAGCCTAATAAGACAAACTAGACACATTAAGCTTGATTTTGTGGAAAAACTAGCTCAACAAATTCAATTTGTAAATCTTAATTTACATAGTGATGCCAAGATTTGTACTGCGTGATGGTCTCCTCAAACTTTGTAAGAGGATTAGGTTGATAGTGGACTCTAGCTTCCATAGCATATGTGTAGATGGTTTTGGAACCAATCTATGTCTCCGTCTTTATTAAGAACAACATAGTATTGATATTAGTAGGGCCATAAATATATTTTGGCATGGTGTGCCTATTAATCTCCAAATATTCTTTGGTAACAATATCCTTCAATTGGTCCAGGTATTCTTCCCATTGCCTCTGTAAATGACAATATTATTACATTTCACTAGGGAGTCCACACCATTGTACAACTGTTCATAGGAATATAAGATGTTGGATATGAAAGTGTTGAATTGTTTATTACTTTCATAAGAATTCTGACTTTGGCTTTCTCCAACTCAGCTTATTGTCTTGTTTTCCTAGCCAATTCTCATGGTGCACCTTTATACTTCCTTCCTAATTCATGAACTACAATGATGGCTACATGAATTACTTTCGAATCTTTTACATTCTCTCGTGATTACTTTTGCATATCATGCAAGGGGACAACTTTATGCATGGTGACCAACTCCTCATAAAGATACATCATAGTGTATCCTAATGCTTTCACTTCACCATATATAGCCACCCAAATCTCCTTCAAGTAAACATGTGCAGAAGACAACTTCTGAGTTTCTACTTGGAGTTCTTCTATTTTTTGTCTCATAACTTCCAAATTATTTTCCATTTGTTTGTTTTTTTCCATTAGATAATCTGCATTTTCCTTCTAAGATCCTACAAAGGCCAAGTCATTTGCGGAAATGTTTTTAGAATTCTTTCTAGTATTCAGAACCATCACTCTTTCTATATTAATGAAGGAAATATGTGTGATGTTATTTGGAAAATATATCTTCCTTTATTTCAAAATTATTCTCTAAACCTCATTGAAATTTAGGCTATAAATATCCATGACCATATCCTCATCTAAAGGATCAATTTCTCCTTCATCACCTAGAACTTGTCCATCTATAGGAGGAGGTAGAGACTCAGTGATGATTTTTTCTGTACTAAGAAAATGATAAAAATCTTGGTTTTTCTTCACTTGTTATACCTCCTTGTATTGGAAAAATATTATATATTCAATCTCTTGAGAAAGCTCTTGATCCTATTATTGTTTACTCTCTTCTTCATGTAGATGATTTTGTTTTTCTTATTCTGCTTTCCCCGACATATCTTCTTCTTCCTCATTCATTATTAATTATTCTTTCACTCACCTTTATCCTTTTTATCTCTTTCCCTATTCTTCCTTTTGACATTGATCTTATTCCTACATGTTCTTCTCTTCTCACTTCTGCTTCCTCTTTCTCTCTTCCGCCATAGCCTCTTTCAGAATAGTTGGATCTGGTTTGAACTTGTGGCTTTGATCTTCTCCTAGGTTATGAGGCACATTCCTTTTATATGCAATACAAAGTGATTCCTGATATTTAATTCCTACTCTAGAGCCACATGGGAAGGGAATTCATAGTTTCATGGTGTGTGGGGCCTAGAGGGATTATAACAGTTCTTGATCTTCTCCTCCTTTGGCCTAGAGTAAGTTCCACATGACAAATTATAATGCAACTTGGCACACTGTTGCTTGAAAATACCTCTAGGATCGTATTGATGAAAACTATCGAACATAACATGAAGTTGTCAAAATATTTGACTTAAGCTTTTGTATCCTTCATATTCTCAATTTTGTAGGATCCCACTTGCAAAGGAAAAGTAGGGAAGGGGGTTTTATTTTTATTTCTCAGCATTGTTTATAAGCCTATGGAAATATGATATGTGACCTATTCCATGTAGAACTTATTTGTGACATACCTCAGTAACACATGCAATGGTTTCTAGTGGCCGAACACCCTGAGGTAAGTTCTATCTGGTGAGGTAAAATAATCAACAACTTCTGATACTGATTTTGTTAACTCAAAGGACATTTAAGGGGGTTATTATTCAAAGATAATATGGTAGAAGACTTTGAAGAAGTGTTCAACCAACTTATTAGTGTCTACTTTGTAACTTCACTCTAAAATTAGTTTGTAATGAATGTGAACAGGAGGTTCCTTGGGTGTCGATTTCCAATCCATGTGAGGAAAAGAATTTTGAGCACAAATACCATCCAACATGTATCCATACATGTAGAATTTAACTTTATTTCCCTTAGGTCCATCCTTCGCTATGTTTAAATTAATCTAAATTTGTTGATCCAAAAGGTTGGACCAATTAAATATCTTCCCCTTCGTGAAAATATGATGGAGCATTTAAACCCATGCTTTATGGAAGGTCTGAGTACTATTTTTTCCATGTATTCGGCAACATAGCACTATTAGGCACTGAAACAATTTTCTGAGGGATATGGTCTTGTATGTATTACTAGTTTTTTGGTAAAAAACATCTATATATTTTACCCATGTCTTGATAACATCCTCTACATTTAAATAACTAATCACTGCATAGAAGTGTGAATCCATATACCCCTGAAACTTTGGAAAGTGATACATCAAGTAAATATCATGGGCTAAGTAAAAGGCAAGCTACTACCCACTAACACTGTGGAGGGTCATGCGTTTAGTATCCAAGTGCTACAAAATATATTTGATGACATGTACACAAGGTAGGATTGGGAACCTGTAGGAAGCCTTATGGAAACCTGATCACTGGATGTTAATGTACACCTATCTGTCTTCCAAATATACCTTAAATTTTGTAGTTATGAATGCATATTTGACCACATTCCATGTGATATTAGAGTCCTTTACAATGAATATCGAAGTGTCAGATAATATAGGAATTATAGCTCAAGAACCCTCAACCACTTCATCGATACTTATCTTTGTTGTTTCTTTTGAGGTTGATTTATTAGGAGGCAAAATGATGGCTGCTTATGATGAAGAGATGAGTTCATAACCTATAGTACTTGTAAAAAGAGATGCACTCATGGAAAAAAACATTATATAAAGTAGTTCAGTTCATCAATCAAACTTAAAGCAACAGCGCACTAACGTAGGAGAGGGATTGTGCAGTTGTTGGGCTTTGAGAGGTAATTTGAGATATAGATTTTTTCAATGCACAATGAGAGCAGGGATTGTACAATATCAGTTGATAGAGGGTTTCTTGAGGCTTGAGATTGTGTAATTCTCAGTCTTAGGTAGCTAGGAGAGGGAAGGATTTGTGCAATGCACAATATTAGAGGCGAAGAATGGGCACTGAGGGATATATCTGTGTAATGTGTATTTGGGAAATCTATTGACTATGCATTGTGTAGTCTCAGAGGCCAAGAGGTGAGATTGATCCTTAGAGTTATGAAATGTGCAGTTAGGGAGGCAACAATTGTAGAAGGATTATGTAGTTATTCCAGGGAGAGAGAAAATTTTGAGATCTAAATATGGGGTAGGAATAAGTGTATATAGGCCTTATTATGAGTTATATTAATCAGAAATATGGGCTATAAAATATCATGCAAAATGAAAAACATGCATGCACAAAAATTCCCATCATCGTCAAATTCTGGTAGGAAAAATAGAAAGAATATCATGTGACACTTATAAAAACTAAACTATGAAGTGAAAAAAAACTTCTACAAGCTAATAATAATAGAAACACTAGCTACCATGAAAATAAATTTGAGAAATAAAACTCACTTAGACAAAAATGACAAAAGTGACAAAAAAAGTAGAAAAAATGACACATGAAAAAATTACGTGGAAAAGTGTTGCAAACTAAGTCCAAAGATCCTTCATCTCACGAGGAAGGCTAGAGATTAAAATTTTCATGTGCAAATGAGATCTACTAGCCTCTATCTTATAGATTTTACTCACATCGTTAGGATTAGGGTTTCTGAAATACATGCCTAAAAACAATGAGGAAACGACACATGTCTTAATATAGGGAATAAAAAATTTGTGCCACTTGTCCTAAGGTGATTTCACACTATATATTTTATATGGATGTGCACTTACGTGTTTTTTGGAGCTGCGTAATCTCCCTGGCATAAGGGATTGCTCAATTCCCAGTGACAAGGGATTGTGCAATGCACTAACTCAATGAGTTATGTAGTCTTGACTCTTAGTGAGTGATTGTGCAGTTCACATGCTCAGTGACTGTCAGTCTCTTAGTCTTGTGAATTATGATCTTAAATGGATTGCACAGTTGAAATCCTCAAGGGATTTCTCAGTCTCCAATGGAAGACGATTGCAGAATTCCCAGAAGGAAGACTGCCAGTTGGTGCGAGATCAAGGAAAAAGTTGGCTTGTGTTTAGACGTTATTGAGTTGTCATAAAAAAGACTTAGTATTGCCAAGAAAAATTAGTAAGCTCATAAAAGGCACTCCATGCAAATAAAAGTGATACTGACAATAAAAAACAAGAGGAAAATTTGATGACGATGAAATAAAAGCTCTTATGAACAGAAGGTAGGCTCCAAAATAAAAGCGTAGAAATATTTTTGGAGGGTGGTTGTAGCAGCTACAAAAAAAATCAAAGTACTTTTCAATGATGTATCATACTACACTTTGATACAACCTTATTCGATGATATTTTGCGGTATATATGTTTCTTATTTGAAGTACTACTAGTTCAAAGTCACTAAAAGCCATAATGTTTTTCACTCCCAATATTCTAGTCATTTCTCTCCCTAGAATGAGCACCTCACACTCATTGACATTGTTGGTGACATCGAATTCTAATTTAAATAATAAGGAAATGTTCTAACCCAAGGGAGGTATTAGAATCACTCCTACTATTTTTTGCTCATTAAAGTATGCTCTATCAAAGAATAATTTCCACACTAAATATAACTTTTGTGGTTGTTTTATCCCAATAGGTGGAAAATCAACTTCTATCATGGCTTGAAGATTTATGGACATGCTATAACAACCCATCAAATATTCTACAACATATATGGGTATGTTTTTTGATCTCTCAACATTTCTTATGACATACGAGAGTTTATTTTCCATATATAATCTTCGTTATTGACCTCAAAAACTGGTATGGTTTCATCTGATAAACTCATTTCAAGGGTTCCACCTAATTTCCCTTCCCACAACATAGAAAGTAACATGTCGTAATATGTATGGATATTAGCTACCCCTATGTCCATAACTGAGATTTTTTTCGATATTTAGGTAAGGGAGACCACTAAATATTTAATGAGACTAAGGAATTTCACTTTTCTAGAGTTCAAGGAGTAGAGGTTTTGGTGTGGTTTGGCGATATATAAACCTAGTTCCACCATGACTGACTTGGGCATGAGATTGTGGAGTGAACTTGAATCCAACATGCAATTTTGAAGTAGTTTAGTATGAGAATTCAAGGTAATTTAAAAAGGGGGACTTCCCTTATCGTGTTATTCCATGTGTGGTCCACATTACATATTAGAAAAATTTCTTGGATGTTCAAAGTATCATTATGAGAAATTTGTTTGGAAGGGCTTAAGAGCTTCTGTATGTGTGGTCGATACACCAAGTTTTGATATAGATCACATAAAGGAAGGGAACTTTTATCTTACTCAATTCTTGTTTGAGGTTGAAAAGTGGGGTTACGTTTCTTTTAATTTTCTTAACTTGTGGGAATGGTGGTTGGGAAGGCATACGGTCTTATGTTTTGTTAGTTACAGGATCCATATTTTTATTTGGGTCTCGAATATTCTTACCCTTTCTATAGGAAGGTCCCTGTGTATTATTTCAACTTTCAATAGGTGATGGATTTGTATTGGGAATGGGTTTTAATTAGGTAATGGCACAAACAGTTTAGTTTGATGACCCATTCTGGTTGGTC
This sequence comes from Pinus albicaulis, assembly GCA_034641835.2. Classification (NCBI taxonomy): domain Eukaryota; kingdom Viridiplantae; phylum Streptophyta; class Pinopsida; order Pinales; family Pinaceae; genus Pinus; species Pinus albicaulis. Next base: position 376,891,717 of record CM076583.1, read on the forward strand.
TTCCTAGCATGGGAATAAATGAGATTTCCTTTTAAGTTTCACCACCAGTGATTTAGTGATTCCTTGATATTGGAAAGGTGATATCTAATAATCATGATATGACTTATAGCCCTCTTATGATGTGAGGGAATTTGTGTAGTAAGTTTTCATGATATAGAAGGTGGGGTTCTCATATATTACCCAATTCATCTCTCCATGTTGGAGGTACTCATAGGAAAACTCATCAATTTGAAAGTGAAAATACCTTCTCATGGGGGGTGGACATATTTTTTTCTCGTTAGTCCTTCTCTCCTTATTAATGTATTGATAGTTGAATGATCGATGGATAAAAGATGGTCTTCAAGGTGATTTGTTTTGAATCTTTCTTTTCCCTTCTCACTCAAGTTGAGTGACCTTAGTGCACAAGTTCCTTATCAACCTACTCATATATTCAATATTTTCTTAATATGGATCTTTGTTTCAGATGATAAAATTCATCATTTATCTTCTTCATACCTCTATTCTTATTTCCCTCTTTTCATTCTCAACATGGTAATTTTCATTTCTGACTTATGTTCCTCATATTTTTCTTGTAAAAATTAAGTTTCCTTCTACCTCAACCATATATTAATGCATGTCTTATAGGTTTCTTGGTCTCCTTTCCCTCAGCATGATAGAAAATTCAAGGCTGAAATAGGTTACATAGCTTCCCATGGAAGCAACAAGAGAATGTTTTATCTCATTTGGAATCTTATTATAAATTTTATTAAATCATTTTGTGAATTCCTCTACATGTTTAGAAGGTTTCTTTTTCACTGTTAAGAATTTGGTGAAATAGTATTGGAAATATTTGTCCTCACCCTACTGGGCCCCAAATGTTATTTCTAAATAATCCCATGAGTGTAGTGAGTTAGAAACGAGAATACGAAACCATTTCTATATATCCCCTTCCAAGGTTTGTACAAACATTCTCATAAACACATATTCATCTTCCAGTACAAAATTAACAATAAAATCCTAGAAGGAGCTTATATGTTCCTCAATAATCCCTCTCTTCTCACCACTGAATAAGGGTAAAAGCATCAAATAATTCCCATGCATATCATGTAACACTCTAGGTAAATAAAATGGAGCATATCTGGTTGCTACCCAGGCCAATGAATGATTCGGTTGATTCTCCTGGTTACAAGGTTGCCCTTGTTAAGCCATGATGTGTTGTAAAATTAAATCCATAGTGACAGATGATATGGGAGTTGTAGTTCTCTCTACAGTTTAAGGATTCACACAAGGTGTATATGAGGGTAGGGCTTCTGATTTGTGTGGAGGCTTGAGTGACTTAAATATTTCACGTATTGGTTGTGAGGGGAGTATATCAGTATGGATAATCTCTGTTCAAGATAGTTGAGAAACTACGGTTGGATAGGGTTGAGGTGTATCAAGAGTTGTTTGACTCCATGAAGGTTTAGTTTAGAAGGCTTTGTTTTGCTTCCTACGAGTGTAAGAAAAGAAAATGGATTAAAGACTAGATGCGTCAGGTTCAGACCTGTATTGCTTCAGGTGTGCCTCCTTGAAGAAGCTATAATGAAAATGTAGAATCTATGGAATATATTTTCAAAAGATAAACAAAACTATCATGAATATGTACAATGAATTAACTATGTTTACGGTCAGTTTTTTTGTGGAATATGGTGATTATGACGATGATAATGTGTTGAGAGATATTGAAAACTATGAATAGTGGAGTCAACAGGTGGAATGCATAGCTTACAATGTCAGATCTTTTCAACCAAAAAAATCTTATAAAATGTTGTTTCTCCCAGGGAATTAATTCAAATCATTCTCGGAAATGGTGCTACGAGATGTTGGGGCCCTAGAGTCACAATATTTTTTGTTGTAGTGTGGATATTAGGAACACCTAAGTGCAATCTTAGCTTTTTGTTATGATTATGGTTTTCTTTTGAAATTATACACATGAAATCATCTATTGTTGTTTTCAATCTCTTCTTGTGTTCTTCAGGTATAATGTTCTAGCTTGTTCATTCTTGGTTTAGAAATTCAACAAGAAAAATAAAGGTGACAAGAGTTACAACAAATATGATCGTATATTAATGTTATTTTTTTTCAATATTCTTTGAGGAATGAATATATAATTATGCCTTAAATCCTAATAATATTTAATGTGTTTAATTTAGATTTAAGTATCATGCACTTTATTTTCTCCATAAAGATATCTTAAGAAAGTAAAGGGACATTATGAACTATTTTTATCCATTTAATCCAAATTCTTAATCTTTATGAATAAATCTATGTTTCTGTGTTAAATGTAGCGAAATTACACATAATATATCTAATACTTATAGTGAATTTGAAAATCTGGACATCGCATGCATTCAATATTCATCATGGGTTTTTTTAAAGAAATTATTAATTACAATGTACAAATCACATTCGAATTAAGCCCTAATTTATGTTTAAAGTTAAAATTTATTTTGACAAAATGGGTAAAGGAAAAAATCATCAACCAGTAAAATAATTATACTGGGTAGAATTACCTGATCAGAGATCATGTCCAAGTTAAAAAATGCTCCAAATTGAAAGTGCTAAAAAATGTTTGCAACCTGAATTACCAAAAAGGTCTTGTCGCTGGGATTTTGGCACCGTGAATGGTTCGCAAAACAAAGGTCGTATGCAGAAGTTATGAAGGTTTGAAAAGCCCAGTAAACTCGAAAAATGAGTTGACCAAGTTTTACTTTGTTAATTTTTTAAAAATAAAAAAAATAATATTCCAAGAATATTCCTCAAAATATTACTTGCAATATTCCATGGAGGGCGAATTATTTTCTGACAAGTGGAAATCATTGGTTGGAGGGTGGTTTGACTTTATGTTTTTTTGGCCTATCAAAGGATGCCATGTGACAGGCCTAGAGGCCGCCACATCGCCCTAGGCTGGAGGAGATTGGCATTGAAAACAAATTATTTCAAGTCATAGGATTTGAACTCGGGTGTAGCCGCTGCCAACAAAAAGACCCGACTGGCCGACCTATCCATAAGTTCTTAAAATATATGCATTAAAAAACGTATTTGTTATTTTAAAATGGATACGGTGCTAAGGCCAAGCCAGCGGTTATGGTTAGTGGCGGCGGTCAGCAACGAACCATGTGACTGTGCGGTTTCTCCAGTGGCTAGGGCGACGGTCACATGTGACCCCGCCCAAATTAAGAATTAATTCCAACCCTAACAGTTCCCCTAATTTTGGAGCAGCTTCCGCTATTTTCAAGGAGTTGGCCAAAATGGCACTCCTAACTGGAGTTCCTCCATTTTTGGAGGAGGTTTTCAAGGGATATTGGGCAAAATGTGTTTTTGTCATAACTCCTTCATATTTAGACCAAATTGGGTGAAACAATAGTTAAGTTTTTCTATTATCGACATTATGAATAGTTTGGCATAGGTTTCAAAGCCATCAGAGGTCATCTTTGGCAGTTTAAGCTTTAGGAAGATCAAGGAGCCATAAGGGACACCATGGATAAGGAACTGTATTAAGCATCCTTTGTCTGTTTTATGCAAATAAATAGTCATCTCTGGCTATTTCATACATTATGAAGCTTATTTTACAGAGAGAATAGCCTATTGAGGCTTATTTTCACTTTTACTTACCATTTTTGAGCAATAATATATGAGGGACATGCCATTGGGAGCTGGACCAACAGATGTAGCCCGGGAGGAGTGAACTGCTTCATCAAATTTTCTAAGTAATGTGCTATGTCATGTTTTATTCTCTATTGTTTACTACTGTACAATGATAAAAAGTTAAAATAATTAATTAATCCTCACATAGAAATATGTTTAACAAAGCTAAAACTATTTGTTTCACTTGCAAAATTCAGAGAACCTTATGCACACATTATAATTATTGTTTGGATACTTAGCACAGAAAAACTAATACATTCCATTTATATCAAGTTGGTATCAGAGCTCAGGTTGAGCATTAGGAGAGTGAAAATTTCTCAGTATTGTTCTTGTGCAAGGTTTGTTTAACTCTTTGCAAGGTTTTTGATGCTTACTAGGCTGAAGCTTAAGAGAGGAGAAGGTCAATTGGAAAGGACTTACAATAATCCTCAGCCAAGGAGGGAAAGAGTGCCATTATCTCCACCTTCAATTTCACCTCCAAGAGAAGCAGAAGAAGCCATAAGCATATCTTCAAGGGAAGGATAAATTCCTAAATATATTTACCCCAAAGAGGACAAAAGGGTGTTTAGGAAGGCATTCCTAGACATGATAGAAATGGTGAGAGTCCTTTATCAAGAAAGCAATGAAAGACTTGAAGGAGAAGGGTCCAAACTTCACAAGGAAGGAGAATGATCATCAGGAGGCCATAATGACGAAGAGAAATCCAAGAAGGTTATTGAGGAAATGGAGACGATGGAAAGTCACCATCATCACCCTCATCTTCATCTTCATCTTCCTCAACCTCTACATCATCTTCAGTACATAATTCTCACAAATTCAAGAACACGGGTAAAAGTCATTTTATTAAACTTGATGTTAAGTTTGAATTGCCAAAGTTTGATGGTGAATTTAATGTAGAAAAGCTATATAATTGGATTAGGAAATTAGATGTCTATTTGGGAATTCAAAATTTTCATGATGACGAAACCAAAATTCAGCTAGCTTCATTGAGAATGGAAGGTGCAGATTTTGTTTGGTGGGAAGACAAGACAAAGGAGGAGATCAAAAAATATAGTAAGATTATCTTATCATGGTCTGATTTCATTTCTGCAATAAAACAATAGTTTTATCCATTAGCTCACATGCAGAAAGCCATAATGGATTGGAAAAATTTTAAACAGTTGAAAGGACAAACTGTGAAATTTTATAATCAAGAATTTAGAAGAAGAGCTATTTTACTCGGAATTTATTTTCATATCCAAGAAAATTTACTGAAGTATATAGGAGGTTTGCATACTTACCTAAGACATACCATTCTCATGTTTAACCCTACAATCCTAGATGAGGTTTTTGTTCAAGCCACATATTTAGAGGCAAGGGGAAAAAAAAATTAGATGGGAATGAGGAAAGTGAGTTTAAAGGCAAAGGGAGGAAAAAGAGAAATGCAAATTATAGGAAAGATAAGGGAATTTTTTTTCTGAAAACACTGTTCTAAAACAAGCCATAATGAGGACCATTGTTGGAAACTTCATTCGGAGTTGAAACTAGAAAGTTTTAAAACCAAAGATAAAGCCAAGGATAAAGGCAAGACAATTGTAATAGTTGAACAAGACCTAGGGTTAGAATCAGGAGATGATACAAAAATCATAGCTATGGCACTAAATAACTTGAAGGGGAAAGAGAATGAAACTAAACCCAGTTCTAGTATTTCTAAATATCACATAGAAGCTCCAAGTGAAAAGAAGAGAATTGAACTTTTTCAACTGAGGGTCATTTCCAAACACACCAATATTAACACACTATTTGACAGTGGGTCGCAAGCGAACCTTATTTCTGAAGACTTAGTCAAGAAACTAAATCTTGAAACCATTCCACATCTTAAACCATATCCTCTTGGTTGGATTTGTAAGGATGCAAATTTATAGGTTTCAAAGAAGTGCATGTTGCGCTTTACAATAACAGCACATTTTATTAAAACGGTTGAATTAGATGTTGTTCCACTTGATATTACAAGTGTGGTATTGGACAGATCCTACTTGTATGACAGGAAAGCTATCTTCCATCGCAATGATAACAAGTGCCATTTATTCAAGGATGGCAAGGAGTTTATTGTGAGAGCACATCGCAAAAGACTAGACTCTTCTTTAGTGAATGCAGGGAAGATGAAAAGGCTTGTCGATGCAAGTCAAAATTTGACTTTGATGTTGATTAAACAAAGGAAATTTGTATATAATCCTTTTCATGTAAATGCTGATGTAAATAATGAGTTGTTTCAATCTGAAAGCAGGTTGTCTTTGAAAGAAAATGACAAGAAGTTGCAGCGATCATCTTTGGTGTTGATCGGTGCAGAAAACAAAGTGTCTGTGAAAGAAGGTGAAAAGATCCGAGAGAGGGTAAAGCATCCAAGCAAAGAAGGCACAAATTTCATCAATGATCATTTCTAGTTTCAGAAAGGCAAAGTACTATGGTGAGGAAAATTGGTCCGGAATCGACACAAGTACAAGGATAATTTAGCAAAAAATCATCATAAGGACAGGATGCAAGGTGAAAGTAATTTTCAGTTTCCTTTGAAGATAGACCAATGTAGGAAAAATATGTTTACTGAAAACTTAAGTTGTTCTGAAAGTTTCAAAATGTGCAGCATGACAAGGTCAAAGTCAACAATAGTTGGTCAATAGATTCAAGGAAAAATTTTTCGTTTCATGAGAAGCTACAATTAATGAAATCAGGGAAATTTCAGTGGATTCAGTTTGGAAGAGTGGAGATTCAGTCTCCTCATCTTCAGGTTCAGTAGTCCAGAGAGATTTTGGGGTCCAAAAGCTTCCTACTGGGGAGGTGTGATCAGGAGATCATGTCCAATTTAAAAATTCCTTAAAATTGAAAGTGCTAAAAAATGTTTGCAACCTGCATAACTGAAAATTTCTTGTCACTGCGATTCTGGCACCATGAACGGTCCATAAAACAGAGATCATATGCAGAAGTTATGAAGGTTTGAAAAGCCTAACAAACTCCAAAAATGAGTTGACCAAGTTTGACTTTGTTAATTTTTAAAAAGTAAAAAAAGAATATTTTAAGGAATATTTTAGGAATGTTTTTGGAATATTCCACAGAATATTCCTTGGAATATTCTATGGAGTGTGAATTATTTTTTGACAAGTGGAAATCATTAGTTGGAGGGTGGTTTGACTTTATGTTTTTTTGGCCTATCATAGGTTGCCATGTGGTAGGCCCGGAGGCCGCCATGTGGCCCTAGGGCGGAGGAGATTGGCATTGAAAAAAATTTATTTCATGTCAGAGGATTCGAACTAGGGTCTAGCCCCTGCCAATGCAGAGACCCGACCGGCCGGCCTCTGCACAAGTTCCCAACATATATGCATTAAAAAATGTATTTTTTGTTTTAAAATGGATACGGCGGAAATATAAGGGCTAGCCCCAACACCACATGACCATTCTTCCATGACTAGGAGCTAAGGTCAAACTGGAGGTTACAGTTAGTGGCGGTAGTCAGCAACGAACCATGTGATAGGGTGGTTTCCCTGGTGGCTAGGGCGGCGGTCACATGTGACCCCACCCATCTTAACAATTAATGCCAGCCCTAACGGTTCCCCTAATTTTGGAGTGGCTTCTGCTATTTTCGGGGAGATGGCCAAAATCGCGCTCCTAACTAGAGTTCCTCCATTTTTGGAGGAGGTTTTCAAGGGATATTGGGAAAAATTTGGTTTTTCCATAACGCCTTCATTTTTCGACCAAATTGGGTGTAAAAATACTCATTTTTTGGTATTCTCGGCATTCTAAACATTTTGGCACAGGTTTCAGAGCCATCAAAGGTCATCTTCAACATTTTTAGCTTCGGGGAAGATCAAGGAGACATTAGGGCCACCATGGAGAAGGCAATGTATTGAGCATCCTTTGTATGTTTTATGCAAATAAATAGTCATCTCTAACTATTTCATACATTTTGAAGCTGATTTTATAGAGAGAATAGCCTATTGAGGCTTATTTTCACTTGTACTTACAATTCTTGAGAAATAAGATATGAGGGACATGCCATTGGGAGCTGGACTAGTAGATGTAGCCCAGGAGGGGCGAACTGCTTCATCAAATTTGCTGAGAGATGTGCTATGTGATGTTCTATTCTCTATTATTTACTGTTGTACAATGATAAATAGTTAAAATGCTTAATTTCTCCTCACACAAAAATATGTTTAACAAAGCTAAAAATATTTGTTTCACCTTCAAACTTTAGAGAACCTTATGCACACATTATAATTATTGTTTGTATACTTAGCACAACAAAACTAATACATTCCATTCATATCATTACCTCTAGTCTTGAGTTGGAGCATTCATGAGCTTTGGGTTTGACATAAATAACTCATAAAGTTTTGGAGGAGGTGAAAAATGGAGATCATACCTTAAAAATTCAAAAGAGAAATTAAGAATTCCTTTAAAACTGTTAAAATCAGATGGTTAATTGAGAAATTAAGAATTCAACCGAAAGGAAACATAATATTTTGAATTATCCCATTGCATTAAAAACCGTTGTAAAACTCATCAAGAAATCCAAGATACTCTTTAACAATTTTGATAAACCTTGAAAAAATTGAAGCAAATAATCAGAAAGAGTATGGACTTCACTAAAATTTGACAATCCCATTTTTGTATCATAATAAATCAGGTTCACAACACAATTCGCTAGTGGTATTTGGAAAAACACCAAGAATATTTAGAAAATGAAGTTGTACTCTAACAAACGTCTTCTAGAGTTTTCTTGAAAAATATGCTAGTTGTAGGGTGGGTCCCTCTGAATTTGGTTGTAGTGGATTTTATCTCTCTATTTCCTGTATGTTGGGCATTATTTCCTCTCTCTGCTTGGGTGTTGCATGAGCTTTGCGCTACCTTAGTTGGGCTACTATATATGCGGATTGTGCCAAATCCAGTGCCAATTTTTGAGATTGTGCCAGTTGTTTTACCTGCTATTGTAGTGGAGACATTGAACTGGAACCTGCATTTAACGATGTCCCTTGTGATATTGGTGCAAATCCAGTTTTAATTTCCAACATGTATATATATAACATGGATTTCCATTCCTTTCCCATGAGAACATCGCATAGATGGGTAGCTAAAATTTCCCACTCCAAGGTTATGACTAGTTCATAGTCTATCTTCTCTTATTGTTTAAATACTCTCCTCAACATGAAGAAAAGTTTAAAATAGTTCTCATATAAATTGACGATATCCTTCCCTTGTAATGAACGATATTCCTCCCCAATGCCTCTTTGATCTTCCTTAATATAATTCATGTTTTTTGTAAGGGATTCTTTGGAATAAAAATATCCATTCGCATCAAAGAAAGGAAAGAAATTTCTCTTATACAAGACTTCACATCTACCTTTAAAATATTGGACCTCATTTTCCCTTGTTTCCGATTTCTTTTCCACTAGTGCTATCAAATTTTACTTCATTTTCAATTGATTATCCCTAGCTATCGTATGGGATTTTCCAATATTTTCCTTTGTAACTCCTTCCTTGTAACAACCCCCTCCTAATCCTTACCATAACACTCATCAAGCAGAGGTGATTACTATGTTTAACTAAGATCCAAGGTGCCATCATAGAAATGGGTCTAAAAATTTGGATGTTTTCAACTTACTTAAAACCTTAGTTTGAGATAACCATTGTGTTCCTATCACAAATATGATTTCACTGATATAAAACTGCACCTCAATTCGATCTTCTGATCATGAGATATGATCCCTAAAGTTCTAATGAATTAGAGAGATCCACCTTGTCGGCCTATCCTCATGGAATCCACATGGCTATAACCTGGGCTATCCTCCTAGTGACACTTATAAATTTCTTGTTGGTTTCATACGCATTCATGGGTTTTTTTTCCACACCCTGCGCTATGAAAAAATCCGGTCTCCCAAGTTTTGTTACCCAACCTTTGAAATTATGCACTTGTTGTTTTTCTCCATGTTGACCCACTAGGCTGGCCCATCCGTGGGTCCACGAAACTTGAATATATGACTTACCAGGTGCATATGTATACCACCGCAACTTAGCTAACATCATCTCGCTCCTCTTTATAATGCACTCCTTTGGATTCCCTTCGAGGAGAGACTCTGGGATGAGTTGTCACGTGGAGATGTATCTTTATGATCCTCTACCAATAACCACATCCTCCACTACCAATTCTTCCCAGGCTTAGGTGTAATGTGGTTCCACCCTTCTCTGTGCATAATTAATTGTGATTTGTCCTGGGATTTTCATCATGTGTTTGACTTTGGTGGTCCCACTCATGCCAGGCTAGCCCAATCTTTGTCAAATCGACTCTTCTCTTTGAGCGACTTACTATGGGCTTTTGAGATGTGACCACTCTTAGATTATGTCATCTCGGGCCCTTATTCAAACATCAATCACCTCTCATTCAATCTTCATCACTTCTTCAATGGAATTGTATTGAGTTAAGCATGTTGTCTTATGAATAATAATTTGGCCTACAATTCATCCCTCGCTTGACTTGATACATCCCACCACATCCACAAAAAAAGGGTTTGCATGGGCTAAGAATAAGTCAAGGGACTTGATCATGGTTCGACCACAGTGGTTCTGCAATTTTTTATACTCACACGACAACTGAACATCACTTATTAATACTATGAAGTATGCACTGGTGTTATCCATTTTGAGCTTATGACCCATGCATCTCCTAAAGGTATTTAATTGAAGAAGACATATGATATGAAATATGAACTTTCGCATTTATCCCTTCATAAATCCACTATCTTCCTTGATGATAAATTAATCATACTAGAACCTATGTGTGTGGCTAACATCATAGAAAGGAGTACAATTCTATAACGAAAAATTTCCATCATACATGGGGATTGGAGGTAGTTTCATGCTCATTCAAAATTTATAAAACTAGTTCCTATAGCTCTTGAGGCAATATCATTGTCAACAAATGGAACAACACTTCTTTGCTCTATGATTTGGAAAGAGTGATGAAACTAACCCAAATTGAGGGTATGAATTGAGGGAAGACCTAGAGAGACATGCATATAAAATGAACAAGTTAACAAGCCAACAAGGAGAGAGTGATCTCTAATACGCTACCTAGACTGTATGTCTTAAAGAGCAAGCTTATTATCAAAAGAATTTCATGTTATACCATTTAGGAAGGAGCTCCCATAGATATGTGTGTGTGTGTATGTGTGTGTATTTATTCTCCCTAAAAGAGTATAAGTCTAGGTCAATTCCATTACTATAAATATCCATTCAAAACAAGGATTTACCACATAATTCTAGCACAAAGATGACATATAGAATATAAAATCTAGCCTTCAGGGACTAAAAAATAATACATAAACAGAATACACACAACATGGTGTGAAGTATAGGAATATAAAATCAAGTTATTCAATATCATGAAATAGTTCCATCCACAGTACCGAATGCAAGGTTCACTCTAGCTTACACTCTTGTTAGAATGGAATTATAAACCCAGAAGTAGGCTATACACTACTGAAGACATGGAGGATACCATCATGCAAAGTTATAGGTCAAAAAGGATAAAAGAGGAGGAATCCTCAATTTCACCACACTGAAACATAACAAACGCTAATGTAAGATTGAAATCCCTATAGTCATCATATTACAATAAATAAAAATTATCATGCTAAACATTGTTGTAATACAATCAATATTATTTACATATTGACCAAGTGCCTTCAATCATTAACATAACAGATTATTCACTCTTGTAAATAATTATAATGCATACATGTATCCTACAATAATAACACTATCTCAAACAGGAATGGAAACTTATTTTATTATGTATAAAAGCATAGAATCAGTTATCTTAAGTAGTGAAAAAATGTTCCAACTGAGAATTGGACTCTAACTCTCCACCCAACCATAGACAAGTTGCAAGCACTATTACTTCAAGCTGTCACCCTCAAGATAGATTCCAAAGCTTGAGGCGGAGTGAATTAAAAGGGAATCCTTCAATGAATGCACAATTCAATCAGAACACCACTAGGGCACATTTCCTTCATCCCCAAGGAAATTCACTACTCTTTTCTGATGCTTATTCCCTTCCCATTTCAATAGATCTCTTCAGCTGGTTTATGGCTCTTTTCAACATCTAGAAACGTAGTTTGAGTTTCTACCTTTATGCCTATTCTCCAGGAGTTCTAAAAGTGTCACCTTCCTTGATTCATCTACAAATTCTATGTGCCATGAGGTTTTATCCCATTCTGTATGATACAGTTTTGTGTTCCACTAGAATCCACACCTGAAATTGCACATATCATGGTTTCAATAATCTCTCTTTTTCTCTCGACCAATTGTCTTCTTTTCCATGATGTCGCAACAATCCCCCCTCATGAAAAGTGCATCTCATGGTACCTTAATTTTTTTATGTCCTATTTTTTCTTACTATGGGTTCAAAGGACATCTTAATTTATGGCATAGTCATCCTAGTCAACCAACGAGGACTGATATTTCAAAAGCTAATTCCCTGAAGAAATCTCCTGCCTGAAGCAATCCAATCTATTTCCCTATCTCAACCTTTCAAATAACTATAATTATTTACAAAAGAGAAAATATCAACCAAGGTATGTTACATGGATACACAATTGGGTTGTTACATTCCCCTCCCCCTTGATGGAACACCATCCATGTTGTTCAATGAGACATATACAAAAAAACACACTCAAAGCAACCATATTGTTTAATGGAGCTTTATATACTTATCTCTTTAAAACATTTACAATTTTCCATCAATTTTCTTAAACCAGCAACAAGATATGATAAACATCATGTTATAATTCAACCATATTATAAATTATGATAGACATTAAGTCATAACTCACCCATTTTTCATTGATCCTCCTTGTAGTATTTGGTTTCTTTATGTGTATACAAACAACCTTGGATTGTTCTTTTCCATGTTGCTATGTTGACCCCTTTGTTCACTAAGAAAATATTTTTAGCTCATTGTTTCTAGGAACACCCCTCATGTGCTTCTAACCCCAATTAGCTATTCTCATGAATTAGGAACCCAATATATTTTTTGGCCTCCCCTTCACTACTTCTCAATCCCTCAGGCCATTCAGTTGCTCCCTCTCCTTACAGGCACTAACCTTCAAAGTTCAGTCATCCCCTTATTCTACTTTTATGTGTAGGTTTTAACCCTATACAAAAAGTATCTGCAAAGGAATTCTTAAGAAAAAATATAAGCAATATCAAGAGCATAAAACATAAAACAAATATACACAGAGATCTTCCCTTAGAGCCCAAATCAAGTCTACCAGCTTGATTTTTCCTTATATGCCTTTTAGTGTTACAACACATATATATACATCTTGAAGCATTCATAAACCCCAATCCACTAAACCTAGATTAGAACATAAATGTAGTTCCCTTGACCGATATACAAAATACCAAGGGCCAAAAACCATCAAGCCCAAATAACATGTGAAAACCCATGCACAAAACCATAGGCGGGTCCGCCCAGCAAAAAATAAGGAAAAAAAAATCCCGAGGCACTACCTCGGACCCTGCGTAGGGGCTTACCTACCCCATACGAACCCCTAGATAGGGGGGGCTATCGACACTCCCCCTCACACATATAAATAATCGTGGAGAGAACATAACACATAGCCAACATTCTCCCACTTGTTTTTTTATTTGCATAGGGGGACACAACAGAGCTTAGTCATTAGTCTAGCACTGTAACACCCATTTTCTATCTACACCAAGAGAACTTATGAGTTCTCACAGACCTCATCAATGCATCCACAAAATTCTTCAAAATGTTCAACTTTACCAGCAACACCTTTTTATCCTCAACCATATCTCTCACAAAGTGATATTGAAGATCAATGTGCTTTGTCTTTGAATGATAGGCAGGGTTCTTAGCCAAGAAAATTGCACTTTTCCTATCACAGTCTATCCTTATAGTTTGTTGCACCAACCCCATACTTGAACACAATCTCTGCAGCCAAACTAATTGCGTGCTTGCATGAGTGGCTACCATGTATTCTGCCTCTATAGTTGAAAGCGCCACTACAGACAATATTTTACTCATCCAACTAACTACGCCTCCAAATAGGCTAAACATATACCTAGTTGTACGTCTTATTTCGTCCATATCTCCAGCCTAGTCTGCATCAAGAAAACCATGAATTTCCAAAAATCTGTCCAATATTGGTCTTCCCTGGTAGCACAAACCATAATCACTAGTGCCATGCAAATATCTGAAAACCCTCTTTACTGTTGTCCAATTATCCTTCCTTGGTTTTGACATAAACCTGCTCAATAATCCCACTGCGTTTGAAATGTCTGGTCTAGTACAGAACATTTCATACATCAGGCTACCCATTGCACTTGCATATGGAACACGGGACATATCCTCCTCCTCTTTTTGTGTCTTGGGAAAATTTTCAACAGATAGCTTTACTCCTACAGGAATAGGAACCTTCACCAGTTTACTATCCTACATATTGAACCTCTCCAATATTGTCTCGACGCACTTCCCATGGTTTAACTAGAGCTTCCTCTTTTCCTGATCTCTCTTAATTTCCATGCCCAAAATATAGTTCGCAACACCAAGATGCTTCATGTCCAATTTGGAGAACAATTGGGTCTTCAAATCCTGGATAATTTATTTGTCATTTCCAATGAGCAACATATCATCCACATACAAGACCAAATAAATAACATGGTCACCAATTAATTTAAAATACACACAATGATCCTCTTTGCTTTTGGTCAAGCCAATACCTTGTATATAGGCATCAAATTTCTAATACCACATCCTTGGTGAGTGTTTTAACCCACACAAAGAATTTTTTAACCTGCATACCAGTTTTTACTTACCCTTCACCGTAAATCCTTCATGTTTCTTCATGTAGGTCTCCTATTCTAGATCCCTGTAGAGAAATTATGTCTTCACATTCATGTATTCTACGTCAAAATAAAATGCAGTAGCAACAGATAAAAATAATCTAATAGTAGTAACCTTGGTAAGAGGAGAAAAAATATCACCAAAATCAATTCCCGACACTTGGGAATAAAATTTTGCTACCAACCGAGCTTTGTAGTTATCCACCTTGCCTTCTACATTCATCTTCTTCTTAAACACATATTTTCTCTTGATGGGATTCCTTCCAGCCGGAAACCCCAGCAGATCCCATGCCTCATTTTTGTGCAAGGATGCCATTTCATCAACCATGGCCTCCTTCAAAATTTTTCCATCCTCTGAATCCAATTCCTCCATGATAGTTCTGGGATCATCGTTAGTGATATTTAAAGAAAAATTTGAATAGAAATAATATGGACTATACATTTATGGTTGCCTTCTTTCCCGAACGAATCTTCTCACAGCTGGAGTTTTTGGCTCTTCCTCTTTTGAATCTTGTTATTTTGTAGAGTCTGATTCATCCTCCTTTAGCTCAAACTCTATCTTCTCAGGTTCCTTTGGTAGTAATTCATGTTTAACAACATCTTTCACCTCTCTAAACACCACATCTCTAATGTACACAACCTTCCTTGTTTCTAGGTTCCAAAGCTTACAACCTTTTAAACCATCCTCATACCCAATAAAGATGCACCTTTCAGATTTATTAGCCAACTTGGTCATTTTATCCTCTTTAACATGTACATATGAATCACATCCAAATAACCTCAGATGTGAAAGAGACGGTTTCTTACCAATACATACCTCATGTGGAGTCTTATCCTCCAACGCTGATGAAGGTGATCTCTTAACTAGGTAACATGTAGTCTCCACTACCTCTGCCCAGAATTCCTATCCTAACCTGGTACTATTGAGCATGCTTCTTTCCTTTTCCATCAATTTTCTTTTCATTCTTTCCACAAGTCCATTTTGTTGAGGTGTGTATGGAGTATTCTTTTGTCGTGCTATACCACACTTCTTACAAAGCTCTTCAAATTCCTTCTTGTGGTACTCTCCACCACTATCTATCCTCAACACCTTTATCTTCTTCTCTATCTGGTTTTCCACCAGAGCCTTCAATTCTTTAAATATGTCAAAGACTTAAAATTTCTTTCTCAAGAAATATATCAATTTATTTCTTGAGAAGTTATCTATGAATGAAACATCGTACACACACTTTCCCAATGATGGAACTGACACAGGTCCAACCACATCACTGTGCACAAAATCCAATATCCTTTTCACCCTCTTATCACTAGAAGGAAAACTCATCAGATTTTGCTTCCCATATACACATTGTTCACAGAATTCGAAATCCAAAGAGAAATTATGCATACATTCTACCATACCATTACCATGTAGTATCTAAAGTCCCTTCTCTCCAATATGTCCAAGTTTTTGATGCCATATCATGGTATTTTCTTTAGAGACCACTAGGATTCCTAGTCCACTTTCAGGAACCACAGAACTGTTGCACACATCAATAACAATGCTACCTTAAATCTTGTACAGAGTTCCAATCCAAAATCCCTGCATTAGTACCAGTGCTCCATGAACCATATTGTTGGTATCTTTCTCGAACACTTTTTTTACACCTGCATCATCCATCTTGCCTACAGAAATCAGATTTCTAGCCAATGCAGGAATATGCAGAACACCAGGAAGTGTTCTAATGCTTCCACCTTGCAGCTTCAACTTGAATTTTCCACGTTCGATGATTCTGGCCTTCCTATCACCTCCTAAGCAGACATCACAACCATCATACTTCTCATACTCACAGAACCACTCCCTATGGGGAGTGAAGTGAAACGATGCATTTGAGTGAATCAACCATGCCTCATGATTTACATGTGTATTTGAAGAGGAAGTGAAATACAAATCCCCACCTTCATTTGAGGTGGTTTTTTCCTCTGCAAAAGGAGCATCATCATATCCCTTTCCTTCCTCATGAGATTTAGATCTGCAGTCCTTTTCTAGTGCCCTTCCTTTCCACATTTCTAGCACACCTTTACATGTTTTCTTGGATATTTATATCTCGCACTCGAAAAATTATTTTTGTTTTTGTTCTGGGACCTTCCTCGTATAGATAAGGCATCTCCATTCTAACCTTCCATATTTCTCTATCTCATTTCCTCCGACAGCATGGTTGAGACAATTTCATCAAAATTCAAGGTAGTTGTATTGCTACGTATTGAAATAATCATACTATCCTGCGAATTTGGTAGAGAACATAAAACAATGATGCACTTATCTTCATATGATATTTTAGTATCAAGAGATGGCAACTGACTTACCACAGTATTGAAGGCATTCAGATGCTCTGTCACCGAGTCCCCATCCTCATCATCAGGTTATACATCTTTTTCCACAGGAACAATTCATTCACCAAATATTTGGATTAGTACAAAGTCCCTAACTTCACCCACAAATTATTCGTTGTAGCTTCCCCAGATACATTAAACAATACTAAATCTCAAATACACAACCGTATTGTGCTCTTTGCCTTCTAATCTAACTTCCCCGAGTCTTCATCTAGCATTGTCATTAGTTTAGTACCAGGATTTACCGTGATCCACTAATCTTTATCCACCAGCAGATACTCCATCTTGAGCTTCCACAACTCAAAACTATGACCGCTAAATTTATTGATCTCTATCTTTCCACAGCTCACCATTTTCTTTCACCGTGAGAATCGATCCCGCAGATCTCCCACTGAAGAGGGTCTACCCTAGGCCCGAGAAAAAAACCCCTCAGAAGCAAAGGTGTCCCCTTGAAGCTGAAAAATCTCTGATACCAAATGTAGGTCTTAACACTATACAAAAATTATCTACAAACAAATTCTTAAAGACAGAAAATAAACAATAGCGAGAGAATAAAACGTAAAACAAATATACATAGATATTTTCCCTTGGATCCAAAATCAGGACTACCAGCTTTATTTTTCATTGAATTCCTTTTAGTGTTACAAAACATATATATACATTCAGAAACATTCATAAACACCAATCCATTAACCCTGAATTAGAACATTACCTTAGTTCCCTTGACCAGATCTACAAAATAATAGGGCCCTAAAACCATAATACCCCAAAACAATGTGCAAACCCATGCAAAAAATCATTGGTGGGTCCACCGAACGAAAGATAAGGAAAAAAAATTCACAGCGCACTGCACTGGACCGCGCACAAGGGGCTACCTACCCCCTGTGAACCCTTGCACAGGGGGGGTTGCTGCCCCCCTTGTGACCCCCCTACGCATGCGACTAATCATGGAAAATAATATAACACATACCCAACATTATGTCCCTTGGAAAAATCCTTCCATTGGAAAGGCCTCCTCGCATCTAAAGGAATTCAAATCTATGACATAACCCTATCTCCAAAACTATCATACAATTCATAGTATGCTTCCTAGTGATCAGTGGGAGCCATTGAGTATTCCTGTTAAATAATGGATTTTTTACATAAAAATTTGGCTTTAACACACTGTTTTCATTCCACCTCATGGTCAATTTAATTCATTGGAATGGGCGATCCCATATCCTTCCCCACACCATCGGTAAAAATTATTTTTGAGAACTGTGTTGGGAAAAATATTGAGAGGGGGAGGGGGGGTGAATTAGTATTTGAAACTCACACAAACTTTTATTTTCTTTACTGATTTCTATATGCGTATTTAATTAATCCAACTAGCGTATGCACGTGGCATTCTTTAAGGAAACTTGTGTATGCCCAGTGAACTTATTATTCAGATAAATATTCAGAAAATTTACTTATCCTGATGCATCATTTATTCATTAGACATTTAGTAAGTAGTAAATATGTGCAGTAAGAACATAATAAATCATCACACATTGGAACACATATAAAGACCAAGATTTAAGGTGGAAACCCAAGTCGGGAGAAAACCACCACTCCTGTCGTCTCTATCTTTAATATTTATTATAAAGAAAATTGCTTACAATATTGTACTGGTGGATACTCATACCAGCACACAGGAAACCACCTGCAGAATGCTAAAACCTTCTCCCATTCTCTAGCTACTACTGGAAGGTACCTCCAACCCCCTAATCTCATTTACCAGCCACCACTAGAAGGGAGCTACGACCCCCTGCTCTCGTTACCAGCCAATACTGGAACGTAATTACAACCCCCTGATCTCGTTTACTAGAAACCACTCGAAGAGAGCTGTGACCCCCTCATTGAAGGCTCCAACCCTCAATTCCACCACGGACTACGTATCCTAAATTTTCACACTTGATCCAACAACTTTCAATTCAACACTACTTGTAGGCCTTTTTTCATAAGATTTTCAGACTGGACCCACTACACTCATTTAATCCCAAAACCATACATCAAAATGAAACATACAATTGTACCAAATCATTCACTGAATCATCAATCAATCAACCAATCACTAATATTTAATAAAAATAAACTATCATCATAATCAATACTCAAACAAGCCAGATCTATAAGAATACATCATTGATAGACTACATAAACACAACAAAAATGATGAGACATATCATTCAATATTCTTCAACAAAACCGTAGCTTGCATATGTGCCTTCCATAAGACAAATCCACGACTGCATGTGCTTCTCCCAAAACCAACTTGCCTATAGATTTACTAAAAATATATGCATATTGGCATAATTGAACCCGCGTGAATGCGCACCTTCACTGAGTCGAACCTGCGTATAGATCTGTAAATAATTCAGGACTACACACCACTTCACAACAAAAAAATTACTCAGGTCATACCCTTCACTTCAAAAAACATGAGCCATACCACAGATCTAAACATATCACAAATAGATCATGCAAATACATAGTCATTTCATATCTGGAGATCATGATCTGTCATTGTATTCATGGGTCCATAATTATTTCCAATCTACCAATAAAATATAGCTCGTTCCATGCAAATATACTTCAGAGTGAGGTATTCATTCAATACCAATTCACATGCACTCTTATCACTATGAGCTTCACCTCCTTATATAGATTGAGCCTTAGCCAATACCATGAGACAAAACCACACAAGTGTCAATGGTATTCCTGTACGAGATCAAATAATCGTTACTTCGCTCAATATTGTTGGCTAATTCCATGGTAACGACCCCTAGAATTATAGAATTAGTGCACTAGCTCATACGTGACTTTTCTTCTTTGTACCCATGTGTATACACGACATAGACCTTATCAACTCGTGTATAGTTCCTCAAATATGTACCTTATTCATATTTTGATTTTGATATGTATAAATTTTCTCCCATCATACCATCATTATGTTCCAACACTTTGTCACCTCTAATCTTATCCAGAAACCATATACTTGGTATTTTACACATGGATTGCCATCACAGACAACACCTGCAACAAAATTCTAACAATCTCCCCCTTTGGACTTGATGGTAACTATGTTGGTTTTTAATCACGACAACCTGTAGATACATGATAGAAAAATCAACGTACGCATTATTCAAAAAAAAAATACACTCCCCCTTTGAAAAAAGCCAATTCTTTCCATATAGATACATCTGATCTGCACTATACTGACCATGATCCCCCTAAACACATGTTGAATCTTTAGATAGATATTCAATGAAATACTTGACTCTATAATATTACCTTTCCTGTCACCAAGGAATCACATCAATCACCCAACCACATGGGGTTACATATTGGACTCAACTACCAAGCCAAGTGGGTTAACATTTGTTACTCAATCACCCAACCAAGTGGGTTTTCACATTTGAAAATGTCCACACATGACTGAATATGAAAATATTTGCATCATAGGTTTCAATATGAACTTTACATAAAATTACAGATATGAATTTTATAACCAAGACCAAAGGAAATCAATAGAGAGAGATCATCGATCATAATTCAACAACATAATGCCAACAATCCATTATACTCAACAAGGCTAATTCTCCCCTTGAACCTATGCTACCTGCTCGCTGTCAAGTCTGACCACATCAACTCATTTATCAAATAACATTCATAAATTAGATAATCATAACTTAATACCATATCAGCAGATTGTAACCATCAACATCAGACCAAGAAAACTAAATCACAACCATCAACAACATGTCAAAATATGTTCTTGATTCTGTCTCACTATTTTCAATCAGAGAAAAACATACGCAACTGTCTCCAAAGGAAATCATGTATATATGCGGCTTTAGTTCATGCAACCCATGTATCGAAAGTGAAATACTCAAATTTCACAACTTTGTCTCCCCCTGAACTTGTACAACCTGTACTCTTCTTATGTTGTCATATCAGATGCACTGTTAGAAACATAAAAAACTAGAATTACCAAACCAACCTACATACATTGTCTTCATTCAGTCTAAATTCTCCTCATATTTGCGAGAGTTTAGATATTTAAACACATATAATTTATCAATGTTTATGTATCCCCTTGCTATGACCTCTCCAGTTTCTTCATCCATGGCCTTTCATTTGGCTGAAGTGAACAAAATTACATTTCCTTTATCTGTTATTTGGCATACACTTAATATGTTTTTTTTTTAAGCCTTGAACTAATAAGGTATCAACTACCCTTTTATTTTTGTTAATTATGGCTCTACCATTTCCAAAAATTGTTGGAGAATTTTTTGAAAGGATAACCTTACCATATTGATTTTTCTTGAGAAACTCCATCTTACCCTTATCAACAGTTATGTGATAAGAACATTTGTTGTTAATGTACCATTCATCCTTATTTTTAATTGCACAGAGAGCAAGACCATATCTTATCTCTTCTTCTTTATGTGTGTTAACATGAATTTTGGTGGAACCAAATTTATTTGGTCTTATGCTATCATTTATTTGTCTTCTATATTGACTTTGATGATTCATTGGTCTGTTCCTGCATTATTTTTCTACATGCCCATTTTTTTTACAAGCATAACATCTTATGTGACTAGAAAAGGGAGCAGAGGAATCATAATATGTTTGTATTATCTTTCTTCTATTGCAATCAAAAGATTTATGACGAAAATTGTTGCATGAAAAATAATATCCCTTAAACAAACCTAAGTACCTGGGAGCTTATGGTCTTTTTGTGTAGTGTCTATTTTTTTGAGATCGAAAATATTTTCTTCTGCAATTGGCTAAAACATGTCCATAACTATGACATACAAATCATTCAACATTATTGATAAAGGGATAGTATATATTGCAACTTATATAGATATGAGAAAATTATTTCCTTTGATAATTCATGATTGTCGGTTGACCTTTTTTTCCTTTAAAAACTTCAGGTTTTGTATAAATTTCCTTTGAATATTTAGCATTGTCCTGTGAAATGGATTCTCCTTTAACAGTTTCGTGAAAACAAAGACAAAATTTAATATAAGGAGACCTTTTACTACCAAGAATATTATCCAGAATATTAGTACTATATTGAAACCTCAAGTGTTTATCTTTTTATGTTAATTTACCTTTTAAAATGTTTACCTCAACCCCAATCATTGTCACTGCTTTTTCATACTTTATTTGACCCTTCTTCCTTCTTCAACTTGCTCATATTTTAGCCGAGTTTCTTGTTCTTCAAATGTTTGTAGAAGTTCTTCATTCTTCTTATTTGATTTTTTCAGATCTTCTTTCACAAAGATGATTTTTGTTTCAGGTGCTTCACTATGATTAGATACTTCATCCTGCAACTTTTGACACCGGTCTACCTGTTCTTTGTTTAACTGCACAATTGAGTTTATTTCTTCTAATTGATTATTCAATCTAGTAATCACATCTTTGTAGATAAATTCTCTTTCATTAAATAGAATCTCATGATATTCAAATTCATTTCTGAGATTAGAAATTTCTAGTTCTATATCCATAACATCACCTTCACTTTCATATTCACTATCTTCAACATAGCATGAAAAAGAAAGCGGATCACAAGAACAACAATCAGTACATGTTTTGTCTTCTTCATTTTCTGCTGCAAAAGTTTTCTGAGATATCTTCTTCTTTTGAGAAGCCTTCCTCTTTTGCATCCTTCCCATTGTGACAGATCTCCTTCAAGCAGTCAAGCTTGTTTTGAAGGACCTGCTTTGATACCAATTGTTGGGAAAAATACTGACAGGGGGGGGGGGGGTGGGTGAATCAACACTTAAAACTCACACAAACTTTTCTTCTCTTTACTGATTTCTATACAAAACTTTAATTAATCCAAAAAACATATGCACACATATTTCCTTAAGGAAACTTATGTATACCCAATGAAATTATTATTCACATAAATATTCAGAAACTTTACTTATCCCAGTGCATCATTTATTCATCTAACATTTAGTAAGTAGTAAATATGTGCAACAAGAACAAAATAAATCATCACACATAGCAACACACATAAAAAATATGATTTAATGTGCAAACCCAAGTCAGGAGAAAACCATCATTGTTTTTGTCATCTCTGTCTTCAATATTTACTATAAAGAAAACTACTTATAATATTGTATTGGTGCTGACTCATACCAGCATGCAGGAACCCACCTGTAGAATGCTAGAACCTTCTCTCGTTCTCTAGCTACTACTGGAAGGGAGCTCCAACTCCCTAATCTCATTTACCATCCACCACTAGAAGAGACCTATGGCCCCCATGTTCTCGTTTACCAACCACTACTAGAAGGAAGTTACAACCCCATGATCTCTTTTACCAGCAACTACTGGAAGGGAGCTATGACCTCTTCATTGAAGGCTCGAACCCTCAACACCATCACGGACCACGTTTCATAAATTTTCACACTGGATCCAACAAATTTCAATTCAACGCTACCTGTAGGTCTATTTTCATCAGATTTTCATGTTGAACCCATTACACTCATTTAAGCCCAAACCATACATCAAACCAAAACATATAAATTTAACAAGTCATTCACTAAATCATCAATCAATCTACCAACAACTAATCTTTAATCACAATCAACTAACAACATAATCAATACTCAAACAACCCATATCTATATGAAGATATCATTGGCAGATAGGATAAACACAACAAAACTAGTCAGAAATTTCCTTCAGAATTCTTCAAAAAAACCCTAGCTTTCATACGTGCCTTCCATAAGACAAATCCATGACTGCACATTCTTCTAAAAAAAAAACTTTCATATAAATTTACTGAAAATATACATGTATCGATAGAACTGACCCGTGTATATACATGCCTTCCTTAAGTCGAACCCGTCTATATATATGTAAACAATTCAGGACTGTGCACCACTTCATAACAACAAAATTACTCAAGTCATACCCTTCATTTCAGCAAACATGCTCCAGACCACATATCTAAACATCTCACAAAAAAATCATGCAAATATATAGTCATTTCACGTCTAGAGATCTTGATCCATCATTGTATTCATGGGTACATCATTATTTCAGATCTATCAATAAAATATCGCTCATTCCATGCAGACATACTTTAGAGTGAAGTATTCATTCAATACCCATTCACATGCACTCTTAGCACTATGACCTTCACCTCCTTATATGGATTGAGCCTTAGCCAATACCATGAGCCCAAACCACATAGGTGTCAATGGTATGCTTGGACGAGATAAAATAAATGTTACTATGCTCAATACTGTGGGCTAATACCATGGTAAGGACCCCTGGTATTATATAATTAGTGCACTAGATCATACATGACTTCGCTTCTTTGTATCTGTGTGTATACATGACTTTGCCTTTATCGGTAAAAATTATTTCCCATCATACTGTCATTTTGTTCCACTAGTTTTAAACCTATGATCTTAACCATAAACCATATACTTGGTATTTTACAAGTGGGTTCACATCAAGGAAAACACTTGCATCATAATTCTAACAATGTTCCCCTTTGGACTTGATGGAAACCATGTTGGTGTTTGATCAACGCAAGCTGTAGATACCTGATAGACACATCAACATAGACATTATTCAAACACCAAATTACTCTCCCCCTTTTGACATTAATAAAAAAGGGTGGACCAATTATGAAACAAGCCAATTATTTCCTTGTAGATACACCTAATCTACACTATAATGGCCATGCTCTCATTGAACACATGCTAAATATTTAGGCAGATAATCAATGAAATACATGACGATATAATATGACATTTCCTATCACCAAGGACTCACACCAATCACCCAACCACGTGGGGTTACATATTGGACTCAACTACCCAACCAATTGGGTTTACATTCCTTACTCAATCACCCAACCAAGTGGGTTTACACATTTGAAAAAGTCCATACATGACTCAATATGACAATATTTATATCATACGTCTCAACATGAACTTTACATCAAATTAAAGATATGACTTTTATAACCAAGACCAAAGGACCTCAATAGAGAGATATCATTGAAAATAATTCAACAACATAATGCCAACAATTCATTATACTTTGCAAGGCTAATGCTCCCCCTGAACCTGTGCTACCTTCCCACTGTAAATTTTGACCACAAAAACTCATTGATTAAATCATATTCATAAATCAGATAATCATAGCTTAATACCATATCAGGAGACTGTAGACATCAACATCAGACCAAGAAAATTAAATCATAACTGTTAGCATCATTTCAGAATCTATTCTTGAGTCTGTCTCATTGTTTTCTATCAGGGAAAAGCATATGCAACTGTCTCCAAAGGAACTTGTGTATATACGTGGCTTTTGCTCATGCAACCCATGTACCGAAAGTGAAATATTGTAATTTCATAGCTCCATCTCCCCCTGAACTTGTACAACCTATACCTACCTTATGTTGTCACATCATTCCACTATCAAAAATATAAAAAGCCAGAATTACCAAACCAACCTTCATACATTGTCTTCTTTTAGTCTAAGTTTGAATCCTCAGCATATCTGCAAGAGGTTGGATCTTTAAATACATAATTTATCAGCATTTTTTTATCCCCTTGCTAGGACCTCTCTGGTTTCATTGTCCATGACCTTGAATTTGGTTGAAGTGAACACAATTACATTTCCTTTATCTACCATTTGACCTACACTTAATATGTTTTTTTTAGGCCTTCAACTAATAATGTATCATTTGAAAGCATAACATTAACATCTTGTTTTTTCTTGAGAAACTCCATCTTACTCTTATCATGAGTCATGTGATGAGAACATCCACTGTCGATGCCCCATTCATCCTTATTTTTAATTTCACATAGAGCAAGACCACATCTCATCTCTTCTTCTTTCTACTTGTTAACATGAATTTTGGTGGATCCAACTTTCTTTGGTCTTATGCTATCATCTGTTTGTCTATCATATTGAATTTGAGGATTCATCGGTCTGTTCCTGCATTATTTTTCTACGTGCCCAAATTTTCTACAAGAATAACATCTTATGTGACCATAAAAGGGAGCAAAGGAATCATAATATGTTTGCCTTATCTTTATTCTATTGTAATCAACAGATTATGTCCAAAATTGTTGCTTGAAAAAGAATATCCATTAAAGAATCATTAGTACCTGGGAGCTGATGGTCTTTCTATGTAGTGTCTATTTGTCTGCGACCAAAACAATCCGCTTCTGCAATTCGCTGCAACATGTCCATAATTATGACATACAAAGCATTCAACATTATTGATCAAAGGAGAGAGTTTCTTGGAACTTCTATACATAGGAGTGAATGATTTCCTTTGTTTTTTGTTGAGCTTTTGTTTCTTTAAACACTTAATGTTTTGCATAGACATCCTTTGAATCTTTAGCATTGTCTTCTGAACTATATTCTCTTTTAAAAGTTTCGTGAAAACCAAGAATAAATTGAATAGAAGGAGACCTCTGATTACTAAGAATATTATCCAGAATCTTATTACTATCTTGAAACCTCAAGTGTTTATCTTTTTTTTTTCTAATTTTCCTTTTAAAATGTTTACCTCAACCTCCAATATTTGGAACTACTTCTTCATACTTTATTCGACTCTTCTTCCTTCTTCTACTTTCTGATTCAATTTTTGAATATCTTCTTTTATCCCATTTTCTTGTTATTCAAATTTTTGTAGAAGTTTTTCATTCTTCTTATTTTATTTTTCCATATCTTCTTTGAGAGAGATTATTTATGCTTTAAGTCCTTCACTGTGATTGGTTACTTGATCCTGTAGCTTTTCGCACTGGTCTATCTATTCTTTGCTCAACTACTCAATGAATTTCGTTCTTGTAACTGATTATTCAATCTAGTAATCACATCTTTGAAGATACATTCTCTTTCATTAAATACAATATGTTGATCTTCAACTTCATTTTTGAGATTATAAATTTCT
Organism: Pinus albicaulis; assembly: GCA_034641835.2. Lineage (NCBI taxonomy): Eukaryota > Viridiplantae > Streptophyta > Pinopsida > Pinales > Pinaceae > Pinus > Pinus albicaulis. The sequence goes on from CM076583.1 coordinate 376,918,619, forward strand.
ACTTCTAGATCCATAACATTGCCTTCAATTTCGTATTCACTATCCTCAACATTGCATGAAAAAGAAATTGGATCACAATAACAACAATCAATGCCTCTTTTTTCTTCTTCATTTTCTGTTGCACACTTTTTCTTACATATATTCTTCTTTTGAGAAGGCTTCTTCTTTTTCTTCCTTCCCATTGTGACAGATTTCCTTCAAGCAATCAAGATTCTTCTAAAGGACCTGCTCTGATACCAATTGTTTGGAAAAATACTAAGAGGTGGTGGGGGAGGGGGGGGGGAGGTGAATCAGTATTTAAAACTCACACAAACATTTATTTTCTTTATTTATTACTTGACATTAGTAAATCCAACTCGCGTATGCACACAAATTTCTTTAAGGAAACTTGTGCCTGCCTAGTGAACTTATTATTCAAATGAATCTTCAGAAGCTTTACTTATCCCAAATCATCATTTATTCATCATACATTTAACAAGTAGTAAATATGTGCAGTAGGAACAGAATAAATCATCACACATAAGAAACACACATAAACAACAAGATTTAAGGTGGAAACCCAAGTCCAGTGAAAACCATCATTGCTCTGCTCTTTGTCTTCAATATTTATTATAAATAAAACTGCTTATAATCTTGCATTGGTACAGACTCATACCAACACGCAGAAACCCACCTGTATAAGGCTTCAACCTTCTCTCATTCTCCAAATACTACTGGAAGCGAGATCCAACCCATTGATCTCATTTACCAGCCACCACTGGAAGGGAGCTATGGCTCCATGCTCTTCTTTTATAGCCACTACATGAAGGGAATTACAACCCCACGATCTCGTTTACCACCATCCACTGGAAGGGAGCTATGACCCCCTCATTGAAGACTCTGACCCTCATCACCAGCTCAATCCATGTTTAATAAATATTCAAATCGGATCCAACAAGTTTCAATTGAACACTCTTTTTAACCCTCTTTTCATCATATTTTCAGATTAGACTCACTACACTCATTTAAGCCCAAAACCATACATCAAACTGAAAAATATAACTATACCAAATCATTCATTGAATCATCAATAAATCAACCAATCACTAATCTTTAATCACAATCAACTAGCAGCATAATCAATACTCAAACAACCCACATCTATATGAAGACATCATTGACAGACAGTAGAAACACATCAAAATTGATCAGAAATTTCCTTCACCATTCTTCAGCAAAACCCTAGCTTGAATACGCACTATCCATAAGACAAATCCGTGACTACACACGCTTCTCCCAAAACCAAATTGCGTATAGATTTACTGAAAATATACGCATATCAGCATAACCGAATCTACGTGTATATGCGCCTTCCTTGAGTCGAACCCGCATATAGATCTGTAAATAATTCAGGATCACGCACTGCTTCAGAACAACAAAATTACTCATGTCATACCCTCCACTTCAAAAAACATGCACCAGATTACATATCTAAACATCTCACAAATAGATCATGAAAATACTTAGTCAATTCAGGCCTAGAGATCCTGATCCATAATTGCATTCATGGGTGCACCATTATTTCATATCTATAAATAAAATATAGCTCATTCCATGAAGATATACTTCAAAGTGAATTATTCATTTAATACCCATTCACATGCACTCTTAGCACTATGACCTTCACCTCCTTATATAGATTGAGCCTTAGCCAATACCATGATCCAAAACGACACAAGTGTTAACGGTATTCTTTGACGGGATCAAATAACAGTTACTACATTCAATACTATGGGATAATACCTTGGTAAGGACCCATAGTATTATAGAATTAGTGCACTACCTACATGTATACATGACTTTGCCTTTACCAAATCGAGTATAGTCCCTAAAATATCTACTTTATTCATCTTCTAATTCCGATATGTAAAAAATTTGTCCCTTCATACTGTCATTTTGTTCCATCACGTTTTCACCTCTGAGCTTATCTAGAAACCATATACTTGGTCTTTTACAAGTGGGTTTCCATCAAGGACAACACTTGCATCATTATTCCAACAATCCCATCCTTCAGACTTGATGGAAACTATGTTGGTGTTTGATCAGGAAAACCTGTAAATACCTGATAGAAACATCAACACAGGCATTATTCAAACAACAAATTACTCTCCCCCTTTGACATCTGTTAGCCACCTCTAAATTTTTTACATAGCAAACAGGTGGCTAAATTTGTTTCTGAGTCTTCAAGAGATACATTTCCTTTGAAAACCTATCATCCTTGAAGCCTCCTTGTGTTGTGTATCCTCTAAATAGTCCTCAATGCCAAAAATGACCCCATTTATGGCACTTTATAGATATCATCCACCATCGATCACATCATATTTAAGGGAAAATTCGAAGGTTCAAGCAGTCGAAGGAAGTGTTATACCACCATTCAGCGAGAGGTAACCACTTGACCCATTGTGTTTGTTTATCAGATAAAAAACAACGAATATATCCTTCCAAACATTTATTTAGTATCTCAGTTTGACTATCAGATTGAGGATGATAAGATGAGCTATGAGCTAATTAAGTACCCAAACAAGAAAATAACTCCGTCCAAAAATTTCCAGTAAAAATGGGATCTCTGTCGCTCCTGATAACCCTTGGGCTTCCATGTAGCTTTTGAATTAATCGTAAATTGCAGTATGCATGTACTTGCTTTAAATGGATGAGATAATGCACAAAAGTGTGCATGCTGGTAGGTATCAGCTACACCATGATGACATTTTAAATCCACAACTTAGGTAGGCTTTATGATAAAATACATTGAAATCTCCTCCCAACGTTGACTTGGAATGGAAAGTGTTGGAATAGTCAATACATATTCCCCCATGGTTAGCTTGATATTATGGCATTTTCCAGAGCAATTTATAGTTCCTCCATTTGCAACCATCACTTGACATTCTGGTGCTGGGTATAGGAAACAATTTAATTCCTTTAAAAGTTGGAGAACTTCTTGTTGATGCTCGATGTGATCTTCCACTAATTTATCATCCATATTTGCTATTATTTGATCCTTCAAACCATCCAAATTAGCCTCCATTTCTTCTTTTAAACCATCTATTTCATCTTCAATTGCTCTTCGTAAGATTGAAACTTGTTGCACTTGGTACCGTAATTTTGATATCTCATACTGCAACTCTTCCTCCTCATGCGTCATAGTATAGATTTTTGAGGGATTAATGGGTATGCAATTATTTTTTGGAGGCATTATAGAACCCATACTGATACAAACTCTAAAATATGCACTTGGAATCACTTCAATTGTTTTTTCAAACAAACGTTATGCAATTTTAAAAACCAGATACACACCTTTCTCTTGCTTTTGAGGAGCTAGATATTGAAATTAAATTATCTCTATAATTTCAGATCCTAAATATCTGAAATTTAGACTTATAGTAGGCCTTTGAAGCTTCTTTAAAATTCCACAGGTCTGATCTGATTTGGAATATTTAAGACAAAGTAATGTCCAATCTCCCACAATGACCTAATTATGGACTAGTTCAATAGAGTGAAATTGTACGACTTGCCACGTGTCACTGTTTCTTCCTTTTCCTCTGAAATTGATAGCCAAGAAACTAAAGTCTGTGTACTTGTTACCACTTTTTACAGCACTCCAATCTGATGCCCAGAGAGAGAGTTATTGAAATTTTCCCACGATCACCTCTTTGAGATGAAATTCAGGAGCCAGAAAAAGCACTACCTTCCACAGATCATATCTCCAAAAATATTGTGAACCAAGCTCTAAAATTTTTTGACGAATTTATTCATGATTTAAAATTCACACCATAGGAATTTTAGATTCTGAACCTTCGTAGAAAAAAAATTATAGCGCAAATTCCACGATGACCTTTTTAGGAGCTTGAAAAAAGACCTAACTTCCATAGATCATATCTCCGAAAATATTACGAATCAAGCTCTAAAATTTTCATAAAATCTTCCTCAGGATTTTGGCTTCGCACCCTAAAAATTTAAGCTTCTGAAACTTCGTAGAAAAAAAATTATAGCGAAAATGCCATGATAACCTGTTTGGAGCAGCGAAACCCTAGAATCCAAAGCTCTGATACCAAATGTTGTGTAACCAGCTCCAAAAATAGAAGAAAAGAGATATCAACGCCTTAGAAATGAGCCAATTCGAGGGGGAAACCTCCAATACATTACATAAATGAACAATTCTTGGATGATACAAATGAACAAAACCTCCTTCTATATATAGGAGTCCATGGGGCCACAATATAATCCTAGTGGGGCCACAATGTAATCCTAGCCGACCTAACAATAATAATGTAACGGCACAATAATAAAAATATGGGGGTTACAGGAGTACAATAATAAAAATAAGGGGGACTACACTAATATAATAAGGGACTACACTATTAATATATGGACTTAACATTTATTCTCCATTAAGTTCCTATGAAGATCTACCACCCTGACAGAAGTCCTAATATTGCCAGAGCATTAGTTACACAGTATGGAAGGCCTGAAGTCATTTATCCACCTTACATGTCCAAGAGTACAAACAGAGTACAAACAACCAAAAAGTACATCAAGGCACATACTTCTGAAGTTATTATCATCCTGTCGAAGACCACTAATTCTTCCAAAGGGTACTAAAAATCAATCCATTGATATTAAGATAAAATGGGCTGCAGAACACTTCTCCCTATGTTTTAATGATGCATTTAAAGTTCCATCTACCTCTACTGCTACATTTTCAGCCATAAGAACTCATCAGAAATACATTGTAAATGTTGGTTAACCGTGGATTGTAAGTTTTTTCTTTGAGATAGAGTTATGTGTATCAGTTGTAAAATAGGCATGGGATATGATTTCTAGTTGATAACAAGTTGTTGGATATTGTTGTATATGACTGGTGTTGCTCTTTAATATGAAAAGCATGTTCTTTGGATCCTGATCTACATCAGTGGTGAAGTGTTCTATCTTGTATTGTTTTCCTCTCCGTTATGCAATCATATTTCTTTTCTCTGATAAGAATCAGTAATCTAGCTTAGGATATGCTGCTGTAAAGTACCCTAATGCTACCTGATCTTCTTATCATTGATGTTTTCTGATAATTGTGCAAACTAAGGAAAAATTCAATACAATTTAACCAGTATAGTTGTTGGTCTTCTAATGCTTACTGATGTATGAATTCAGAATTCATATTTAGATGTTCTTGTTGGGTTTTATCTGAAAGAATTGGGAAACTGGGAAATTAGAGTTAGTTCTGTCTCACTAGGGTCCTTTTCCAACAGTTGAAACTTTTCCAAGATCCCTTAAGTTGAAGGTAAAAGCAGAGAAGGTTAAAATTCTTTCTCTGATCTTATATTTTCACTTTGTGTCAATCTCTAATGTTTTCTATTTTCTGAAGATTTAACCTCATTAGGAGTTTGATCATAGATGGTTAAGGCATGCCTTGTCCCTAGATTTTCTCCTAAGTGGTCACCTTGGAAGGTTTCCTTGTCATTCACCTTCATTTCCTATCTTTCCATCCCATACTATCATCTTTAAAGATCCTCTGATTTAGATGACTAGCCCATTAGAAAGCCTTGGATATGGAATTGTAAGTAAACCCTTTTATGACTCCATTTACCCAATGGTATTGAGTTTTCTTTGAATTATCTCCCCATTTACGAAATCACCCTTACTCACTTCCTTATCTTGCTTTGAACCCTTCTTTCATATTTTCCCAACCAAACTACAAAAAAAAACAAAACAACAACCCTGGTGCCCTATAACTAGCCTAATACCATTAAACTAAACCTCAAAGATATATGTTTCTTTGCCTTTATAGAGATATCCCTCTCTGGACCCAGGAGGGCTAGATCCTGAGGTCCCAAAGTGGTTTGATGTTGTCTTATCATTTGGTATTGCCAAACTTGCCAAATCATAGGAACCATAACATAATGGCGACTCCGTTGGGGATTTTCTGAGTGTTTCCCAACTTATACATCCTTAGGACCTCAGAAACCGAAAATCTCTGGTTATATTGGCAGTTAATCACTGTGGTGGATAGTAAACCTTCTTGAAAGACTTTAAGCCCTCCACCCAGCTACTCCACAATTCCTAAATGACCATAGCACTTCACTGATGTGTTGGAAATGTTGTCATTGATGGCAAAGGAGCACAAAAGAGCAGCACCTGAACTAGCAATAAGGCAAAGGAGATAACAAAGGAGGAGCACTTGAAACATCAGCCAAGGAGCAGAGAAAGCATAAGAAGAGGTAGCAAGGCAGCAAAAGAAGCAATACAGATAAGGAACTGAGGCAGCAGAAAAAGTAGAGACAGTGAATAGAAGCAGAGGCAACGTAATGTACAAAAGAGTTGAACTTAAGAAATCTAGTGCAAAGAAGGCAGCAGATGCAGAGATAGGAAAAGAACAGAGGTACAGCAAAGGCAGAGGCAGAGGTCAAGTAGTAGAAGCAGCAAAAAGAAGAAGCAGGGCAGCAAAGAGAAGCAGAGACAAGACCATTTGAAGAAGCAAGGAGCAGCATTAGACAAGAAGAAGAGATAGAAACAGAGAGATAGCAGAGACAGGCAAAGGATACAGCAAAGGAGATAGGCAGAGGTAGAGTGACAGAGAATCAGAGGTAGAGGTAGAGCCGTTATAATTCTGAGAATCGTCCAACCCGGAGGACAGATATATAATATTCCGAGAAACATTACCGATGGGCGTTACATATTTATACATAAACCTTATTCTGGGAATCACATAACCACAAGTGGCAAAGTATATTTATAAACATATATATATATATATATATATATATATATATATATATATATATATATATATACAAACATTATTTTGGGAATTGCCTAACCCGTCGGAGGATACATATATATATATCAATCACAATACATATAATTTCCGCGCATTTCATATTTTGCAATGGTCCAAGGCATATAAATTAATGTATATATTTAAGTGGAGCACGTTATGATTAATGGAAAGGAAGTAATATAAAGTGGGATCCTCACCCAATCGCATTGGAGAAAAGGTTGGTAGCGGAACATAGTGACAAGAGCTCTGATTGAGTTTCGGACCCGATAGGGCATATAAACAGTGGCTTGATAAGTTTGAAATCCGGCTTAATCGCATCGGAAAGAAACAAACCATCGCAACACATATTAAAAGACTTGCGATTGCGATTAAGAGTTCGGACCCGATAGGGCATATAAACAGTGGGTTGATAAGTTTGAAATCCGGCTTAATCGCATCGGAAAGAAACAAACCATCGCAACACATATTAAAAGACTTGCGATTGCGATTAAGAGTTCGGACCCGATGGGCGTATAAATGATGGTTAATATATATTTGAATTCCGGCCTAATCGCATCGGAGATTATAAGAGCATAAGAACATGCAACAAAGAGTTGTGATTGCGATTGGAAGTTCCGGACCCCATGGATGTATGAATTATAATTCAAACGTATTTGAAGTCTAGCATAATCGCATCGGAGATTATAAGAGCGTCAGAACATATATTAAAAGACTTGCGATTGCGATTGAAGCCCGAACCCGATGGGCTTATAAACTTTGATTAATAAGGATTTGAGTTCCAATCGCATCGGCAAAGAATAGTGAACAGTGATCAATCGCATCGGAGCAAGCCAGCTTGCGATTGCGATCAATCGCAATCATAAATCACTGAAGGAAGAGCATAGTGCATCGAAAAGCATGTCAAGTGAGCCCGAAAGGGCATTAGTTATGTATTAAACATGATTCTTTAGGGTTATAGTGGACATGGCAGTTTGTTTGGTAAAACGTTGTATAACTATGCCGAGAATTGAAATTACGGCGCTGGTATATATATATAACGCGTTGCTGCTATTGTATTGAAATATGTCGTGTGGTCTGTGAACCCACGGGCCTCGGCTTAAGGTGGAGGGTGATTTGTAACATAATACAATTGTGATATATGTATGTTCTGACTTGCGGAACTCGACACATCAACAAGACACTCGTGGCATGAAAAGGGTTGGAATTGCCATGATTTAAAAGTCAGCAATTGCATTTTATTTATTTAAAAGGCACAGTTACACATATGCAGCAGTTACACCCCCACAGAGGACAGAAAAGCAAACAGAGCCGAAAGGAGATAAAACACAGTCACAGAAAGGAAAAAGACAGCCAAAGAAAAGACAAATGCATAGCGATTCAAAAGACTAAATGAGTTGAGCTGGAGTTCACATTGTAATTCGAATGTAAATGTTTTAATTGTTTTTATTGTTTGTGATGCATTGGCAAGTCTCCGGAAGAAAGAAAATATCCCACTGTAATATTAAAATAACTCTGATTATTTTTTAGAGTGAGCTGAAAAGAAGTATAAAGAAAGGCAGAGAAAGGCAAAGAGACACTTAACCATCCATTTCTAATTCCTAGAGGAAAACAAACAGTCATGGAAAGTACATTTTTGCTTGTAGTTACGAGGTAATATCTGAGGAGAAGATTGATGAAAAATAGAATGAAAAAGGAAAGTGTGTGACAAATTGAAAGGATTAGAAAATAAAAAAGCTGGGAAATTGAAGGTGTGAATATGAAGATACATAGTATGAAGAATTGAGGAGAAAAAGACATGAAGAAGGGCCGCGTCGGATGTGGAGAAGTGAGCGAAGATGATGAATCGTGGGGGCGATGAATAGTAGAAAGAAGATGTAGACAAAAGTGATATCCAAGGTATTGACAAGTGTTTTTCTTTTGAAAGAGCGAAGTTGGAGTTTCCTATCAACTTGTAGCTTCATAGATGTCAGTTGTAGCTGACTGAGGTATGAGCCTCTTGTAGGTTGGTGCCTATAGAAAATAGATGGGAGTTGGTGCTTCCACATGAAGTTGTAGTTTGATAAAATGTCAGTTGTAGTTGATTGAGGTTGGAGCCTCCTGTAGGTTGGTGCCTGCAGAAAATTGATGGGAGTTGAAGCTTTCTTGCAAGTTGTAGCTTGCAGAATTGAGGTAGAAGCCCCCTATAGGTTGGTGGCTACAGAAAATCAGTGGTGAGAGAGAGTTGGAGCTTGCCTTTGCATCTTAACAATAATAAGATGTGGTTTTCTCCCTTTATGGGTTTCCACTTATATCTGGTGTCTCTGTGCATGATGTGTATGTGTTGATATGGTTTATCTAATGCCTTGCATGTATTTGCTTGCATATTAAAGGAGGCTAGCACATTTACATTAACAAATCTGGCAGTACTTATTTATGCAGTGGGTGCTCACATATTAAGTTGTTAGGAAATAAGGTGTAAATAAGATTTAAGGAAAAGTTTTAAAAGTCCATGTATGTATTAAACTAATTCCCCCCTCTCAGGTTTAACTAAGGGACCAACATGATGATCGGTAGGCCCTGCGGTTATCTTTGTTTTCTAAAGACTCTAAGACTCCTTTGGGAAACCCGGTTGCATTACAACATCATCCATTTCAAAAAAAAACATAGGATTAAGTTTCTTGTTCAAGGATAGTTTTCCCCTCAAAGACTGTCATACCTAGCTAACTTTATTTGTTGAGATTTTTATACATACTGGCTTCAAGAACAATCCATACTAGAGCTTATCCTAATCCAAACCCTCCCGAAGTAGTTGACAATCCTGAAGGCATTCTTAGGAAGCCTTATACATATAGGGATTCAACTATTGTCAGACACATTCATAGAGCTAACTCAGCACCTGAAAACCTTGTAGCTCTATCGGACACACAATTTGACTTAGGTTTACCAAGTAATTTACCAAGAACTAGGTCATTTAGTGTTATAGATCAGACAAACTTTGAGCCTCCAAGCTCACCACCTCATAGTGATCAGCATATTGGTGACAGAGAAACCCCTCCATCCACACCTCCTGATATACATTTCATTCATAACTTGGATCCCTCTCACCCTAGATCTTCTCAATAGTTGGTTGTTGGTCCTAGTATTTCTGTCATTCATATACTTGCTGCTCAAGCCAATCCTTTACCTTCAAAAAACACCATCATGGTAGCATGGTATGCTACCTTGGTTTTACCGCAGCCTTTAGCTCCACTACCCAACGATTATCAGTCAAAAATCCCTCATTTCACTGGGAAAGAAACTACCACAGCTCAACACCACGTTGATAGGATGGAAGATGCCTTTGACTATATGGAGATTGAAGAAGAGACAATTAAAATGAGAATCTTTGCCGAGAGTTTAGGAGGAGAAGTGAAGAGGTGGTTTAAAGGTTTACCTCCCAATAGCATCAATGATCTTCCCTCCTTACATCAAACCTTTATAACCAAATGGGAAGTCAAAAGAAACCCTCTCCAAATCTTAGTAGAATATAAGAATCTAAAAAGAAACCAGGGAGAAAGTGTCCATGACTACTCAAATAGATTCAACAGCGTCTACAACACTCTTCCACCACACATGAAACCTCCCCAAGGAATGGCCTTAGTGAGATACCCTGAAGGCTTTGATGCTGATATGGCCTACCAGCTTAGGGAGAGAGATTACAACACACTGGAAGACATGCAGAAAGGAGCAGTGAGTGTAGAAGCAAACCTGATAGAAAAGAGAGCTAGGATGAGGGCTGAGAAGAAGGTAACCTATAAGGATGCCAACATAGCTTCTTCATCTAATCCCAAATATGATAGTCTAGCCAAAACCATGGAGAGGCTAGGAAAAATGGTGGAAAATTTGACTATCCAAGTCAGCAATCAGAATAGAAACCATAATCAAAACCAGAACCAAAATTTTAGGAGAAAAAATCCCCCAAATAGACAAATAGATTCTGATCAACAAGTCATACCCCCTTTCCAAGAGAATTTCCTAGAGGAGGATGAAGGGATAATAGAAGAATATGAGGGGAACATCATAAACATGGTGGAAGTAGATAACCAAGAACACACCTTCTCCACAGAAGATAACTGGACCTCACACTCACATTGGGATGAGGAGGGGTTAGAATCTGAGGATTATAGGTTAGGTTTTGATAATTCCATCATGCAGGTCTGAGAACAATATGATCTCAGAAGAAAAAATAACATAGATACTCCCAACCCAAAGGCCTCTGAAATCACCATTAAGAAAAGACCTGAAAAGACTCCTAAGGTGATTGCTGAAAGCAGTAAATCAGCAGCTGAGAATTCTGGTAAAAACAAAGATAAGGACACCCAAACCAGTAACAAATCAAGTCAAGAATCTAGCAGCACTAGCATTGCAGCTAATGCTCCTGAAAAAAACAGCTTCAAACATTGTACATAGTGAGAATCAGCAAGCAGATTCTGCCAATAAAATAGTGGCCAATAAAACAGAACTGAACCTTTCAAATTTTCAATCTCCCTTGATTTGGAGGTAAGTAAGCAAAATCAAAAATTCTGTTCCACTCATGAGAACCCGGCGCCAAAAATAGAAGAAAAAGATATCAACGCCTTAGAAATAAGCCACTTCCAGGGGGCAACCTCCAATACATTACATAAATGAACAATTCTTGGATGATACAAATGAACAAAACCTCCTTCTATATATAGGAGTCCATGGGGCCACAATATAATCCTAGTGGGGCCACAATGTAATCCTAGCTGACCTAACAATAACAATGTAAGGGAAAAATAATAACAATATGGGGATTACAGGGGTACAATAATAACAATAAGGGGGGCTACACTAACATAATAAGGGGCTACACTATTAATATAGGGACTTAACATGCCCCTCTCCTTCGAACAAGTGTTGTCCTCAACGCTTGATTATTTCTTGATGCTTCTGTATAAAATTCTCATCCTCCCATGTGAAATATTCTATAGGAAAGTTCTTCCAACTTATTTGAGATATAAGAAATTGGTGGATTTCTTGTCGATTCTTGTTTCATGGTAGCCTTAACTTCACTGGTGTCATGTTTATCTTCCTGTTGTTTCATTAGATTCTGCACCAAAGTTGGGTTATCCTTTGAGAGTTGGAGAACTTGTTGTTGATGCTCGATGTGATCTTCCACTAATTTATCATCCATATTTGCTATTATTTGATCCTTCAAAACATCCAAATTAGGCTCCATTTTTTCTTTTAAACCGTCTATTTCATCTTCAATTGCTCTTCGTAAGATCGAAACTTGTTGCACTTGGTACCGTAATTTTGATATCTCATACTGCAAATCTTCCTCTTCATGCGTCATAATATAGCTTTTACTTGCTTTTGAGGAGCTTGATATTGAAATTGGATTGTCTGTGTAATTGCAAATCTTCAATATCTGAAATTCAGCCCTATAGTAGCCCTCTAAAGCTTCTTTCAAATTCCACAGGTCTGATCTAATTTGGATTCCCCAAGACAAAGTTGTGTCCAATCTCCACAATGACCTAATTTTGGACTGGTTCAGTAGAGAAAACTTGTAGGACTTGCCACGTGTCACTGTTTTGACCTTTGTCTCTGAAATTGATAGCCAAGAAACTACAGTCCGTGTACTTGTGACCACTTTTAACAGCACTTAAATCCACTTCCCAGAGAGAGATTTATTGAACTTTTCCCACGATAACCTCTTTCAGATGAAATTTAGGAGCCTGAAAAATCACTACCTTCCATAGATCATATCTCCAAAAATATTTCGAACCAAGCTCTAAAATATTTTGATGAATTTCCTCAGGATTTCAGCTTCGCACCATACGAATTTCAGATTCTGAACCTTCGTAGAAAAAATTTTATAGCGAAAATGCCACGATGACATGTTTAGGAGCTTGAAAAAATACCTAACTTACACAGATGATATCTCCGAAAATATTGCGAACCAAGCTCTGAAATTTTTAGACAATATGCCTCAGGATTTCAACTTCTGAAACTTCGTAGAAAAAAATTTATAGCGAAAATGTCTTGATGACACCCATTTAGACGACGTAGGGCACCCAGAGTCTAAACCTCCATGTACCAGGTATTTGGTAACCAGCTCCAAAAATAGAAGAAAAGAGATATGAATGCCTTAGAAATAAGCCACTTCGAGGGGGCAACCTCCAATGCATTACATAAATGAACAATTCTCCGATGATACAATTCACAAAACCTCCTTTCTATATATAGGAGTCCATGGGGCCATGATATAATCCTAGTGGGGCCACAATGTAATCCTAGCCGACCTAACAATAATAATGTAAGGGCACAATAATAACAATATGGGGGTTATAGGGGTACAATAATAACAATAAGGGGGGATACACTAACATAATAAGGGGCTACACTATTACTATAGGGACTTAACAGGATGTATATAAAGATCAAATTTTGAAATCTTTAAACTTAGGAGAAAACAATGACACTGTCAATTTAAATGATGATCAACCTGCTCTCTTATTTGGCCCAAAGATCAAAGGGAAATTTCAGGAAGGGGTAGTACCTCCCTTTTATGTTAGCCTCAGTATCCAGGACAAAATCCTTCATAATGCTATGCATGACTCTGGAGCTTCACACAACCTTATGCCAAAAGTGAGAATGGAAAAGCTAGGCCTAGAGATAACTAGACCCTATAAGGATCTATATTCCTTTGACTCTAGCAGAGTAAAGTGCCTCGGCCTAATCAAAGATCTCTGTGTTCATTTGACCCAAATCCCATCCAAATGCATGGTTATGGATGTTGTGGTGGCAGATGTACCTCCTAAGTATGACATGTTATTGTCAAGATCATAAGGTGCCAAGCTACAAGGCACAATGCAGATGGACATGACTTACGCAACAATCCCCGTCTTTATCCAGCTTAGAAGAATTTATAGGGAGGCACACATGAATTTTATGGTTATTAGCCCAGAGAAACCTGAGAATTCCCCTCTATACTATGTCCATACAGATCTGGATTCTTTTATCCTCTACAATGATGAATTCACAGAAGAGCCAGAGCTAGAGGACAGAAATCCACACGACAGAATAGAGCCCACAGATCTTAACATAACAGCAGCTCTAGATATAGAGGAAAACTAGAGAGAAACCTTTGAACAATGTACTGACTCAAAAAACCAGAGTGAACAAAGCCAAGGCTACAGACAACATATTACTCATCACTTTGAACTCCAAGAGTATCCTGAAGAACAAAACATAGCACAGCATGGTGTAGACCTCAGAACACAACATAGTGGTGAGCACAACATTAGGGATGAAAATAATAAAAATCCTTCAAACAAACCCTTATGGAGAATGAAATTTGATGGGTCTTACACCAAAAAGAATGCAGGAGCTGGGGTATGGTTATACAACACTGAAAATAATTATACTGAGAGCCATGTTTTCAAGCTAGACTTTAAGTGCACAAACAACATTGCAGAGTATGAGGCTCTCATTCTAGGATTGCATCTGCTTAAAAATCTAGGAGTTCAAAGAATATTTTTCCATGGAGACTCATAATTAGTCATCAAACAACTAAATGGAGAATATACTGCAAAGCATCCTAGGTCGAGGGAATACAGAAATAATGCTATGGATTTTCTGAAAACTTTTGTAGAATACGATCTTGTGTTTGTTCCTAGGAGTCAAAACATAATTGCAAATGGATTGGCCTGCGTGGCTAGTTCATATCAGAAATCACCTAGTGACAAATAGATCATTATTCAGACAAAATATAGACCCGCAATGCCAGATAATGAGAAATATTGGCAGGTCTTTGAGGGTGACAAGTAGATAGAGGATTTCCTACTTGGCAGGAATGAGTTTGAAATTTTTGATTCAAACTCTAAATCCAATGAAAACTGCCTGAAGGAAGAGCCCCCTGATGAAGAAAAATCACCCCATAATGTAGAAATAAACATGTTAACTGAAGAACTTGGAATTCAAACTGAAGAATACATGAAAACAAATAAAGAAGACATTGAGGTGCTACAATCCAAAGACAAGAACATACCCTGAGGATTAGCACCCCTAGAGGACCTTTTCGACTTTAATGATGTGGAAAAAATGCCTGCTATAGAACACACCAAGTCAGAGGTTGAAGAATGCAACATAGGTAGCAAAAATAAGCCTAAGATGATTAAATTGGACAAATCTTTACCTGCCCATATCAAGGAAAAATACATTGATCTATTTAAAGAGTTTGCTGATGTGTTTTCTTGGAGCTATGAGGACTTAAAAGCCTATGATATAGAAATCATCCAACATGAAATCCCCTTGAAAGAGAACCAAAAACCCTTTAGGAAAAATCTGCGCAGAATTAACCCCAAGCAACTGCCTCTAGTAGAAAAGGAAATCAAGAAAATGTATGAGGCAGGAATCATAGTGCCTGTGAGGTTTTCAGATTTGGTTTCCAACCTTGTAGCTATAAGGAAAAGGAAGGGATAAATCAGACTGTGCATTGATTTTAGAAACCTTAATAGATCCTCCCTGAAGGACAATTACCCTTTACCTAAAATGGAACACATCCTTCAATGGGTAGTTGGTGCAAAGAGTTTCTCTGTTAGACGGTTTATCAGGATATAACCAGGTTTTAGTACTCCCATAAGATCAGCTAAAAACAACTTTCACCACTCCATGGGGCACTTTCATGTATGTGAAAATGCCTTTTGGACTAATGAACGCTGGTGCAACCTTTGAAAGGGCTATGGACATAGCCTTTTCAGAGGAGATAAGTCACTTTATCATAATCTACCTTGATGATATAAAAGTCTATTCCAAATTAGATGAAGAGAACCTTAAACATCTGAGGAAAGTATTTGAGAAGTGTAGAAGGTTCGGGCTATCTTTAAATCCCAAAAAGGCTATATTTGGCCTCCAAGAAAGTAAGCTTCTGGGCCATATTATACCAGAAAAGGGGATAAAAATAGACCCGAAAAGAGTTGAGGGAATACTACAGATTAGCCACCCGAGAAACATAAAAGAACTGTAGTCATTTATTGGGAAAATTACTTCTTGAGGAGGTTTATCCCCAACTTAGCAGAGATCCTCAGGAATATGACTGACATGCTTAAGAAAGGAGTAGAAGTTAAGTGGACTGGCCAAAAAATCCTTTGAATCAGTGAAACTTGCACTTAGCCGGGAACCAGTCCTAATCAACCCTAATTTTTCAAAAGACTTTCTTATATTCTCCTTTACTTCCGAGCATACAGTGGCTATTGTCTTGTTGCAGAAGAATCCAGAGGGACAGGAACAACCTATTGCTTTTTTCAGCAAGGCGTTGAGGGATGCACCCTTGAAATATAACATAATGGAAAAACAGGCCTATGCCTTGGTAAAGGCCTTGAAAGACTTCAAGGTGTATATTCTGCATTCTCACATCATTGCTTATGTGCCAAACATAGTGGTAAAAGACATTTTGTCCCAAGATCCAGATGGAAAAAGGGGCAAATGGATTGTTGTAATATTAGAGTACGATTTGGAGATCAAACTGACAAAACTCATTAAAGGTCAAGGCTTGGCTCAATTAATGGTTGAATCTAACCTACAAGCCCTTGACATTAACATGGTTGACGATTTAGATGAAAATGAAGGACTATTTTCTCCTATTGTTGAAGAACAATTCCAAAACTCACCCTAGTATGCCGAAATCTTGTATGTATTTACAAATCTTAATGCTCCTCCTGATTTATCAAAGACAAAAGCAAGATTTTTAAACTTAAAATATAAGAATTATTGCATTTTAAATGAATGTTTATACTGGAAAAATGCAAATGGTTTGTTTCTTAAATGTTTTCTAGAACTTGATGCAGAGAGGATCAAACATGAGTTCCATGAAGGAGAGTGTTGAGGCCATTTATACTAGAAAACCACAGCCAAAAAAATCCTCAGAGATGGCTTTTACTGGCCCACAATTTTCCAATATGTGCATAAAATGATAGTTTCCTGCCATAAGTGCCAGATCTTCGACGGCAAAAGAAAACACCTCCCTTTACCATTACAACCCATCACTGTTGAAGCCCCTTTTCAACAGTGGGGCCTAGATTTTATAGGAGAATTCCATCCTGCTTCCTCTGCCCAACACAAATGGATTCTCACAGCCATAGAATACTTCACAAAATGGATAGAGGCCATACCTTCCAGGAATGCCACAAATTTTGTCATCATAAAATTCCTTGAAGACCACATCCTATATAGATTTGGCTTCCCTAGGAAGATTATCACTGATAATGCAGCTGCTTTTGGTTCCAAAAAGATGATTGATTTTTGTCACAAGTATCAAATTGCACTTGGTCATTCTACTGCTTATTACCCTCAGGGTAATGGGCTAGCAGAATCATAAAATAAAAGTTTGGTGACCATCATCAAAAGGCTGCTTGAAGAGAATAAAAAATCGTGGCATAATAAGTTAGTGCACGCTTTGTGGGCAGACAGACTGAATAGAAAGAAATCCATTGGCATGTCACCATACCAGCTTGTTTATGGGGCTGATTCAGTGTTCCCTACCAGCCTGGGGGTACCTGTGATAAAGCTAGTCCAAGAGATACAGTCAGAAGAGGACAACATGGTAAGGAGGATCAATCAAACAATACATCTCCAGTAGATAAGGGAAAAGTTCTACAACAGAGCTCAAAAATTGCAAGAGAACATCAAAAAATTGTTTGATAAGAGAACAAAAGCTTGTGACTTAAAAATTGGAGACAAGGTGCTCAAGTGGGACTCTATAAGGGAAGAAAAAGGTAAGCATGGAAAATTTGACATTTTGGGGCAAGGTCCTTACATTATTCAGTCCACCATTGGTCCAAATGCATTCTTTTTGCAAGAGTTAGATGGTATAGATCTATTTGGGGGTCTTGTCAATGGCAGGATGCTCAAACATTACTACTGGTAAACTTCAAAGTTTAAATTTTCCACTTCCACTGTAAATACCATTGCTTTGTTCAGTTTCAGAAAAAAGGAAAAAATACAAAAAAATAGAAAATAAAAGGTTCAGACAAGCTCAAAACTTGAACCTCTGAAGTTCCAAAATAAATGGCTCAATTCAGCTCAAAACGTGAGCCAAAGAAAGTAAAAGGTTGGTTCTAATATGCCCAAAACTTGAATGAGCAAAGAAACAAGAAGAATCAGCTCTAACAAGCCCAAAACCAGAGCTGAAATGAAGAAGAAAAGTGACTCTAACAAGCTCAAAATCTGAGTCACAAGAGAAAGAAGGATGCTTTAAAAAGTTTCACAATTTCAAGCCTTCAAAATTTTGGTTTCAATTTCCTGTAAAGTTCAGTCCATGTGCAACTGTGTTTATGCCATGGACCCACATCAAACTAGACAGTCTAATCCTGTGTTGACTGTTTTTAAATTTCTGTCGTAGAATGTAGAGAAAGAAATATGCTAGATAGTTTAATCCTAGAAGATAGTAGTGTATGTAGAGAAGCTATGAGGCCAACTGTTTAATATGATCTCATGGAGGAACAAGGGTAGAATTATATTAGTTTTTTTTTTTCTGCTTTCAATAAAAAATAATGGAGAAGGTCTGCAAATTTAAATGCACCTTGAAGAAGAAATCTTAGGACTATAGGATGGGTAGGTAGATTGTTTGGGGAATATTTTTTGCTGACTTAATATCCATCATGTTTGTAGTAGCTTAATCAAGAAGAAAGGATGGTTAAAATATCAGGCATCTGGCCTACTCCAAAGATTATTTTATGAGATTCTTGACACCTTCAAGAAGATGCCATACCCATGTGGAGCCACTGTTAGCCACCTATAAATTTTTGACATAGAAAACAGGTGGCTAAATTTGTTTCTGAGTCTTCAAGAGATACATTTCCTTTGAAAACCTATCATGCTTGAAGCCTCCTTGTGTTGTGTATCCTCTGAAAAATCCTCACTGCTATTTCCATTGAAAAGCCTCACTGTTTGTGAAAGAATTGTGCTCAAGAAAGCCTCCATCTGCTCCCGTGTATCCCTGCAAATTCCCCATTTTCACCCCTTTCTTCCTTCTCCAAATTTCCCTAAAAACCCTCAAAATCCCTTCCTAAGTCCTATAAAACATCAAAATCCCCTTTTAAACCTTGTGAATCCCTTAATTTGGTTTAAAAACCCCTTTTTCCCTTTACCGAAACCTACTGTCTAGCCTTAAAAACTCTGTTTTTTAGCCCAAAAACCCATTTTTTACTATATATCAAGCTTAAGCCCTGGTTAGCCTAGCCCTTAGCCCCTTTCCACATGTAACCCAGTGCCAGGACCAGGCGCTAAGCCCATGGTGCTAATCGCAATCGGAATTGTTTGTGAACACCTTATTCTTTGTTATTCTTATTTTTCCAATGCAATTGGGCTTTGTTCTGTAGACCTGCACTGCAATATTAACTGTTGATATGTACAGATCTAACGGCCAACGCTGAATTCACATCACACCCCACCACATCTCTCCATCAACCTCCAATCGTATATCCACCATTGATCCCTTTCACGATTCAATGGGTGGTGCTAAATCACATCGCGCAAAGCCAAGTGTCCCCACTTTATTTTTCCCCAATTGGTGATCCTTTAATTCAATCCTGGCCTTTGAATCCACAAGAACCAATGACCAGGATTCGATCACGCTCCACCCCTGTGCCCTCCATTACTTCCCCTCCGATCAAATCTCCACCATTGATCTCTCCGCCGATCCAACGGTCCGTGCATAATCACAAATTCAAAACCTCGGAGTTTTGGCCCCTACCATTCTCCGATACGATTAGATCTCAGCCATTCATTCCGACTGATCCAACGGCTCTCCTTCTCCCTGCCCATTCACTTTCTCCTTTGCCTCTGCTTCCTCTTTAAATCTCCGCCATCCATCCCAAAGATCCAATGGTCAAGATTCAATCTGTCATTGACCCTTCGCACCTTATTGACCGCGCATCTTTCCATATCGTGCTCTCATCTCCACCGTCAGATCTCCCTGCCTTTAATCGAATGGTTGTGGTGCATATCGCGTTTTTTTGGCGTCCGAAGTTTAATGCTTCAAATTTACACGATGAAATCAGTTTTGGGAGGGACACGTGTCATGCGACAAGGTATATCACATTTTTTTGGCGAAATTCCAAAACCATTCTATAGCTGCGTGAAAACAACTATTTTTCCCCTAAAAACCACTTCCCCCCGTTCTTCTTTCGAAAGCTCTTCCTGAAGATCTCAACCGTCGATCTGATCTAGATCAATGGCTTGTATTACATCACATCTTCTTCCATATTTCTTTCAATAGAGTCTCCAATGATTTGATCGGGAGATCTCCACCATTGATCTCTTCCCGAGATCCAATGGTCCACGATCAATCACCTTCCGCCCTTCTGGTCCCACCACCAAATCGCCTCCGATTTCATTCATTTTGCTCATTTTCCTTTATAATTCACCCAACATTAAAACTTCAGTGTTTTACACTAAAATCATGTCATCTGCCTAATTAATGTCTCAACAACTCCATTGGTGGATCCTGACCATCAATCACCTCCATCTGACCTAATCGGATTGTCCAGAGTCCTCCTCGCACTAGACCTCCGTCAAATCGTTTTTTCACCATTCTTTCATAGTTTTCACTGTTTTCTTCACTACGGCCACTATTTTCACTATTGCGCTGCCATTCCCTTAGTCCTCCACAACATCCAACCTCCACTCCCATGGATTATTCTTAACAAGTTTATTGTGTTTCGAAGGGTTACAGACGGTGAAAACCGTTCTTTCTCACAGTCATTGTTTTGGTGACACAGAGCGCAAAAAAGATTTTTCAGAGCCAGAAGATAGCAGGAGTTACAACTAGAAAAGTTTCAAAGCATGTTTTTTAATCCAAATCAAGTTAATTACTCTGTTTCAAACCCTCTAGCTCCATTGAACTTGCAGTATTCACAGAGACAGTCAAGTGAAGCGGCAAAGAGTATCAGTGACAGTTCAAAGAGGTTTAAAGCCTATTATTGAACATTAAATAATTTAATCCAGTGTTTAAAGGACGAATATATGGATTTGAGACCTTATGAATGATCCAGGAGGCCTAATAAGGCCTAAAGCACATGAAACAAGCCATATCATTGTTTCACGTCGGTAGAATGTTCTTTCCCAAGAAAGGACAAAGTCCCATATTATTTTTTATTCTCCATCAAGTTCCTAAGAAGATCTACCACCCTGACAGAAGTCCTAGGATTTCCAGAGAATTAGTTACATAGTATGGAAGGCCTGAAGTCATTTATCCGCCTTACATGTTCGAGAGTACAAACAGAGTATAAACAGCCAAAAAGTACATCAAGGCACATACTTCTAAAGTTATTATTAGCCTATCTAAGACCACAAATTCTTCCAAAGGATACTAAAAATCAATCCATTGATATTAAGAAAGAATGGGTTGTAGAACACTTCTCCCTCTATTTTAATGATGTATTTAAAGTTCCATCTACCTCTACTGCTACATTTTCAGCTATAAGAACTCATCAGAAATACATTGTAAATGTTGGTTAATCGTGGATTGTAAGCTGTTTCTTTGATATAGAGTTCCATGTATCAGTTGTAAAATAGGCATGGGAGATGATTTCTAGTTGATAACAAGCTATTGGATATTGTTGTATATGACTGGTGTTGCTCTTTAATATGACAAGCATGTTCTTTGGATCTTCATCTACATCGGTGGTGAAGTGTTCTATATTTTATTGTTTTCCTCTCTATTATGCAATCATATTACTTTTCTATGATAAGAATCAGTAATCTAGCTTAGGATATGCTTCTATAAAGTACCCTAATGCTACCTGCTTTTCTTATCATTGATTTTTTCTGCTAATTATGAAAACTAAGGAAAAATTCAATACAATTTAACCAGTATAGTTGTTGGTCTTCTAATGCTTACTAATGTATGAATTCAGAATTTGTTTTTAGATGTTCTTGTTGGGTTTTATTTGAAATAATTGGGAAACCGGGAGATTAGAGTTAGTTCTGTCTCACTAGGGTCCTTTTCCAACAGTTGAAAAAATTTCTAAGATCCCTTAAGTTGAAGTTCAAAGAAGAGAAGGTTAAAAGTGTTTCTCTGATCTTAGATTTTCACTTTGTGTCAATATTTAATGTTTTCTATTGTCTGAAGAGTTGACTTCATTAGGAGTTTGATCATAGATGGTTAAGGCATGCCCTGTCCCTATATTTTCTCGTAAGTGGTCACCTTGGAAGGTTTCCGTGTCATTCACCTTCATTTCCTATCTTTCCATCCCCTACTATCATCTTTAAAGATCCTCTGATTTAGATGACTAGCCCATTAGAAAGCCTTGGATATGGAATTGCAAGTACACCCTTTTATGACTCCATTTACCCAATGGTCTTTAGTTTTCTTTGAATTATCTCCCCATTTCCGAAATCATCCTTACTCACTTCCTTATCTTGCTTTGAACCCTTCTTTCATGTTTTCCCAACCAAAATACAAAACAAACCAAAACAACAACCCTTGTGCCCTATAAATAGCCTAATACCATTAAACTGAACCTCAAATATATATATTTCTTTGCCTTTATAGAAATATCTCTCTCTGGACCCAGGAGGGCTAGATCTTGACATCCCAAAGTGGTTTGATGTTGTCTTATCATTTGGTATTGCCAAAATTGCCAAATCATAGGAACCACAACAACATCAAAGGTAAAGGGTGGACCAATTCTGAAACAAGCCAATTCTTTCCTTGAAAATACATTTGATCTCCACTATACTGACCATGATCCCCCTGAACACATGTTGGATCTTCAGAAAGATATTCAATGAAATACATGACTCTAGAATATGACCTTTCCTATCACCAAGTACTCACACCAATCACCCAACCACGTGGGGTTACATATTGGACTCAACTACCAAACCAAGTGTGTTTAATTTTTTTACTCAATCACCCAACCAAGTGGGTTTGCACATTTGAAAAAGTCCATACATGACTGAAGATGAATATCTTTACATCATAGGTCTCAAAATGACCTTTACATCAAATAAAATATATGAATTTTATAACCAAGACCAAAGGACCTCAATGGAGAGAGATCGTCGAACATAATTCAACAACATAATGCCAACAATGCATTATACTCAGCAAGGCTTTTGCTCCCCCTGAACCTGTGCTACCTTCTCACTGTCAAGTCTGACCACAACAACTCATTCATCAAATCATATTCATAACTCAGATAATCATAACTTAATACCATATCAGCAGACTATAACCATCAACATCAGATGAAGAAAATTAAATCATAACTCTCAGCACCATGTCAGAATCCGTTCTTGAGTCTATCTCATTGTTTTTATATCAAGGAAAAACATACACAACTGTCTCCAAAGGAACTCACATATATACATGGATTTAGTTCATGCAACCTACGTACCGAAAGTTAAATACTGAAATGTAACAGCTCCATATCCCCCTGAACTTGTACAACATGTTCTTGTCTTATATTGTCACATCAGATGCACTGTTAGAAATATAAACAACTAGAATTACCAAACCTACCTCCATACATTATCTTCTTTCAATATGAGTCTGAATCCTCCTCATATCTATGAGAGGTCGGATATTTAAACACATATAATTTATCAGCATTTTGGTATCCCCTTGCTATGACCTCTCTAGTTTCTTCGTTCATGACCTTGCATTAGGTTGAAGTGAACATAGTTACATTTCCTTTATCTTCCGTTCGAACTATAATTAATATGTTTTGTTTTAGGCCTTGAACTAATAAGGTACCAATTGTCCTTCTACTTTTGTTAATTATGGAATCACCCATGAATTTTGGTGGATCCAACTTTCTTTGGTCTTACACTATCATCCGTTTGTATTCCATTTTGACTTTGATGATTCATTGGTCTGTTCTTGCATTCGTTTTCTACATGCTCACATTTCTTACAAGCATAACATCTTATGTGACCAGAAAAGGGAGTAGAGGAATCATAATGTGTTTATCTTATCTTTCATCTATTGCAATCAACAACTTTATGATCAAAATTTTTTCATGAAAAACAATATCCAATAAAGAAACCTCAGTGCTTCGGAGCTGATGGTATTTCTATGTAGTGTCTATTTTTCTACAACTGAAACGATCTGCTTCTGCAATTGGCTGCAACATGTCCATAATTAAGACATACAAAGCATTCAACATTATTGATCAATCGATAAAATTGATTGGAACTTATATAGATAGGAGCAAATCATTTCCTTTGACAATTCATGATTTTCAGTTGACCTTTTGTTTTTTCAAACACTTAAGGTTTTTCATAGATGTACTATGAATCTTTAACACTATCTTGTGAACTAGATTCTCCTTTAGCAGTTTCGTGAGAAGCATGACCAAATTTAATAGAAGGAGACCTTTTACTACTAAAAATATTATCTAAAATATTAGTACTATATTGAAACCTCAAGTGTTTATATTTTTCTTCTAATTTACCTTTTAAAATGTTTACCTCAACCTCCAACCTTTGGCACCACTTCTTCATACTTTCTTCAACCCTTCTTTCTTCTAATTTCTCATTCAATTTTAGATTTTCTTCTTTTAGCCCATTTTCTTGTTCTTCATATTTTTATAGAAGTTATTCATTCTTCTTATTTTATTTTTCTAGATCTGCTTTGAGAGAGATGATTTATACTTCAATTCCTTCACTGTGATTGGTTACCTCATCCTGCACCTTTTAACACTAGTCTATATGTTCTTTGTTCGACTACTCAATTGAGTTATTTCTTGTAACTGATTCTTCAATCTAGTAGTCACATCTTTGTAGATACATTCTCTTTCATTAAATAGAATCTTTCGATCTTCAACATCATTTTTGAGATTATAAATTTCTGCTTCTAGATCCATAACATTATTGTCACTTTCGTATTCACTATCTTCAATATTGCATGAACAAGAAAGTGAATCACAAGAACAACAACCAATACCTGTTTTATCTTCTTCATTTTCTGTTGCACAGGTTCTCTGAAATATATTATTCTTTTCAGAAGCCTTCTTCTTTTGCTTCCTTCCCATTGTGACATATCTCCTTCAAGTGATCAGGCTTCTTTTGAAGGACCTGCTCTGATACCAATTGTTGGGAAAAATACTAAGGGGGGGGGGGGGGTGAATTAGTATTTAAAACACACAAAGTTTTATTTTATTTACTAATTTATATATGCAACTTTAATTAATCCAACTAGCGTATGCATGCGGATTTCTTTAAGGAAACTTGTGTATACCCAATGAGCTTATTATTCAGATAAATCTTCAGAAACTTTACTTAGTCCAGTGTATCAATTATTCATCAAAGATTTAGTAAGCAGAAAATATGTGCAACTATGACAGAATAAATCATCACACATAAGAAACACACATAAAAACTAGGATTTAAAGTGGAAACCCAAGTCGGGAGTAAACCATCATTGTTGTCATCTCTATATTCAATATTTGTTATAAAGAAAATTTCTTACAATATGGTAATAGCGTAGAATCATACCACCACGTAGGCACCCACCGACAGAAGGCTACAACCTTCTCTCATTCTCCAACTACTACTGGAAGGGAGCTCCAACCCCCTTGTCTTGTTTACCAACCACCACTAGAAGGGAGATACAACCCCCCACTCTCGTTTACCACCCACTATAGGAAGGGAGTTACAACCCCATGATCTCTTTTACTAGAAATTGCTGGAAGGGAGCTATCACCCCCTTATTGAAGGCTCCAACCCTCAGCACCACCGTGGACCACGTCTAATAAATTTTCACACTGGATCCAACAAATTTCAATTCAAAACTACTAGTAGGCCTCTTTTCATCATATTTTTAGACTGGTCCCACTACAATCATTTACGCCCAAAACCATACATCAAACTAAAACATATAACTGTACCAAATCATTTAATAAATCATCAATGAATCAACCAATCACTAATATTTAATCACAATCAAATAGAAACATAATCAATACTCAAAAAACCATATCTATACAAAGAGATCATTGAAATATAGCAGAAACACAATGAAACTGATCAGAAATTTCCTTCAAAATTCTTAAGCAAACCCATAGCTTGCATACTCACCTTCCATAAGACAAATCTACGACTACATGTGCTTCTCCCAAAACCAGCTTGTGTGTAGATTTACTGAAAATATATGCATATCAGCAGAACCGAACCCATGTGTATACACACCTTCCTTGAGTAGAATATGCATATATATTTGTAAATAATTTAGGAATGCACACCACTTCATAACAACAAAATGACGCAGGTCATATCCTTCACTTAAGCAAACATGCACCAGACCAAAGATCTAAACATATCACAAAAATATCACGAAAATACATAGTCATTTCAGGTCTAAATATCGTGATCCATCTTTGTATTAATGGGTGCACCATTATTTTATATCTATAACTAAACTATAACTCTTTCCATGAAAATATACTTCAAAGTGAAGTATTCATTCAATACCCATTCAAGTGCAAGCTTAGCACTATGATCTTCACCTCCTTATATTGATTGAGCCTTAACCAATACCATGAGACAAAACCACACAAGTGTTAATGGTATTCTTGGATGTGATCAAATAACTGTTAGTGCACTAAATATTGTGGGCTAATACCATGGTAAGGACCCCTAGTATTATAGAATTAGTGCACTAGCTCATACATGACTTTTCTTCTTTCTACCTGCGTGTATACACGACTTTGGCTTTACCATCTCGCGTATAGTTCCTTAGATATGTACCTTATTCATCTTCTAATTCTGGTATTTAAAACTTTTGTCCCATCATACTATCATTTTGTTCCATCACTTTTTCACCTCTGAGCTTATCCATAAATCATATACCTGGTATTTTAAAAGTGGGTTTCCATGAAGGACAACACCTGCACCATAATGCCAACAACCCACGATGGGGAAATGTAATAATTTTAAATAATACCTCACTATCAGTTTATTCATGAGGTGAAGTTGTAATTCTACTTTAATTCCTATCATATCAAAACCAAGTTACCTCGTAACCCAAACCATCAGAAATTAGAATATGGAATTTAGATTCATAATTTAAAAATTAAAAAATCAATTAAATATTGACAATTACCTTAATTTTCTCTTTGTTGCTTGCTTACCGAGACTAGATTAGTTGCTCATCCTAGCAAGCATCTAGTGACCAACCCCCCCCCCCCATTTTTTTCTCTTACACACACTGTATCAGTTGCCAACCCAGAAAACACCAAATGAATTCTCTTCTATTTTACCATGTACACAGAGTAAATTGGTTGCCAAGATGGAAAGAAATTAGTTCCTTCTCATCTTTTCAATTCGATGTCAAATTTACTAAGTGGCTCATCAACTCTAAGGCGAGAACTTAGTAACAAATAGGTATAAATAACTCAATCACCATCCTATGAATATGAGAATTACCCAATTAGGTAGTCTTCGGTTGACATTAATATAGGTGTATTCCACACCTTCATAGTCCCAGAAAGTCCCATATCTTCTTGTTTCATACAAATTATGCAACATAAGGGCCCAAACAATCCCATACCTTCCTGACAGAAAACATTACACAACACATGCATGTATACATAGTGTACCACAACACATACACATACACATGATGAACATAATTAATTCACATATACAACACTATACATACACAACACACATAATATAGTACGATATGTACATAACAATGTTGAAAATCCATAGACCACAATGTCTCCATCCACATATACTAGGAAATGTTTCCTCTAGTGTCTTTCCCTACATGTCGCAGATCATACTGATTTCATTTTACTATTATGTCCTTCAATATCCCTTGTTCATAATATAACATGAGAATAATTTATAAATCATGTTCACATGATATTAAAATTATAAATCAGTTACAGAAACTTTTGTCTTCTTGATTCCTCATTAAACAGTAACCTTTTTATGCTTCTCATATAAATTGAGTAAATTTAAATAGTCCCTCTTCCACACGAAGATCCCTGACAAAAATCTATTAGAAAAAATGAAAAAATTCATATTTCCATATAAATATTGGCATTATCATGGTCATATCCCAAATTCATACACACACACACACACACACATACACACACATAGAGAGTTAATGTTAGAGAACTTCCCTTATGCCATTGCCATCATTACCATGACACTGTCCATAATTCCCCATGGAATCTCCAACCACTTCTCTATAGTTTCTATTTTGTGTCTAGGAGTAACCCTCTAATATGTATTAGCAATAGCCTTTTTCTAGCTCATCTACCTAGCTTACAGTTCCTCATTTCCTGAAACTCACTTAGCTGATAACTATTCATGTCCATTACATGTGGGCCTCTTCATCTCTTTTAATTCACCAAATTTTGGTTTCCACCCTGCCACCTTTAATCAATTTGACTCAAGGCTCTAAGCCCCAAGCATGTAAACCAAAGGCCTACCATAACATCAATAAGCAATGCAAGAGGAAAAATAAGAGGTAACACTACAAAACAATAAAATCCATGATCGCAATCATAGAGGAAATCACACACAAAAAAACATGTTCACGTACAAATATAAAATTTAAATGATTTGAATCATGAAAATGATAAATTAAGACCACCACTTATAGGCATTAACATAATAAAGTCCCCAAAATCAATTTTTTTCCCCATTAATCCAGCACCACGACACTTCCAGACATCACATAGGTGCACATAAGTTTACATGTACATATGCATATCCATATAGCACATTAGTTCAAGACTCCTTTACAAGGCTAGCTACAACCTTGTAGTCTTATATTCCACAAATTTCAGAGGGGATATTTCCAACACATATATGGGTAGGTCAAGGATCTTGAGGGAGTGCCTCCTCCCTCTTAGCATCCATTTTTTATTCATGTCCTTGTGGCTCATAGGGGATAATTTAATTATTCTTCTACCCATGGGGACAATCCTTTTTCAGATTTTCTTCTCCATACCACCAACAATAAAATATCTTCTTCTCCTTTTCACCCTGATGTGGCCTTTTCCTACCGGTTCCACTTTCCATTTTTGAGGATTTAGCTTAGTATTCCATCTCTCATAATTGATTTTCCAGTACAAACTTCTACTCAACCAGTTCCTGTTATTTCCTAGTGAGATTTATAAGTTCCTTGTGGATCTTTAGCTTATATTACAAGTATTTGAGCTCAACCTCAAAATTCCTCAACATTCTCTTCATTTGGATGGATGTCCCTCTTTCTTGTTCTTGATGGACTTAGTCCATATCCTGCTGCACCATGCCACGATACATGTTTCCTTTCGATGCTACTTTGTCTTGATATGTGATGCCACAGACACTTAGCTATTAGTGCATTAATAAATATAGATGAACATACCATTTTCCTTTCCTTACTATATCAAGCACACTTCTTTGGAATTGAACACATTTCTTAATTTACTCATTAGCCACATGCCTCAATATCCAAGACATAAATAAGCCCATTTTATTTTGAACATAAGTTTTCAGAAAACTAGAATTGCTACATGTACATGTGCATATCAACATGTCAATAACCATGATTTGTTTTTCAAGTGCAAATAAGATTAGAATCGACATAATTAATTTCATTTAGCCTCTTTTACCAATACCAAACAACAATTTAATTTCACTCTTTGTACCATGGATAGAAATCAAGGCATTTGCAATCTTAAGGGGAGTAATTTGAAACAATTTATTATACTTGCATTTTCCCCTAAATGGTCATGCATTTACTAGATTAAAGTTCAGCCTTAGTTATTGTCAGCCTCTTTACTGGGATTGTCATCCATAAATGAAGAATAAACCTTTCCGCCTGCAACTATATCTAACATCATTAACAACATCAACCACATCCTCATTATCTAAGTTGTATAACTTAGTAAGGGAATACTCATGATGTGAAATATTCCTTGAAGTCTAATAGGTTAATACATACTCTATTATAACAATCCCATCATTAGTGCCACATTCATCAGCTACTTTATGCTATGGGTATACCCCATATGGGAAACTAAAGAGGATGATGAGCACAAGAGACTTTATGAAAATTGAAGATAAACTCTAATGTTTCAGTCTTAAGAGTCAGTTACTGACCATCCACATATGGCATATTGTCAAAGTATACTTATTACTTTTTGTATCTATCAACATGTCATTCGTATGTAGACATTTTCCCTATTACTGCATGCAGAAAATTTCTCAAGCATAATGTCAAACCCATCACTTATTGGCATAAGTAAGAAATCCCCCAAAATTTAGCTGCATGTTTCCATAACCAATACCAATGAAAAAATACCAATCTCCTCACATGGTAATATGGCTACATGTCCTTTGACCACAAATTCTACACAAGGTCCTTTCTCTCAAGCTAAGAAAGTTCAATTATTGAACATGGGTGCCTCTTTTCGTAGTGAGACATGAACTTTTACAAGCCTCGACCAATCCTTTTTCACATATCACATACCATTAATTAAAAAAGGAAGGCATTAACCAAGGGAAAAAAACATTCATAGGGTAGGACATAACATCAACATATTGGAAATGATCAACCTCTACTAAGGTTCTTAGCCTCCTACAAAATACAGACCATGGTATTTTTACATCCCAAGCAACATATAATACATATTCCCATCATCCACTGGACCAAGTAGCATTATATAGATTATACATTACATAGGTATATTCACCAAATCCCTCAAACTTCCTGAACATAATGTTTGCAAGAATATAATATCATCTTGCCCAACCAATGGTGATGGTATGATACACATAGTAATTGTCGTATAGGTAGGTCCTATACAATCAAAGAAATGACAACTTCCAATGCCAAAACCACTAGTTGTCGAGTCCTTCGATATGTCGAATATAAAGTACATGCATTTCCAATCCATTAATCACAATAACATGGCAAACATTATTACAATTAATATGGAATCCAAATCAACACTATGAATACGTTGCCATTGTACTCACATACATATATTAGGCTCAAAGTTGAGCTCCTCCCTAGATCTATGGATCCATGCATTAGTACCATGCTACATAAGTATATCATGAGGTGGGCATGTCAACTGTGCATACAATCCATCAGTCATAGAAGTATTTTAACACAAAAACACTTTTTTATTTTTCTTTCTAAAAATTATTCAAAAAACCTCTTCTAGGAATTTTACTATCACTTACCCATGTTAGAGCCCATCCATTCCAAGTGTTGAACCTAGATTCTCTAATACCACTATATAAAATCCTCCCTATTAAACCTTACCATAACATCGATTCAGAGGAGGTGGTTACAATGTAGACCCAAGATCAAAGGTGTTGTCATGGAAATCGGGTCTAAAAATTTTTGATCTTTTCAACCTACTTAAGAACTTAGTTTGAAATCACCATTGAGTTTGTGTTGTGAAGATGATTCCAGTGATATAAAATTTTACCTCAATTCAACCTTTAGATCATGAGATGTGACCTTTGAAATTTTGGTGAATCAGAAAGTGTCAGCTCATTCGACCTAGCCATGTGGCTATACCCTTAGCTATCCTCCTAGCACCACTTGGAAATTTCTTATTGGTTGCTGACTCATTCATGGGTTTGGTTTCCACACCCAATTCTATGAAAAATTGCCATCTCTTGAGCTCTTTTACCTGACCTTGGAAATCGTGCACCCATTTTTTTTCTACAGGGTTGACCAACCAAGGTAACCCATCCGTGGGCCCACAAAACTCCAATGGATGTCTTGACAAGTGCATGTATATGCGACCACAACCTGACTCACGTCACCCAGTTCTGCTTTAAAGTGTTCTCCATTGGATTCCCTCCAGGGAGAGTCTTCGAGGATGGATTTTCCTGTGGGGACCTCTTGCTCCAATCCTCCTCCAATCACCACATTCTTCGGTGCCAACTTCTACCAATATTAGGAGTAATATTTGTCCATCCTTTCTCTATGCATCGTTTCTTGTGATTGGTCCCAGGATTTCCATCATTCCTATGACTCTGATGGTCCCACTCACTCAACGGTATCCCATCCCTCATCAACCTTCTCTTCCCTTTTAGAAACTTACTATGGGCTTCCAAGATGCAACCACATTAGGCTTTCATCATCCCAGACCCTTGCTCAACCATCGATCGCCCCCCATTCAATTTTGGTTGCTATTTCATCGACATTGCATTTTTTTAAGCCTTCTATATTATCACTAGTAATTTGGCTTGGAAGCTATCCCTTGTTTGAATTTATACATCCCATTGTGACCATCAAAAAAGGGATTAAATCACTAGTTCAAAATGGCTAATTACTTACTAAAAAAATTACTAAAATTTGCATATAAATGACTATTTTTCAGTCGGTGACTAGAAGTAGCTAATTTACAGTATCTTATAACGTGACCAACTTTTAGTTGTTTTTAGCTTAGTCATTAATTGGTTGTCTCAATTTTATTGTCTAGTAGTATATTTACTAATAAATTTGGTCATAAATTTATTTATTTATTTAGTCATTAATTGTCATAATTAATGACCAAATATACAACAAAATATATTACTAAACAATCACCTCAGAAAACCAATTAATGAACAAAGAAATATGACCAAAATGTTGGTCATATTATAAGATACTGTAAATTCACTACTAATATTCATATATATGCAAATTTTAGTCATCGTTTGAATCCAATTAATGACCAAATAAATATGACTAAATTTTTGTCATGTTATAAGATACTGTAAATTAGTTAATTATAGTCATATATATGCAAAATTTAGTCATTATTTGTAATGACAAACTTATCATTCGCTATATTCATTTATATTTTTTTGGTAATTTCATATTCATTATACAAATGACTACTTTAGTAGTTTATATTCATTTCATTTATTTTCATTAACAATAATTATAACCAACTAATTTAGTCGTATATTCATTTT
This sequence comes from Pinus albicaulis, assembly GCA_034641835.2. Taxonomy (NCBI): domain Eukaryota; kingdom Viridiplantae; phylum Streptophyta; class Pinopsida; order Pinales; family Pinaceae; genus Pinus; species Pinus albicaulis. Next base: position 376,951,347 of record CM076583.1, read on the forward strand.
ATTTGTGTTCATCATTAATCAACATAATCTACAAATTTAGTGGTTTTAGATTGAATTTTTTGTGTTCATTATTAATGAACATAAATTAATTAATATGTATGATTTTGCAACTAAATAAAATAAAATAAAATGACAGAAATTGTACATGGTCATCTAATATGAAAACACAATGTTGTGTATGTTAATTACAATACTAAATAATATCATGTGAAACTATAATAATTTCAACCACAAATTATATTATATAAAATGTCAAGTATCACAATATGAGTTTCCAACTTAATATTGGTTGGAGTACAATTTACACATGAAATATTGTTTCATCACTTCAAAACATTATCAACATGTTTCCAAGGTATTGCAAGTTAATTCAGCAACTCTGAAGACATGACCATCAGTCTTTATGTGTGTGCTTTATGTGGGATATTGGCTCTATGGGTACCACTAGACCAATTATCTTCTCTCTCTCTTTAATTTTCATTTTGTCACTCTAGTGTTATTGTTCTCCTCTTATTTCTTCAATTACTCCTTCTTACCATCAATATTGAGTTCATTTTCTGAAAAAGAAAAAAGATATTGTTAAACACATGCATGGTGAATGGAGAACACACAAAGAGAAAGATAAGTGTGAGTTATTTTTCTATTAACCATAGATGTGCTTGTATAGTACATTAGGTGACCCTTGGTTTCCCATTCCAAGTCGTCTCTTGGAATCCATTTGTCCATTCGCCTTCCACACCTAACCATTGAGGATTAGGTGTCCAAAATTCCCCCACTTAATCCGAAGGGGTATGTGTCAGTCTAAGAAGAGAGTTGTAATACAAATCTGCAAAGTATGCATGGCAACACTTAGGCTAAATCAGCTCTCTGAAATGTTGGCATAAAGAGTTGGTTTAAGGATGACCACCAACACTAGAACGCTTATTGTTGTTCCTATAACTCTTCCAAATATAGCAAGAAGCTGAGGGCTTCTGCTAGAGGAAGTGTCCCTCATATTTGAAGAGGGAGACCTTCAACCTAGAAGAAGGGAGGTCTACAACTTGTGACGATTTAAGGATGAACACCAACACTGGAATGCTTAATGCATTTCCTGGAACTCTTCCAAAACTGGCAGGAAGTTGAATTCTTCTGCTAGAGGAAGTGTTCTAAATTCTTTGAAGAGGAAGAATATCAACCTTGAATAGATGGTTTAAGGATTTCCACCAACTAAAGGAATGCTCATGGGAATTCGTGTCTCTGGCTACAACTTTGAATTTGGAATGACAGGTTGGGGCTTAGGCTCGCTTGAACTGTTGTGTCTCTGGCTACAACTCTAAATCTGGAATGAGAAATTGTGGCTTAGGCTTGCTTGACATGACTTTGAAGCTTGTATATGACCACCATTTCCCCCCTGTCAGGTACAAGGTGAGATGATGGCGAAAACTTAACTACAAGATTGTTCAATATTCTAGAATACGTTCTGACATGTGACTTAAACATCTTCTTGGCTGTTGATGCCCATTTCCAAGAAGCGATCCATCCAACATGAATATTTGTTCTTGAAGGAGGCTTGTTTCTGAAGCATCTGTGTGAATAATGGGTGTGCCAACCACAGTGCTTGCATGGGTGAATATTGAAACAATGAAATTTCATATGGCCAACTTGATCACGGTGTTGGAATTTTTCAATCTGTTGTTTCTGATTTGGAATAGGAGTAGGATCTGGAACATCTGAAGGTGAACTATCGTGAAGAAATATGTCACTCTGAAATTTGATGGGCTTGGAGTAGTCCGAAATATGAAAGGACAACTCCTTGTCATATCCAAGACTTGTTCTGTGCTTGTTGTGAAGAAGCTCTTCCCAAGGTCGGATGATGGGATTGGGAAGTGTAGGCTGAACTGTTGCATCTGCATGTAAATCTGCTCTTGTACAAGGAACATGATGGGAGTCAACCTCGATGTTACTGAATTGACCGTTTTCACATTGTTGATGGGTGTCATGATGCTTATGCTACTCTAATTCATATTGCTGGAGTTGAGATTGAAGCTGCAAAAAATCAATCTTCTCTTGTGAAATTTGCAGAGAGGTTTGAATATCTAGAAGAGAGGCTTTGCTTACTTTAAATATGTCATCAACATTTGATTGCATCAGGGTTTTCAATAGCTCTATTGCTTCATAAAATTTGCCCATTTTCGGCACTTTAGACACAAGCTCAATGCTTTAACTAACAAACAACAATGATAGGGATGCATTCACAATCCATGACATATACACAATAGTTCACCAGCAACAACAACAATCATTTTAATGCACTACACACTGGTAATGGATACAATCAATAGGAACAATTCCAAGTATGAACAAGAGTCTTTAGTATATGACTCCAACATTGTCTTTGAAGTATGTTGCAGGCTATATTTTGCAACCACCCTTCTTTCTCCAATTTTTAATATTAATAACAACATGCACACTTTATATTCATTGAGAAATGGCAAACACGTATACAACAAGATATTTCAGAACTGATAAAAACTCATCTTTCAAAGCTGGACTGTAATGCCTAGAAATGTGGAAGCCATATTTATTATATCCCAACAAGAATATCAGTACAGCAACCCAACCACTAATACGTAGCCCATAAATTATGTACTCCTCCTTGCAAATGCATTAGATAGACTGCACGGTCCATATGTCCAACTCTGCCACCAATTACTCGAACCAATTGTTAGCCATCAGTAAATTTTGTCATAAGCAAATGATGGCTAAAAACAGGCCTTGAGCCTTCAAGAGATTAGTTTCATATAAAATCATCCATTCTTGAAGGCTGTTGTTCCCTAATTGCTGATCCTTAACAGTGGTGTTCCCTCCAAAAATCCAACCAGAAATCTAATGTTCCCTTCAAAAACTGTTTTCTAAAAAGCAACCCCTTTTTCATCATTTCATAGCTCTCATTTCCCATTATTTATCCTTCATTATCCTCTTAAAACCCCACTTTTTCCTTCACTAAAATTCCTCATTTTCCCTAAAAATCCCTTTTCAAACCATTAAAAAACCCTTTGTAATGGTTTAAGAATCTCTTTTTCCTACCAGAAGCTTTAAAAAGCTAAAAATCCCTCTATTTAAAGCCTATATCTTCCGTTTCATAAAATTTGGGCCTTAAGCCCCTTTATGCTTGTTAGCCCCAACCCCTTCTTCCATATAACCTATGACCATGACTGGGTGCTAGCCCCATCACATCGGAGATTCTCATCGCATCGGCATTTCCACTAAAAGCCCACATTTTCTTTACAACCTTCCCCCGCCGATGCGAGTGGCTCCTTAGCTCTCCTCCCTTGGTCACATATTGCAACATGGGACTGTGTCTTGGGCCTTACCTTAGCCCTCATCGCATCGCTCCATCGGCTTATCCCTTCCCCTTTTCTTTTCTCCTTCTGCGATGATATGCCGATGCGATAAGCTCTCCCCTCCTCAACTCTTGGTTACATTGTTCCTCACAAGACCACAACTCTACCTATTCATCCATCCTTCACAACAACTCCCCGCTGTAGATCTTATAAGATCCGACAGTCTTCATTAATCCCGACAACTCAACTCCACCGAGGCCTACCATCCACCGTACAAAAGACCCTTCCTATCACACCCCAACACCTGTCCCCAACTACAATCTCTGCCCGAGCAACTTTTTCATCGTGCCCAATCCGCACCGTCCGATCTCATCCCCCTCATCCAATAGTCTATGATCCATATCGCGTGATTTTCACATATGGAGTTTAACAGTCTAAGGTTACGCGATATCGGCAGTATCGAAAAAGCCACGTGACGCGATACAACTGGATCACATTCGATTTGGCTAATACCACTTACCACCCGAATTAAACGCAATAACCACTCCTGGTATTTCAAAACCACTTTTTCCCGAATTCGCGCCAAATTCCATTTTGAACCCGATTTTCACCTTCTTCTTCGTTAAATCCTCTTCTGCCTGCATAAATCAACCCTCTGCAATGTCCTTCCACCTCTGCCTCTCTCTGCAAGCAGTTTTTCCAAACTCGCAGGTTTTTGATAACATATCTTATGGTTTTTGCAGGTTTTTGGTGGTAGTTTTTAAGGCAGAAGCCCTCATAAATTTCATGAAGGAACATGGCTGAATATTTCCTCATTCGAAGCCCAGACTACACAAAAAATATTTCTTTAGGCATAAACCCAGGTTTTTATAAATTATTTTTATATAAATCAGAACCCTAGGGTACCCGAGCCTCATGACCACAACAAAAGGAAAAAAATGGTGAAGATTAAGAATAATAGGCCTCAAACATGACAACAAGGCCTAAATATATTTAAAAAAGGGGCAAAGGACATTTCAAAATGCAAAAAATAAGGTTCCTAGACTTAAAGCAAGAAAATATTGAGCAAAGCGTAGAGGTTAAAGGTTGACATAGTGAATATAGTCAGCGAAGGGCCCAAAGTATAAAGAAAAGGGACAAAGAACCATCTAAAGGATTGAAAGAGTTAAACCTTGTCGTGCTAAGGTTAAAACACAGTGTAAATATGAACACAGTCAGCAGATCAGGATTAAAGACTCCCAGATGATTATGAGGGCATAAAGCAGAATCACAATTATAATAGTGTTTTAAAGCCACAAAAACAGACAAATTAGAAAAAGGAGCCTCCAAATGTCACCTCAGTGAGGAAATAAAGGCCAAAACCGCCACCTATAGGTTCTTTTCCTCAAAAGAAGGCACCATGAATGCATAGTCAGGGATATTTTTAAAGAGACAGCTCAACATTAACTACCAACCTACCAAAAACCCAAAATTAAACAAAGGTGACTAAAGTTGATGGAATTTAATGTAATAATCAATTAGCAGAGTTAATTCATGTCATTCCTTCTCCATTTGGCCCTTCAAAGGCCGAAAAGCTCCTACTTTGCATTAATTGAATAGATGAACCCTTCTTACACTCCACCTCTTCATTCTTCTGTAAATACTTCTGTTAAGACAATATAAAGGTTGGTCTTTGGATATCTGTTTTATGTAAATAGATTTTGAAGCTGTTGTAGCTCTATTTTGTAATTGAAGACACTGAAGTTGAGATGAGAAGTTTGAAGCTGTAAAGACCCACCAGATTTGAAGATTGTAACTGGTTTGAACATCAAATACAAATAGTTGATTTATGGGATCTTGGTCTATGTCAATGGTGATGTGTTTCTCACTATAATTGTCATTTTTCTTTATGTTTTCATTATGTCCACTATTCTCTGATAAAGAACAACAAATATAGATTAGGATTTACTTCTAAAGTACCCTAAATCTCACTGATAAATCTTTATCCTTTATTGTTTCTACTAATTGTTAATTTGAAGGTAATTCAATTGAGTATAACTAGTGAAGTGTTGGTAAGCCCATATTTCCTGAGTACAACTTGAGAATTTGTCTTTAAATGTTCTTGAGAAGTCTGCTAATTAAAGCTGAGCTAGAGAAGTCTATGGTTAACCCTATCCTCTAGTTTCTTCTCCAACAGTTTCTTTGAAAAGTTCCCTTAAGAGTATGTTGAAAGCAGGCTAGTTTAAAAGTACTTACCTGATCTTAGACTACTTCTTATGTTTATCATGAATGTTTTCCTTTAAGAATATGATGAAAGCGGGCTAAGTTAAAGGTCTTTACTTGATCTTACACTGTTTGATCCGGATTTATGCAGGAACACAATAGAATAAACACATAACCATAAATACAGAGATGCAGCGGAAATAATGCGTCATTTCATTAATAACATAAATATGGTTACATACATAATGGAAATAAAATAGCTAGGGTGCTGGTAGCGAATCTCTGAGAAGAGATGTGATGGCTACCAACCTCTGAACTATCTTACAATGAGGCTCAAGGGCCTATTTATTATTAAGAAACAATGTAGAATCCGAAACGTCCAAAAACCTAACCGTAGGAGATGAGGTGCCAAAACTGTGGGTGCCCGTTTGGGTAAATTGGTGGTTCAACTTCCCGGGGGCGTAACTTTGGCACCCGATCTCTATTTCATGTGCTCAATAGCTCGTTAGAAATATCTATTCGAGGACCACAACTTTTGGGATGAGCTGGTAAAACGATGCCCAAAAAACGTCGTTTAGGGCCTCAAAATGGCTCCGGAAGTTCAGGACCCGAAAAACTGCTAAAAATAGTAAGTTTTGTTGCAACTTGAAAACTGAAAGAACTAATGATGGGGGTTCAAATGGAATAGGTGGGTGGCCACCAATATCCACCTGGATCATTAGGCCCCCAAAACGGCTCCGAGAGTGGAGGACCCGAAAACCTGCTAAAAATAGTAAGTTGTGCTGAATGTGAAAAGCTGCAAGAATTGATGGTGCTGGTCCAAATGGAATAGGTGGGTGGCCACCGATATCCACCTGGATCACTGTTCTTTGTTTTTAAATTTTTTCTCTTGAATGTATATCAAAATCAGGCTATTTTAAAAGCACTTACCTGATCTAAGGTTACTTTTGTGTTTTTCCCTTAAGTGCATGTCAAAAGCAGGCTAGTTTAAAAGTACTTACCTGATCTTAGACTTTTCTTTGTTTCTTCATGTGTTTTATTTCTCTCACTTCATATATTACTATTTCATTCCATAAAATCAACTTAAAGAGATCCTTTGACATATATGACTTGCCCCATGGATCACTCTTGAACCTTGGTGTGCAATTAAATCCTCTTATGACTCTATAGCCCAATGGAATTGATGTTGTTCCTTGCTTCTCTTCTCAACTGAAACATTCCTTCATTTACTTACATCGTCGCCTTTCATACATACTTCCTTCATCTTCATGTTATCCTGCCCAACCAAATAAAAACAAACAACCTTGTTCTTCATAACTAGCCTAAAACAATACTTGAAGCCTTAAAGATCATATCTTTGAACACATATATAGAGAGATCCCTCTCTAAATCTAGGAGGGCTAGATCCTTAGATTCCAAAGTGGTTTTGATGTAGGCTCTGCAGTGTTTTTACTTTCCAATCTTGCAAACTACGGAGACCTAACAAAGTGGCTACCATACTGGGGAGCTTCTGAGTAAAATACTTAAAACTAAACACTCAGTATTCAGTGCAGTATAAGTAGCTTTCTTCAAGCACCACCAAGCATGTTGGTAGTCATGATAGGATTTGTCTGAATTAGTGGCAATCTAAGTTATTCTTAGGATTCTGACAGACCCTTATCAAACCTTGAAGGAATTAGCTAGCTATGCCACAAGAGTAAACTATGTTTGTCTCATCACCATAGCTAAGTGCTGAAAAAAATTTAGGACACTCTCATAGCTCACAAGACTATAAAAAAAAAAACTCAGAAAACCCAAAAAAATTTCAGATTGTTATTCAAACCTTTTAGTGGTGGTGGACCATAAAACATTTTACCTTTTAAAAGATAAAAATTTCAAGCTGGTCACTCCACAATCCTGAATAGACCTAAAGACTCCACTGGGAAACCATTTTCTATCATAACATCATACAAAATTAGCTGAGGAAACTTGGATGGTTAAGTTTTCTTGTTGAAATATGAGTTAGCCGACTAAAGATTGTCATACTTGGTTGCAATTTTCTTATCATTGGGTCTGAAAACACCACATAGTGGCTTCTAAAAGAATTCATACTAGAGGCTATCCTAACCCAAATCCTCCTGAGACAGTTGATAATCCAAAAATCATCCTCAGGAAGTCTCCTAAGCTTAAAACTTCAACTGTTGTCAAACCAGTCCATAGAGCTAATTATGTTCCCAAAAACCTTGCAGCCCTACATGATTCACAAGTTGATTTAAGAAACCCATTTAGAACTAGGTCACTTGATGATATTGATCAGATAGACTTTGAGCCTTCACACTCACCCCAACATAGTGGTGAGAAAACTATTAGCAGAGAAACCACCCCACTTGATTTACATTTCCTTCATAATTTTGGTTTCTCTCATCCAAGATCTGCTCAACAGTCTCTTGCTGGTCCATCCACTTCTGTTTTCCATACACCCACTATTCAAACCACTCCATTTCACGAATCCCCTCCCATCTTACATCCTCCACCTGTAAACCCCCCATTTTTTCCACAAACTCCTATCATGGAAACATGGTATGCTCCCCTAGTCCTTCCTTTACCTTTAGTCAATTTTCCATGGGACTATTAGTCCAAAATTCCATTATATGATGCCAGTGGTTCTATTACTGCTTCACAACATGTGGACAAGATGAATGACTATTTTGATAGAAATGAGATTGATGATAAAACTGTCAAACTCAGATTGTTTGCTCAAAGCTTAGGGGGAGAAGCAAGAAATTGGTTCAAAGGCTTAAACCCTCAAATTATTAATGACCTCCAAGTTCTCCATCAGTCATTCCTAAACAAATGGGAAGTCAGAAAAAACCCTCTCCAAATTCTCTCAGATTACAACAACCTCAAAAGAAACACTGGGGAAAGTGTTCAAAATTATTGCACTAGATTCAATAGTGTTTATAATGCATTACCCCCAGATTTGAAACCTCCACAAGGATCAGCTTTGGCCAAATTTCCTGAAGGATTTTATCCTGAAATGGCATATCAGCTAAGAGAAAGAGATCCCTTGACTTTGGAAGATATGCAGAAAGGAGCTCTACCTGTGGAAGTTAATCTAATTGAAAAAAGAGCTAGGATCAGGAATGAAAAAAAAGTATCATTTAGGGATGAAACTGCACCTTCCACATCTAGTTAAAAAATGGAGAGAATGATGGAGGAAATGATGAAGAAAATGAGCATACTTGAGAGAGTACAATCTATGGAAAATCAATCAGCTCCTCATAACAGAAATCAATCTCAAAATCAGAATCAGAACTTTAGGAGAAATCAACCTCAAAATAGACAAAGAGAAGATGATCAATAGATCAGACCTCCCTTCGAAGAAAATTATGTAAATGAGGATGAAGAAACCAATGAACAAATGGAGGATGACAACATAAACATGCTGGGAGTAAGTAATGAGGATTATGATTTCCTCCATGAAAGAAAACAAGGTCTATATGCACCCTATGATGATAGAAGAACACAAAATAATTATTATGAACAATACTTTGAAAATGCCATCATAGTGTCACATAAAAAATATGACCTGAGAAGTAAAAAGAATCAAGAAAATCCCAAGAGAAAAACCTCTGATAAATCTGCTAAAAACAACCCTAAAAATGCACCCAAAAAGACAACAAAAATTCATAAAACAATGGCTATAAATTCTGATTCAAACAAAGGGAAAAACACCCAATCCAATGAAAAATAGAGTGTTAAACCCATCAACACTAGCACCTCAGCTAATGCTCCTGAAAAAACTTTTTTAATTGTTGTAAATACTAAAAATCAGTAAGCAAATTTTGCTGAACAAGGAGTGACTAACAAGGCTGAATCAAACATTTTGAAAACCAGATTCCTTTTAGCCTAGAGAATGAAATATCCAAAATCAAAATCTCCGTCCCACTCACTAAATTAGTCACTCAAAATGTATATAGAGGTCAAATTTTGAAAGCTTTGAATATAGAAGATGTTCATGACACAGTTAATTTAAATGATGATACCCCAGAGCTCATCTTTGGACCAAAAATTGAAGGAAAACTTCAGGAAGGAACTACCCCTCCTTTTTACATCAGCTTAAACATTCATGAAAATATCTTGCACAATGCTATGCTTGATTCAAGAGCATCACACAACCTCATGCCCAAGGTAATAATGGAAATATTAGGCTTGGAGGTGACTAGACCCTACAATGATACTTAATTAGGGCCTAATTAAGGATCTGTGTGTAAACATAGCCCAAATTCCAACCAAGAGTTTAGTGATGGACATTGTAGTGGCTGATATACCCCCCAAATATGGCATGCTCCTTTCAAGATCATGGGGTTCTAAGTTACAAGTACTATGCAAATGGATATGACTTATGCCACCATCCCTGTCTTCAGCCAACCTAGAAGACTGTATAGGGAAACACACATGAAATACATGGTGAGTAGCGAAGAAAGATCGGAAAACTCTCGTCTTTACTCCACACACGCTGACCTTGACTCATTTATTCTTTTCAATGATGATATTCATAAGGAGCAAGAGTTAGTCAATGAAAATTCATCAAATGCTGAAATCACTGCACATGCAAACATAGTTACAGAAATTGATAAAGAGGAAAACAAAGAGGAGATTAAAAAATAGTTTGTTGATTTAGAAATTTACAGCAAACAGATTAGAAGTCTTGAAATCAGTCATGTAAATAACAAAAATCATGAAAATCATGAATTAAAGCCTCAAAACATTGAAAACCTTGAGGAACACAACATAGAAAAATGTAGTGCAGATCCTTGTACAGAACAAAATGACAAAGAAAACAAAGAAGACAACAATGAAATAAATCTCAAATCTGAAAACAGTCCTCTTTGGAGCATGAATTTTGATGGGTCTTGCACTAAAAATGATGCAGGAGCAGGCATATGGATACAAAACACTAAAAACAATCATGTGGAAGGGCATTCCTATAGATTAAATTTTCAATGTAAAAACAACATAGCTAAGTATGAAGCTCTCCTCTTAGGCCTGCATTTATTGAAAAAATTAGGGGCCAAAAGGATAAAAGTTCATGGGGATTCTGAGTTGATTATTAGGCAAGTAAATGGGGAGTACAGTGCTAAAAATCCCAGACTTAGAGCCTATAGAAATGATGCCATGGATTTGTTGAAAACTTTTGATGAATTCCAACTTATCTTTGTCGCAAGAAACCAAAACGCCCTTGCCAATGGTTTATCCTTTGATGCTAGAACTTGTTTAACACCTTATCAAACCAAGCAATGCACCACCCAAGTCAAATTTAGACCAGCTGTCCTAGATAATGAAAAATATTGGCAAGATTTTGGTGGAGATAAACAAATAGAAGACTTCTTACAGTCCAAAAATGAATTCGAAACATCAAGTTCAGTTTCAGATTATGATGAAGATTGTACTAATGAAGAAACCCACTTACTGAAGAAGAAAAGTCTCCCAAGATTACTGAAATAAATCTGTTAACCAATGAACCCAAACATATGACAGAAATTAGCACAAATTTAGAAGATGAAGACTTAGAGGTGTTGCAATCCAAAGACCAAATCTTAACAAAAGGGCTGGTCCCCCTAGAAGAATTATTTGATTTGAATGATGTGGCGAAGAAGCCAAAACTGGAACCCATAGAAACTGAAGTATAAGAATGCAACATAGGCAGTGAAAAAAAGACCAAAATGATTAAACTGTCTAAAACTTTTCCAGCTCACATTAAACTGAAATACATTGAGCTCTTTAAGGAATTTTCTGATGTATTTGAATGGAGTTATAAAGATCTGAAATCATATGATACAGAAATACACTACAAGAAAAAAGCAAATTGGTGAGGATCATGCTTTTGATGGACCTTTAAGGTCCGTCACCAGTGTCACATATGGTGACGGTCCTTAAAAAACCGTCATTGTATGTGTACATAGTGATGGTCCTTTATGGTTCGTCACCCAAGAAATTTTCAATGACACTTTTGGTGAGGGTTGTTAAAGGCCCATCACTAATTCTCTCTTTGGTGACACTTCTAGTGACGAAATTTTAATGACCCTCAATAATGCTCTTTTTGTTACTTCTGGTGACGGTAAAAAAACGTCCGTCATCATTGATAATTAAAAAACCATCACTATAAGTGTATATAGTGATGGTCCTTTATGGGCCATCACCAAAGAAATTTTCAATGAGACTTTTGGTGAGGGTCGTTAAAGGCCCATCACTAATTCTCTCTTTGGTGACACTTCTAGTGATGAAATTTTAATGACCCTAACCAATGCTCTTTTTGTTACTTTTGGTGACGATTAAAAAATGTCCGTCATCATTGATCATTCCAATGAGTTTTTGATGACGCTGTGTGCCTGTTAATATATTTTTTGTCAAAAGTTAACGATTTAATACCATTATTGTGGAGTATTTTTTATAATATGTCCAAGGCCATAGTGGTTAGGGTCAGTCAATTTTTTTAGAAGTAATTAGTGTTTATCATTTCCCTCAAGTAATGACTAGTGGAATAGAGATTTCCTATGAGTCAACACATGATTCATATATATTAAGTTTATTATCTAGCAAATTCCCTTTAGATAAATTTCCACTATTTTGTGTAGGAAATATATTATTTAATACATAATCAAGCTTTGACAATTCTATTAATGAGAAAGACCTAACGATCCTCACCAATCTGGGCATGCCTTAAATTAATTCTTTGGCACACACTAACATTTCGTAGCACCCCACATGTATTGGAACATTTTTGTACCTAGAACATCTTATGATGACAATGACACCCAAGCACATGGTGGCATGCGCTAGCACAACATGGAACTCTCCTAGCATGTGTTGGCATGTTGCATATAGTCCCTAGCATGCCCTGGAACACCTTGGTTGAATGCATTGACATACATTAGCACTTGGCACACAATTCCACTTGGCATGTATTGGGACCTGTTATTAGTGTGCCTAGCATGCCCCTTTTCAAAAACATAAAGTCCTAAATTATTAACCCTCTTATTGTTTCTTCCTTTTGTTGCCTTGACACATATTGGCATAACCTGGCACCCTGCACCACATCCTTAGCACCTACCATGTATTGGCATATCTTGACACTATTAATTGGCACATGATATAATTAGCACACCCTGGAACTCCCAAGCACACTTTGTGAATTCTTGACATGCCTTGATATTCCCTAGCATGCCTTACCAATGCTTAGCATACATTGTCAGTCTGTCCTTGGCATGACAACTAACACTCATTAACACTAGTCTCTAGCACACGTTCCTCATATTCATTAACTTCCATGAAATTTTTCCTAATGCTCCCTTAAATTTTTTTTCCTAGCAATCCTTAACACTCATCAACATGCATTATCACTCTTTAGCACACCTTGGCACTCTTCAACATTCCCTTCGACTTCATAACATGCATAACACTAGTCCCTAACACATATTGGCGCTTGGCACGTGTTGGCACTTGGAAAGTCTTAGCATGTATGGAATACGTTGAGATGCCTTGGTATGGTTTGGCATGGTTTAATATTAAATTTATTTGTGATTATCAATTGTTGGAAAGTAGATGAGAAGCAACAAAGGAATAATTGGCACTTAGAATGCACTAAGACTTTGCACTTGGCACCTATTGCTGCCTAGTATTGGTGTGCCTAGCATGCCCCTCTTGGAAAAGGTAAATTGATGACTTATTAACCCTCTTATGTGTTCATTTCCTTATAGTTTAACTTTTTTATCCCTTTTGTTGTCTTGACAGTCCCTGACACGCATTGAAACACCCTTCCACATCTTGGCATGCCTTATCACTTGGCACATCTTAGTATGTTTGACATGTATTCCCACTATCTGGCACATCAAGGGGGTGAAGAGAGATGTAGTCCTAAAGTAGGTCGAGTACGAAGGCCGAGTAAGGGTTGCTAAAGTGAGGTCATGATCATCCTCCAAGAGCAATATCATCATGTGAGGGTTCAGAAGAATGTTGCATACCTTAAGGGTTGGTTTGTGCTAGAAAGTAGGATGGCATATTGTTGGTTCTCTTCTGGCAGATCAAGCTTAAGAGAGGTTTCTCATGAGAATATAGGCATGTGATTTCAATGGTGTCTTTGTGTGAAGACCGCATCAAATTCTGAAATGTTGAAATTTGCAACAAGAAACAGTGAGATTGGAAACCAGAAAGGACAAAAAAAAAATGCACCCACACTAGTGAGGAACTTTGATGCACCAAGAGTGAGGAATGTGGGGCGTCTAATTTATTTTTCCCTTAAATAAATTGGACAATAAATTGTAATTTCATCTCATAACAACTTACGCCAGTTAATTATAATTAATTCATGATGACCGAGTTAGCTCAAGAAATTCAAGTACTGAGGGTCTAATATGAGGCATCTAGAGGGATTCTAATATTTTTGGGGTCCAGTTGAAGTTGATGCATTAGTGGGGTGAAAGTGTAATTAACTCTATTAAATGAGTTAAAATCAGTTTAACTGGTTCTAAATGAGTGATGAGCTAGTGAGAGGTGCAGTGAATTAAATTAGATTTAATTCACAATCAGTGATCAATCATATAACTGATAATTCGCTATTAATAGTTGCATGCATTTCAATTTCAAGGAATCCCCAGCTGAGACAGAGGTTAAAGGGAACATAACTATCAGTTGTATTCAGAGAAAATTTCCCATGTGCAATTATAAAGTCATTGGGATGCCATGATGGATTGCGCAATCAAGGAAGACTGATTTTCCTAATTAATAAGGAGTTAATTCCCTAGGAATTGCATGAGCAAGGTAGGTTGAAGTAAGGATGATAATTGGCTAAGTACTAGACCGATTTTGCCTAGATCAATGGGAGACAATTGACAAAGTGCTGGAGAATCTCATGAGAGATTAATCATTAATGTATTGTTTCATGATTCCTTGACTTAATACACAATAGAGATAGAGGGGTTTTGAGAACTTTATTTCCCCAAATACATCATGTTGTTGTGCGATTGATAATTTATTTCTCTTACTTATATGTGATTGTGTGATCGTGTTTTGTTTTCGCAAATTGTAGGAAGGATTCAAGATCTTGTTTTAGTAGATTACAATATTAGATTGAATCTCGTTGGTTAGATTTTATACATGGTATCAGAGTAGGAATTCTTTGGGCGGTGCGTTTGCAGAGAATATTTGAATATTTTGGTGTAAAATTTTCAAAAAAAAAAGAATATTTGGATTCCTTGCGAAAATCTACCCAAATGGGAAAAAAAAATTGGTTGAATCGGAGCTCGGATGAGGGAGATATCATCGATTTAAAATCAACTCTTTTTTAGAAACTTTTTGTAACGTCGGGACAATTACACTATGCGTGAGACAAGAACCTATATGTAATTGAGGTACCAGATGCATGCTAATCTTTGAGGAGAAAGGTAGAAGTTAGAGACTTGGTGGTTTAGAGGGAGCATAAGTTACCTCTCAACATGCATCCTCATGAGAAGCAGTCTCAGAAGGTTGTGGAGTAGCTGCCACAATTGGAGAAGTAGAGAGGAGACTGAGTGGAAGTGTCCACTCAAGCAGAGACCTCCATGAGGGGGAAATTTTGAGCCAGATGGGAAGAGGGAGCAAGCATACCTCGAGGTGTAAGGTGGGGTGATGTGTAGACATAATCCTAAGATAAGAAATTTGGGCAAGGTCCATTGAGAGGGCGTGTCTCATGGATCAAACCTGGCTACGAGGAGCCCACAATACAATAGTAGTAGGAAGGATCAGTTAGATTAATGTAGTCAGATGTCAGCAAGACAGAAATTAGAGTGACAGATGTCAAATACTGGATCACAAATCAGAGTTATAAATAGTTCAAAGGGCATGGATGGAGATGTCAGCAGCAGCACAGAGAATCCAGTACTAGACAGGTGCAGTAGCTAGCAGTAGTCAGAAGACTATTAAGAGGATATTTAGTTTCAGGAATTGCAAGTGCAAACAACACTAGAGAAGTGTAGCATGAAGAAAATTCCAAAGGTACCGGATGGGGATATATTGAATTCCTTTCTTGTTGAGAGCGAGTGTTGAAATTTGCAACAAGAAACAGTGAAATTGGCAACTAGAAAGGACAAAAAAAAATCTACCCACAATGGTGAGGAATTTTGATGTACCAAGAGTGAGGAATGCAAGGCGTCTAAATTATTTTTACCTTACATAAATTGGACAATAAATTGTAATTTCTTCTCATAACAACTTGTGTTAGTTAACTAAGTGATGATGATTGAGTTAGCTTAGTAAATTCAATTTAAGGTGATCGAGGTGGATATTGGTGGCCACCCGCCTATTCCACTTGGGCCCTCGCCATTGTCTCTTTCAGTTTTTCAGTTTCCTTAATTATAGCACAATTTACTATTTTTGTCATTTTTTTGGGTCCTAAACTTCCGGAGCCGCTTTGAGGCCCCAAACGACATTTTTTGGGAATGAAAGGTTTGGCAATTTCATAGAAATTGCATTAGAAGTTGTAGTCCTCAGAGAGATATTTCTAACGAGGTATCATGTGCGTCAATCGAAGATCATATGACCAAGTTACGACCCCAGAAATTTGGCTGCCCAACTAACCCCAACGGGGCCCATAAACTCTTGGTGTTACATCTCCTTGGGTTAGGGTTTTGGTTGTTTAGGGTTTTATATTATTTTTAAATAATAAAAAAGACCCTTCATCCTTATTGTAACACGGTTCAGAGGAACATAACTATCAGTTGTATTTATAGAAAATTTCCCATGTGCAATTATAAAGTCATTGGGATGCCATGGTGGATTTCACAATCAAGGAAGGTTGATTTTCCTAATTAATATGGAGATAATTCCATAGGAATTGCGTGAGCAAGGCAGGCTAAGAATTGACTAAGTATTAGACTGATTTTTCCTAGATCAGCAGGAGACAATTGGCAGAGTGCTGGAGAATCTCAAGAGAGATTAAGAATTGTATTGGTTCATGATTCCTTGACTTAGTACAAAATAGAGATAGAGGGTTTTGAGCAGTTGCTTCCCCAGATACATCTAGTGTTTTGTGATTGATAACTTGTTTCTCTTACTTATATGTGATTGTGCGATCATGTTTTGTTTCCACAAATTGTAGGAAGGATTCAGTATCTTGTTTTAGTACATTACAAGATTAGATTGAATCCCGTTGGTTATATTTTCTACATGAAATAGAAGAGAGGGTTGATACCATCTTGCCTTGTGGTGGTTAGTAGGCAGCAAGGTCTATGATAAAGAAGAACATAAATGGAGGAGGGCTTGCACTGTAATTTAGAGCCATAACAGAAGTCAACGTAGGTGTAATATTGAATGATTTAACCCTAGTTTGGGGATTGAAATTAAGATCTGAAGTTCATGTCAAGATTCAGTCAAAGAAATGCCCAGAATCTATGGATCCATATGAGCTAGGGTGAGTCCCTTATGGAGGCAAGAGTCGTGTTTTTTCTATGTGTAGATAGGGTTTGTTCTACAACAATTAGAAGTACATAAGTATAATGCCCTAGTTAGGAAATTTTCCTAGCATGTTTAGTTCATAAGGTATGCCCTTAAGACTGTGACAAATTTGGGTAGAAGAAGACGGGTTGCGACCCTTAGAGCGAGGTTTATTTCTACAATAAAGACCGCATATCTGGAAGATAGTTTACAGATTCAATATGTGTGGAGACAATAGATCCAAAGGAGGGTGGAACCTGAGCAGAAGATTGTGCATGCAGAAGAAATGTGCCATATGAAGAATGGATTGACATGTAGAGGAGTTGATTTTGGTGGAATTTCCATAGAGTTTTAGACAAATATCTGAAGAAACCTATAAAAAATTAGTAAACAGACTCTTAGTGGCTGATTTGTAACCCTAGTTTAGTCATCTACAGATTGTTAGAAGTATGATAAGAGGAGTAGTTCATATTTGTTCATAGATTGGACAAGAAAGATCAAATTGTCGATATACAAGAAAAATGATTTTGAGAGGACTCAAACCATTGTTAGGTGGTAGATTTGAAGAGCCCTAGATGAAGACAATATTGTGGGCCCTAGATCAGTAAAAAGAATTGACTGTGGTTGGGCAGATTGATGGTAGTCCAAGTACAGTTGGAGGGTTGTTAGGTTACTGTCAAAGAAGAGCCCTGACTCTTGTTTTGGTGAAAGACAAAAAAATTGGTAGAAGGGTAGGTGTATAGGGCCTAAGGATGTGCAAAATTTGAAGGACTAAAGTAACAGTCAAGTGGGCCAACCAACTAGCCCTAGTTCACTTTATTGTAGAGAATTGATTCAGAGAGAAGAAGGGCAGGCTCCATAGGCCTGGACTTCTCATCTTGGAGCTGTAATATGGAAAAAGTGGGCATACCAAAGATTTGTTCACAAATGGAATTGCGAACAACTTGTTACCACTCAAACTGGTAGTGGACCTAAAAGGGGTTCCTAAGAGGGAAAATGCTAGGACAAGGGAAACGATGGAGGCTTAGCCCATTGTCACCACAGCTAAGGCTCCTTTCTCTTCATGGAATTTCACCGATGGGTGGAGTCCCGGTAGTTTAGGAAGTCACTTGTAGAGTATAGGTCAATGAATAGGTGGGAAGTGACCCTAGAAACCCTTTCCCTATGATAAAATAAAGAGTGGGACTTGATTTCCGTTTAAGCAAGTGAATTTATCTTCTAGGGAGAGAGGAGGGGGATTGAAGGGTTGAGGGAGAAGAAAAAGACTTATGTAGGAAGTTCTCAATCCATAAAATCCTTTAGGAACTTGGATTCCTAAATGGTCCTTAATGAAAGGCCTTTGACACCAAATGGGACCACACGAGGCGAAGTGGACCCAACCTAGGTTCGGGGATGGAATTTAGCAACCAATGATGTTCCTATCCTGGACAAGGTGAGGGGAAAGGATCAGACAAGAGTTTTTACTTCGATACGTCAAATTGATTCTACTAGGTTCTATCCTTGGGACCACCTAGGAAAAACTTGACCCTAGAGCTAGGGCTTTAGGTATCCAGAGATTCCACTGTCGAAATTGGCCCAAGTTCTGAGGAGAGTGAGGGCACCCAAAAACGCAGCTGCCTCTAGGAGATAGAAGTTTTCCTCTAGCTAGATTCATGGGAAATTGTTGCCCTAGGTGACCTACTGGGGCTAGACCTAAGGAATGTGAAAATTTATTAATCTAATAAACCCTACTGCAATATCTTGATTTAATTCTCCTACTTGAATTAATTTACAAGTTAATTTATGAAATATTTAATAAATTAGTGAAGTAAATAGTAAATACAACTAGAAACCTACGCATATAGATCAAATATTGAATAACATGCTCATAGAAAAAGTGGCACACAGATTTTCTAGACAACTGTCCCTAGAAAAAAGCCAATGCAGGAAACCTGATGCAGCTAGCTCTAGAGGGTTTTCATTATTATGAAGAATCTAAGTACAACAATCTTGGGCACCAAAATTGGTTCACCCAATGTCGACCTCTGAATCCCTCTCTGTCATCCTGACTGGCCTATGTCGACCTCTGCGCTGATTAGTAAGGATCTAAGTCACACTTGAAGGGCTTACACTGCCCTTGTGCTACCCCGACTGGGCCTGCGTCAGCCCTGCAAGGCTCCTGCTACCCCTGTTGGGCTTTGGCTAGATTGAGTGGCTCCTGTTGCCCCTGCTGCTCTGGCTGGCTGGAATTCTTATTTAGAAAAAGCATAGGTAAGAAAGAAGTTACTGGCCAAAGGTAACGCATAAGAGTCAGAAAAATTGAAGAAATGAAATGAAAATAGATCAATGTCCACAAATAACTGAAATAACTCAATGGGACTAGAGAGTAAAAGCTTTGAAAACAACAATAAGTGCTTATAGCATCAGCTAAGAGAACATAGGAGACTCTTTCATGAGGTTAAAATGTGGTATAATTGTTGGCACAGGAAAACTGTAGAATTGTTAGAGTAAATAGTCGTAAGTACAATTAGTTGGTGATCATCAATAATCATTTCATTTCATCAAATACCCTGATGAATGGGCCTTACAAGCTATTTGCGTAGACAAATGCAACAGAAGTTGTGTGATGGAAAAATATTCACACTATATTGAATAAAACACCTACCAAATAAGGATGATATTTCAAATGGGGCAAGAAACAATAGAGAGATAGACATCGAAAAAGTTAAAATTCTAGGGCATCAGGAAAGCAACTAGGTAGCATGGTAGAAAGCACAAAAAAGAAAATTATAAAAATGGAAAACCGTACAAGTTAGCACCCATCCAAACATCACCACAATTTTTTCTTTAACCCTAGTTAGGACAATTTCCTAACATGCCCTTAATACTATGACAAATTTGCGTAGAAGAAGAACGGTTGTGACCCTTAGAGCGAGGTTTATTTTTGCAATATAGACTGCGGATATGGAAGATGGTTTGCAGATTCAGTATGTGTGGAGATAGCAGATCCAAAGGAGGGTGGAATCTGAGCATAAGATTGAGCATGCAGAATAAATATGCCACATGAAGAATGGATTGACATGCAGAGGAATTGATTTTGGTGGACTGCCTAGAGAGTTTTAGACAAATATCTAAAGCAACCTATACAAAATTTGTCAATGGACTATTATTGGCTAATTTATGACCCTATTTCAGTCATCTACAGATTGTTAGAAGGATGATAAGAGGAGTAGTTTAGATTTTTTCATAGATTGGACAAAAAAGATCAAATTGTCGATACACAAGAACAATGATTTTGAGAGGACTCAAACCATTGTTAGGTGGAAGATTTAAAGATCCGTAGATGAAGAGAATATTGTGGGCCCTAGATCAGTAAAAATAATTGATTGTGGTTGGGCAGACTGATGGTAGTCTAAGTACAGTTGGAGGGTTGTTAGGTTACTATCAAAGAAGAGGCCTAACTCTTGTACTTGTGAAGGACAACAAGATTGGTAGAAGGGCAGGTGTATAGGGCCTAAGGTTGTGCAGACTTTGAAGGACTAAAGTAGCAGTCAAGTGGGCTAGCCAACTAGCCCTAGCCCTAGTTCAATAGCCCTAGAAACCATTTCCCTAAGATATAACAAAGAGTGGGACTTCCTTGCCTTTTAAGCAAGGGACTTGATCTTATAGGGAGAGAGGAGGGAAATTGAAGGGTTGAGGGAGAAGAATACGACTTATGAAGGAAGTTATCAATCCATAAAATTCTTTGGGAACTTGGATTCCCAAATGGTCCTTGATGAAAGGCCTTTGACACCAAATGGGACCACACGAGGTCAAGTGGACCAAGACAAGGTTCAGGGATGGAATTTAGCAACCAATGATGTTCCTATCCTGGATAATGTGAGGGGAAAGGGTCAGGCAAGAGTTTTTACTTAGATGGGTCAAATTGATCCTACTAGGTTCTAGCCTTGGGAACACCTAGGTAAAACTTAATCCTAGAGATAGGGCTTGAGGTTCTGGAGATTCCACCGTCATAATTGGCCCAAATTCTGAGGAGAGTGAGGGGACCCACCAACGTAGTTGCCTCTAGGAGATCGAAGTTTTCCTCTGGCTATATTTATGGGGAATTGATGCCCTAGGTGACATAATGGGGCTAGACCTAGGGGAAAATGGAAAATTGTGAAAAAATGGGGGGAAATCATCACCCTTTTTGAGGTACTAGTGCCTAATTCACTTTGGGATATGGAGTCAAGGATGATAATAATCAAGAATTTGGTTTCTTGATCAAGGAGGCCCAGAAAGTCAACTTCGTCCAATGTTAGAGGAATATGAAAAGTGACCTTCAAGCATTTATAATTCATACAAATGGTGCAATATTATTGACATACAATGGTATCTAAGACATTTCATTCATATAACAATGGCCTATACATTAAATAAGCTAAATAGACACATAATTCCACATTTCCATCATGCAACAATTACCCCTAGTTATAGTGAATTCAATAGTATGCAAGAACAAGAAGAATAGAGTTAAATTTTCACTCACAACATTAAAGAGTATATCCAACCAGCTTCACATTTGCAAAAACAAAGCTCCGACATAAAAATATCCCAAATCCATACATCAAAATGCATCCATTGTCCAAAATAGTCCTCCAAGGAAAAATGTGAAGTTATCTAAAGATAGAGAGACCCCAAGTCAAGTGATGATACAAATGAATCCAACTAAATCCTATCTATACACTGATTATGAGTTGATCATTGATAGAGGGAAATTGAGGAGTTGCATAATGGGAGGCAAGAGGACCTGCCAGATGTGATGTTCAGGACATGTGGACTGAAAGGGCTATGTGTGGCCACCATCAAAAAGTGGTTCAAGTGTTGTCTTGTTTGAGGTAGATTGGTTATCAAAATACTGACACCATGCCTTAGTTTTATTCCTTATATCAGTGTGATTGTAAAGGGTCATGATCCTTGGTACAAGAGCTCTAGCCTATTCTATTATAGTTTGTAATTTAATGAAGAATGGTTTGAAAAAGTTAAAAATTGTCATGTGCACTAGTTGATTCCCTAATGTGTGTTGATTTCGTTGTGCAAAGTAGATATGTTGTGGCACTTGAGTGTGTTTACATCAAATATTCTAAGACCAAAACCAAATTATGTTGTGGAAATTCAACGTATACTTTGTTCACCTAAGAACTACATGTAACTCATCTTAGGCTACTCATGTCCAATCTGAACTCATCCCACTTAACAAGTTACCAAGACAAGACTTATCACATCCAACTGTGGTTGTAAAAAAACTAAGCAACACAGTTTATATATTGACATACCATAGCACTTGGCATCTCTTAAATTCCTTGGCACTATGTGGCATGTGTTAGCATCCCCTGCATTCCTTGGCATGCTTTTACACACCCTAACACACCCTAGCACTTCCTGACATGCCTCGGTAGTTTAGCATACCTTGGCACTGCCTAGCATATAACCTTTTCACTCCCTCCTTAACACACCTATAAATCATTGACACTCCCTTTCACACACTCTTATTCATTCATTTCCATGCATTTGAAACTAGTGCTCCCTTGTTTTCCCTTGGCACTCCATAACACTCCTTGACATGCATTGGCACACCCTAGCACCTGGCACATCTTGGCATGTTTCCATGGCCTCTAGCATGCCTTAGCACTGCCCAGCATACTTTTTCACTCCCTCCTTAGCACACTTGGAACTTATTGACACTTCCTATCAAAATCTCTTAAATGTTCATTTGCATGCATTATTTTCACCTAGTTCTCACTTGTGGGTCCCTATCACTTCCTAGCATGTGTTGGCACACCGTGGCACTTGGAACATCTTGGCCGCATGCCACTCTGGCACACTAGCATGACTTAACGCTGCCTAGCATACCATGTCACTCCCTCCTTAACACACCTGAGACTTGCTGACACCCCCTGTCACACACTCTTATTCATTCATTTCCAGGATTTTTGACATAGTTCTCCCTTGTGTTTCCCTGGCACTCACTAACACTAAACACACATTAGCACTTGACACATCTTCGTATGCTTCCCTCGCACTCTAGCATGCCTTGGAACTATCTAGCATATCTTGTCACTCCCTCCTTATCACTTGCCATGTCTTGGTGTGCCTAACATGCCTTAATGGAACTGTCTAACATGTGTTAGCACTTATTGAAATTCCTTGGCACACATTGCCACTCCCTAATTGTCATGCCCTTATAGATAGCCTTACCTTTTTGCGACTTGGGTACCCAACCAAGTTATTGAAACAATAGTGTTGTGCCTAACCCAAAGTATCAACTACTTTTTCTAGCCCATTACTGCAATTGTAAGCTTTCCTCCTACAAGTCCTATTTTAAAATTATCCGAACACACTTCATCCTTGAGACACCTAGAAGTCACTGATACTCCCTGGCACACACTCTTATTCATTCATTTCCATGAATTTTGACCTAGTTCTTCCTTGTGATGCCCTGACACTCCCCAACGCTCCTCAACATGCTTTGAAACTATATGGAATTTGTCAGCACACCTTTCCATTCCTTGGCACGCCCTATCATTCCCTATTTATCATGCCCTCACAACTACCCTTATTTTTTTGCAACTTGGGAACCCAACCAAATCCTACTTCAACTACAATAGCTTGACCACGTTACAGTTACTACAACTAGACTATTCCTTGTTCACTTAAGAACTTCCTATAACTCATATTAGGATACTCACACCAAATCTCAAATCATACAACTTAATAAGTTACGAAGACAAGGCTCACATCCATCCATGGTCGTAAAACAACTAAGCAGAATATTTTACATCTTGACATGTCATAACACCTAGCACGTCTAACAATCCCTTGGCACTATGTGGCACCTGTTATAATCCCCTGCATTCCTTGGCATGCTTTGGCACTCCCTAGCACATCCTACCACACCCTGACACCTAACACACCTAAAACTCACTGATGCAGAACTTCAAGCCCTTAAACTTCAAGATAACCCAATATTTACAATTGTTTACAATAATAAGTCCATTATGCATACTTCTCCTCTTAGAGTTGGGCAAAGAGGGAGAATACTTCATTGATTCCAACCTTGTAAATGAACAACCTTAACTACTCATTGGTTGGACTCTCCACCACTAGTTGAAGAAGTATATGTGCCATGAATCAAAGATGATATCATAACATGAGTTATCGACAATTGAACATAATTTTCATGGATATCATGGAAAATATATGGTGAGAATTTTTGAAACTTAGGAAACATTTTCTCATACTCTACTTAATATATGGGTGGTAGGGCTTCAATTGTTTCCATTTACTAGGAAATATCACCCTAAAAGTCAACCATTGAAGAATAAATCCTATGCTAAATCACACCTACCTTCTTATTTTTAAGATCTTCGTGAGAACTCACCTATGACCCTTAAATACAGTTCCATTTAGCAACTCAAATGGTGGAATGGAAGGCGTTTCAATAAGAGGTGAACTCCTTTATCCTTCACCTTTGTCAAGACCTCTAGAGACACCTACAATCTATACCCCTCCATCGACTCATCATGAAATTTTTGTTTTTTTCTACTTCCTTTACATACCCTCCCTTCAAGGGCATACTCATAAGAAGAGCTCATGGTTGAAATATTACGACAACAAAATGGGGCACACTATATCTTTATAAGGTTTAAAGGGAGGGGTATTGGAAAATAACCATCACATCCCCTACAACCCTTAAGACTTTCTCAACACATAAATGAAACGATAGAAAGGATCACACCATGGATTAAACATTGGCATTGAGTTTTGGTAAAATTAAGGACCTCCTTTCAAGATCATGACCTTGCTTTTATAATTTTCAAATCAAAGGTTTAAAAACTACATTAAAAATGGGAGATTTGCACCTTACAATTTGCAACCTTTACCCAAGACGAATCTATCTAATGGACTAGCTTGGATATGTCAGGTCTTGGATTTCTCGAGTACCCAATCAATGTTTTTGAGGCTAACTCCATAGCTCCAATAAAATTTAATACTATTGAAGAGGCAACCTGAAAAATATCTGTAATAGGAGACATTTTTCCTTCCTTTTGAT
This sequence comes from Pinus albicaulis, assembly GCA_034641835.2. Classification (NCBI taxonomy): domain Eukaryota; kingdom Viridiplantae; phylum Streptophyta; class Pinopsida; order Pinales; family Pinaceae; genus Pinus; species Pinus albicaulis. Next base: position 376,976,391 of record CM076583.1, read on the forward strand.
TTATTTACAATAAACCATAGTGCCTCTCCTTTCTTATCTTCCTCTTCCATTCTCCAAAAAAAATCATTAATATTATATCATAAACACTTTATATAGGTAAGCATTGCAATCATTTTCCTCAACTCACGAGGCACATTTACACCTCAATCCATGCAAGTGGACCTAAGTCCATGGTACAACACATCATAATCTGAGAGGGTTCTAATTATCTCCTCAAAACTAGGGCATAACACATCTTACAATGCCAAATGGTTAAGATATCTCAAACTTGTGGGTTTTTTCCTTCATGAAACATAATATAGCTAGTGCTCATCAAGCACAATGCACTAACATCGCTAACACACACCAAAATTACGAGATACTCGTAATATGTGGCCTACACCCTTGCACCTCCCTGACACTCCATGAAAAATCTATTCCAATGGTCACCTTCTTAGTTCCAATAAATCCTTTTGCAACACGAAAAAACCACCTATATATGTTGCAACAACCTTGCCAAATTATTTAGTGGGTTGCACATATATTTCACATTTCTTCCTTGTCTTGCAAAGTGGTAGTGCCAAGGAGAGGGTATCAACTTTGATCAAAGAATGTTCAATTAATACCACTGCTAAGTTTCCTTCATGCAACTTGTCAAATATCTTAATTTTTCTTCAAAACTTCTCATGGTGCTTACATTTCTTTTCTACACCTATAAGTGAGACTAAAACCCCCCAAAAATACTCTAAGTATTCCACCTCTTCAACCCTTGTTAGAGTCTTCCTAGACGTGCACTCATGCCTTAAGAAGAACACAACACTAGCATACCAAATGTGCATGCTCGTTCCATATTTTAATGCCTCGCTAAAACCACATTATCACACTCCCTAAAATGAAATGTTCACATCTTAAGACAAAACGCATATTTTACTTATGAAAACCTAAACTATGAGAGTGACTTCGAGATGACTCTATTTTCTCAAGATGAAAACATAGGCTCTTACAACCCCATTCACACAACCATTTGAATATATTTAACCTAAAGAAGAATATACACCCTACTCCTTCCAAATTTGTCATATGATATTTAAGAAACTAACACTTTTTAACTATTAAACCCACTTACCATAAACTCTCTTTTGTTAACACCCACCCAATATTAAAAATAAAAAATAAAACATAAATATTTTCAATACAACTAAGTTAAAATTACTTTCACATTAAAATTCCAAAAATACAACATTCTTATCCTAACAAATTTTAATAATAAAATCATTACATGAAATAAATAATCTTTAAAATATATTATTATTATAATAATAAATATGCCAAAATATAACAAAAAAAAATGCATTCCATCACAACTAAAAATATAAAATAAAGCGTTAGTTTTTCAACTACTATTAAAAAAAACTTTGGAACTAAAATTATAGGATTTTTGTTTTTGTTTTTTTGGATGATTTAAAAAACCCGTGGCAACCCAAATGTTTCGAAGTAGTATTTTTTTTCGGTTTTTACAGGGCAGGAACGAAAACGTTTACTCTCAAAGTATCTAAGTAAAATCTTTTCCCTTTGCACAAGGCGGGAGCGGGAGTGAAAACTGGATTGAAGAGAGTTTGGATTTGGGGTTTTACCACTGGAAGACCGGATATCCGATCTTGAACCCCACCATCGGATCTGCAATCCATTGACGGTTGACAGTGCTACATTTTTTCTATTTTTAACTTCACTTCTTTTCCACAATTTTTAGTGTTCCACAGAGAGGAGTACACACACCTCAGGTATCTGGTTCTACTATTTTTTTCGCATCTATGCTTGTATGTTTTGGCTTAATCTTTGTGCTGCATTTTGTTACTATTTGCAGGGATGACGTTGGCTTCTGATGAGTTGGGAGGCCATTTTTCATAATAAAGGAGTAAGAATAGAAGACCTAAATGAGAGGTTCAGATGAAGGCCATCATTGCAGCCAACAAAGTTGCTATGATAATCCTGTGCACCTCACTCAGCCTCAAGGGAATAGCAAATATGCTTTAGATACCCTGATGAGAATGTTACCATCAGTAAGCTTTTGTTTCATTTATTTATTCTCTATTTCTAGATCGGTGAAACCTCTTAAATTATGAAAATAAGTAGAATTTATTTTTAAAAAGTATGATTGATAAGTAGAAATTACTTATTTTTTTTTAGATATTCTGCAAAGAGTGAAATAAGCCAATACTCTGCAATCATTTTTCTCTTTCTCACAAACTGCGAGGCCCAATTCCACAAACCTGAAGCAATTCCACAAGCCTTTGGGATGTAAGAGGGTAATCACTCAGTGAGTAAAATAGAAAATCAAAGCTAGAGTGATTCTGCAAAACTTTTGGATGCACAAGAGTAGTCAATCAGCTAGTAAAAGACCATAGTCATTGGAAACCTCCTTCAACAAACTGTATGAGGCATCTTCAAATACCAAACTACACTATCTTAGAAATTTTCCCTATTAAGAAGCACTATATACTTAATTCATATACCACACATTTCACAATCTATGCTGGAATTCTGCAAAAATTTTGTGTTTGAAAAAACATAAACCACGCTATATATGAAGCTCCCTTTCCTTCAAAAGGCTCCCACCTACAATGTGAATGAAAGCCATTCTACCAAGTAACAAGGATAACAAATTTAGAATACAGAACCCCTTGACATCTACTAAGGCCGTGATTTCAATTATTGATTGATTAGTCACAACAAATAAGGGGACCTGTAATGCATGCCAACTCCTACCAATTAACACATCTAAATTTTTGAAATTTTATTGTCCAAGAAGCTTTATCGTTTCACATATTGAATGTTTTGGAAAATGATCTTCAATGTTGGTATGTCCTTCTTGCCTTTTTAAATTTCTAGTGTTCTTTCCAACCCTTAAACTTTTGTTGCTACCACTTCCTTTAGGCTTTTAGGGATCATAGTGTTGTATGCTATAATTGAAGCACTATGAGCATGCTCACAGCTATTAGTGCAACCTTGGATACTACTACATTTTCCATTATATGCTTCGGCTTTGAATTCTTCAAGAATTGGATACTACAATTAAGAAAATAATTAAGGCCATTCTAGCATTTGTTTTTTAATTTTTACTATTTTCATCGGTTTTGTCATTTTAATTATAGTGGACTATTTTATTTTCTTCTCTAGTTGAAGATTTTTGGCGAGCACAACGGTTTGAATGTATATCCTCTTCCTCATCTTTGTCACTAGCAAATGATAGAGCTTCTTGAATAACAGTTAGTTCTTTGCCACAATGTTCTCTGAGTCTTCTTAGAAGCATGAACTGACTTTCTTCCAAACACATTAGATTTTCATGTTTATCTGTGCTTTGCTATAATTACAATGTCTGTTCAAGCAAAGACAACTTTAGACTGCAACTCTTATAGAATACAATTTTCTATAAGTGTAATGGTGAAAAGTTGAAGACCATTTTAGAAAGTCTGTGTTATTAGGTAAAGGAATATTTCATAAAACAATGATGGAGAAACACCCTCCTAAATAGATCTTCCACATTGAAAAGTTAGTCTGCAAAGATGCCCATTTTGTCAAGGCAACACTTAACCTAGCTATGAAATTTACTATTATCCTAAAAGTATTATAAAAGTCTAATTCAAAATAAAAGCGTATGTTCGAGAAACAAACAACATCACAAATCTAGTTCAAGAAACTTGTCGTATAGAAAACTCAAATTGAACAATCCAGTGATTGTAAAACTTGGAAAGATTGACCCAAATTCAAATATAAAAATCACAAAGTCAAAGGAGAAAGCAATTCAAGAAATTTATTAAATTGGAAGGATAAATCAGAGACCTGTCAGACCTACTACTTGATGTTTTGTCAAATACATAACATCAACATTTTAGGCATACAAAGGAGTGAATGAAACAACGGTTTGTTCCAATGGATTTGTAGAAAAGTTGGTATAGGTTTTAGATTTCTCAAAGAAATGTGTGTCTCAATAGACCATCTATATGAACCAGAAGAAGGAAAGGATGAAGTGTTATTGTTCTACATTTTTTTCTTTTTCACTGAACACTAGCAATAAATTCTTGGTGAGGTGGAGAGGGCCTTTGAGAAGAAGGGCATACATTTTGGAGGTGACCTAGCTATTGGCAGACTTGTAACGGAAGTTTGTGTTCTTATAATCTAATGCTTGTGAGTAAATAGCTCCCCTCCAATTTAGGAGGATTTGATCAGGTAATCCCATGTTAAAATCTACTTCCACACATATCCGTGCAAAGGTTACAATACCCTTCGCTAGCTTGTGCGTGTTGATATTAATGAATCGGCCTAGGGCATTACCAATATCAACTAAAATATTAGGGTGCATTAAGTTAAGAGGTAAATTATGGAGTTGAGCCCAAATAAGAATGGCCAAATCTGGTATTATTAGGGGTTAAAATCTAAAAAACATGGTTGAATGGAGAGCCCTACTCAGCCCAAAATCATGCTCCAAGCTCAAGGACCCCGTGTCAATCCCTTTGGTTCTTGAAATATACTATAAAGTATTCCTCTAAGGAGAAGAACAGATAACTGTGCTTAGACCAGGTCTAAGCCACCCAATCTCAAAGTACATATGCTGAAGGCCAAAATCCATTAAATCGACAAATTAGAGCATGCTCCATGTAGTTAGCACTAAGAGAGTCGGATTAAATTTTTGGCACACCAATGGATGGGATTTTCTCGATTTGATCCACAAGAAAGGCTGGCACTGAGAGCTCCTTAAGAGGCTAGTTCACAATCCCTAGCTTTAAGGCTTCTTTTAAAATATTTGGGCTGAGAGGAAGAGGACCCACCCCTTCCTTGAGCTTTGCCTCATAATCTAGAAACTAGATTTATTATTGTGTTGTTTACTATGTCATGCTCACTTAGTCTATTTGTATCCTAAAGTTGTTGGCCCTCATAAAGGAGATGCATAAGGCAGAGGGGATCCCGGTCTGTTCTTGAATCTTGGCTGCAAGGGAGGAGACCAGATTCGTAGCTCGCACTTGCAAACATAGTATCCCCCTGAGATGGGTCCCACAAGAACTCAGAAAAACAAAAGAAATGAATCCTTGATTACAACTGGGGGGGAAGGTGGATTCGGATTCATACAAATCTCCAAAACTATCTGCCACTCATTATGACTGGAGAAATGGGGGCTTGCACCAAGCCTTTTAAAAGAAGGCCCTTGACCACTACAATGTTGAGAAATATAGGGGATTTAGTGTTAAGATATTTTACTTCATTAGTGAATGTTTGTGAATGCCCTTTAACTTCTTTAGATTAAGATATTTTTATTGTTAGATTATTAGTGTTATTTCTTCATCAAACAGTAACCAATGCATAAACATAAATAGAAAAGAGACACAACATGTAGGCTATGAGCTAGGGCCAAAACCTCTCACTCTTTGAGAGGAAAAGCTGCACAAATTATTCTTATAGAGATTCCAATTGAAAAATACCAATACCAAAGCCCTTAACCTATTTTGCCACTCCAAGACCAAGACATAGTCGTCTTCCTTGATCCTTTGATCTTCAAATCGTAATCCCTATAGCAACATCCAAACATAGTGATTCATCACTGAACTTCATGTTATCACTACAACACCGAGTAGCAGCAAGTGTTGAGAATTTAGGGAGCTGGTGATTAATTCAATTTCTCTTCTTGATAATTACTTGTGAACTTATTTGAGTTACTTATGTCTTCTCTTCTTTAGCTTATTTAGTCTTTCATCAAGTCAATTACCAAAATAAAAAAGACACAAAGTTATGCTCTTCAAGCCAGGGAAAAACCTCTCCCTCTTGGAGAGGAAAACCCACGAGAAATTCTTCTTATAGACTCTCAATATGACAGGTACCATGACCAAGACACAAAACCTTAACCTATTAATGTTTCCAAGACATTTCCACTGCTTCTAAGTCTTCCTTCAATAATGATCCTTCTTTTCTTCAACAACCTGCACTGATCTGAATCAACCTTAGAGAACTCGTTTTCTAAGTTCATCTTCAAAAACTTCTTATTGATTATTCAAATATAGGAGACCAGATCATTTGAAGTCTCATCGTTCACTTGTCATGCATTTGGAGAAGTGTAACCTTTCTGAGAGTAGGAAGGTAAATCATAGATTTACCTTCCTCCTTTTCCCATACTTATACTAGCCCTTAGAATTATCATCACAGCATGATCATTGAGCTTAACCCTTTGCATAACATAACATTTGAATGCTTATAGTCATTGTAATACATACAACACTAACCTTATACTATTAGGGAATTCATTACAAGTTTTACCGCACTTCACTTGATCGTAGCTTCTTCATACTAATCCATGTTCAATGCTCCATAATGCTACACAGAACAGATCCACACTTAATGCTTCAATTTGTATTTTAACCCAGACTTTATTATGAGGTAACTATCACAAGAATGTCTGCAATTCTATCCTTTAGCCCACACTTTTCACCTTCCTGAAATCCGCACTTTTATGCTTCCTAAAATCTGCATTGTTTCCTGTCTGGAGATCCGCAATTCCTTGGTTCAAATGACCACATAGTTGAATGTATATATAGGCATGATGTCATTGTTTTTAGGATGACCCTTCAAGCTGATTGGAGGTCGACTAGATCACTGTGTATATAGGACGACATATAGTGCAATTATTCCAGCGTTTAATGAGGGTGAACATGACAAGGTCTTGGAGCATTTTGATGACTACTCTTCATATTTATGACCCTTAATTACACTTATAACTAGAATATGAATCCTAATAGACATCAATAAGAATTCTATTGACCTATAGTAAAATATTTCTCATGAAACCCATGAAGCAAGTACAACAAAAATACATTTTATTATCTTTGTCTTCTTCTTTACATAAATACATAATTACATAGTCAATATGAAGACTGATGCTAGTTACACTTTTCAACAACAAGTAGCTTCGAGCATCTTAGCATCATAACATTAGTGAGCACAGTACCTAGAAGTGTCGAGGTTATGCATTATGATATAGCACCTGGCATTGATCATCACCGTAGCATAGATTATTATTCTTATTAACACAGTACCTAAGACCTTTGTTGAGATTTATGAGACTCCATGGTGTACTGCAAGCTCTTGTTGTGGTAGCATCGAACCACACATACTGAATCATAATGAAAAATGGCCTCGAATTTTCTTGGACCCATGCTCCCAAGCGTCCCAAAGCAAATAAATTGGATCCTGAAGAAATGACGTCAACTTAGACAAGCAGGATTAAGCCTCTATGCTAAAGGAGAAGATTCTAGAGGCTACTAAACACACTCAAGAGGTAGCTAACTGAATTTTTTTAATTGTTTAATTATAGGAATTACTGCAAGAAATTTTCCCATGAGGGACTTTCGTTGGCTTAGTTCTTGGGTTTGAATGGTAGATATTCTACCAGAATTGTTAACCTTTAACAATCAAAACCTTTATTTTTTGGAAAGAAAAATGCAAAGAGAAATGAAGAGGAATTAGGCATTTATAAATCTCTAAACCCCCTTCATTAAGCGCATGAGGCCTATTTGGGCCTTCTCGTATGCCCCAACTTGTTTGAAAAAAAGTAAAAATAGCTTTTCCAATTGTCTTGGGACTAGCCCTACTCTTTGGGGAGTGTTCAACATTCTCTAGATAACATGACTATGCAGATTGTGAGCGTGCTCTTGAAAACAAGTTTGCGAGGGAGCACCTCCCCCCCTATTGAACCCGCTCCTTGAGCGCACTCCCTCAAACCCATTCCTGGAGTGTGCTCCTAGAGCCAATGCTTAGAGGATGATATTAATGACAAAGATCCCTATACGAATCTAGAGGTAATGATAAAGATACCTCTGGTTCAATATATGTTTTTTATGTCTAATTCATCATTCTACATGATTTTGTTGACATATATGCATCCAAATATAAAAAATATTATACATACATATATATATATATATATATATATTAAAAAAATTCTACCCGGAACACTTCCGGACTGAGAGCTTTTGAAAATGGCGCTCCTACTCCTGCTCCCGCTCCCCGTTTTCGCTCCCACTCCCAAGTAACCTTGCTTGAAAACACTTGATCAGGAGTATTTTGGGAGTGCACTATTGTATATACTTGCATGAAATTTGAGCAAGGGGAGTGCTTCCCTACAATATTTCTTTTTCCTAGGTTTTTCTTAATAAAGACTTGAATGACTAACACATCTAGAAGGATATTGTTATACAATATCTACTAATGAATCTTGAAAGATATTATGATGTGGTTTTTATTAGCAAATCTCAAAGTAGATATTATTATGTGACATATGGAAGCATGTTACCTGGAGTGCGCATTTTTTGGATTTCAAGTGGAATTCTAAGTTGTTTGGTCAATTATTGTGTTTGTACATTATTAATTATCTAGATTTCGGTTTTTTCCAGTTTGATAGGCTTCCTTATCAACCTTATCTCTTTGGTGAGCTGTGTACTTCATAGGTAGGGGTCTCTTTTTCATATCTACTATCCTTCACTCTTGGTCTTATATAGGTTTTTATTCTTCCGGGCTTAGTCCCTTATTTAACTAAGGGACTAAATGGGTCAATCCTCCGGGTGGTCTGCTCCCAAATATGGCCTTCTACACTGAGTACTTCTTGGAGATCAGAGATGGACTCATCACTCGACCCCCTTATACCCTCCAGCATTGGATGCATGCCATCAGGATCCCCCTTGGGCAGCTTAGAGTTAGATCACACAAGCTTCGGGTGGAAACAAACCACCATATTGAAAGGACGGAGAGGATCTGTCAACTTTGTCACTTACAGGAGGTGGAAATTGATTCACAGTTCATCTTCAGATGCCCCATCTACTATCGGATCCGCGGGCACTTTTATTGCTTATCAGCCAGCTTCCTTAGATACATCGACCAGAGATGCTTGGCACTTTACCTCCAGGAGACCTTCAGACATCATTTGAATCTACTCCAGCCTCTGTCCGCCTTGGCCACCACACATAGGATCACTGACTTCTTCAGAGCACTCCCAACATCGGAGGGCACCAAGAGAGCCACCAATTGATCCTTAGACCATAACTCCAGGTCAATGCAGATCCAGGAATCTCATCCCACTAGACCCCATCAGCGATCCAGAACCAGGCACCCCCCCCCCCCACCTCTAGGGGATGCCCCAAATCCTCCCGACGGCAGTGGCAGCATTCCAGCTCCTCTTCAGGGAAATAGACATTGAAAATTTTCCTTCATTCCTCTTCTAACGACCTCGGATGTTAGGAGAAGGAGTCTCCCCCACTCAGGAAGCTCATCCTTCTCCTCCAGGACTTCTTCACCACAACTCATTGTCAAGATGTTTCAGTCATCCAAAAAAATTTCTTTCATATTCTTTGTAGTTTTTATTTTCCTGCTCTTATAAAGAAAGGGGACCATTTGGTCTACCAGCTAGTATTTTGTAATCATTGTAACCAGCAGTCCCATTGACCTTTTTTTGGTCATTCGTTGGACATTAATAAAATTATCTTATCTTTATCTATTACTTTTTCTTCACTATTAATTATATATTGTTTAATGACCATAATGTTTATTTCAAGGACCGAGGTTCATTTTTCTTTAATCTATCCATCTCTATTTTTGTCTCACTCAGAATGATGTATTGGGAATATCACTAGTAGAGCTTCCTATGGAGAAGGAAATATAACCAACTGAATTTTCAAAGTAATGTTTGTTATCTTGGTAACTGAGATAAAGTTGAACATGCCGACAGTCAGGTATGAAGGGAGGGTATCAGGGATGGAAAAAAAGATAAAAGAAGTGGCATTACCCTGGCCTAGTAGAATTTGTCTAGGATATCTTTTAAAAACATGATCCGAGAATTGTTTACAATTTTTTTTTTTTATATCAGCAAATAATGGACCCTACCAAGAATTATTTTAGTGAACATATCGAAGTTAAAAATTCATTTCCCTATGTTAGAGTAAAATGAGGTAATAAATAAAAGAGAACATAAGTTGAAAGTTCATTGGACAAATGTATAAATTAGGATGTGCATACGAATGCCAAATAATGGAATAAAAACCCTTTTAGCTAATTCATCCATCCATTCCTTAGGCGCTCTATTGTCCACTATGATGTAGGCTCTGGCCTGCAGAGTAAACAAGAAGTTGGATGATGAACACAGGGTGGTATTTGGCTGTTTACAAGGGTGATGAGATTGTGGAGCAATTTCACTAATGCTTTGAGATGATCTTAATAACTCAATTTTTGTATCTTCCACAATTTTGTGTGTAGTCATATTGTAAATTCAAAAATTTCACTAATAAATAATAGTTATGTAGGCCCAAGGGTTGGCTCAATTAGTTGAACCATATGCAAAAAGCATGTTGTTGATGGGGATGGCATAGGTCACAGGTTCAAAGCCAGTTGAGTCTGTCAAGGTTTCTAGTTGCTATTGTGGTTGGTGGTTATCCTACTCTCCATGGTGGTCTTTGCTCTTTTACAAGGATAATGAGATTGTGGAGCAGTTGCACTAATGCTTTGAGTTGATCTTCATAACTCAATTTTTGCAGCTTCCACAATTTAGTGTGTAATCATATTTTAAATTCCAAAATTTAGCTAATAAATAATAGTTATGTAGGCCCAAGGGTTGGCTCAATTAGTTGAACTGTCTGCCAAAGGCATGTTGTTGATGGGGATGGCATAGGTCATAGGTTCAAATCCAGTCGAGTCTGTCAAGGTTTCCACTTGTTGTTGTGGTTGGTGATTGTCCTGCTCTCCATCTGGATATTTGGGGGAAGGGGAGGTGGGGGGATCTTGGGAGGTTTTCTTTGAAAAAAAAAGTTATTCATCCTTTTCATATGAACCATGAATCATGATGTAATTTCTCATGCTTTATCATTTAAGAAGTAAAATATTGAAATATATTTGCATTTATACTATTTTATATCTTCTTTATCTTTCATGTTTTCATTTTTTTTTGAAAATTTCTATTTTTTTGGATTTTCGCTTCCCCGTTCCTAATTTTTTTTCCATCCGCATTCTTGCTTCTGGAAACATTGTTATCAGCTACATGTACAAGAGGATTTCAGAGTATTTCTAATTTTTGCATCAATTTGTTTTCAACATTATTAAGAGCAGTAACAATACAAAGATTGTTTGTCCCTCCTTTAACAACTAATAAGCATAATGGGGATTTATTGTACATTTTATGGATTGCCTTGTTTTTTTGTCTTGTGTTGTCATCATTGTTGTTTGAGCTTATCACTAGCAGAATGATTAAGTGAGGCAGCTGCTCCAAGCACCTCTCCCAGTGGCTAAGTAGCACCTTGTTGGCATCCAATTAGTTTCTTGTTCTGTTTGAACCATCAGTGTACAATCTAATCTCCTTGACTTTGAACTTAGTCTTGCATTGAACCGGGAAAGCTTGAAAATGTGATCAAGCTTGCAGCAATGTTCTATCCTTAACTCAATATCAGCAGCCCTCTTGTCATCCTCATGCTTCCACACTCACTTAGCAAACTATGCCATAGCTTTTCCCATTGCCTCCTTGATGATTTCTCTCACCTCCAACTTAAAAAACAAAGTATTATCCTCCAGTCATTGAAATCTCTCACTCACACTAACAAGTGACTCGTGAATTTATTGTTTGAGGAGCACATGTTCAAGGAAAATTTTCACTTCCCAAAGGGTTTCTTAGTATCATTCCACGTGGAGGACTCTTCCTGCCTATGAAAATATTGCTTGTCAATCTGGACTGTCTCCTTAGAGGATTCCCATTGTTTTTAATTATGCAATTGACAGGCAGGACCCTCTTCCCTCACAGTTCCTTGAGGGAGCATTTGGGCTTTGCTCCTCTCCTTTCTTGCCTTATTTTGATTGCTAATGGATAATAGAGGCTGCGATAATGTAGAGAGAAAGTGAATTAACAAGCCCAGTTCTTCTCCAGGTGTGAAAACAAACAGAAACTTCATAAGAATTAAAATATGATTTATACTACTCACTATTGGCTGCCACCTTTGTCGCAAATTATGGAGGGATTTTCAAATCAGTCCATAAATTTGATGTCTTGCAACTTAAGGTATCCTACCTTAATATTTCTAATTGAAAAAACAGGGACATCTATGTCAGCTCCCCAAGGCCTAGTTTTTTTTCTAAGTCTCAACATTTTGACTTACTATTAATTTCAATAATTCATTATTTTTCCTTTGAACCTCAGGTTTTGAAAATCTTGATGTCATATAATTGCCACTCAATGGAATGTTAGAAAGCTAATCAACAACCTTGTTGGCTACTCTTGTAGCATAATGAGATCTATTTCTAACCTTTCTGCTGAAACCTCCTTTTAATCCATTGACATTGGGGGTTCAAACTTCCAAATTCGAGAAGAAATTCATTCTATCATCACAACATTGATTATAATCTGAAAATTTCACTCCATTCCATTGCCACTCTTTCCAGGCTATGCCTAGGAAAAATTTAACTGCACTATAAGATCCCTAATTCTGGCTTGATTGTTGATGTTGATTTCTATTTTTTCCATATATACTGCAATCATCTCCCCGTTCCTTCTCGTTATTACCCTTCCACTAATTTCTCTTCTAGGATCTCTTTTTGGAGCCTTATCAAAATTTGATTTTAATTTTCCTCCCTTTGGGGGTTCCATTTTGATGATGACTAGCAAAGCAGAAATCAAGTCTATATAGGTTACCGAATATAAATATTGAGCATCTCTTATCAATAAATCACCCACATTTAATAGCTTTTCATGTACCTCATTACACCACATGGAACAAAAAGTAAACATATAAATGGAACAAAAAGTAGACAGATAACTAAATTTTTTCTAACTTACACTTAATTTTCCTAGGGAAAACAGAGCAGAGACTCTCAATCACTGCCAAATCCCAATGAAGTAAGAGTGGACCAGATAGCTACAATTTCCAAACAAGGCAGCACACTAGTGAGCGCGGCATTGAAGGAGAACTAAATACTGGTCTTGATTATCTTTCCAAACAAATTAGAAACAGTGTAATTTGTGTGCTCACTTGTCTTCTAGATCAACCGACACCCCATCTTGCATTGAGAGTTGGAATTAATAGATTATTCTAAAGCAACAAAGGTTAAAGCCTTTGTGGTTGATACTACTGGAAGGAATGACCAAAGATCCACCCCGCATCCATGCAAAATGGCCTCGATGTCGCAATGTTATTTTTCAACACATTCGGTGAGGGATGATCCCCCCCATCCTTGTGGAATATTGTCCTTCCCACCATACTTTGACCACAGGTATGATTGCATGATCTGCTCTAAATGTTGAAATTGAGTCTTACTAGGCAACCAACAAGATACATAATAAATGTGTGAGGCATAGTGGATCTGTCCAACCCCCTTGTCAACTTCATGTATAATGAGAGGTACTTATGATGCAAAAATCAATGCTTACTCTAAAATTTTTGAATACATGGTACACCAATCTCGGATATCCACTGGTGAAAGCCCCAATTCAAAATTTCAAATGCAATGCCTAGATACCTCACAATTACCCTTAGTCAAACATAAGTCTGAGCTGTGGGAATCTAGTGGGCTAAGAGTCTAACTCTAACAACTAAAAAATTGTCTTGTGGTCACTAACCACAACATCTAATGTAGATCCAAAGATGTGCAAACAAGTATGAGCACCATCAACCAAGCTCTGCTTAACAGTCATAGAAATAAAGGATCCATTAGCAAAATGATTGTTGACCGTGTCTGACCCATCAGGATGTAAGATGTCCTTCACTTGCCCCTGAATTCCATCAACTTCAAATAGGTGAGCCAAGGCATCCATTGTCAAATATACAAATCTGGGGAAAAGGGGCACCCTTGACAAATAGATTGATTTAGCAAAATTTCAGGGGATAATGAGTTACTAACAACGAGAAATGTTGATGCATTAGAGAGTAGTGTGTTCACCATGGCCACACATCGTGGTCCAAACTTCAGGTACATCTATTCAAGAGGATCTACATTCAAGTGAATTACATGCAAGTTCAGTTGTTCCATATCATACAAACACAAAGCTTCGGAAAGAATGCAATCCTGGTGAATATCTACTATCAACTTTATATGATATAAAAAAAAATATCTGCCAACAAAATGTACAGGCAGCTTACAATGATGCAAATTGGTTAAAAAAAGAAGCCCATAGCTTATTTAAGCTTGGTTTCCTAAGTATTGAGCATAGGGAACAAGTTGAAGATGTCTATGATGCTATTTAATTTAGTGTATTAAAATTTTGTAGAAACTCTGAGTTACCAGATGAAGTAGATAAGCTTAAGAAATACTTAGCAGTGACATGTCATATCAACTTATCTATTTTCCATTCCATACTTGATTCATGGGCCATAAATCAAGTTTTCCTTATAATGCCTTTGCATCGGTTGCATGAGAAGCCAAATACACAAGCAACCTTGGCTGATTTGACATGTGACAGTGATGGTAAAGTAGAACACTTTATTGGACCTAGTGGGAAGGTTGAAAGTGTGCTCTTTGTGCACCATTTGTGTGAACGAGAACCGTACTACATGGGATTGTTCCTTGCAGGTGTTTATCAAGTATCCTCCAAACCTTTAATCATCTTCTTAGTGATGAACAGTATGTCAGGTTTAATGTTTAAATCGCTAGTCTAAAATTTGTGCAGGAAATATTGGGAAGTGCTCACAACCTATTCGGTGGAATTAATGTCATTCATGTAAGGTCTAAAGGATCGCACATTGTAGATAAAGCAAGTAACAGCAAGGCCAAAGGGAAATATGGTTTGGAACGAATAGTGCAGGGTCAGATGGTAGTGCAAGCAAAACTAACATGTCTGTGATGAAGCTCTAATCTGCAGAAAACAAGGCTGGTAGCCACTGTCTCAAGCCCATTCTAAGGCCTCTCGAGTCTAGACTATGTGTCTAGAATAATTGGACCCTATACAAAACCTTTCTTCTCTTTTTGAACTACCTTCCATGCAATTGAGAGCCATTTCTTTAGCCATGATCTTGTATGAGGCACCGAGGAAAGTAATGAGGCTCCAACCTCTAATACTTCCCCTAGCTACATTCTTGGTAATGCATTTACTAAGGCCTTGATTGAGAGATTAAATAGCCTTTTAGAAGCGAAATTTTCAGCTATAAAACAACATAAATAATCTTGTATTGTGTTCAACATGGCCTTGTAGAAATCAGAACGAAGGCCATCCATTCCTGATGAAAAAATCACAACAAAGGCCATCCATTTCCGATGACTTCATATTCTTCATAGAACTAAGAGCTAAAAAATCTCCTCTCTTTCGAGAAGTCACTATCCAATTTGACTCAATCACTACACCAATAGATAGAAATATTGCATGGAATGACTCTACAATGAGCGTTCCTGACATCCACCACATGATCCGTAAAAGCATTAAGAGAAAATATTTTGAAAATGCAATCAGAACATGCCTTTGACCTTTGTTTGATCCTATGCAAGAGATCCATCCCGCTGATGCAAACGAAGAATCTTGTAACTGTCACTTTTCTTTTCAATTAGTCAAAGTAGACTTTGGAATTTGTATCCTTCATCCCCTTCAAAAATCCACTATAGTTGATAATGCACCCTGGCACCCCTTGTAATGTAGTCCCTTTCCTTACAAACTGTCATTTCCCCTTGAAGGACCGCATTGTAGTGATCCCTCTCAAGGAAAATGTGTATCTCCTTGAGTGTAAGCAGAGCATCCTACAACTCTTTTAAGTTTTTTAATTTTGCGGGCCATCATTCTGTCTCACCCATTCTATTACAGAGAAGCCATTTCTCATACCTATCCTTATTTTGCCTCCGCTTTTCAAGATGATGTCATATGATTTGAAATATCACATCCATGCAGTGTGGTCACCTATTTTCTTTGAATTTACCCCATTAAAGCACTGGTATCATAAATTGTTAAAATGGATCTATGGTAATGATGAAACTGTAAACCAAAAACAAAGCACAAACTCTAATATTTTAAAATATTGAAGGGGTGAATCCACAGCTAATATCCTGAGTTGTTTTTCTATCTAACATAAAGACTGCTTGTTTCTTGTTTCTAACTAAGTCAATGCCCAACATTTAAATTTATAAAAATGCTAAGATACATTGATGATTCTTGTTACCTCACAAACTTGCACTTTAAGTGGTAAAGCCTTAAAACACATGTAACTTGGTCGGTAGTGTTTGCCTTAAGGAGAATGAGGGTAGGCTTGGGTTTGCAATATATGCACATGGTTCATCACCTTCCAATGCCATAAGTTCAATCCCTTATTATCCCCCATGGGCAAAGCCTGTGAGAATGGAATCTTGACCAAAGGTGTGAAACTCCTTGCTACTAACTACTAGTCCCAAGCCTGTTGGGCATTGGTGTATTCTTCCCATATCTGGATGTTGTTTTTACATTTTTGAGCAAACTTATGTAGTTATTTGGCCTTTTTTACCAAGGGATTCACTGTGTTGGGAGGTGCTCAAGGTGATATGACACGGTAGGATGGCAGGGCAGTTAATGAATTGTATACATTTAGCTTTAAAATAGTTCTCTTAGAATATTTTGATAGGAATGGCTCTCTGTTCATGAGGAGTCACATTTGTAATTTCATTGCAAGGGAGCATTTTTCTCAACTTTGTTATTTCCAGTTACATACTCCCTATTTTGCACTTATGGATAATTTTTTTTGCAAGTTTTGTGGCTCCCATGATACATGTCTAGTGCACTCATCACATGCAAGGACTTATGGTCAGTTGTGGGAAAAATATGTGGAATTTAGCACAACAAACTATTCAACTACATCTTCTATGGGTTAGGAAATGTGGACAATTCAACCTAAAAAGGTAATGTGATTGGTGCATTTGCAATGGTTGCAACTTGCAAATCATCATGTGTGGACAATTCAGCCTAAAAAGGTAGTGTGATGGGTGCAGCTGCAGTTGTTGTAAAGCCTTCGAAGTTGTGTCTGTTCCATGACTCATGAGGGATGAATTCACATTTTGTACCCATTTATTTCCATAAGTCCCTAATTAAGTATTGGTTTAAGACTCAAGACTATGTTCTCTAGTGATAACCTCAACTCAGAAAGTTGTATATGATATCTCCTTGTCCTTGACGCAAATATTTTAACTTTGAACCTTGTACTTGTTCCCTGGCTCAAAAATTTTCTAATATGATATAAAATGTTAAGTCATGTTGAAGATGGATTTTATTACTATAATTTTTAAAATTTAGAACAATATCTTCATAGTTGCAATCTGATTTTATGCAAGATTTTTGTTGAAATATGACCTTGGTAATTTTAGTGTCTTTTCATATGTTTGAGAGAATAAGTAAAATGCTTTAAATTCTGAAACAACCAATCAACAATTCTGCCATATGTGTAAATATAATAGCTGGTTAATGAGAACCTTATCATTTTATTTCTTAGATTCATGTTTTTCGTCTTTTCAAGGATTAAATTAGTAAGGCGTTAATAATTTAATTATGGTTTTCATTGTTGGCTCATGTTATTTGGGACATGCAGGTCACATTGTATCATCATACTCTCATAATAAATCTTGAATGATGAAGTGGTTGAGCAAGCATTTTAAAGGTTCAAGTCACAAAGTGTCAGATGGACACTACGTAGGGGTGCATTTGGAGATGATAATGTAATTTGGCATGTGCCCTCTAATGCCACGGTAATCCCTAATTCATTAGAGTGTATTGTATTTTAAACTTCAATCTTATATCCATTACCTCTAACAAAGTTAGCACCATGCTAGTGATTAATTTGAAACTGTATTTAGTGGAAAAATTCACTATTTTTTGGTGGAATAGTTCATAATTTATTCTGATGTTTTTTTTTCAAGTGTATTAGTCATGATGATAAATGTGTGGTTTACTTTAGAGGGTTCTTAGTTCTTCCTAGATACGCTTTTCATCATTTGCTTTGAATACTTCTCTAGTGCTTTACCTTTCATATTTTACCATTTGTTCTAGTATTTCCATGAGATAATGATTAGTTGGGATGTTGCAAGGTTGTTGTCATAGCCTACATACACTAATCAGTGCACATTATGGACTTCAAATTTAAATATAGTGTGGCCAACCTTAACACAGGTTCATACCCTATTTCACTATAAATATCACTCCAAATTTTATTGATCATCTTATGTTATTATCTAATTTCCTTAGTGATGTAAACTTACTTTATCAAAGTCAATAGATGTTAGGAGCTTCATTAGTTAGATCCTGTACATTTCAGCAATTCAACATTTGTGTTTGACATTAATTGTGTTCCTTCCATTCTCAGATTACCATTATCAACATGGTGGAGTTTTTTAGTTCTTTTTTTGAGTGAAATTGAAGGAGACACTACACAAAAATTCCCCATTGCAAGGATTTTAGGAAGAAATAACTTCTACAGAGAAACGACCGAAAAAGTGACATCTATAGTTTTGGAGTGGTGATCTTGGAGCTCGTGACGGGAAGACAACCAATATATCGAGAAATTGGAGAGGATGAAGGTCTTGTGAAGTGGGTGTGCAATAAAATAGAGATAAATAATGGATTTCTTGAAGTGTTGTATCTTGAGTTTGTGGATTGCTTCAAGGTGGAAATGACCATGGTTCTAAAAGTAGGACTCCTTTGCATAAGCACCTTGCCCATCAACTAGCCAACAATGAAGTGAGTAGTACATTTGTTGCAGGAAGCCAATATTGAGCACAAGGCCAAGGCAATTACCAAGGATGAAAAATAGTCTCTTCACTAGTACGTGGAACCCACAATTTGAATTGTATATGCATGATGGTAATTGTATTTGGCTTTGGAATTTTCTTCTTTACATGGCCTCCATATTTACTTCCACTTTGTAGTTTCTAAGTTTGTTTAGGTTTTTTCATGTATAACCTTTTGAATCTGACCTAATACTAATACCCAAAATAGAAGCTTGCCTCTGTAACTCTTTGGGCATCATTCCCCATGACAATCCAACGGTTAGAGAGTGCATCTATCTACCAAATCGTGGACCACTTTGTTGTTGTGTTTTTGATAAATCTACCCTCCAAGTTAATAATTGTGGTGGGCTGGCTAAGACATAGACTTTGCTCTCTATTAAACACCATGAGGAAAGCACAAATCGATACCATTGTCATCGTCATCTATGTTAGTGTCTTATTATTGATCTCTTCTTGCTCTACTCTCCTTGGGCACAAGCATTTAATTGTAAAATAGAACACTGAAGCTTTCATTGTAATATAGGTGGAAATCAAGATGATTTTAGTGGTTGGTGCATGAGATTCTCATTATCTTGTTGTCATAAATGGTTATTTCGTCGAAGTTTAATTATGGCCTTTGGTCGATTTAAAATTGTATTTTAACATGAAAATGTTCGTTTCTAAAATTTGCATGTTTTTAAACACCCCTTGGATTAAATCCCTTTTAGTGTGTATTTAACCATTCTTCGTATTAAATCATGACATGAGGACAACAAAATTGTAACAGGGAAATCATGTTCCTTCCTGAAATTATAAACATATTTAATCATTAGTAGTTTTGGTAAATATTAATTATTTAATCAAGAATAGTTTTGGTAAATAATAGGTATCATAGAGGAAACTAATAAATTGAGTTATTGTATTTTTATTATGTATATTGAACATGTTATTTCTAGCAACTTTTGATCTTCCTAGATATTTTATTCCTTTGCTGTATCTTTGCACCTTTAGGGGTAATTGATAGTTTAAAGTCTAATATTTAAAGGGGGCTAGCTCAATGGAAGAGCACTTGCTTTACAAGCAGGAGGTTGGTGGTTCGATTCCATCATGCCCTGACATTCATAGGGAATGACGAAGATTAGTTTTTGGTGACGGATTCTCTTTTGACCATCACCAATGAGCTTATGGTGACATTTTTCGACTCTCACCAAAATATGAAATGGTGACGGTCAACGAATGCCACCACATATACACATCAATAGTGACGACCATGAAAGGTTCATCACCATATATCATTGTTGTTGATATGAAATGGTGAGGGTCATTGTTTGTCATTATAGTCATTATTCATGATAGATCTTGATATCACCAATGAGATTATCATGACATTTGTTGACCCTCACCAAATATAAAATGGTGACGGTCAACGAAGTCGCCATATATATGCATCAATAGTGACAGCCATGAAAGGTCCATCACAAAAAAATCATTGTTGTTCATATGAAATGGTGACGGTCACTATCCGTCATTATAATCAATATTCATGACAGACCTTGAATGTCACCACAACACATACTTTCGACGACACCACCTTTGGTGACGTTTAATTTTTTGGTGAAAGAAGCTATTTTCTGTCACCATTGCTCATATGAAATGGTGACGGTCACTATCCGTAATTATAAATAATTATTGGTGATGGACCTTGAATGTCACCATAATGCCTATACTTTTGGCGACGCCACCTTTGGTGATGTTTAGTTTTTGGTGACGAAGTCCTTTTTGACCCACACCAATGAACTTATGGTGACATTTTTCGCCCCTCACCAATGTCCTTTTTTCTTGTAGCGATAATTCAGCATAAGATACCCCTCAAAGAAAGCCGAAAAACTTTTAAACAAAAATTGCACAGAATCAACCCCATTCATTTACCCCTGGTAGAAAAAGAAATCAAAAAAATGTATTATGCTGGAATTATAGTCCCTGTTAGATACTCAGAGTGGGTGTCTAATCTTGTATCAGTTAGGAAGAAAACAGGAGAGATAAGGCTTTGCATTTATTTTAGAAACGTAAACAAAGCCTCATTAAAGGACAATTATCCTTTGCCCAAAATGGATCATATCCTATAGAAGGTAGTTGGTTCTAAAAGAATTTCTTTGCTAGATGGCTTGTTAGGTTACAATCAAATTTTGGTACATCCTGATGATCAACTTAAAATAGCCTTTACTACACCTTCGGGTACTTTCATGTATTTTAAAATTCCTTTTGGTTTAATGAATGCTGGTGCCACATTTCAGAGAGACATGGACATTGAATTTTCAGAAAAAATATGTTACTTCATTGTGATTTACCTTGACGATATAACTGTTTATTCTAAAACAGATGAAGAACACCTAATACACTTGAGGAAAGTCTTTGAGAAATGAAAGAAATTTGGGTTATATTTAAATCCAAAGAAAACATTGTTCAGTCTCCAAGAAGGCAAACTTCTTGGCCATATCATATCAGAAGAAGGAATAAGGATAGTCCCAAAAAGGATTGATGGTATATTGCAAATCAACCATCCCAGAAACATCAAGGAACTTCAATCTTTCATTGGAAAGATTAATTTTTTGAGAAGGTTCATACCCAATCTAGTTGAACTCCTTAGAAACATAACTAACATGCTTAAGAAGGAAGAAGGAGTTAAATGGACCCTAGAAGAAAAGAAATCATTTGAACTGGTAAAACAAGCACTCACCAAAACACTAGTTCTTATCAATCCTAATTTTTCGAAAGATTTCTTCATATTTTCATTTGCATCAGAACACACAGTAGCTGCTATCCTATTACAAAAGAATTTGAATGGAAAAGGGCATCCCATTGCATTTTTAAGCAAGACATTAATAGATGTACCTCTGAAGTATAACATAATGGAAAAACAAGCCTTTTCCTTATTCAAAGCCTTAAAGGACTTCAAATTTTACATTTTACATTCCCACATCATAGCATTTGTGCCTCATTCAGTTGTGAAAGACATATTAAACCAAGATCCAGATGGAAAAAGAGGAAAGTGGATTGTTGTAATTTTACAATATGACTTAGAAATCAAACCCACTAAGCTCATAAAAGGTCAAGGACTAGCAAAAATTATCGCTGAATCTAAATTTCAAGCTCTCGATATAAACATGTTTAATGCATTAGATGAACAAAAGGAGTTCTCAACTCCCATTGTTGAAGATCATTTTCTGAATTCATCTTGGTATGTTGATATTTTGTATGTTTTTCTCAATCTTAATGTTCCTCCTGGTTTGTCTAAAACAAAGGCAAGATTTTTAAAGTTGAAAGCTATAAATTACTGCATTTTGAATAAATGTTTATATTGGAAAAATGCTAGTGGATTATTGCTTAAATTTTTTCCTGAGAATGATGCAGATAAGATCAAGCATGAGTTTCATGAAGGAGAATGTGGAGGCCACCTCTATTGGAAATCAATTGCCAACAAAATCCTTACAGCTGGCTATTAATGGCCCACTCTCTTTCAAGATGTCCATAGAGTGATTATTTCCTATCATAAATGCCAAATCTTTCAAGGCAAAATAAAACTGCTTCCATTACCTCTGCAACCAATCACTGTTGAAGCTCGTTTTTAGTAGTGGGGTCTTGACATCATTGGGGAAATCCATCCTCCTTCATCTGCACAACATAGATGGATCCTCACAGCAACAGATTATTTTACCAAGTGGATAGAAGCCATACCCTCCAAGAATTCCACAAAATCAGTCATCATCTCATTCCTTGAGAACCATATACTGTCCAGATTTGGTTGTCCTAGAAAGATCATAACTGACAATGCTCCTGCATTTGGATCTAAGAAGATGGTAGAATTTTTTCATAAGTATCAGATCATATTGGGTCATTCCACAGCTTATTACCATCAAGGTAATGGGCTGACAGAGTCCTAAAATAAAATTTTGGTAGAAATTATCAAGAAGTTGCTGGAAGACAACAAGAAATCATGGCACAACAAGCTAGTGCATGGTTTATGGGAAGATATATTGACAATTAAAAAATCAATTGGGATGTCTCCCTACCAGCTAGTTTATGGAACTGATGCAATATTTCCAACCAGTTTAGGAGTGCCAATCATGAAGCCGATCCAGGAAGTACAGTCTGAAGATGATGATGTAACAAGAAGAATAAACCAGACTATACATTTACAGCAAACCAGAGAAGAAGTATATATCAGAGCACAACAATTATAAGAAAACATCAAGAAGATGTTTGACAGAAGGACCAAGGAAAGTGATTTCAAAATTGGTGATAAAGTTTTGAAATGGGATTCAAGAAGAGAATATAAGGGAAACCATGGAAAATTTGATAACTTATGGCAGGGCCCTTATCTCATCCAATCTGCTATTGGAAACAATGCATTTTTTCTGCAACAATTGGATGGAGCTGAATACATTGGAGGTCCTGTCAATGGCAGGGTTCTCAAACATTATTTCTATTAACTGATATTTAAAATTTCAAGGCTTTTTTATTCATTTTATATAACACTGTTTTTCAATTCGAAGAAAGAAAAATACAAAAACAATAAAAGAGAAAAAGAGGGCAGAAATAAAACAAGAAAGGTACAGCCCCATACCAAAAAAGAGAAAAAATCTGAAAGTGTGCAAGCTCAAATGCCACTACTTGAGAGAATACTCCTATTTTATTCATACAGCCTAATCATGACTAAAATATATTTCAATTTTCTGCCGATAGATTAATGAAGAAGATTTTCCAAACTGTTCAATCTTGGCTTATCAATAGCGTAGAATAGGATAGAAAAAGTGGTTCAAACAAGCTCAAATCCTGAACCTGTAAATATTGGTATAAAATGGGTTCTAAGATGCTCAAAATTTGAACCAAAGGAGGTAAAAAGAGAATAGCTCAAAAAGATTAAAATCAGAGCTGCAAAAATAATGAAGGATGCTTTTTTGATTTTCAGATCCTAAGCCTTCACAGTTTTGTTTCAAATTTCTGCAAATAAAGTCTATGTGCAGCTTGTATTATAGCCATAGACCCCACAACAAATCAGACAGTCTAATCCATATTTGAACATGTTTAAATTTATGTTTTAGAAGATATAGAATGAAATATGCCAGACAGTTTAATCTTGGCAGATAGTAGCTCAGGTAGAGAATTTATGATTTCAACAGTCTAATCTGAACTCATGGAAGAAATAAGGGTAGATTTAGATTATTTTTTCCTTCTTTAGAAAGAATAAAATGTTGATGTTTAAAGTCTGCAAGTCCAAATGCACCTTATGAAGAAAAAATGTTAGGAAATAAGCTATGTAGGTAGTTGTTTGGGAAATAAATCTGTTTGATGTAAATATTGATCATCTTTCAAAGCTACATGATCAAAAAATAACAAGTTGTCAATGTATAAAGGCACAGGTCTACATCCCAGAGATCAAATTCTGAAGTTCTTGACACCTCCAAGGAGCTGCCATCCCCAAGTGGAACCACTGTGTATTCATAAGTAAATTATTGCTAAAAACAAGCCTTGAGCCTTCAAGAGATCAGTTTCATAGAAAATCATCCATTCTTGAAGGCTGTTGTTCCCTAATTTCTGATCCTTAAATTACTGTGCATTAAAAACAATGTTGTTCCCTCCAAAAATCCAACTAGAAATATGTTGTTCCCTTCGAAAACTGTTTTCTAAAAAGTAGCCCCTTTTTCATCGTTTCATAGCTCTCATTTCCCATTATTTATCCTTCATTTTCCTCTTAAAAACCCACTTTTTCCTTCACTAAAATCCCTCATTTTCCCTAAAAATCCCTTTTCAAACCATTAAAAAACCCTTTGTAATGGTTTAGGAATCTCTTTTGCCTATTGGAAGCTTTAAAAAGCTAAAAAACCCTCTGTTTAAAGCCTATATCCTCCCTTTCATAAAATTTGGGCCTTAAGCCCCTTTGGGTTTTTTAGCCCCAACCCCTTCTTCCATATAACCTATGCCCACGACTAGGCACTAGCCCCATCGCATTAGAATTTTCACTAAAAGCCCACATTTTCTTTACAACCTTCCCCCACTGTTGCGAGTGGCTCCTTAGCTCTCCACCCTTGGTCACATATTGCAACATGGGACTGTGTCCTGGGCCTTACCTTAGCCCTCATTGCATCGCCCCATCGGCTTGTCCCTTCCCCTTTTGTTTTCTCCTTCCACGACGATATGCCGATGCGATAAGCTCTCCCCTCCTCAACTCTTGGTCACCTTGTTCCTCACAAGACCACACCGCTACCTATTCATCCATCCTCCACAACAACTCCCCACCGTAGATCTTATAAGATCCTACGGTCTTCATTAATCCTGACAACTCAACTCCGTCGGGGCCTACCATCCACTGTACAAAAGACCCTTCCTATCACGCCTCGACACCTGTCCCCCACTACAGTCTCTGCTTGAGCAACCTTTTCATCGCGCCTAGTCCGCACCATTGGATCTCATCCCCCTCATCCAATGGTCTACGATCCATATCACACGATTTTCGCATCCAGAGTTTAACACTTCAAAGTTATGCGATACTGGCGGTATCGAAAAAGCCACACGGCATGATACAACTAGATTGCATTCGATTCGGCTAAAACCACTTACCACTCGAATTGAACTCGATAACCACCCCTGGTATTTCAAAACCAATTTTTCCCAAATTTGTTCCAAACACCATTTTGAACCCTATTTTTTCCTTCTTCTTCGTTAAAACCTCTTCCGCCTTCATAAATCACCCCTCTGCAATTCCTTTCCGCCTTCGCCTCTCTCTGCAAGCAGTTTTTCGAAACTCGCAGATTTTTGATAACGTATCTTGTGGTTTTTGCAGGTTTTGGTGGTAGTTTTTAAGGCAGAAGCCCTCATAAATTTCATGAAGGAACATGGCCAAGGATTGCCTCATCTGAAGCCCAGACTACACAAAAAATATTTCTTTAGGCATAAACCCAGGTTTTTATAAATTATTGTTATATAAATCAGAACCCCAGGGTACCCGAGCCTCATGACCATAGAAAAAGGAAAAAGTGGTGAAGATTAAGAATAATAGGCCTTAGACACGACACCAAGGCCTAAATCTGTTTAAAAAGGGGGCAAAGGACATTTTAAAATGCAAAAACTAAGGTTCCTAGGCTTAAAGTAAGCAAATATTGAGCAAAGCGTAGAGGTTAAAGGTTGACACAGTGAATATAGTTAGCAAAGGACCCAAAGTATAAAGACAAGGGAAAAAGCACCATATAAAGGATTGAAAGAGTTAAACCTTGTCGTGTTAAGGTTAAAACACAGTGTAAAGATGAACACGGTCAGTAGATCAGGATTAAACACTCTAAGATGATTATGAGGGCATAAAGCAGAATCACAATTATAACAGTGTTTTAAAGCCACAAAAAAAGACAGATTAGAAAAAGGAGCCTCCAAATGCCACCTCAGTGAGGAAATAAAGGCCAAAACTTCCACCTACAGGTTCTTTTCCTCAAAAGAAGGCACCATGAATGCATAGTTAGGGATATTTTTAAAGAGACAACTCAAAATTAACTGCCAACCTACCAAAAACCCCAAAGTCAACAAAGGTGACAGAAGTTGATGAAATTTAATGTAATAATCAATTAGCAGAGTTAATTCATGTCATTCCTTCTCTGTTTGGCCCTTCAAAGGCTGAGAAGATCCTACTCTTCATTAATTGAACAGATGAACCCTTCTTACACTCCACCTCCTCATTCTTCTATAAATACTTCTGTAGAAGATAGTATAAAGGTTGGTCTTTAGATATCTGTTGTATGTAAATAGCTTTTGAAGCTATTGTAGCTCTATTTTGTAATTGAAGACACATAAGCTGAGATGATAAGGTTGAAGCTGTAAAGACCCACCGGATTTGAAGATTGTAACTGGTTTGAACATCAAATACAAATAGCTGATTTATGGGATCCTGTTCTATGTCAATGGTGATGTGTTTCTCACTGTTATTATCATTTTTCTTTATGTTTTCATTCTGTCCACTATTCTCTGATAAAGAACAACAACTGTAGATTAGGATTTACTTCAGAAGTACCTTAAATCTCACTAATAAATATTTATCCTTTATGTTTTCTGTTGATTGTTAATTTGAAGGTAATTCAATAGAGTATAACCATTGAAATGTTGGTAAGCCCATATTTCCTGAGTACAACTTGAGAATTTCTCTTTAAATGTTCTTGAGAAGTCTGTTAATTAAATTTGAGCTAGAGAAGTCTATGGTTAGCCCTGTCCTCTAGTTTCTTCTCCAACAGTTGCTTTGAAAAGTTCCCTTAAGAGTATGTTGAAAGCAAGCTAGTTTAAAAGTACTTATCTGATCTTAGACTACTTCTTATGTTTATCATGAATGTTTTCCTTTAAGAATATGCTGAAAGAAGGCTAAGTTAAAAGTATTTACTTGATCTTAAGTTGTTCTCTATTTTTAAATGTTTTCTCTTGAAAGTATATCAAAAGCAGGCTAGTTTAAAAGCACTTACCTGATCTAAGTTTACTTTTGTGTTTTTCCTTTAAGTGCATGTCAAAAGCAGGCTAGTTTAAAAGTACTTACCTGATCTTAGACTGTTCTTTGTTTATTCATGTGTTTTATTTCTCTCACTTTATATCTTACTGTTTCATTCCATAAAATCAACTTAAAGAGATCCTTTGACATAGATGACTTGCCCCATGGACCACTCTTGAACCTTGTTGTGCAGTTAAATCCTCTTATGACTCCATAGCCCAATGGAATTGATGTTGTTCCTTGCTTCTCTTATCAATTGAAACATTTGTTCATTTACTTACACCTTTGCCCTTCATACAAAATTCCTTCATCTTCATGTTATCCTGCCCAACCAAATAAAATCAAACAACCTTGTTCTTCATAACTAGCCTAAAATAATACTTGAAGCCTTAAAGATCATATCTTTGAAAAAATATATAGAGAGATCCCTCTCTGAATCTAGGAGGGCTAGAGCCTTAGATTCCAAAGTGGGTTTGATGTAGGCTCTACAGTGTTTGTACTTGCCAATCTTGCAAACTACGAAGACCTAACACCAACAATACTCTTTTTTGCTAATTTCTTGGCTATCTTTTCTGTGTGTGGCTAATGAAACCGATCTAGCTTCCATGGTACATCTCCACATCAAATTTTGTATGTTATTTTCATGTAACTTTTTTTTATCACATGGTTATATGTCATGGGCAGGGATTGAGTGTAGCAATCCTTGAGTTGGAGTCACGTAAGTCGAAAAATATTCCAATGGGATGCGAAACACAGATTCTATTTCAAGAGTATCAACACAAGAATGGCATATACATATTCAAGGTGATCGTATTTTATGTAACAAATACCTGGCTAAGTTCACCGAAAAGGATGCATTTCACCTACACGTTCATCCATTCCATGTTCTCCATATTAACAAGATGATTTCATGCCCTGGAGCTGATAGGCTGCAAACTAGAATGCAAGGAGCATTTGGAGAACCTCAGGGAACATGTGCACGTCCTTCTTTTAGTACAATGTCGAGACAATCACTGAAATCATGCTCAAGAATCTCTGCATCATGCCAAGTTCAAGTTCCCTGTTAGATAGAGAATTATCAGTGAGCTAAAAGTGAAACAAGAAGGAAATGAGGTGCACATGAAACCTTTACATGTTAAGCCTATACCAAAATAGACACAAATAGTCCTTCTTCAACTACTACAGGCTTCGGTCAGTGGCAACGATTTTCATTCGGTGGCAGCAACAGTTGTCTCCCCCCTCATCGATGGCATTTTTTCAACTGAAAGTTGCCTCCACAACCGCAACTCCAAGAAAAAACAACGTCTTAACTAGTGGCAAAGACCGTGCCTTGGACAATGGATAGTCGGTGGCAAAGATTTCTTGACAATGGTAGGGGCTCTCTCCTTCACAATTTCTAAGAGGAATTTTCGAGTGGCTCTTCCAATTAACATGGGCGTGAGCTCTTGGGCATCCGAGTGAGGCAGCGTGTGATGGAGGGAGCCACGGGAGTACGCGAAGAGCACTATGTGTGCAGAGGGCCGAGGGTGTTGGATCATTGTGGGAAGAAGAATGGACAAAATGTACAGGAGGAGGTATCGAGGTATGACCAGATTATGGAGTTATATGGGTCGATTCCAACCCTTTCATTGTGCCACTGGGTAGGATGATTGTGCATGAGCGTTATTGTATGGAACTATCAATGTAACAATAGTTGGTGTATTAATTATCCTATGCTAACGATTCAAGGAGGAGTGTTAAATGTGCAAGAGGAGAAACTAGAGGCGTCATGATGCTGAGAGAGCCTTATGGCTGTAGCGAGGTAATGGAAGTCAGAGGCAATATCGGAGAACCGATGAGGAGCGCAGTGGGGAGATTCGAGGCCTGCCACAGTCAGATAAACTAGAATAGATAAATTGGTCACATAAAAATAGCAAAAGGTAAAAAAAAATTGAGGGAAGCATTCAGATGGGAAGAGCGTTACTATGAGGAGGAGCATAGTGCAGTTTGGGTGCAACGAGGCAGCAAATATGTGCAGAAAAATGCTCAGGCGCAGTTTTGATAGACACAGGATATTCCTCTTCACAGGGCTAGTCTTCTCACATTAGAGGAATGGAAATACTGTAACCTCTATTGTAATAAATGTTCAGAAGGCCACTTATCATGGCTCCGATGCCATGTTAAACACACACATGGTGAATGGAGAACACACAAGGAGAAAAATAAGTGTGACTTATTATACTATTAACCATGTATGTGATTTTATAGTACATTAGGTGACCCTTGGTTTCCCATTCCAAGTGGTCTCTTGGACTCCATTTGTCCATTCGCCTTCCACACCTACCCATTGAGGATTAGGTGTCCAACAGATACAATGGAGAGTATAATACATGAAATATAATTAACATTGAAATATAAACTAAAGTAGACTATAAAGGATTTATACGATATATGCATCAACATCGGGCAATTTTGGTCACTACATGTATAAACAAAGTGAATACAATATCACCATAGAAAATAAAACCTTAGTAAACTTTGTATTCAACCTTCAAGGAAATATTAGGCACAATCATGTCAACTAAGTTACATGCTAAAAATCTCAATCTATAGATTACTTATACAATGTGGGAGTGCAAACAAACTCCTAGAAAATGTCAAAGCTAAGTCTAGAATAAAATGAAATGAAGTAAAAATGATACAACAATAGGATAGCCTCATATACAAGTATATAAGTAAATAATGTTGAAGGCTAAGTGAATAAGTCCAGGGCTGGAGCTCAATGATGTCAAGAATGCCAAAGTCTGATGAGCATTTCTTCAGATAAGAACTACTATTTGGGTCCATTGTCACATATGAATAAGTCAACTAGTCTATATCAGATTATTAATGTTTTTCTTATATTTATGGATCACTATAGTATAAGTGGATAAATTTCAAAGACAAATCTCTTTCCATTGTGTTCTTGACTTGTGGTACAATATATTAGCTGTGATTTGGAGAAAATTTCCAACATCAAGAATATTTAGCAATCACCACTAGTAATCCCCCAAATATGATTATTTTGGACTGTAACTTTCAGATTCTGGCTGCTATATGATTCTTGAATGGAAAATACACATTGAATTCCAACACCAAAATTCCAATTTGAGGGAAAACCTATTTCCATCCTCATTAACTCAAACTCAAAACAATAGTGATCATTATAATGAAAATATAAAATAAGAGTAATTTTTATCTATTTTTTATATTAACATGCAAAGAACCAATAGTTTTCCCATATTTACGATACATGTAATTTCCAATATACAACACATTGATTTATCTTTTACAGCAAATACTTGATTCAATACAAACAATAATTTAACATATTACAACAATGACACTGATGTTTGATCTTCAATTCATTCAAACTAGTTAGCACAAAAACTTCAAGAAA
Source organism: Pinus albicaulis (assembly GCA_034641835.2). Lineage (NCBI taxonomy): Eukaryota > Viridiplantae > Streptophyta > Pinopsida > Pinales > Pinaceae > Pinus > Pinus albicaulis. The sequence continues at coordinate 377,007,020 of CM076583.1, forward strand.
GAGAAACAAGTAGAAATAACAAATCCATCAATTAATAAGAAATTAAAAAATAATAATTTTTTTTTTAATCTCTATAAACAACTATAAATATTGACAATCCATTGCAACTAGTGGTCTTGTTCAAAGAGAAATAAACCTGGAGAACTCATCTCCCAAATTCTTTGCTTTATCCATGAAGCTTTTTGTTGTCCTCAAAACAGAATTCGCATTCAATCTTTTAGGTTTCCAAAGCTTCCCAAAGGCCTCGCCAAATGAAGAGTGAATTTCATCAATTTTCATAAAATTCTTTTGGTATTGAAAAAATATAGTTTGACCATGTCATAGACAATTCAAGCAGTAAAAAATTGTGTACAATATTTGTTAGAAGACTATGTTAAACATAAAACTTGCATATTTCAGATATAAAAAACAGCTTAATAAAGATGGTCAATATTACAAAACAACAGACTAGATATAAAAATATAGGTAGAACTAACAAAATCCTAATTGCAATATAGTTGATTGATTATTCTAAGTGAATCCAACTAGATACATTCAAGTTTTCATTTTAAACTTTCTTTCCGATATCTTTAGTCGAGGTGGAAGCTAATTTGCATGCATCTCACAAGGCTATTCTAGCAAGAGTATATGTTTCATTCTCATATTCCACACTTTCTTTTCCATGAATAATCACAATAGGTATTGGAGGAATTAGTTGCAACATTAATCTTCTCTTTACTCGAGGTATTGATCATTCCCCTTCTTCTTGGGTATCAATCTCATCTTTCTCCTGTAGCCAACATAGGAATAATCTGGGTTCAGGAAGAATAAAGATATCCATATGATGTCTTCAAATTTTAAAGGATGCATTTTTATTATTTAACTAGAAGTAAAAAAGTGATAGGAAGACCTTAAATATAATTAGACTTTTTATGTGAAGCAGTTTGTTGTAAATGCCCATGCTAGCACAACATCATTGAAAATAAATATTCAACAACAATTAAAAAAATTTCCCTTAGCATGAACATTGTCTTAGTCTTCATAAAGAAACATAAACCATTTGAAACTGCAAGGAATAAACAAAAAGAACATCATTGATATAAATTCACATAATTATACTAAAAACAACAAAAAATAAGTGAATTTTCTAGGTAGTAGCTCAAAACCTTGTAGTGGGAATATTTCCTCAAGCTTGAGTAATATCTACATGCCAGGGAATGAGTTGTGACACTTGGTTCTTACATTTACTAGGAAGAATTGCAACTGGAGCTCCAATTTTTTACTTTAGATAAATATTATTCATGTTGATATGAATGTGGTCCTCCATCATTAACAATGACACAACTATTGGGGTTCACATAGTTACTGCAGATTCAACATATTTCATGTATAACGGACTAGTGTGGCTGGTAATTATTGGTGTTAATCTTGAGCCAAGGAAGAAATGCTCAATATTTCTCCTCGAAGGAATCTGTTGAGAGTTTAAAGTTACAAACCTTCCATATTCACCCAAACTCTTGTAAATGGTAGCAACTTTCAAGGCTAAGAGTCTCTCACTAGTATGAGGACAAAACTACATTAATATGGAATTCAAAATTTCTTGATTTAAATGATTTCTATCACCCACTCCTGAAGAGAGCTAAATCATTTTGATAATCAGTTCAACTAAAAGTTCAAGTTGAGAAGGTGATAGAGCCTTCCTTCTTAGTTTCCCTTTCTATAGCAGAATTTAAGGAAGAAACAGTAGACAGTATTGTTGAATGGAAACTTAGTATTATTTTCCCTATAACAGCTACATCTTGTGAGCCTTGAAGTTGATGAGTGGTGATCATGTTACCCTGCATGTTGATCTGTCTTTGGATGACTACACGTGAAATAGTTGATTAAGGAATTGATATAATTTATCTAGTGGAATTTGGGTGTTGAATATATTCTAACTGAGTTTAAGGATGAATATCAGAGGCTAGGAGGTATGGAGGTTTGTCCATATTTACAACAATTCTCCTTTACATGTGTTAGTGATGATCTCAAGGGAACACTTAATGGCATTGTTGAGGTGATCAATTGCAAGCTTTTAACTTCAGCTATGTAAGCATCACCTACCTGTGATAAAGAATCTTTATCAGTTGCTAAAGCTACACTCTTGTGGGCACTTCATCCTTTTGATGGATGGATCTTCCTATACAATATTGAATTTTTATTTTGCATTGATGCATTTTTTGTAAAGATCAATTTTGCATCCTTTGTAATAGTTGGGATGGTGAACCTAGTCTAAATCCAAATCCCTGATAAGAGAGAGCGCTTGATGATTGGTTATGACCAAAATGAGTAACTGAAACATCAGGTGAAGAAGATTCATTCGGATCAACAGATGCATTCTTCTCACTAAATATAGTGTGCTTTAATGTGTCACTTTAATTTGGATTATATGACTTTCTTAGAAGGTCAAGAACGTTTTGGCTAGAAAAAAAAAATTATAAGAAGAAATTGAACATATTAGTATATTATATTATAGAAAACTAGTAAAATTTACTGGAACAACAAATAGACAAATTACTTGATGAAAAAACATCAACCAAAACATTACCTTAATAAAGATGTTGGATTGTTTGAACCAGATATGTTTGTGTGGTTGTCAAATAAATATGATTTTTCATAAGCATAAATTATAAAAAAAAGGTATTTAGGATGCCCTCCTCCCAATAGTTATCTTATATTTCTTTGTAAATTTGAATTCGAAACATCCTGCAAAAGAAACAAATGGTTACTACAAAAGGGTTACAAACAAATCAAGCATATGATATCAATATAAGCATGAACTATTTTCAATTGGGACAAGAGGATGCACAATACTGACAAATTGAGCTTCTTACAATGATCCACAATATTCATAGATTAGATATTTCATTCAAGTCCAAATACAATGAATAATTTTAATACCTCTCCTACGTTCCTAGTGTTATTTTGTGAGCTTGTCCTAACCACCTTTTATTTCCCGAAGTCTGCCATTCAAGAGCCTTTTTCCCTTGAGAATTCATGTGCACTATTCCTCTCATAGATGAGTCTTGTCTAGCACTTATTGCATGCCACTGTTTCATTGAATTCATTCCTACTGCCTACTAGAGCATATGCCTAGGGGGCATTCTTAAGATATCATATATCTAGGCAATAGTTCAAAGAATCTATATGCACTCAATGAGAATGTATGTTGTTATCATACCTTCAGAATTAGTTGTTTAAACACGGGAACTATTCTTTCATGCCTACTACATTCATTATTTTTAACAATTAAATTCTTGTTTAAAAATATTAAAGGTATCTCAATAGCAACATTCCTTCAAGTTAAATTCAATCAATTGTTATTGTCCTTACAAGGAAAACATTTAAAAAATTTCAATTTCTTTTTCCTACTTGGGTTTATAGTTTTTATGTTTCACTATAGGACAGTGGGATCCTGGAACATGGTGGAATCAATCAAATGAAAAAACTCATTATCCTTATCCTTATCCACCTTATGGAGGTGGATATGGTTATATGGCACTTCCTACTCCTCCTACAACAGGTTCCACTTCAGGTGGAGATTTTTAAAGAGGAATTATTAGGCTGCTTGCTAGGATATCTCAAAAGCATCAACACTTTTGGGAAGCATAGGTGAGAGTTTCTATAAAAATGAATTTATTTATTTATTTTCTTTACAGTTTTTATTATTTTGGATGCAATATGTTGTGCCTTGTATGTGATTTCTAAAGAAATGCATGGTTTATTTTGATGACTACGTGGGTTGCAATCAATGGAAAATGTGAAACATTGGTGTGCATTGGCTAGGGTAGAGTCTCAATTTTTCTGCATATTGTGGTAGGCTTATGAAATTACAGTCAAACAATTTTGCATTAAAGGCCCACCATTATGTTGTTGCAAATGATTTTTTTGTAGAAAACCCTCCACACAAAATGATAGAAAAGGTAGAAACAAGAGAGAGGGCATGAAAACAATTTTTCCTTCATCTGACAATTTCAAACCTAGATCTTGGGGAAGAAATGTTACAACTTGTAGGATGGTGACTGAAGGAAAGAAAAAAAATGGCAATGAGAAATACAAATAATTAAAACACAACGAAACTCATGTAATAATCGTGCACCCACCAAACCTTCCTATTGTTAAAGAGGAGAAAGATAAGGTTCAACCTATGTTCACTATTGGTAGTGAATTTGAACTTGAAAAAAATAAATCTAGAATCAAATTCAGATTTCCCAACTGTAGTTGTATGCCATAACCATGTGTTCACAAACGATGTTGATAATATTAAGTATATCACTATAAACTGGATAATTTGCTTTGGATCACCTCTTCCTATTGTGGAAAGGAAAGAAAATGGGAATGAGCACAATATAAACAAAAAGGGTCGTCCTTCGGGGCTTCCACAAAATCTTAACAATTTTTTAGAGAACAAGATTTCAGAATCTGGTGAAGAAAGCTATGCTTATTATAGAGGTGTGAATAAAAAATTCAATGGGTGGCCATTGGTCGCTCCTACTGGTGATGAAGTGAGGAATATGGTATTTGAAAGAATAATGCACCCTTTTTATAACCATTGGCATGTTATGACATCAGACACAATGTGGGGAGGGAAGATGATTGATGGGCCTCTAAATTGGACATAAAATAAGGCCCATATAACCTTTCTTAAGCCCATCTACCTTCCTTATGCACACGAAAATATATATTAAATATCTCCTTCTGCACTGAATAATGTTTTCTTATGCTTTAATATTTTCTTAGGAAGGTTTAAAGGTAATTGCATATTTGTGCCTAATATTGGTTATTTTTGTATAATATTGTGAGAATATTTGGTAGATTATGCATATTTGGAGAAGGAGATAATTTAGGGACTTGCTCCCTACCACTTGAAGATCAAGAGTGAAGAATATTAGAAAATTAGGGAGAAATATTGGAGAGATTCAAGGGGATTTTCCACCCTCAAAGGCAACCAAACGATCCTCATGTGATCCCCTCTAGCAATTCGAATTCAAGAGGCTGCCAAGAAACTCAAGAACAAGTGCACTCAAGCCATACTTCACTTGGAGTCAAGTGGACTCATTACCTATTTTTAGGGAGCTGTTGGTAGTTTCCCTGTAGAATAAATAAGGCAGAGCTAGAGCTAGGAATAGTTAGTCAATGTTAGCCAATTCTAGTTGATTCTTCCACTCCATTCTAGTCGATTCAATTCCATTCAGAACTTTTGCTGCAAGCTATTAGGATTTTTCTATTTAAGACCTTTGAGATATAATAAGACTATTTTTTTAATGCAATGAGTATTCAGATGACTTTATATTGATCTAGTTCCGGAGAGCTAGGCTCGTGGGTTAAGGCCCAACCCATGTGCCTCAACTTCTCTGTCATTTCCATTCTTTTCTTTCATGTCATTTAGTTGGTTTTTCTTCTAAGAATTTAGCTAGTTTGCTGGTATTTTTATTGATGTTTTAGTTGCTTCCCATTATAATTTTACATAGATCTAATATTCTTATCTGTGTTGTAGAATAGCTTATAAAATCGATAAAACTTTGAGGCGATCTTCCCCTCTCATCTTTGTCAATAGAATTCGCACATGGTAGACCTTCCCACGTGCCAAAAGTTTCTTTCTGTTTGAGTTTAGGGTAGAGTTGAAGTACTAGTTTCAGTCTTTCTTTCCATTGTTTTTATCACGCATTTCATATGTATTTCATGCGTAAATTAGTAGGGTTGATAGTAGGACATATTGTTAAAGCCCCAAAGCAGTGCCATGGTGCTTCTCCGCTTCATTTTCCATCTCGGTATCCACTCCCAAACACCTTAGTTATGTTCTACTTCTACCTTTTCACTTATTGCAACTACCTCCCTTTTCCTTCAAAAAATGCTTGAAAACCATTGAAAGTCAACCTCCACGTTTTCTCCTCGAATCTCCTACCACCATACATCATAGTCACATTTTGCATTGTTTACCCTTTTCCTTTAACTTACCACTCGCTTTCTCCAATTGCGATATTGTGAAATCACAAATCGCACTTCGCAACTTTCACCTTTTTCCTTGAAGACTTACCGCTCCCCTTTTCCAATTGCGATATTGCAATATCACATATCATAGACTGTAGTTCTTAACAAATTGCAAATCTCAAATCGAACCTTTTACCTTTTTTCCTTTACACTTACCACTTGTTTTCGCCGATTGCGATATTGCAAAATCACAAATCGCACCATTTTCCCTTTTTTATTTTAATACATTACAGCTACGATCCGCTGATTTTGATCACACTCCATCGCCGGTCCCACCCCCACATCACCCATCGCAAATCACGCTTCATAACATTTAATGTTTAAACCCCTGCTTTCCACTTCTAAGCCTTGTTTCATGTGTTTAAGCCCTCCATTAGCCTCTTTAGCGCTTTTTCCTCCAAACTGAAATCAACACTCTTTCAATTAGGATTAATTCATGGATAGCTTATTTGCATGGGTAGAAGCATGGTATATAGACCATAGGATAAATAGAGTTCATTTAGCTGATTGGACAAGTTAAGTGTGGTTTAGAATTAGTTTCCTTTCTGCCATTTCTTTTTAGCAATATAGTTTAGTTTCTTTCCAGTAATTTCCTTTCAGCAAATTAATTTAGTTTCTTTCTGCCATTTCTTTTCAGTAATTTTATTTTCTTCAAATTAAATTAGTTTCATTTCTGTCATTTATTTTTAGCAATTTATATTAGTTCCCTTTCTGTTATTTCTTTTTAGCGATTTAATTTTGTTTCCTTCTGTCATTTCCTTTCTACAATTTAGTTTAGTTTCATTGAAGTGTGATAGACTTCACTGAGAACCCTTAGAAATAGCACGCTTTCGTAAATTTGAAGAGGATGACATGAACAGAATGCATCTGCTGTGTATATAGCACTGTCACCTCCAAGTTTGTATGAACCTCGATTTGATAAAGTAAAGTAGGGAAGCCCCTCGGAGTTGCAGCACTCTTGTTGCAATACTAGGGCTCACCACTTTTTGGCACTGTTGTTGGGGAGGTGTCTAGTAGATGCTTTGATTTTGCTTTTAGCATTATTTTCTGATTTGCTTTCTTTTCATGCCATTGCAAAGATATTAAAAAAAAAAATACAAAAATATCTGATTTTCATGCCTCATAGGAGTAGGGATACTCAAAAAAAAAAAAAAAAAAAAAAAAAAAACCACTCCAATACTAACCCCCCCACTTGACCACGTGGTGTAGTAAGAACCACATCACCACACACTTTTTAAGGTAGAAGATATGGATGGATATGATGAAAATGAAGAAGATCTTATTGGGTTTCCCATTCAAGATATTGACATGAGTGTACACATGAAGAACATCCCTCCATCTTTCCTTCCCAGCTTCCACGGTATGAGGACAGAGGATCCGAAAACATTTCTCTTTGAATTCGAGATAATTTGTAGGTCTTATGGCTACTTATCAAAAAATCAAAAACTGAGATTGTTTCCTGCAACATTGAAGGATAGAGCTCTTAAATGGTTCATGAGTCTGCATACTAATTCAATAAGATCATGGAATGATATGCAAAAGATATTTGTAGAAAAATAAAAAGATCGTGATCTTAGAGAATAAATTTTTAGAATGAAGCAAGAAGAAGATGAGATCCTTCAGGATATAATAGAGAGGTTAATGTATAATTTTAAGAGGGAAAATTTATCATTTAGGATTTGACACACTAAAAACCCTCTTACTTAGAACAATTAGGGTTGAGTGGATTGATATCCTTAATCTCATGAGTAAAGGAGATGTATATCAATTGTCATTTGAAGGCATTTGTGAAACATGCAAGCACATATCAAGAGGAAGGGAAAGAGTAAGTAAGTCAACATAAACATTGATAAGGCAAGATGAACTTGGAAATTTTCTTGATAACTTTAAAAAGGAAATTGTTAGCACTCTAAGTGAACAAGTAGAAATGGTAAGAATGCAAAATGAGAAAAAGGGAGATGCTGATTTTTTTTTTATCCATGCAGAATCATATGCTACTAAATGTTGTTCATCATTCCCCATGTTTAAAGAAGTTTACCAAGAAGACAATGGAGTAAGGAAATCACCAAAGAAACTATGTTATGTAGCTCCAAGGAGACCCTGGTAGCCTGGTCAACTTGATATGATGCAAGGATCCACTCCACAATTTAAAGTTTATTCACATCCATCTCAAACTAATTGAGACACACTCCCTCCTTGGAAACCTTGGCCATCTCAACCCCAAAACCAATCTTGGCAACATGGTTGGCAAGGACCTTATTGGGACAATCCTAACCATCCTCAATATTTCCCTCAATATCCTCCATACCCAACTCCATGTTATCCCTACCATCCACCTCCACCACAACCACAACCTCAACCACATCCATCTCATATATCCACCCCCACTCAACTACCTGTACCACCATTTCCAAACCCAAACCATGAAGTATCTCAACCCACTTACAATGATGAGGTACAACACTACCAAACATATCCTCTTGATCTAAATGGTCTGCATCTTAGTTCGAGAAAGGTATTGCAAAGAAGATATTTTCTTAATGTCATTCAAGCACAAAATCAAGAAGAAGAAGATCCAAATGAGGAGATCAAATGATTGAAAGCTACACTTGATGAAGAGTCGACATCAAAATCAGATGTTGAGAAAGTTTCCTCACGTTTACCAGCATTTCTTCCATGTGGTCAAGAGAAAAATCATCTAAAAGAGGAAGATTTGAATGTCGTAATAGAAGAGGACATCCAAGTTGATCCAAATCAGCAAGTGGACCAGGGACATCACAACTATATTGACATATGGTTTCAAACAGTCATTAAGTTGCAACAACACACTCTTCTCCAATAGTACTTGATACAATCCCAGTCAAAGCAATTCATCTCTCATATTTAGGTACATGTCAAAGCATGTATTCAAAGTGTGCACCTGATTTTATCTGTCATCCTGATGTGCACATGGCTCCATTGGAAGTATTCCTATACTTGAAAAAGTTTTTTTTTTTTTTTTTCTTGAAGTAGAGTAGGAAATTGAATAAAAGAAAAAAAAATAGGGAAAAAGAATAAAATCTCAAGTGAAAACCTCTTTCGAGGCGTTTGATATTGGCTCACTAATTGAAAACCTACTTGAGGCGGTCATTGGGTTAACAAAAAAAAAGAAAAAATAAAAGATCCTAGGTTAAAACCTCCTTTGAGACGCCTAGGTAGACCTACTAGTTGAAAACCTCATTGGGGCAACTAGTAGGCCTTACCAAAAAAAAAAAAAAAATGCAATTCTCCATGTATCTCTCTCTAATGAATGTAGGTGCTCTCCAACCTTTTCAAGCATAAAACCAAGAAGTTGGAACAAAAATAAAATTTGGTCAATGCATTAGTCAAAGTTATTCACACCTAGACTTCCTCCTCCTATGCTCAGAAGCTCCAAAAGTACCTCATGCAGATCGCCACATGAAGCTTTAGTAGTAGCTTCAGCAGCAGCTTCCATATCACTTGCAAAAGCAAATCAATGGTAAGGCTCACGTATGCAATCATGCAACCCTTTCTTCGAATCTATTTTAGCTTAAGAAGACAGTAAAAAGTGTGGGAAATGAGTTTTTTTATATAGCCAAAATCAGTAGCAGAGTAACCTTAGCCTTATCTAGCAACTAGCCTCACTTTTTCTGCCATGAAGAGGAACAAGACAAAAGTAAAAAGGACTTGAGAAAGTGGGTAGTAAGAATTTCATTGTAATGGAAGACAAGGAGTACCAAGGGGTCACCAAGGGTGAACTCAGTTCACTGAAAAATAACTGTGAGTTTATTCTGCATGCAGTTAAAAAATAATGATAAAAAACAACTAATAAAAAAAATCATAAAAAATAAACTAAAATAAAGGTTTATCCACCACCTCTTAGCATGCAAAACATATTTTCTTAAGGCATATGAGGACCTCCATGAAGCACCTCCACTCTAGCTCGCTTATTCTCCAAGATACTTCAAAAAATGTTTTTCCACATCATTTAAGTTGCAACAAGGGAGTGACATTATCCACATCACCTTCCCATGTCACCGAAAATCTATGATAAATCCCCCATAATTTCCATGTTTGTAAAAAAATCCTTACAACAAGTACAAATCAACTCATAAAAGGATAAATAGGAAATAATTCAAGGAGCATCCACACAACATGCATAGAAGAGGTCCAAGTGTCCCTAAAAAACCCAAAAACTACCTCAAGAACTATGAGCAATGCCTTAGAGAACATGAAGTGCACCAGACAATATGAGAGGGCCTTGGGAAACATGAAGGTGCCCAAAAATCAAAATGCAACCAACCCATCAAGGACAATCTACCCTACTTATCCAAAAACAATATTATGGTTCTGCTACTAAAAAGATGGGTAACATTGCCAACAAAAACCTTAAAATCATACCCCCCACCCCACTGCCCAACAAAAAAATGACGATATTAGTAACAACCTACCTTGTTTACAAAGTTAAAATTACAACTTGTTTGAAATTGTGGCCTCAACAATCAATACCATCGTGAACGAAGACCTTGAAATCAAACCTTGAGTCAAAAAGTGGTGTTAATGTGAGCTTGCATTTTCACTTCAAGGTTAAAATTATGACTAGTTTTATATGGAGGGCGTGATAGATGGGGCCACTACAATCCAAAACGTAAAATTTAAAACTTGAATCACAACACACCATTACCTCCAATGCCATATTTTGTGGGGTGCCTAAAATTACAAAACTAAGGAAACAATTTTGTTTTAAATTGAAAAAATGAACCTTTCAAATTAAAAATTAAAAATAGAAATGATTTTGAATGTAAATACTAAAAATAGTTTTTAATAAGTGGAGAATTTATTATGGAGGAGAGCTCGACGAAAGAAACCCTTATCATCATAGCCCTCTATATTACTCTTTTTTCTTCCATGATCTAGTTTGAACACCATTGTTGTTGCTCTGGATCATCACCACCATGATGTTGTGCCTGATGCTTGGTCATTTTTCACTGACATCTTCATCCTGTGATTTGTTTTTTCTATTGTTGGTTTAGATCTTACAAAGAGAGTTGAGGGGGTTGGGTTGTAACAAATCCATAATCGCTATTTTTCTAGTTTCAAGCCTCTCTTTTTATATGATTGGCCTAGATCTTGTGAAGGAGGTTGAGGGGGGTGGGGTGCTGCAACTCTATAGTCGTCATATCCCCAATTACGTGCCTTTTCTTTTTTTCTACTGCGGTGGAGGTAGCCTTTGTGGGTGTAGGTTCATGGTGGTTCTTAAGTTTTCTTGGCTAGGTTTCTCTTTTCATGTGTGTTTGATGTTGTTGATGTTGCAGTTGTTGTAATTTGCCAAGTGTTTTTGCCACAGTTTTTGTGGGGTTTCTTAGGCTTTTTGGGAAGCATGTGCCCAAGCTTCTTTTAATGGGGGTTTCAAGGTTTCTTTGTTGCTCCTTCTAGGTTTTGGAAAGCCTACATGCTTAGCCTCTTAGTTTTCCTCAAACTTTGTCCTGGGATTTGATTTATCTAGGGTTTTTTGGGGTTTTTTGGGGGGCTATCTCGACAGCCTATGCCCAATTTTTTAAAGAAGTTTCATGTACCTTGAATTGGAGGAATGTTAACTATGGATTTTTGAGTTCTTCTTTTTGGTAGGCATTTTGGCTAATGTAACTGTAATGCCCTTGTGCATTTGCAAAATGTAATTTTGTCCATGTTTTCAAGTTGAATAAAATTATGATTTTTTCTTGAAAAAAAAAGTGGAGAATGTATTAACAAAAAAAATATTATATATATATATAATAAAAAATCTAAAAATGTAAAATAGTTGTATAAATTTCCTTTGGCCTAGCAAAGGATGCAACAGAAGCATCCCCTCGTAAAATGGGATAGATTTTCTCTCCCCAAAAAATTGGAAGTCGGGGGTTCAGAAATATTGTTCTCTTCACCAAAGCACTAGTAACTTAGAACCTTTGGAAGCTAATTCATAACATATCCCTCTAGGGGGGAATTATCAAAGCCAAATATCTCCCATCCTCTGCATTCGTGGACTATATATACTAACAAGGAAATCTAGAAAGGGATCAAATGTCTAGAATCCTTCATACTAGCCTTCCCTCTCATTGGAGAATGGTTGGCATCACAGATTGGTAATCGTGTAAGTGTGAATCTAGGACTAGATCCATGCATGGGATTATTTGATGCCTATAGATTATCAAACAAGTTCATTGCGAATTTAAATAAAAAGTGGTGCTATGTCCTCACAAATGCAAAAGCACAATCTCCCTTGGAATGGGGGCCTACAAGATGGAAAACTTTCACAAATTTGCACCTTGTTGGACAAGATTTTGTAGAATGGGACACATGTTTCAATCCCCTCACTAGAAATCTCATCAAACTTGGAAGGAGATCAATGTTAACAATTATTGTCAAAAAAATCCGAACAATGGGGACTTCAGAACCAAATTGGGCTACGAGTCTCACATTGATTCCCTACTTACTGGGGAAACACACTGTCAGTGGAAACCTCTACAAAAAATACAAGCACCCTTGAAATAAAACTACACTTTGGCTAGCATTAAATAACAAACTTTTAACTTCGGACAATCTCATGCAGATGAATTAGGAAGGTCCTAGTTTCTACTCTTAATGCAAATGTTCATAAAAGAGAATTACACACTTAATTATCTCCTATGCATACACAATGCAAGTAATCAACATAGTAGTGTCATAATTGCATATAAATGGCTCGTGGTCTTCCACAAGTTTGGCAGACAATTTCATGACATGGCTGGAAAATAATGACAACTTCTTCCATGGGCATCCCCACTATTTTAGTAAACAATATTTTGTAGGACAGGAACAAAGTTATCTTCAACACTTGAAACATCCTTATAGATATCTTAATGGGTTTAGTGGTAAAATTATGCATGAAACATAAAGATGATCACAAACCATAGAGGAGGTGCATCCTGATCATGCGCCCTCTGGCCTTAGTGTGGTTTTATTTATCACTCAATGACATGATCTACACGTCTGGTATGGCTCCTAGGCAAGGTACAAACAACCATTCATAATTTATTGCACTGTGCACCCTGCTACAGTTTGCTTCATTAAAGAATGTTAAGAACAATCAAGTAATGGCCCATGGGGTATTTCAAGCCGGCCATCTAGTGGGAAAACAATAAAATCCAAATCGAGAATATATACCTTCAATATATTCCTCAAGACATAAAGGACGCTCTCTTGTCTTTTGAAGGGATCTCTTTCACACATGTTGCATGAATTCAATTCCACTGCTGATGGGATCTCCAAAATTTCCGTGGAACTGATGGAGGTGACCTTCCTCATCTATGATCTCTCGAATGGGGTGGAACATGGCCAAAAGGTCATACATGCTTAATGTGACACTTACATTTATACTTTCTATTTAATCTCCCAAACTCCAACGCACAAATATTGATACGATTAAACCTCAAGGAGCTCCAGCTTGCATGCCGAATGGGATCCTTTTACAGAAATATATATAGGCATTATTGTACAGTTTATGTGGATCCATATCTAGACAAGTTTTACCTCAATATCTCAATGGTTGTCTCTGCAGACCATAATGATTCTCCTACGTATTCTTTTATTGAAGCCTTAAAAGATATTATATTATATTTTGGAGTTGCTACCACATTGACACTAGGCTACACATACTTTTTATGCTATTTGATATGATTTTATCTGTCTGGTTCATTAACATTACTCAGAATGCCATAGCAAGAAATTGCACACAAGGTTTGATTGAAAAAAAGGAGGAAGAGGCACATTTTCAGAGTACAAAGTTTTAATGAATAATTTCACTGTGATCTCAACACCTCACATATATGCGGCAGTCACAGATTCTATATGCTTTTCTGAAATTTTTGTGACTGCATATTACATGTATCTTAACAAATGCCTAACAAACTAGCGGCCATGTGTCCCAATTCTACGCATTAAAATTTCCAAATAAACTAAAACACCGAGAACCTTTGCAGCTGGCAGGAGTTCTATTCCCCGGGTCTCACAAAACCTCAACGAAAAACTGTTATGCCAACGCCTTTCTCCATAATGATGGCGGTCTCGAATCTTCACCCACTTCATCAAGCCGGCAGAAATATGCACAAATTTGTTACAGATTCGTGTAATCCGTGTACAAAAGGTTGTTGTGATGATAAGAGAAGAGAACAGCCGCTCCCGCAATTCCATGTACAAACTCCAAAATATTTTGTCTTTTGGATGCTTTAGACATAAATCAGATATTAACTGTAATACAGACAGTTAATATAGTGTTATGAAACCATTCTCTACATGACATGGATATGTATATTCAAGTAGCTTGCAGAGCCAAATCTGGCAAATTTGCACCCATTTTTACAATTTACAGCATTCTTAGTAGTTAGAAGGTTTACGGTGTATCCCAGATGCTCCAGCGCTGAGAATATTTCGTCACAGTCGCAAGATCATTGGGGTTTGGCAGTGCCAGTTGGAAAACTTGCAGCTGACATTTCTTAAGTTGTAAGTTACATGAAATTCCCCTCACTTGGCAGAAAAATGGATCAAAAGACCGCAGCAATGACGTTATAAATACAATTGAGCAGACTATGGCCAAAAAATAATTTAAGTGCTCAGACATGGGTTCAAATCCCCTGAGGATGTGTATCGGCGTTGGCATGGCCAACAATGCTAACATGTTATAAACGAACAAAATACCACAACTCTTCTGAAACAAGAAATTTTATTTATCTGATTATCTAATATAACAGGAATGGAAAACTTCATAAATTGCATCAGTAGCAGGCATATCTGACCACCACGAGAATACACATATTTTATCTCTAACACTTTGAATGGACATAAACCAAGCGGATTAGCATAAATTAATTAATTTTTCTTCATAACGGAAAGATAAAACTATTAAAGTCATAAACGGAGATCTTACCCATCGATTCACTGCAACTCGCTGTGTCATCAATCCAAAAATCGAGCTGAAATCTCCGGTCTGCCGCACTTTGGGATGTATGCCGCTGATCTTTCCTCTTAGACTTTGCCAATCTTTCATTTCTGAAATTACCCTAGAAAATGACCAAATTTTTGGGGAAAAACTCTCCCAAGACGACTTAGTCTGAATCAGAGACACTAGGGTATAGAGCGAAAATCCCTGGAATCCCTCAATACCCTAAAAAAATTGGCTGAAACGGCCTCAAGTCTGAAGAAAACCCAACAAATTGTGCCCGAACCGCAAAGCAGGAGCTTAGTACTAATGCCAAGGTATAGACCGCAGATGAAAACCAGACAATGCAGCCCTAGGATAGTCAGTGTACATCCATTCCCGTAACAATGTAAGAAAAGTACTCATGGATGGTTCATATTCGTTTAAAAATATCAACGAGTCTGTCATGGCGCCATCTAAAATTTGAATACAAATAGACGGTCTATCCATTCGACGGTTTAGATTTCACTAAAAGAAATCGTGTTTTCCTTACTACCTCTGAGCTTAGTTTGAGTGGCTGGGTAAAATATCGTCTATGTTTAGCTTTGAGGTTCTAAACGTGTGGTTGTTTGGTCTCCCAAGTTCTAAGGTTCATTTTTTAGGAGGGTTATGTATGACTTTTTTTTATTAGCTTAATGTGAAAAACAAAAAACATGTATATTGATAAAAAAAAATTTATAATTGAGTGTTAAGTAATGTGTAAAATAAATATGGATTATGTGTTAAATATTTGGAATAAAAAGTATGTATATTAAAAATATTTTTAGATATAAAGAAGTGAAATTTATATAAATATAAATAATATTATTAAGAATCAATTTAAATATATTTTTGTTTTGATTTTACTATATATTAGAGCAAATAAATTTATAAAAGTGCTAACATCTCATCATGTAGTCTTTACATTTGTGTTATTTGGAGTAAATTTGACTTTGAAGTGAACACTTGTTTATGGGTAGTCTATGATACTTTTTCCCACTTGACATAGAAAGATTATGCAACCATTGAAGGAGAAATCGGCATGGGTATCAGTTGTAAGGTTGTGTAGGGTCATCTGAAATGTTTTTCATATGTATGGCTTGTAAGAGCACACTGGAACTATTAGGATAAAGGATGTTTTTTAGCAATGTGCAGCTGATTGGGATAGGAAAGCCCTCATGAAGGAAGTTGATTGTGTTTAGAGGATATTTCATGGAAGTGAGAACTCCAAGGGGAGAGAACTATTTTGAAAGTCCAAAGAATTATTGGAAAGAGTGGAGTTGATGATGAGGTTGCAATTTGCAAAGTGATGCAACGTTTCTTTCGAAATTTAGAGACAAGATTATACTTTGGGACTTCCATATTCCATTTGTGAAATACCTTGTGCGATCCAATGATACGGAAAATAATGCCTTGTTGAGAAAATGGATTGTTATCATTGAATCAAGAAACTTGTACACAGATGCACTCTATATGAGACTCTTCGCTTTAAGAGTGGTGTTTGGTAATAGTGTTTTTATACAAACCTTAGACCACATTAAGTATTTCTTTCAAAGTGGAGATAGTGACATCATTATAGAACTTGATGTTCCAGGATAAGGAATGATTGTTCACCTATAGTAGAATTGGAATTGAGGCTCTTAAGAAAAGCAGTACTGGCATTGTCAAATATGCTTACCAGAAGAAAACAAAAATAAAAATAAATAAATAAATAAAATAAAAATAAAAATAAATAAATAAATAAATAATTGAAAGGCCTTCATTTTACTATGTGAAATAAGGATAAGTTTTCGAAGATGTTGAGGATTTAAAATATGGAACCAATGCCTCTTCCAAACATTTGGAAAAGGTCAAGTGGCAGATTTCAGTTTCTTTTGAGAGAATTATCCATGGAGGAAAATGGATCACAAACAACCCTTGTTGAATCGCACATGCCTTAAAGCGAGTGGAAAGTGCCCATTCTGATCCATGATTATGGTGATAAAGGGAATTTCGGTGTATATATAAACATATGTATATTTTCCACACTGGAAAACGTTTTTATGAGCCGGCCTACAAAATTGGACTAGACGAACTAGTTCATTTTGGAAGCCAACTTGTATACCTTGATTTGGATGTATTACACATTATTTTTCCACCTAATTTGAAATATTTCCCACCTTTTATGGGGTATCTTACTACAATTCCATTAGAGGAACTCGAGAAGCATTGTTCTTCACGAAATTGATATTTCACACTTGGTTCCGATTTTAGGAGAAGCCCCTTGCATGGTTTTTTCATTCATATATCTCTCATCATGTGCATGGTATTCATCCATTGTCAAAATTGAATGTTGACTCATCTTCAATTTTTTGCATTCAAAGGAAAATCTAATATGTTAACTCTTTACTTTCAACACTTTTCATAACTTTATTTGTAAAAGAGAAGTTTCAACTCCCATTTGAGCACAAATATCAATTGTGCAAACTTTTTAGAAACAACATATAGGAAGAGAAAACTACACATTTTTTATGAGTGTGAACACACCCATGCACAACAATCACATAGTCAAACAACAAAAGAAGGTCATATTTGAGAGAAAGCCTGTGGATCAACACTTGTTTGAGGAGATATTTTTGTTGTATTTACACCTTTTGAATGAAGATGTATCAAAATGATAGAGAAATTTTTTGGTTAATATATTAGCATTCTTAAGGACACATCCCTTGCAATCATTTTTAAGCATTCATTACAACAACAGTGAGGAGAAAAGCACACCAATGGGAGTTTCCTTAGCAACAAATTAGATACATAACTCAGCTATAGGGGAGGCATTGATGTAGTGGCAGTTACCCATTGTGCACTCTCTCCTTTAAAGCATATTTCTGACATGTTCCCAATGCTCATTCCTAGAAAATGAGGTCACTCTAATTGAGGGAGTCACTAACCTATTCATGGCAGCATGACGAGTTACAAATTATCATCTTTTTGGCACTTGAAGGGAATACATTATGTATTTTTCCACTTGCATGGAGGGCACATTAATGAAGGATTTACACCACATTCTCTCCTTATTCTTAGCATGCAATAGGGTACATCATTTGGAGATTTTCATTATTTTCCTAAGCTTAAAGAAGTTCACCCTAGTAGAAAATATGCCTTTGGAATCATATTTGTTATTCTTATATTCATCTATAATTATGTGACTGGTCTTTGATACTCATTCAAGACCTTCACAAGTTGTAATAATATTACCTAGGATAAAATCTCCCTTAATAAACTTCAGTTGGTAAAGAAAAATGGTTTAGCCTGCCATATTCCTGATTATAATATACATTAAAAAGTGTGATAGGCCGACAATTTCTCAATATGTTTATCTCATTGTATATCTTGAAACTTGTGTATTTTATCTTGTTGTTGAAGTGAGACACCTTGTATGTGTCTCAAACAATTGATTTGTCTACCATATACTCAAAATTATCCCACATTTCCTACAATAGATGTGTGAATATTCAGCGGGAAAATTTTTCCTCCAATTACCATTATGGCATTATAATATAGGAAAAAATAGACATATGATGTAAATGCAAAGACAATCGCAAACCATCCTCTGAAAGAAGAAACACAGTTTTTTAGAGGATACAACATAGATGAGATTGTAAAGCATCCAATATTGTCAAATCCAGGCTTTTCTGAAAATAATTTGATGACTAAGAAGCCACAAAAATAATGTTGATGATAGTTGGCCCCCAACAGCTTGGACTAGAGTTGTGACATCTAGAGATGATTCATAGACACATTTAGAAAATTTAGGCATAGCTCAAGATAGTGTAAGACTAGACAAAGCTTTTTTGTTATAAACAACACTCATGTATCTCAACGATACATTTTGAAGTGGATTGATGAACAACATGTAACAAAGACGGATTTGATGTTTCGCTTGTTTTAGCCATGTCCTTCAAGCTTTTTAGTACATGACACGGAAGCTCTATCTGGATTGTCAAGAATATTCTCATGTTCTAACTGCTCTTCTACAACTAACTTTATCTCTGACATCGTTGCACAAGAAATCAATGTCCAATGTGCTAGTAGATTCTATTCTTACAAAGATGAATGTTCATAGTGGAATTATTTATGATTTGAATGAAATTAAAACATAAACATAAGATAATATAATCATTATATATAATTTGGAGAATTTAACTTGTCATAAGTAAAATTTACTTCCAAAATCTCATGCGTATGCTAGAATATATCTCAAGCATTGCCAACTTCTTTGCAAATCCCATATTAGCAAAAATGTTCGATGTGACTAAGGATAGGTATAGCTTACAATTCATGGTTTCATTATAGTCTTAAATGTGATTATTAGAAGAGGAAACTTATTCAAGTAGATACAAGGGATTTGGGCTTGTCATATAACTTCAAATGGAGTCATTATTATAGCACAAGACTTGATACATATCACCAAACACTAGCCATCTTCATATAGTCCTTTAAGCCTCCTAGAAAATTGTAGTAAGGTTGAAATAGAGACTCACGCATATTATTTTGACTATGGACATATTTCAAAAAGATTTGGTTGGATTGTACTAATTTTGAATTTTTTTTTGTTCCTAGTGGAAATCAACACCTATAGACATAGTAAATGGAACTTGAAGTAATTAGAGAACGACCTCTATTAGGTGCAAAGAAATCCTTAGCAAGATCTCTTCAAAAAAGTATTTTTTTAACCTTATTGTTATGATATTAAATTCACTATTTACGTAGTTATTTCTATTATAGTTGAGCTCCAAACAAAATTTATGCTTCTTTTACCTACATATTATTGACTCATTTGTTGAACCATTGGCAATATATCTAGTTGGAGAGGGGAAACATCACTATTGATGTCAAAGATAGACAGATTAAAATGAAATACAAAGCAAGGAAGCTTGACCAACCTGCTCGTAACTTAATGGAAGAAGAAATAGCTGAAGAAATCACATAAATGAAGGAGTTAAAAAGTGCAAGATGTCTTTGATGAGTTTATGAATGTATGGGGAATTTTGGCCTGGGATCTATGCTTTTATTACTATATTTTCTCTACTAGGTATGATTTTTTATAGCTATCAAAGTGAAGTTGATAATATTTGAAATTAATATTTGATGGAATTGTTCATTAATATTTTTAGTGCATTACTACAGGTTGTGATTTTGGCCTTTCTAACTTCATCCCCCCGAAAAAGGTTTTTGAGCTTATTTGCGGTTTGATCGATTTTGTTCTCTAAAGGGTCTGTGGGTTTGTTTCATTTCCGAAGGTAATGGAGAATATGGTTTCGATTGAAAATCCTTAGATACCGCCCTAATCAACATCGGAAAGAAAAATTTAACACAACAAACTAAGCTGGATGAGAAACCTAGACCCCCTGATCACTCGGCTATAGTTGATTTTTTGGAGCTTAGAAAGGAAGATAGATCGCGCCACTGCTATAGTGCAGTGCAAAAATGCTCATGTTGGTTGAGATAGGTGAGTAAAAAAGGAATAACTGAGTAAATGGATTAGAAAAAACAATAGGAAGAGTGCACCCATCCATTGAAAACATTTTTTTTTTCCATGACTCGATCTTCTATACATGAGCTGGGATAGGTGAGTAAAAAAGGAATAGTTGAGTAAATGGATTAGAGAAAAAAACAGGCAGAGAGCACCCATCCATTGACAACATTGTTATGTTCCATGACTTAATATTCTATAGAAATTAGAGCAAACAACACCCTTTTTGAAACTATGGGTAAACATTGAGATCAAGGCTCGGTTATTAGGACCCCACTTACTGATAGAGATTAGTTATTGCAATATCACTTTCTCACCCGTACGAGGATAATTAGCTAGGAAGACCATATCACTCACGAGGCCAAAAATGTGGCATTCAGAACAAGTATGAACTAACTTAATGGAAAAATTTATTACGAGAGTTTCTATAGAGAAAATAATAAAATCTTGAAATATGTAAATATCATGTAAGCAACAACGTTGCAGCAAAAAATGAAAGCAGGGATGGAAGCAATTTAAACCGCCACTGATTCAGTAGTAAAAATTCACTGAGAAGAGGGGTCCATTTTCCCACTCTACTCTACATACATTTCCAGTCGATCCCTTAGAAAAGGAAAATAAAAATTCGTAGAATGAACAAAAAAAATTGTAGAACAAACGTAGGAAATATAAAAATATAAACCTATAAATCCAACTAATCTATGATTCCAACTCCAAAATTACAGACTTCAATTGTGAACTTGTTGTTGCTTTCCTCTTCAAAAGCCTCCAATTTCTCTCCAATGTTTTTTTATCCATGACACAACCTGTAATTATATAGAAAAATTTGAAATCCCTAAGAATATTTAACCACGTCACTAATTTCTCTCAAAATATACCAAAACCCGTCTGCCAACGGCAAAAATTTGGCACCAAAGACCCAGAAAAAGCTAGGAAAAGCATGGAAACATCATATATTTTTCCCTATTCGAACTACTGGAGAGGAATGGCAAGGCTGATCCTCCCAAACTCTCATAAATTGGAGGCTAGGGCTCCTTATCGGTACAAAAGTTGATTTTTTGAAGAGAGAAATTTTGTTGTTGAGTGTGAGGTTTCATGGTTGGCTAGGTTCATTGAGAAATCTTGGCCTAAGCATTATCACACTTGGGTATTGAGGAGAGAGAGTTAGGATCGGAGAACTGAGGGAAGCTTGACCAAACTAATGGTTATAATATTCCTTCTTTTAATAATAGAACTCCCTGTATTTTTTCCACTTGGTGTCTTATTGATGCATCTATTGTTTATTTTTTTAAGATACATGTTATAAGTGGCTTAGGTCTACATGGTTTATTTGTTTAAGATACATGTTATAAGTGGCTTAGGTATACATGGTTTATTTTTTGATTATATACTTGTTCGATTGTTTGTAGTGATAACACTGTGAATATTACGCTAGTTTGTTGTTTGTTTGTGGGATTCGGACTAGGAGCCGGTGAGGAGGACTTCCACCACACTGCTTTGCACTCTCCAACAGATCTGTCGTATACATCGAGGTAATATTTTAATACTTCAATTTTTCAATAAAGCATTATTATTAACATGTATGTAGTTTATTTGTGAATGTTGCAACTAATCTGACTGTCTGCCTTGGGTCTCGGGAAGGCCCGAGAAGGATCTTACTCCAGCTACCACCTGTGCATTTTACCCTTAAGCAGAATTAGTGACTCCACTGGGGACTAATCCTTAGTTTTCAGTTGTTTACGTCTGAGCCTTTTGTTCTTTCCCACTATCACTTCCCATTCTGCTCACATCCCTTTCTGTTCATTTCATATTCTCTGTGACTATTTCATCAAGTCACATTGTTTAGAACAGACCTTGCCTGACCATTATCTACAATTTATCCTTAGTAACGCACCCCTTGTGTGTGTTCCAGAGCATTATAACACAACTCCTACTTGATAACAATGCATTATTCTTGCTACTAACACATTCTACTCCTTGCTAGGCTTTGCTACTCAGCCTAAAACATCGTATTTCATGCCCATTGTGATTTCCCTAGCTGTTGAGTTGCTGGTTGTCAGTTTGGCTTCTGTGTTTTGGACCTCTGTGCTTGGTTTCCTACTAGAATTTTAGTTTTTTCTTGTTTGAAAAGTTAGCTTAGTTGCATTTACTTTTTGAAAAGAATATTTTTTTTTTAAGTTTTTCTGAGATAACTGATTTCATTATGTAATTTTTCGGTTAAGTAGCTGTTAGTGAGTATAGATATCTGAATAGTTTTAGTCTAAACTGCATTATTGGATCTTTTTTGTTGCAAGGATGTGTGAAAATTTTCTCCTTATAGAAATAACTCTTTCATCATCTAAAAATAATTTTCTGCATGGTTTGATTCAAAGTCACATAAAAATTTATATGTCAAATTTCCCTCCGGAGACTTATAAGAATGTACACTAAAATTAAGCATTAATGAAATCAATCAATAACTCTTTTCTGAGCTTACACCAACATTAGTTTAGGATAGGATTTTGGGAGAGGCAGAGTGAGAAAACTGCCCAATGTCGCAAAAATTGAGACTAGTGTCATTAAAGAGTGAAAATCCCACTACACTCATACTATTGGGACTTCTCCACTTATACAAGAGTTAAGTGCGAGAAAACACTGGGGTGTGTGAGAAGGTCATCTGCATTTAATCACATAATAGTGGGAATTTTGTGTATTGGGGTTCCCCTGAGGGATGTCGAAACTAGATCGGGGATCTAGGTGTTCTGCCCATATATCATGTTGTCGACGACCATGAACCCCCTAATAGTGTTTGTGAGTTGAGGTATCCATATTTTCCATACTTCTAGGGAAATACACAAGGTGACTAGGGTGGGTTACCCCGATACCTGACATTGACAGACCTACTCTATATTTGGTTTTTGGGAGGGTACTCATCTTCACGAGAATGCTTGGCCCCATTATCTGAGGTTTAGGCGAAGCTCAGGAGTAATCGTAACTGTACATATGGCCAACTCTCTCTGTATTCTATTGTGATAATGGGTTTCATCTCCAACAAATTGTAGTACTCAGACAGGGTCTTACCCCTATGGCTTCTTGATTGATTGAATTTAGAGTTCTTGTTTTTTAGGTTTTTGGTTCTACTATCGTTGAGACATAATAATACATCACATTAAAATTTTGATAAAATTAATTAGTCATTGTGGCATCCTTCGGCCCTCATCGTCTTTCTAGATGAAAGAAAGGTCTCCCTCCATTGACACTTGGCGAGGTGTCAAGTCTCGGTGACCTAGTGCCTTCTTTGGAAGAGCAGTCTCTAGTGTTGACCCCTGATTTTCACATTGCTCCTTACACTACGTAGTTGCCTAAGGATCCTTTCATTGAAGGAGTTGTACCTCCTTATAATCCTCCTCTCACAGACCCGTTAGGGACACTATTGATTTAGGTATCACCAACACGAGCCAAGTCTTCGGCTGTGCTCACATATACTAAACAACAGGCGACCTATGGGTCATTGCCACTAGCAGCCAACTTGGTTCCACCACCATATTCCCCACCAGTTTTCAATTCTTCAAAGATGACAAGAAACCTTAGTAACCATACTATGCCTGGTCCTAGCAACTTGGTCACAACAACTGTGAGTGGAATCCTAAACTCTTCAGTATGTGCTCCTATCGTGTCTGCTCCTGGACCTCCGGTTTCTGCTTCCACTAGCGGGGCTACCTTGTTTTCCTTCAGGAACCCTTTTAGTTGGAATCCATTGTTGAGTTTGAACCCCTCGGCTGCTATGCCAAGGGGTAGTGTTACCAACACTTAAATGCTAGGGGGCAGTTATGTACGAGCAGGTCCATCAATTGTTAATGCCATTCCTCTTAGTGGACAACCTAATGGTGTAGGTTCTATGCCAATGGTAAATTATGCAACTAGTAGTATGCCATAAGCTAACTCTATCGCATCTAATTGGGCGACCGTTCTCAAAAACCAATTGGATCAAGGGGGAACCGGCCGTTTGTCCCCCAGTACAATATCCCCTATGGAAAACAACCTTACATCGTTACACCTCCACTAGCTGGAAATTATTATCAGAAGAGTCTTAGTTATCCTGTTGGAAACACTTTGATGGGAGGACCCTATGGTCCAAATGGTCAGCCAACACCTCCTTGGTTAGACGTGGGGGAAAAAATGAAATTTCCATTCTTGGCAGATTTATACATCCACGATCTGTAGAAATTTACCAATGATTGCATTCATAATAACCCACTTTGGCCTCCTGTACTACATAATATTCCATAAGACATCCCTAAGTTTGAAGGGAAACAAGGGGAGGATCTGGCTACACATATCACCACCTTAACTTTATGGTCTATTCCATGGTGGAAAATATTATCTGGCTCAGGATTTTTCCCCAGACTCTCACAGGAAATGCTGCCAAATGGTACATCGAGTTACCATGAATTAAAGTCAATACTTTTTGTGCCTTTGCAATGGAATTTCTTAAGAAATTTCAACTACATATCCGATATGAAACCAGAATGGAACTCTTAACCTCACTGCGCCAAGAAACTGCCACCCATATTTCCAATCACATTCATGAATGGAGACGTAGGCGAAGGTTAGTCAAAGCACCAATCCCAGATCATCTATTATTGAACTGGTTTTGCAAGTCACTCTTGCCACCCCTTGCTAAGGAAGTTTTCCTATCTGGTGTGGTCATAGAGGACCAATCCATTCATCATGCATAACATCTAAATCTCATCTATTCACAGTATGACACGATGTATGAGTTACTCCCCCATGCCCCTATCAAACTGAATCCTCCTGGTACTCAGCTACCCGGAGTGCATGCCAATAACCACGTTGGTACAACTTCCGATGTAGCTATAAAACAACTCAATGGGCACACATTCTAGCCATCTTCAGCTACCACCACCCCTACTCAATCAAAATCTCTTCCCACCACTGAGGTACACTTTGTGCAATCTACAGAAAAACCTTGCAGTAAGAACAAGAAAAAGATCGCTCCTTTTGAAGAGAAGCCCAACACTCAAAATAATCCAAATTAGAGAAATTTTACTAAAACTGACAAAGGAAAGGATAAACCTCTCAAATTCACTTGAAATTTTTTTGCGGAGGATCACTTGACATATAAATTTCCTCGGCTGCAGGATGCACAAATTTTGTCATGCAAAAGGACTTTGGAAGGACACCTACCGTCCTTCACAATCCTTTCCATAATTCACAGTAGCAGCAACACATGGTTACAATCCCGCCACAACCCTCGCCAAGGGGAAACGGTGGTTCTCATCCTTCTAGTGAAGGATCTTCTACCATTTATGGCATGGAGATTGTTTAACTCCAAACCTGAGCCAAAACCTATGGAAATCTAGTCATTGATGCTCACGATCCTGGTTCAATTTCAAATCCACCGCTGCCTAACGATATTCATATCGAAAGCCTTACTGCTGACCCTGTCATTCGTCCCCTCAAATGGACCCTTTAACGCATGACTCATAACACCTCTGCACGTGTTTCCCATAACTAAAACATTGTAGAAGACTTGGTGCAAGAACCATAAGCTATGTCTGCACTCGAAGTGTTGCAAACCTGTCAACGCAAAGGAAAGCTCTGCTTTCAGCCATTGGTGGAATTGACCCCATGATTTTATGCTATCCATATTTGACATGGAAAAATGTAAACCTTTCCTTTCACACCAGCTTTCTTTCAAGGTTCAAGTTGTGTCGAAAGGGAGGCCAATCCATCGCACTATCATAGACTAAGGTGCTTCGACCTGGGTAATGTCAAGTATGTGCTAGCTTGCTTTGGGTTCTCCTACTTTTTCTCCGACGTTGAAGTCCCTCGAAGCATTCGACGACCACACCTTCCTCCCAAAAGGCTACCTTGCTAACTACCACATTACACTTAGTGGGAAAACGAAAAATATGGACTTGAAGTCGTAGAATGTCATCTCGACTATAATATTCTTTTGGGTCGTAGTTGGTCTTATGCAACAACTTCCATTATCTCTATGATTTTACAACTCATTCTTTTTCCATTGGATGGGAAGATAGTGATAGTGAACCAACTATCCTTTTTCACCCCTGATTATTCCACATTACTTAGTAGCATTGTGCCCTTATTAGGAGGAGTTCCTAACTCTTATGTCAGTGTCAGTACCAGTCTTTTGAAGGCATCTTCCTTGATGGGTTGCTTTCCTCTCCTGCCTCTTGAGGTTCTACACACATTTTCAATGATATCTACCATCTCGAATGGCCCTATCAACCCCTGGATCCTACCAATGCCTTCAGAAATTGATTCCTACGGAGAACAGATGCCACTATCATTGGTTGAGTTGGATTATCAAGCCATCAAAATAACATCTGAACCCTCCACTACTTTTGTTTCGACCAATGGTACCACCCTCTCGCCCAACACAGTTCCTTCTAAGGATATCCTCAATGAAGTCCTGCCTATGGAAGAATCTATCTGAGAGATTGTGTCTCTAGAAGAATGACCTTGGGGAGAGTTTCACCATCACACTGCAATGTTTGATTCAGACACAATCACTATACAAATCTCTTCTTTCGACCCACTTGATATCGTTCCATCCATGTATACGATTGTTCAAACTATCAATGCAGAAGGAAACATGGGAAATATTTATAAGACCATGCTCATAGATATCTCGGTGAAAACAGGTATCATGGAAAATATACATATTGGAGCAGATTGCAATCCAGAGGAAATTGCACACTTCGCATCCCTTTTTAAGGAGTTTCATGATGTTTTTTCTTGGTCTTATGATGAAATTTCCGGTATATACCCTTCTATAGTCAAGCATGAAATCAATATTTATGACAATGCCAAGCCTGTCTGGCAAATGCTCCGAGCTATCCACCCTCGCAAAGCAGCAACTATCAAGATAGAAGTTGAAAAACTCTTACACGCAGGTTTCATCTATCCCATTCCTTTGACATAATGGGTGTCCAATCTAGTTCCCGTAGATAAGAAACAAGGCACCATTCAAGTCTATGATGACTATTGTGATTTGAACGTTGCTTGTCCAAAAGACAATTATCCTACTCCATTTATAGATCAGATTATCAACTATTTCTCTGGATGCAAATATTTATCCTTTATGGATGGATTTTATGGATATAACCAGATTGCGATTAAAAAAAATGACTAGCATAAAATTTCCTTCATCTGTCCCCAGGGCACGTTTGCGTATCAAAAGCTCCCATTCGGTCTGAAGAATGTTGGAGCAAATTTTCAAAGGTATACGAAATATAAATTTCACAATATATGACACATTGTACAAGCTTACTTGGATGATCTTCCTGCTCATTCCAAGAAACGAGCCCATCACCTTACGCATATTAAAGAAATATTTGCTTGGTGTAGGTTCTACAACATCTGTTTGAATCTGCCTAAATGTGTAATTTTTTTCGATTCTGGGTGTCTTCTTGGATTCATTGTGTCCAAGCATGGGATTAGGGTTGATCTTGATAATGTAAGAGAAATTATTGAATTACATGCACCACAATCCATCCTACAACTCCTACTTTTGCAAGGGAAGGCAAACTTCTTACGAATCTTCATCGTAAACTATGCCGAGATGACGAAAGGCTTTATGTGATTACTCAAGAAAGGGATACCATATTTGTGGGATGATCAAGCTCAACTGTCATTTGACGCCTTGAAATGAGCACTCGTTTCTGCCCCACTTCTTAGTGCCCCCAATTGTTCGCACGACTTTCTCCTCTACCTAGCAGCCTCACCATCCTCCCTGACAATGGTTTTGGTTGAAATTGACGATGATGACAGTGATAATGTGATTTATTATCTGTCAAAATGTCTCATTGGACCTAAATTACGATATTCACATGTGGAGAAACTATCTATTCCGGTGGTCTTCACTATCACCCGCCTCCGACACTAAATATTGTGGCAGAAGACTACTGTCATTGCTTTGGCGAATCCCATGCGACACATTTTTTCTTGCCATATCATTGGAGGGAAATATTCCAAATTGATTGTAATCCTCCAAAAATTTGACTTGGTTTTCGTTGCTTCCAAAGCTAAAAAATATCTAGTCTTCACTGAATTGATGTCAAATCTTCCCTGAGTTGACCCAGAGGAAGAAGCTCATGATCCATTTCGAGATGAATCCATCTATTTGGTCGAATCTAATGATCCTTGGTATGGGGACATGATTGTATACCTCCAAACTCAACGATTGCACCCAGCTCTCACATCAGACGACCATCATCACATTCACCACCAAGCGAAACACTATCTCGTGTTGAACGATACTCTATATCTTCCTGGTGTCGATACAATTATTCAATGTTTTCTCACCCTTACTGAGGCATAACATGTTTTAAATGATTTCCATGCCGAGGTATGTGGTGGTCATCTTTCAGGCATAGCTACTGCCTAGAAAATATTTTTTGCAGGATACTACTATCCCACTTTGTTTAAAGACAACATCACTGTGGTCAAAAAGTGCCATCTGTGTCAATTTTTTTATGAATAAATGCATGCTCACCCTGTCCCTTTGCATCTGATCATCTCCATTGGTCCTTTCGCTAAATGGGGAATATATTTCGTAACATGTAATACCACTTCCACTGATGGACATAACTACATCGTAGTTGCGGTCGACTATTCCACGAAATGAGCTGAAGCCATTCCCACATTCCAAGATGGAGAAATTGTTGACCTATTATTTTTCAATAAGGTTATCTGTTCTTTCAGTGTATTTCAGTGTATCCTGCTCGATTTTCGTAGATCATGGTTCACACTTTTAGAACCAAATAATGATGGCGTTAAATTCCATGATAGGTTTTCAACAAGATCAGTCTCTGTCCTACTATCCACAAGCTAATGGTCAAGTCGAAGCCGTAAATGGAATCCTCAATACCATGACTCATCGATTAGTAAAAAAAAATAAAAACACATGGAATCGACAGCTATACTCTATGCTATGGGAATACCAAGTGTCAATGAAGGCTGCTACAGGAATCACGCCATTCCAGTTATCATATGGTTTGGAAGCATTTTTTCCAGTCGAGTGTGAGGTTCCATCACTTAAATTAGTCGCTGAACTCCTACTCGGCACTACTGCAGAAGAAGAGCACTTGCTCTCGCTCAATCTTTTGGATGAAAGTCATCAAGATTCCATACTAGCCCTCGAATACCACAAGCACTAAGCTAAATTTCAATACGAAAAATATATCAAGCCTCGTTCTTTCCAAGAGGGCGATCTCATTCTACTCTACGATCAGAAACACGACCTCTTGGGGACAGGAACTATTCAACTATTATGGATCGGTCCATATGTTGTCACGAAGGTCCTTTCTAAAGGGGCCTATGAACTTCAGGATTGTAATGGAATCCTGCTCGTTGAGCCTTACAACGGGATCTATATGAAGAAGTATTTTTCCTAGTGTCTCATTGAAATTTCTTTGTAATTTTATGTATATAAGTTTTGTCTTTTTTTTGTGTGTCTGGAATATTTTGGGTTTTTTATTATTTTTTCTCATACAGACTCTCTTATTTTACACATATGTCTTCTTCATCCTTTCCATACATTAGATATGTGGATGGTGCCAGTCGTCACACATGACACATTGCATCAGCTGCTTGGGTCATCTATACACCTGAGTCAGAACTACTTGGTTCTAGGGGAATCTTCCTTAGTGATGCCACCAATAATATTGTTGATTACATGTTGGTTATCCAGCTCCTCATTGAATCTGCATCTCACAACATCTCCAATCTAGCGGTCTGGTTATATTCCTAGCTAGTCGTTATGCATTTTAACAATTTTTATCACGTCTGACATCCTGTTTTATTACGTTATTACTTGAGGTATGACTTCTAGAACGTTAATTTCAATTCATTGATTTTGAACACATTCCCATAGAATCTAATGCATTAGTTGATTTGTTAGCAAATTATGTATTGGGTTGGCATTTGTCATATTTATTATAGAAAGAGTCATGCATGAGTGTACATTTTTCATTATAAAAATTACATAAAAAATAAAAAAATACAAGATCAAAATCGCCAATATATATATGTGTGTGTGTGTGTGTGTCATGTCTAGTTGGTTACATCAGAAAACTATTCAAAACTTGGGTGTTTTAAACAAAATTGGCTATGCTAATCCTCGCGCTAAAATTTATACATTTACATCTACTCCTGTTGAGCATGTTGCTCATGATAGTAGATAACTGCTCTAGCTAACCTACTCAGAGGCACCAAGAATCTCTATGGAACACCCACTGTGTCTCACTACAGATGAATCGAGATCTCCCTCATGGGAAGAGGCGACACACCTATACTCAATCCTTTGACGTTCCTAGAAACCTCGTGCAAAATGTGTGTATCATCTCCCTCTTCGGTGACTTTCATGGCCTCTGCTGTTTCTCTAGACCTAGATAACTGCATTCCTTTCCGTGCATAGCTAGGGGCTATAGAAGGTCGTATGCGTGCCAAATCTGTGTCAATAAATCTGCTTCATGTCAAAATTCTTTTTCATCCATTAAACAAAAAATCAATTGCATAAATACTGAAAAGACAAAAAATACTTGAAGAAGCTGATTTCTCATCTTACCTATTGACCCCCACTGAGTTCCAAGTGAAAATATCAACTCTATATCTTCTGTGAGGTTCATCCCCGCATAGGGATAATCCTAAATCATCAAGATATGGTTTTTAAGCCACTCAAAGAATGCATCATCAAAGAAATGTTGGAGTGGACCCTCTCCAGTCCGAGGCATCAAGGTGAACCATCGACCTTGTTTAGGATCTTGTGGTCTAGAAGCATCCATGATCATTTGAGGTCTCATAGAGGGCACTCTCTCTAGTATGAATGAGAAAATCGACATACCATACCCAAACTCTCTTTGGGATTGGGTCTTGTTGGCTGTTGACTCTTATCGAACACAGCGGACAACACCTTCACACCAATTGAATATTTGTGGATGTAGGCAATGCAGCGCTAGTAGTACTTGGGCCTTGGTTGCCACATGCTGACTCTTGGATCCTGCCAAGCATACGATCATCCACAGCAATGACCTCATCAGTATAGAGGCTATAATTGGTGTTTGATTGGGGGTTTTCATCATTAGCTCCTAGTCAAATGTTTCTACGAGTGTTTGACATCAACCCCATTTATTCGCACTTCCTAGATTGTATTGTGCATCTTGGAGACCATCATCCTTATCGGTGGCCATCCTCATTTCTGTTAACAATTTTCATCATCGACTGGTAATCAGATGATTTCTTGCATGTTCAACTACAATGCCTTTAATTACATGTGCAGAAATATACAATTTTAGAGAAGCGGCGACCAAGACCTTGGGTTGAGGCTTACATCATTTAGCTTTGTTTCCTCTCCCAAGATGCTATATTGTTTTTGGAGAAATCTTATCATATTTATCTTGTCATGACACAAAATTCCACAGTGTGCTTATTAGTGGACATAATAGTCATATCTCTTCCTAAATAAATCATTTTAATATAGCTACTAAGCATGGGAATGCCCGACTCGAGACAGATTTTTATATGTTTGAGATATGTTGTTTGTTTCAGGTTTTCCTTAGTCCTCCAACTCCTCTCGCTCTACTACACATTTTATAAAGTAATCCTTCCATCATCTTCACCACTAACCTCACACTTTAGGGGGTGTCTATTATAGTACAAATGACCTCCTCATCAGCTCAGAGGAGAAGGACACATGGAAGGAAGAAAAGGACCTAGACAAAGACCTATTTTTCCAAATTAACACATCCTAGAGACAACTAGGTCGAGTTATAACACATCCATGCCTCTTTAAGGGAGCATCAGTACCTAGGTAAATGCACTATCTTGCCTAAGGGGCAATGTTATCTGTGTTTCATGAAGAAAAAGAGACAAATTCCGCAGTAACTGACCGACGTTTCTGGATTTTTCTCAAGGAGTCAGTCCAAAAAGTGGGTAACATGCGGTGCAAGCCTATGATTAGACATTAATAAACCCAAATGAGCATCCAAAGAGTTAAAAGGCTAGGAAAATCATAGAAACATCATGGATTTTTCCCTATTCGAACTAATGGAGAAGAAAGGAAAGGTTGATCATCGCAAACTCTTATAAATTGGAGGCTAGGGCTCATTGTCAAAGGTCGAAAGGTTGATTGTGTAAAGAGCGAAATTTTTTTGTTGAGTGTGAGGTTTCATGGTTGGCTAGGTTCATTAAGAACTCTTGGCCTAATCATTTTCACACTTGGATATTGAGGAGAGAGATCCAGGAGTCAGAGGATTGAGAGAAGCTTGACCAAACTGACGATTGTAATCTTCCTTATTTGAATAATAGAACTTTCTCTATTTTGTCCACTTGGTGCCTTATTGATGCATCTATTTCTTATTTTTTTAAGATAAATGTTATAAGTCGCTTATATCTACATGGTTTATTATTTGATTATACACTTGTTTGATTTTTTTTAGTGATAACATTGTGAATATTACGCTAGTTTGTTGTTTTTTTGCAAGATTCAGACTTGGAGCCGGTGAGGAGGACTTCTTCCACACTGCTTTGTGCTCTCCAACAGCTCAGTCGTATACATCGAGGTAATCCTTCATTACTTCACTTTTTCAATCAAGTAGTATTAACATGTATGTAGTTTCTTTGTGAATTTTTCAGCTAATCTGATTGTTTTCCTTGGGTCTCTAGAAGGACCAAGAAGGATCTTACTCCAGCTACCACCTGTGAATTTTACCCCTAATAAATTTCCTGTGTTGGTTTGGTGGGTGATGGTATTTGGTTTTCCTGGTGGTGGCGGTCTTTACTTGATAGTGGGAGGTGGCTTTTTGTTTCCTTATGGTAGTGGGTGACTAAATTTGGCTCCTTTGGTGGTGGTGTTTATTTTCTATTGTGGGGGGTCTGGTCTCTAGACTCTGCACATGGTAGGGTTCCTCGACCTTGGAAAATTATGAAGCCCCTGTTGCGGTGTGGGAATTTTCTCTCCCCTATTGGCCATTGCCCCGTGGGGGTGGAAGACTCGTAAATAATCATGACAGTTCCACGCCACGGTGGCAAGAATGCGAGGCGTGCGTGACCCGCTAGTGTGGGTGTACATGGGGGTTTTTGAGGAGGTAAGTGGGGGGAATAACAGGGATGGGGGTTTGAGGGTTCAAAATCAGAGACGTTAGGGTGGAGGATCCCATGGTGGCAAGGGGAATCATGGTTTTAATTGATCTGAGGTAAGTGAGGGGCAGGTTATCCAACATTTCTTCCTAGAGAACTGTCATGCACTTATCAACATCTTGATGGAAAGAGTGGACACAACTGAGAGAGTCTGTCGTGAGGAGCATTCAGAGAAAATGACAAAATTGGAATGAATGCACTATTTACAGTGCTAAGTCTGGGAGAGACTAGTAGTTTTTTGGTGAGGTAAAAATCAACTCACTGAGAAAGCAAAAAAGTTTGAGACTTGGTTGGAGCAATTTGAAGTGCAGGTTCAGTGTGCCTTCTTTCCTCCACCGCCTCCAGGAACAACACCGAAAAATCATGCATCCATCACGTTGGACGACTAGTATGATATTTTTTGTTCTTTATGTTTTATATGTGTTTTGGCGCCTTTGGCCCAACTGCTTATGGACAATGTCCCTAGTCTCTCTTTTGTATTTTTGTCATATGGTGTAAATTTTGGTCGAAAAACACGGTCGGGGTGAGACCACCTGTTTTGTAAGCGGCTATATGTACTCCTTTGTTCCTATGTGA
This sequence comes from Pinus albicaulis, assembly GCA_034641835.2. Taxonomy (NCBI): domain Eukaryota; kingdom Viridiplantae; phylum Streptophyta; class Pinopsida; order Pinales; family Pinaceae; genus Pinus; species Pinus albicaulis. Next base: position 377,041,255 of record CM076583.1, read on the forward strand.
ATAGAACATTGACTTTAAAAAAAAACAAAGGTTCATACATCATTAAAAAATCAATTAAGGTTCATACTTAAATTAATAAAGGTTCATACCTATTTACTAAATAGTTCTATATATATATATATATATATATATATATATATATAAGGTTCATACCTATTTACTAAATAGTTCTATGTATATATATATATAATTTACTAAATAGTTCTATGTCTATATATATATATATATATAGAAATTCAAATTGATATTATTATTTTTATTTAAACTTTGGCCATAAAGTTTAATTTTGAAACTTCATTGATTTATGCTAATAGTATGAGTTGTTTTAAATCTAGGGTTAAATATTCATATTTACATTTAATAAATAGATCAATATAACATTGATTATGTTAAACATGTGAGTTCATTTAAATATGAAGTCATATTTATATTTGATCAATACTAAATAGATAAACCTACGATATATATATATATATATATATATATATCATAGGTTTATCTATTTAGTATTGATCAAATATAAATATGACGATTTAATACCATATTTAAATGAACTCACATGTTTAACATAATCAATGTTATATTGATCTATTTATTAAATGTAAATATGAAGATTTAACCCTAGATTTAAAACAACTCATAATATTAGCATAAATCAATGAAGTTTCAAAATTAAACTTTATGGCCAAAGATAAAATAAAAATAATAATATCAATTTGAATTTCTAAATATTACCTTTACTAAAATTATAATGAAGGCATTATTGTAAATTCAATAGAAGATACATGAAATTATGTTAATTATAGATCAATCCATCTGCAATGTTAAATTTTAGAGACAAAAGTGTATTCATAATTTTAACACTGTAAATTCAAAAACCCCTTTGTCTTTAAATTTTAACGCCGTAGATGGATTCAAAGACACCTACAGTGAAATGTAACACTTCGGAACCAAAGTTACAATTTTCCATTTATGGAGTGACACAATTAAAAATTACTGACATAAATGACTAATTCATATACTTGTTGTACTTGTTATTTGATCATATTTTTATTCCTGGACTATCATAGTCATTTGCATTAGTCATTATTAATTTTGTGACCGATTATCTAGTCATATATTGTAATCCTAGACTAAAATAGTCATTTAAGTTAGTCGCTTTTAGTTTAGTCACTTATTATCTTGTCATATATTTTATCCCTAGACAAAATTAGTCATTTAAGTTAGTCACTTTTAGTTTAGTCACTTATTCTCTAGTTTTATGTTTTATTCCTAGACTAAATTAGTCATTTAAGTTAGTCATTTTTAGTTCAGTCACTTAAAATTGCTTCAATTTAGTGGTAATTCACTTGAAATAATTGCATTGACTAACATTTTTAGTCACCTAGTCATTAATTTCATCATTTTTTACTAGTGAATGGGATAAGGATAAGGCCTCTTCTTGGGTAATTGTGAAGGCCACAACGGCTAAGGGAAAATTGTTCTACAATTGTGTATACTCATGCCAGAACTCAACATCACTTATTAAGACTCTAAATCATGAACTAGTGCTATCCATTCTGAGATTACAACTAGTCCATCTCCTAATGGTATTTAATGGTAGAAGACATAAGATATGAAACAAGGACTTTCCCATTTATCCCTTCAAATATTTGTGACATTCCTTGATGATGAAGTAAATGTACCAAACCTATGCATGTGAGTAGGATCACACAAAAGAGTACAAGTCCAGAAGGAAATATTTCCATCATTCTTATGGATTGGATGTAGTTTCATGCCCATCAAAAGACTATAAGAGTAATTCCTCCAAATCCTTAGGAAATCTCATCCTCGACAAATGGGACAAGGTTGTCTCGACTCTATGATTTTGAAATAATGAAGACACTGACCCAAACAAAGGGCCTCCATTATGGTAAGATCAAGAGCAACATGTGTATAAAATGAACAAGTTAACAAGGGAGCAAGGATCAAAGGATCTCCAATATGCTACCTTAGCCGGTATGCAATGAAGAGTGAGCTTATATTAAAATAAGTTAATGTCCTATTATTATAGAAGGAGATTCCAAAGTCTAGTTGAACACAATCACTATAAATAGCCATTAAAAACATGGATTTACCTTATCATTCCAGCACATATATGATATAAAAAATTTAACATTTATCCTTAATGGATTCAACAATAATACATATAGAGGAGAGATGAAACTTGGTGTGAAGTACATGAACATAAAATAAAGTTATGCAAGCTCATGAAACAATTCCATCCAAAGTACGGAACACAAGGTTCACTCTAGCTTGAACTATTTTTAGCAAGGAATTATAAACCTAGAACTTGAAACCCATAACCAGGGTATATAGTAATGGAGACATGGAGGAGACCATCATGCAAAGTTACATGTTAAAAAGGATAAAAGAGGATGAATCCTCTATTCCTCCAAAATGCAACAGAAGAAACGATAATGCAAGCTTAAAATCCTTGTGGTCATCATATTACAATAAAAAAAAATGCTCATGATAAACATTGTTGTAACATAATAAATATTATTTACACACTATTCCAGCTCCTTCAAGAATTAAAACAACACATTAGTCACTCCTATAAATAATAATAATGTATACATGCCTCCTATAGTAATACCACCATCTCAAACATTAATTCAACCATATTTTATCGTGAATAAGAAGAATACGAGGAATTACCCTAAGTAGTGCAGAAATGTTCCAACTGGGAGTGGAGCTCTACCTCTTCAAACAATCGTACAATATAAAACCATTATTTGTAGTTGTCACCTCTGAACCAAATTCCAAACCTTGAGGTTGATTTATTTCATGGGAAAGCCTTCAAAGAATGCACAACTGAACCAGAAGACCACCAAAACACCATGCCTTCATCCCCAAAGCAAACCACTATTGTTTTACAATTATTATGTCGCACCCTTTGAATAAAGCTCTTAAACTAGTTTATGGGTCCCTTCAATGTCCTAAATGCATTTCAAGATGCTAGCTTTCTTCCTCTTCTCCACCAATTCTAAAAATTCCACTTTCTCTGCCTTGCCTTCAACTTCCACATGTCACGAGATTTTCTACAACTACGCATGCTGCATTTGTGTGTTCTATTGGATTTACCCCCACTGAGAGTTCATGTATCATGAGTTCAATAACCTCTCTCTTTATCTCGTCCAACTGCCTTCTTTCCCATGATATCGGAACAATCCCCCTTTGGGGATAGCGTAGCCCATGTTGCCTTAATGTTTTTATGTCTTGTGCTTGCTTGTTATGGGGTCAAAGGACATGTGCACCTGTACCTTTTCTTCCAGTTAATTTATATAATTTTCATCCCACTACACCAACTAGTAGTGATATTTAAAAAAACAACCCCCTAAAGAAATATCTTGCCTCAAGCAATGGAGTTTGTGTCAGTCTCTCAACATTTTAAATAACTACAGTTATTTACAAGAGATAAAGTATTAACCAAGGGATGTTACAAGGATTAAAAATTAGGTTATTACGCTTTTAATTAGGATTTTATTTTGAATAAAAATATCTATTCCCATGAAAGAAAGGAATGAACCTTCTTTTATAAAATAATTCACATGTACCTCTAAAATATTGAATCTCATTGGCCATTGTTTTGGCTTTATTTTCTACCAGTGTTATCAACATCTTCTTCCTTTTCAATTGGTTATGCTTGGCTACCATATTGGATCTACCAAGATTGTCCTTTGTAACATCTCCATTGGACATACAGTTGAGAAAATTTATAATCACTCCAGCCTTAACTCGGGTTTCTCTAGTAATTCCCTTGAGTGCATTCATTTCCTTATATGCCACCCTCACCATTTCTATCTTTTCTTGGACTAGCTCTAGGTGACCCGAATTTTCATATACTAGATTCATGAATTTATACCAAATGACCCTTTTAGTTGTCTTGACAGATGATTTTATTGGATGCTTCTTCCTCATAACTTCTAGTTCAACATAGATTGAAGAGGGATAATAGGAAAAAATAAATATTATCCTATCAAATCAGGGTGTGCCACATGGAAAAAGTGGATTGGACAAAGGTTTGGGGGATAATACTTTTGAATTTCAAAATTCAGATCCATGAAATTAGCCAATGGGTCAAATTTTGGGTCTCTTAAGTAAAATGAGTTGGTATTGAGCAGGTATTGAAGTAAATTAGGCTTATGCATACATCTAAGGGGTCAATTGAGCGAGAAAAGTGTTTTACTTACTGAAACATATGATTTCTCAACGTGAAGCACATGTATTTATACCAAGGGATAGGGTTTTTCTTTAAGGGATTTATTCGAGTGGATTTGGAAATTATAAGTCGTTAAAAAATTGATTTCATAGGCAGAAGGAAAATTGGAAGTTTAGGTTCACGAATGGGATTTTAAACACACAAATTTAGCATATGAGTTTAACAATGTGTATGAGGTGAGCTGGAGGGTGAACCAGAAAAAATACAAAAATGGGCCCTAAACATATTTTTATATAAAAAATTAGATGATGTCATGCTGACATCATGATGACATCAACATGGCATGGGTCATGCCACGTGTCAGGTTGATTTGTTGATGTGTTAAGTTGACTTGGCATGGTGGGTTATATGATAGGTTACATGGATGGCAGGACAAAATTAATGGGGCAAGCACTGAGTTGACATGTCATCGTACATGGGTAGCCTACATCGGAGGGCCATGAGGTTCCCTTTCACAGAACTCGTGGGTTAGCATTTCAAAATTCTAGAGTGGTGCGAAGGGCAAGAGAGGGTGCCATCTGGCCCCCCACACTGCCTCGTTCAATTATTGTCTCAAAATTTTTATGACAGGGAGCGCCCTCAACCATTGGATGGTTGGGAACTTCTGCTATCTAATCTTGATGGGTGTGCTACTCGTTTGACACCAACACATCCAACTCTCGTGGTACTGATTTTTGTCAAAAGATTCAAACAAGGATCACATAAAGCTCAAAGATTACAAGAAGATATTAAGAAAGACAAAAGGTTGATTTCATGCTTTCGAGGAGAGAAGAACTAATCTTCCTGGGGAAAAATAATCCCAAATTATTTTGGAAGGAACTCCAACAGAGAAAGATGAAAAATGAAAAAATTATCACAGATTCTAAATGGTTTGATATGAAAGACAACTTTATGAGCAGGATCTCGAGGTTGACCTACCACCCTTGGTCCACACTGATACAAAACTGTTCACAGTGCAAGAGGTAGAGATGGGTATCAAGAAGTTGTGTGCTAGTAAAGCAAAAGACATAGTTGAATTCCAAGCATAGTATCTAAAGTGGGGCTTAAAAATTCTTTCACCTCACATTACAAAAAATTTCAAAAAAATCATACAATAGAGGTTCCCTGCGGATTGGACAACTAGTTTGATAAACCACTTGTTTGCAAGTTGCAACGTTATTTGGAAGAATTTTTTAGAATAAAATCAGCAAGTGGGTAGAAGAAAGAGATAAACGTGCTAAATTACAAGCATGTTTTAGATGTAAGAATTCCATATTTTATCATGGTATAACTTTAAGGCATATCATTGAGAAAGTGTGGGAGAAAAAGGAAGAAGTCTTTTGTTTTTTTGTTGATTTCATAAAATCCTTTGGCACGATTCATAGGGATAAGCTTTGGCACATAATGGATGAATTTGGGGTTCCCAAGAATTTGAGAGTAGTTGTGCGTAGGTTGTACGAAGAGGTGAAAGTCTAAATTAGAACTTCAATAGGCATTTCTGAAATTTTTAGAAGTGATATCGAGGTAAAAAAAGGTTTTCCTCTACCCTCTTTGGTTTATATATTGGCAAACTTGAAGAGTGGCTACACTCGCAAGGGGGTGGCAGGATACATTTGGGCAAGTTTTTTATAAGGCTTATTTTGAATGCAAATGACCTTATTTTAATGGCTAAATTTGCTCTTGGTTTGTAAGAGCACTTGCTTTCCCTGGAGAATTTTTGTACAAATGTGGGGATGCAAGTCAATATTAGCAAAAAAAACTAGTGGGTTTTTCTAACAAAATAAATCATAAGCAACATAAGTTCTACTTTGAAGGCAACCTTCTCATAGAATTTGCGGACTGCAAATACCTCAGAATTGAATTCAATAGAAATCTAAGATAGGATGAATGTAGAAAGGAAACAAATTTGGGGGGTTGAAAATAATTTTATGTACTTCAAAATAGGTGTAGAGAGGCAGAGTTATGGGACTGGAAAACCACTCTAAATATTTTTATACTTTTAGTGATTCCAGTGATTCTCAATGGCTGTGAACTATGGGCCAGTAATACATCCAGCATGTAGTGGAAACAAATTGAGAAAATTCAGAAGCGTTTGATTACAAACAAATTCAAAATTAAAAGTGTAGTTCCATATGCTATCTTGTTAACTGAAATAAGGGTGGCTCCTATTGAAGCAATAGCTATGATGCGGGTCATAAGGTATTTAAAAAAAAATGAGCAAATGGAAGAGGGAAGATGGCCTAAGGTTATGTGCAATAACATATCACGCACAATAAAGAAGACTTTTATGAGGAAAAATAACAAATGGTTTAGAAAATGGGGAATTTTCTTGAGCATGTGTCCCACAAGCAGTAACGAGATAAAAGTTTTTGTAATGGATAAGTTTCACAAATTTACCCGAGAGAAGGCATTAGGGAAAAAAAAAGTATTATATTGAAGAGTTTAATCCCTCTCATAATCATCAACAAAAATCGTACATAGGGGCCAATATTTCTTGGAGAGCCAAAATTCTTATCTCTCAATTAAGGACTAATTCACATCAGCTCTGTAGTGAAACATGGCACTGGAAAATGCAAACATAACTGTGGGAGGACAGAGTATGTATTTTTTTCTCTTTCGAAAAAGTGGAAACAAAAAATCATTTCATTTTATAATGTGAGGCCTTCAAAGACAACAGGAAAAGTTATGCAGATATTTTGGCAGCTAGCTCTTGGGATATTCTTTTCAACAAAGGATTTTTCGAAAATCTGGGAGAGTGTATTGTGAAACTTCACAAGAAAATGACATAATACCAAATCCATATAGACGAGAAATATGTTCTATAGGCAATATTTAGCCTCGTGGACAGTAAAATAACTTCTTCTTCTTATTATTATTCATCTTCTTTGAGTTGCACCGATGTGCACCCTCTGGCATCTGCCTAGTGGTTTAGTTTCCCTAAACCTTTAGCATTTGAACCCCTCTGCTAAATTTTTTTTTGACCTTGTTTATGGAATGAAGCCTTTGATAACTCCCCCTTTTATTTCTAGAAATCCTGAGGGATTTTCAAGTGTCGAGGATTCTAGCAACAACAATTATTATGAACCGAATTCAAATGGATAGACCATTACAGAGTTCATTGGACACTCAATGATAAAAATTACAAATAGAAAAACCATTCTCATTATCAAAATTTCAATATGAAATAAGTTTGAAACCACATGGAATGTGTTTTCCAAAGTGTTATTACTAAGTACCAATGTAGAACTCCCAAATTACATTATTGGTTCTCCTAAACAGTTCAAAATTGGTATGGTTAATCCAAAAATTAATAAGTGCAAGTGTGAATGTAGAACTCCAAACCTCATGGTTGATTCTCAAAATCCTATGGGTAGTGAATTGGTGAAACTAGATTGGTGTATTGTTGAAACAAAAAAAAATAGATGGTAAATGTTCTTAAATTTTATATTGAATAAGATGTAGAAATATCTAACAAGATTTAAAAAGGGAGAAATTTTTTATGTTTAGAGAGGATATATTATTGATTATTAATAAGAAGTATGTAATGATTGGATTAATACTATTTTATTAATGATAAATATTTTAAAATCAAGTAATTATGAAGTTATAATTTAATAGTTATTATTATGTACAACTCAATATGAGAGAAATGTAATTTATTAATATATGTCATTTAAAAATAAAAATAAAAATATTCTCTAAGTTAAAAATAATATTAGAAATAACAAAAAGAAAAAAAAAACATGTTTAGTTAGTTTTAATTAAAATTATTCTAAAACATCAATAATACTACTCTTACTATGCTCACATGATTTGGTGTTGGTGTTAATATTATAGTATGAATAATATGTGGTAAAAAGAGTTCACTCGTACGAGTGATAAATAAGATATTTCAATATTCATGTGACATAACATAATTTTATATTAACTTAAGAAAAATAAAGTAATTAAAAGTAAAATAAATTTTACTTTTAAGTTGAGGAAGATATATATCTCTTATATTCTTTAAAATGTTTCAAGAGAGCACAATTGAAAGGAAAAAAATTCAATTACTCTTAAGTAGCTTGACATGAATAATTTATTAGCTTCTTAATATCAAACTAATATGTAACATTTAAAAGATATTAATAATAATAGTAAATTCAATGTGTGTGATAAATAAGATTTCTCAATGTATAGAGTTAAGTAATATTGTGTATATTTTAAAATATATTAATAACAAAAATAGAATTTAATGTAATTCATTCATAAATAAATAAAAACTTCAATGTTCATGTTAAATAAAATATTTGAATGTCAATTATGTATATATTATATATATTTAAAATAAATAAATAAATCTCTCTCTCTCTCTCTCTCTCTCTCTCTATATATATATATATATATATATATATATATATATATATATATAATTATAATTATGGTTATATTTTTTTAAACATTGCTTGACATTCAGTAAAGGTTTTTTGGAATTGCAAGTTTTAGTTATGTATTCTACACAATCCAAGTGCTCAATAAGATGTTGAAGAGTTAAATAATATATATATTGTGTATCTATCAAATCTCGTGAGGTGTAAATATTTTTTCAAGTTCTACACTTTAAAAGTGGTTTACACCTCAAGGGATTTGACTCCTCTCGGTACTTGTTAGATTGGATGTATAGTAGTTATGAAAACATTTGAAGTAGTCTCACTATTTCCATCACTTTCTCCCACCCCCTTATACTATCTTGGGTTTTGTAAAGTGTTACTTATGACTTAACCTCACCTCTAAAGTATGCTATGAATACGAGGTTAACAAAAATATTTCTTTTCCAGTGTGCATAATTATTTTTCATACCAACATCATGTCTAGCTCATGAAGGACTTTCAAACAATATAAATTTCATCTTAATCTCACTCATGGATTGAAGTTAAACCAATTATATAATGCGACATGGAATCCATGGTGGAATCACCAACCAAAATTGAGTGGTTTTTAATAGGAGCAGTATCTCGTTTTAGATTTCCCCCCCACCCGCCCCCCCCCCTTTTTAACTCTTGATAAACCAAGGGAGCATAAGGATGAAGAGGGACCTTTGATCATACCAGTTCCTTAGTCTGACCCACCGGTAAAGGCATCTACTTCAATAGGGGTCCCACCTATAAATAAATTATATATATATAGTATCTATCAAATCCCCTGAGGTGCAAACCTTTTTTCAAGTTTTTCACTTTAAAAGTGGTTTACACCGTAAAAGATTTGATTCCTCTTGGTACTTGTTAGATTGCATTTATAGTAGCTATTAAAACATTTGAAGTAGTATCACTATTTCCAACACTCTCTCCCACCCCCTTATACTATATTAGGTTGTGGAAGGTGTTACTTATGACTTAAACTCACCTCTAAAGTATGTTATGAATACGGGGTTAGCAAAAATATTTCTTTTCCAGTGTCTGCATAATTATTTTTTCATACCAACATCATGTCTATCTCATCAATAACTTTCAAACAATATAAATTTCATCTCAATCTAACTCATGGATTGAAATTAGACCAATTATATAATGCCACATGGAATCCACAATCACGAACCAAACCTGAGTTGTTTCTAATACGAGCGATCTCTGGTTTCAGATTCCTGCCCCCCCTTTTTTAACTCTTGATAAACCAAGGGAGCATAAGGATGAACATGTACCTTTGATCATACCAGTGCCTTAGTGTGACCCACTAGTAATGGCATCTGCTTCAATAGGGGACCCATGGTGGCGATTTCCATGTCGAACACCCTCCCCCCCTCTCCCCCACATATGTTAACCCATGGTAGAACAAGGAGGCCCTGGGGTGATCATGGCCTATTGATATGGGCCCCTCACAATCATATTGTTAAAAACCTCGTTAAACATTGATGGGTTCCTACGTGGCTCCACATGGTGCTTATCAAGACCCTTGTGATATTTCCATGTTAACATGGACTTACGGGTCCCACTCGGCCCAAGATTTTTATATAATGAGGATTGTTTACACTATATCTGGCTCTAAAGAAATTTGGGGGTTCATGCCATTATACACTATGGATCTTTCTTGGATTCTCAGATCATGGATTTATTGACTTGAGTGAAGGACAAATTGGTTTAGTAGGAATTCAAGCTCCACCATTTTTGAACACTGAATTACTAGATACATTTCAAATTCTTAAGGAAATACAAATTTGGGTCGGTGCATATGAACCACCATTGTGGGTCATGCCCCCGATAACTAAGAATTATTAATAAATTTGGTCTATTTTGAATCCAAATTATTTTCCAATGTGGATGTGCTTTTTCCATATCATTATCAGGATTAACAAATACATCCACACATGAAACTAAAAATCCACCTCCCTTGATATCTTGATACAAAGCATATTTACGGGGAACATACACCCTTAGCTAACTCCATATACATCAACACTTAGGAAACTAAATAGTATCAATATTAAATACAAAATATGTAAAAAGGTCCATCTAACCCTTAATAATTATGGATTTCTGCTAAGAATTGCAAAGAAGGAAACTTAGGGAGATTTTAGTAGGACTTTATAGAGCATCCGTGCTTTTGCTAAAACACCAAGTGCTCTGAGGCAATGGCTAATTCTTGAATTCAAGCCATAATAGGTATTATGTTGTGTCTAAAAGAGTACATAAGTACAAACAAAGCTCAACTCACTATAGATTCTAAGAAAAGGAGAGAATTGGTTCTAAATGCCAAAACTACACCAGTTCAATCATTCCAACCTGACTACATATTGTAAATTAGAGAATTTTCTTCAATGGGATAGGAATTCTAAATTATCATTAATAATACATCCAAATTTTATTCTTATACAAGAATGCTAGAATCCCAACTTGAACAGTGAATCTTACAATGTAAAACAATGTGTAAAAGTGAGTATAAACTTTCAAAATCATCTTAAATATTCATAGAATAAGCATTGTGTGCATTAGGGAGACATCTAGGTAATCCTCTACATATAACATAGTCTGTAATTTCTAATCTCTAGAGAAAAATTAACAATACTAAATATTCATGTAACCATAGACACATAGAGAAACTTCAATCATTTCAAATACAATGTTCTTAGGAACTCATTCATGATTTATACACAAACAGATATCATATTTCTATCACATCAATCATAAATCATCATTTGTAAATAAAATATACAAAAACCACGATACTTATGTGATAGAGTTGAATCAGCTCAAAACTGAAGAAGGGTCTTCTACTCTCCACCCCACCATAGGCCAGTTACACTACAATATTTCTTGTAAGGGACCACCCCTGACCTGGATCTAGAATCTAAGGAAATTCTTGCGAAAGCATAATTTCACACCAAGAGAAGGGTCAAGCACTTAGGAATCATGGGGTCCATTGTCTAGGTGGTTTAAGAGCTACACAAGAAGCACCATAGTAATCCATTTATGCTTTGAAATTCAAACTCACGGTAACACTTGAATTCAAGGAATAGATGTGCTTCTTAGTTTCTTAGAGTTAAATCCATTATGTTGGTGGTTTAACAAAAAATTGGAAAGAAAAAAATAGTTTCATAGACAAGAATAAGCACTTAGCGGTTTTAGAACCAATAGGAAGCACCCATTAATTTCATAGCCAACAAAAAGAACCCATTAGATAACTATTTTGAAAAGAAAATTGGAATGAAATAAGTGGTTTCACATACATAGCAAGCACAAAATTGCTACATTTCAATCCTTAAAAAATACACTGGAAACAAAAACTCACATAGGGATATTGGTCACCTCAAATGCAGTCATAGTAGTTAAAACCTAGATGTATCGAATTGCAAAATCCTTTTTTCTATGCACATATATAGAATTTCACGTGTGCCACTCTGCATGATTGGGAGAGAGAAATACATTAGCTTCTCAGTGTTTTTTCCTCTATTTTTGTCTCTTCAATATATGATAGGGGAGAATGAGAATGGGCACACCAATACCTATCCTTGTTCTCAGTAATTAGCTATCAACAACATTACCAACTCTAGTTGACCTCCAACCCTGTCACATTAAAAACTTGTTAGTGAATGGATTTTCTTGAGTTGTGGTTTGTTCTAATATTTAATTTGGTAGGGTAAGGCTCTCCAAGGTGTGTAAGAAAATCAAGGGATGTCCCTTAGAACTCTAATTGGTTGATTATTTTTCCCCACTTCTAATGGGTTTAATTGATTTAAATTAACAATCAACCACTGCTTTAAATACAATTTCGACCAACTATGGTTTCCCTGAGCTGTAATAAGAATCACATTTAATGTTACAAAATGAGATAAAATTCGAGGGATGTTACAAAGAATAACAACAAAAAATGAGCTTTATAGGTACATATTTTTACATCCTTTTACATATTAAAAAATTGTTACAATGCCCTCATTGGATCAACATATTTCCAAGTTGCTTCATCTAGTCCAAAGTGCATTGGTTGTGCTTTGAATTGATTTATTACTTGATTTGGGAGAATTATTTTCCTTTAGTCCAATATTCACATTAGTTCTAGTTGGAAATCTCCCCTAGATTCCACTTGTATTGTAACAACACATTTTTCTACCCCTCTTGTAAATGCCGCTATGAATTGTAATTCATGTAAATATTATGGAAATGTAACCAATAACTGGATCAGAGGGATGGATAGGGATGAGGTAGAGGATTTTTTTGTGTTGAGTATAAACCTAATCCACTGCATTTATTTTAGCCCTTATCTCCCTAATGAATTGATTTTCCTACTGATGCAAGCATTGAAGTTGTGTATCCGCGACCTGAGAGAAGGACGAGCTCATATTGCCTCTATTCCTGTGAGGCATTTTGGTGTGGTCAACATGAAAAAGAAAGGACGCAAAGAAAAGGGGAGACCCACTAGAGAGAAAAATGAAGATTGTGTAGATATAGAATCCAAGAGGGCTCGCAGTGGGGAGGCAACACAAAAAAAATGCAGAGCGTGAGTGGTAGTAAATGAGAGCCTGCAAGGGAGAAATTACTACTAGTGTTATATAATAGGGACAACATTCCTACTGATTTTTTTAGTCTTATATGTGATTTGTTGGTAACTGAAGGTTCAGTAGAGGGTTGAATCACACCTTTTTTGTGCATTGAGTTATTAAATCATTGTGAGACTTGTTGAAAGGTTGATAAACCACATGGCAAGTTGAGACACCCAAGTGCTTGTTGAAAATGGACTAATAAACAAGTAATTAATTGCCTTTAGGCTATAAACCACTTATATACTTGATTAGTAAGCCCATAAACCACCTCTTTAATGCACTCTTGACTTACAAATAATTAATGTATAGTTTTTAGAAAGGAACAAAATGTTCACTCTCTCCTGATGAAAATTTGTAAACACCAGTGCAGAATATCGAAGCCACGATCTCTAACCATGCTGTGACTTTGAAATTTTGGCACCCAAAATTCTTATGGCACAGTTTTGTCGGATTTTCTTATAAATCCTTAATAGACAATGAGGAATTTCTTTTCCTCTTTAACACAAAGAAATCATTAATAAAACTTGCAGATAGAGCATTAAAAAAACGCATACATTGTGGGAAGCAAACACTATCTTTCATTCATTAAATTTCAGCTATTACAATCTTCAGCCTTCAGAACTGTTGTTATGGATTTCTCTTTCACTCTGCTCCACTACCTATTCTTCTTTGTCTATTCAGTGCAAATGGATACACATATATGTATGTTTTACAATGCAGGTCGTAGCCACAATATTAAAATATTAACCTAAATCTAAAGACTATATGAAAATGAAAATTATATCACGACCACATTATATCATAACATGCAAACATTAAAAATTATAATGTGATAGGCTTATCACATGGAAGTTCGTGTCGGGTGACGTTAGCGTCAAACGACGCGATAAATGAATGGGGAATAAATATGTGAAGGGTTATCACAATTAACGATGAGCTGACTGACTGGGACAAGAGTTGATGCGATCGACTTTTGATTAGCTGTGGGGAGGATGAGCTAGCACAGTGGGGTCACATTTATCGCGCGGGTTCGGAGGGTAGGTGATGTGGGCATAGAGTGGTGCGATGAGCGCCGATTGGTCAAGGTTAGGGTGACATGGATTGGCAGGGTCCACGTGACATGGCAAGGTTTGTATGTGGAAAAATGGCGCGATAATAAATGCAGTTGGTGCGAGGATTTATGGTGGGGGGGTTGCGTGGTTTAAACCACGATTTATCAAATCAGAATGGCTATGGTAATGCAAAAACAAATGTGGCTATTGCAGGCGGTTTATGAAGGAAATTGAATGCGATGACTCAATGCATTAAAATGCAGGTTGAGTGTATAAACCAAAATTCAACTATTGTTTCCTTCTCTTCAATGAGATCAAATCAAAAATTGATGTTGTTGTCATGTTGCCACAAATTGGCAGTTGGGGTTATTTCCAACACTCCCCTTAATCGCAACTGCTGCTATCATGCATTCCCAGAAATTTTCTGAGATAATTAAAACTTTTCTGCCCCAATGGTTTGGTCAAAATATCTTCAAACTGTTCTTCTATTCTGCAATGTTGCAAAAAAACTTCTCCATTGTTCACCAATTCTCTGATAAAATGATATTTAGCATCTATTTTCTTTGTCCTTTTTTGAAACACTGTGTTCTTTGATAATGTTATTTATGAGCTATTATCACAATAAATTGTTGTGCCTTTCACTTGTTCATGGCACAAATCCCTTAACATTCTTCTCATCCATACTGCTTGACATGTTGCTGTTGTAGTAATCACATACTCTACCTTTGTTGTTGATAAGACCACAATTTCCTATTTCTTTGAAGCCCATCAGATGGGTCTTCATCCTAAATGAAAAACATATCCAGAGGTACTTTTCCTATCATCTATACTTTCAGCCCAATCACTGTCAGTGTATCTAATTAACTCAAAATTTTCAGAAGAGGTGTATATAATACCATACCCCTTCGTTCCTTTCACATACCTTAGAATTCTCTTTGTTTTTTGCCAATGTGTCTCCTTTGGCTTTTCCATAAATCTGGAAATTAAACTTACAACATGCATAATATTAGGCCTAGTTGCAGTCAAATACATTAGGCTGCTAACTATTCTCTTATACAAACTTGGATCTAAATCCTTGTTGTTGTCTTCCTTGCTCAGTTTCAATCCCATCACTGTAGGAGTTATTGCTACCTTGCAATCCTACATCTTAAATCTTTCCAAAACTTCCTTCACATATTTTTCTTGAGAAATAATTTTTTTTTTTTCATTTTGCTCTACTTCTATTCCTAATAAGTATCTCAGCATCCCATATCTGTCATGTCAAATTCTTCTTTCATGACTATTTTAAAATTCTCAATAAAGTAAGAATCATTACCTGTGAATATCACATCATCAACATATAAAAAAAAAAAATGAGCATCTTACCATCATTTTCTTTGATTTTTAGTGTGAGTTCTCCTTCTCATTTTTCAAACCCATTTTCCAATTGATAGGCATATATTCTACTATACGATGTTCTTGGTGCTTGTTTCAGCCCATACAAAGCCTTCTTCAACTTTCATACTTTGTTCTCTTGGCCTTCTTTCTCATAGCGTAGAGGTTGTTCAACATAAGCCTCTTCCATCAATACTCCATTTAGGAATGCTAATTTCACATCCATTTCATAAGCTTTCCATTTGTGTTGTGCTGCTATGGACAACACTACTCTTATTGTTTCCATTCTTGCTACTGGTGCAAATGTTTCTTCATAATCTCTTCCTTGTTGCTGCTTGTTGTCTTTGACAAAAAGTCTGGCCTTGTGCTTTTCAATCTTGCCTTCAGCATTGCTCTTGGTCTTATAGACTCATTTTATCCCAATCACTTCATTACCTTTTTGGAGATCAGCTAATTCCCATGTATTGTTCTTCTCTATTGCATTAATCTCTTCATCCATAGCATCTATCCATTTCTTATCTTTTACTGCTTCTTCAAAATGAATAATCTTCTATATGACAATAGAATGAAAATAAAGAGTTCATATCTTCATTGTTTGCCTCTTGCTCATAGATTTCATTCAAGCTTATAAATCTTGTCCTTCCTTCACTTCCTGAACTTATGCTTGTAGAAGCACTCAAATCTGCTCATTGTGTTGTGCTTGGAGAAGCACTCTCATCACTTCTCAGTGGTGTTCTCATGCATGATTGCCGTGTTCCTTGTTGTGCTTGTGTTGGTGGAGGAGGTGCTCTCAATGAGGGATTTCTTGCTTCCATTTCTTCCTCATCATATTATTGAGACAAACAAGTTTTTACATTTACTGGTTTCTCAATGCTTCCATCCCTAGCTTTTTCTTCAATGAACTGTATATCTCTGATTACAATAATTTTTTTGGTGGATGGGTTATACAATTTGTATGCCTTTGATTCTTCACTGTATCCAACAAATATGCACTTCTCCCCCTTACTATCCAAATTCTCTCTCAATTGATCCGGAATGTACGCATAAGCCACACAACCGAATATTCTCATGTGTGTGACAAATTGTTTTATGCCACTTCATGCTTCTTCTAGAACTCTATTGATGACACTCTTTATTGGGAATCTATTCCAAACAGATGCTGCACAATGTACAACTTCAACCCAATATTCATTTGGCAAATGTTTTGCCTTCAACATGCCTCTTACCATATCCATGATGGTTTTGTTTTTCCTTTCAGCAACTCCATTTCATTGTGGTGTATACCTTGCTGTAAATTGCTTGTGAATTCCATTTTCTCTAAAAAAACACAAAAAATATTTGGAGATGTATTCCCCTCCTCTGTCAGTTCTCAAAATTTTATATGCTACCCACATTGATTCTCTACAAGAGCTTTGAAGTGGCAGAATTTCTCAAACACTTCACTCTTCAACTTCAAGAAATACACCCATGCTTTTCTTGTATAATGATCAATTAAAGTTAATATATAATGACTAACTCCTAAAGAAGGTGTCTGCATTGGTCCACATAAATATGAATAAACTATTTCTAAGGGTGCTTTTTCCATTATTCTCTTTCTTGATGGAAATATTTCTCTGTTTTGTTTGCCCAAGATGCAGCCTTCACAAAGGCTGTTTGGTTTTTCAATCAATGGTAATCTCTTTACCATTCTCTTTTTATGTAATAAATTTAAGCTGCCAAAGGTGAGATGTCCAAATCTCAAGTGCCATAGCTAGTTTTCATTCTTGGCTTCCTTTTGGAATGTCTCTTGTGTCATAGCTGCCATTGCAACTCCTTTATTCAAATATGCTCTCATGTTGAAAAGAAACATTTTGTTACTTATCATATTCACTTGTGCAATTCGTTGATTTCTTGGTGATTTATCCATGATGGTACACACATCATCTTCAAAGAATACATTGTAGCCTTTTTAAATGAGTTGTCCAATTCTCAAAATGTTACACTTCATACCAGGTACATAGTATACATCATATATGGATTTCCTTTCTCCTTTCCTTGTTAAAAAACTCACTCTGCCTTTATCCATGACAGAGACTTTGCTGTTTGTTCCCAATGCTATTTAAGATTTCACATTTTTATCTAATGTGGAAAACATTGCCATGTTTCTAGTCATATGGTTACTGCATCCTGAATCTAGAAACCATATATCTTCAATATGCTCTTCAGCCATATTACATGCTAGAAACAAATTTTCTTGGCTCTGGGTTTCTTTAGAAAAGTTAGCACTAGGTCTATTACCCATGTCACTCTGTTTCTTTTTACATTCATTGACATAGTGCCCATACTTCTTACAATAATGACATTGGACTTGGGAGTATCATACCTTTGTCCATGTGCTTGATTTTGTGCTCCTTGTTAGCTACTGAATTGACTCTAATTCTGATTTTGGTTGTTGCCCCTTCCATTTGCATTTGCAGGGCTGCTTCTTCCTCCTCTATTCTCGCTTCTGCCTCTACCTTTTCCTCGGTAGTTTGATCTGCCTTGACCTCTTCCTCTACCAAAGGACTTTTGGGACTTGAAAGCATGCTCTAAAGATGAGTTTGTTGTTTTGTTCAACCTTTGTTCATGTGTTATCAAAGATGCATGAAGCTCATCAACTGTAAATCTTGAGAGATCCTTTGTCTCTTCAATAGTAGTGACTATCACATTGAATCTTGGGGGTAAACTTCTCAATATTTTCTCCACTACTCTTCTTTCTTCTAGTCTCTCAATGAGATCTCATTTGGGTAACCAACCCAATCAACTGATTAAAAAATGAGTCTAAGCTATCAGGCTCTTTCATGCAAATAACTTCAAATTCTCTTCTCATTACTTAAAGCTTTGCTATCTTTACTTCTCCATACCTTGATAGGCTGTCTGGAGGGTATCCCATGCTTCCTTAGACTTCTTTGCTCCTGCAATTCTTGAAAATATGCTTTCATTCACTGCTTGAAAGAGATAATAGAGGGATTTTGATTTCTTCATCTTATTACTCTTCAAGAAATCATTTTATGCCTATGTTAAGACATTATACTCATTTGCATTAGCTGGTTCTTCATATCCATCTTCAACCAGTTCCATAAGTCTTGAGATGCAAACATGACTCCCATTGTGATTTCCCAATAATCATAGTTCTTCTCATTGAAATGTGGGAGTTGAATACTTTACATACTCGTGCTTATGCTAGCTCCTCCCATTGCTAACTGTGCTAAAATTACAGGGACTTCACTGGGGGAGAAATACCATACCACGTGGGTTCATATTGGGGGATATATATTGAGAGAAAAAATACATAATATATTGGGGGATATATAGGGGTAAAGGGTTTTTATATTGACACATAAACAAAATTGAGCTCAAAGTTAATGAAAAAATATAAAGGGGTATAAAAAATGTTAATGAAAAAATGGATATTTACAATATCTAGTGAAGATGTGTGTTTTTGTAATTGGGAAGGTGTATTGGGTTCATATTGGTAGGGTGTTAAATAATTTGATTTTTAGAGGTATTTTCCAATATGTAGTCAAGTTAGGGGTATTGTTTAGTATGACATGAATGCATGTGATATGTCACACGTTTATTGAGTGAAGCTCTTCTAGCTAAAACTTGACTGTGTATAACTTTCTCACTGCTGGAGAGATAAATTCTAACTCTTAATACTTCTTTTTAGATCTCCTTATATTTTCAATGAACAGTAATACTACTGTGTAAGTATCTGACTTGCTGAAACTTTCATTCTGCTGGTGGAATGCTTCAACGGTTTTCTTCTCCTTCAGCTTCTTCAGCAACTGCTCAGAGCTTGGATTAGCTCCGATACCATGTCGGATTTTATGATAAATCTTTAACAGACATTGAGGAAATTATTTTCCTCTTTAACACACTGAAATCATTAATAAAACTTGCAGATGGAGCATTAAAAAAAAACATACACCATGGGGAGAAAACATTGTCTTTCATTTATTAAATTTTAGCTATTACAATCTCCAGTCTTCAGAACTGTTGTTCTGGATTTCCCTTTCACTCTACCCCACTGCCTATTCTTCATTGTCTATTCAGTGCAAACAGATACACATATATGTATGTTTTACAATGCAGGTCATAGCCACAATATCAAAATATTAACCTAAATCTAAAGACTACTCGAAAATGAAAATTATATTGCTCCCACATTATATCATAACACGCAAACATTACAAAATATAATGCAATAGGTTTATCGCATGGAAGTTCGTGACAGGTGACGTTAGTGTCAAATGACGCGATAAATGAATGGGAAATAAATCTGCGAAGGTTTATCGCATCAAACGACGAGCCAGCTGACTCGGACAGGAGTTCATGTGATCGACATTTGATTCGCTACTGGGAGGATGAACTGGCACGGTGGGGTCGCGTTTATCGCCCAAGTTCGGAGTGCAGGTGATGTGCGCACGGAGTGGTGCGATGAGTGCCGATTGGTTGAGTTTAGGGTGATGTGGATTGGCAGGGTCCACATGACGTGGCAAAGTTTGAATGCGGAAAAATGGTGGGATAATAACTGCGGTTGGTGCGAGGGTTTATGGTGGGGGCTTGCGTGGTTTAAACCACGATTTATCAAATCCGAAAGGATGCGGTAGTGCAAAAACAAATGCCGCTGTTGCAGGTGGTCTATGAAAAAAATTGAATGCGATGGCTCAATGCATTAAAATGCAAGTTAAATGCATAAACAAAAATTCAGCTATTATGTCCTCTTCAATAAGATCAAATCAAAAATTGATGTCGCTGTCATGTTGCCACAAATTGGCAATTGGGGTTATTTCCAACAAGTTTCACTCAGCGTAATAAAACATGTTGCTTCCCCCGATCAACGTGCAAACCATTATTACAAGTAAAAACTTGGGTGCGTTTGCAGACAACAATAACATAGTACGCGTGTAATTAAAATATTGCTCCAAATCCCCTTGAACTGCAAAACGTCAGCATATCACCTGCTCTCTTTTATGTCCACCAAACATATGTCGAGAAACAGTATCGTGTATATTCTCCGGAGTACGAAATCTCCCCGATTCCGAGACCATACGGGCCCGATTGCTGCCGGTTTCACGAACGTTAAAACATTCAGAAAGCGTGGAAACGCCATGACCACATTTCTATTTACTCTTCTTTTACAAGCCTGGGCGAATTCATTGGATGCAGACAGATATGCCAGCTTGGTCTAGAAAAGGCCGAAAGTCAATGAAGGTGCTGGAAACCTCGTTGGTAATTAGTTCCCGAGAAACGTAGCTGAATTTCATTAGGAAATTGGAAGAAAAACACTGTACGAAAAAGAAAACTATGAGTGCACATGGTTTCGGGAGGTTGGCAGAATCGAAATCCATACAGTGACATCTGCTTATAGTACCGAATAAAGAAGGTGGCATGACAACTGGATTTGTCACTGTGCGTTAATGTAGTAGGCTCGTACTCGTCCATGCCTACAGATATAAAAATAGGTGCGGTGATCGGTATTCTATGGCCGTCCCATTCATTGAACTTTTAGCGCGCCATGTTTGTATAGGATGTGAGCTGGATTTGTTTGAGATATTCCTCCACTTTCCGAAGTCGGTGCATTTTGATTTGCATAACGCAAAATCACCACTGGTCCTTACAAAATTTCATGTTACTCTGCGGTGGTGGAGGAAGGTGGCAAAAAATATCGGGAATCAAATCTTACTGGTCCTAGTGTAGTATGAGTTGTTAGCCTTTTGTAAATTGAGATTTAACTGTACATATACTGAAGTGATCTATATCATATTGATGAGGTTGCATGAAGGGCAGTGCTTCCAAAGGTTACATCTCAACATATGAGATGAGAATCACGCAATATTGTAAATTTACAATGTTGATTAAGACATTGATGGTTAAGTCTGTTAAGTCCATAATTATTTTGACAATGTTGTTTAAGACATTGATTGTTAAGTCTATAAAAGCATATATACTTTATTTGATTGTTAAGTTTACAAAAATATAAATATTTTGTTCTATTTTTTATAATTATTTGACTTTTAAGTCTACAAAAGTATACATATTACTTCTAAGTTTATAAAGGCATACAAACTCTATCTTTTTGGTTTTAAACTTGTGACATTTTAAGAGGAAACATATTCTCTTAACCATTAAAAAGATAAGTTAATATATATACTAGAGTAGTTTTATAAATTATATTTACTTAAATTGCTATTAAAGTATACAAATTAAATTGTTGTTAAAGATAGATAAATATAGATAAATATTATAACTCATTAATATTACATTCTTAAAAACCATAACTCATTTTATATGATGCTTGTCTATATTTCTTTCTTTTAAACTAATGAATTTAATTAAAATGACAAAAAAATAAATCTCGTCCTTTTATTTATGCTAAAAATATTATAAAATATTATATAGAAATACAACTCATAATTATTGATAATTAAAAGAAAATTGTGTAAAAACTAGTTTAAAATAAACCAATATATGAGCATAATTACATGGAACTATATTTACTCTACTTTGTTACATATGTAAAAAAAAATGATTTTGGAAATTGTTATTTTATAATATAGTTGAAATTTGTGTGCTCCAATTATTCATAAGATACTTGAATAGGGTTCATATAACTTTAAATAATTTGGGCTTGTTGAGTGAGCTACTACATAGGTTTATGGTCAGAGGATTTAAACAAAAGACGTTGTCACTCAAACAACTTTACATAATATGGGCTAGCAAATTGAGTTATTTTAATGACTTTAATTTAGTGTTTATTGATTTTTTTTTATTAGATATAGGAAAATGATAATTTAACTATTATAAATTTTGGTTTTTTTTTCAAATGGATATAAGAAAATGGCAATTTAACTATTACAAATTGGGGTCTGTTTGTTAGAATTTGGTGATGTATAAATGAATTTAGTTTCAATCTTTCATATTATATAATTGAAAATTACCACTTAAAAAAAAAAAAATTGGTAGATTTTTAGAAAATTTGATAGGAAAAAGAGTTTTATAAGGAAAAAAAAGATGAGACAATCTAACTATTAGACATTTTTATCCTTTTTTCCCAACTTTAGATTATAAGCTTTTTTTGGCAAGGTTCCCAATTTTTATATATATTTTTTAAATTGCAAGATTGTGATTTTTTAATGTTTAGAAATAAATAAATTTAGTTCCCTGAATAAAATGTAAAGCACTAAAATTTTGTAGATTACAAATTTGGAACTTATAACTAAAAACGAAATATCTAATATAACATAAAGACTAACACTTCAACAAATTACTAACTAATTTTTTTAAACATCATAATTTTATGTATTATGCTTATAAGTTTCTCTATTTTTAATATAACTTTCACAATTTTTATAGCCATAGATATATTTATTTCAGAATGAGACTTAATTTAATTAAAATAAATGATCGGTTTTTCAACTCCATCATTATTAAAATATTTTTAGTATTAGTTAGGAATAATGGATTGAAATTTATGTCAGAGATAGTAATTCCTTTTCTGCTTTTCAATTTAATTAAAAGAAAATTATCAAATTAAATTTTGATTTAGTTTCAATTTAGTGTATTAAATTCTTATTGCTTGGAATTACTTTATATATTTTTCTAGCTATATATACGTGTGTATTTTTTTAAACTTATTTATAGTTAACAATAATAGTAATTTAAAATACATTTACAATTCACATAATTTAAATGATTTTTTTTAATAATTTTCAAAAAATTGTGAAATATCATTTGATATTTATATATTCTTACTAACCATTTAACTCTATACCTCCATTAATATATATTAATATAAAATTTTTATTATTTGAATATTAAATATAAATATTATATGCATTTTTCTTAATTTTAAAAAATAAATATTCATTTATTTTTATTTCTGGAAATGTATTGCTCATATAGTACAGTTGTGATGTGGTAAAGGTTCTTTCCATTCTTATATAATCTTGACAAAATTATCCATCCTCCTTCATACATCTAGATTAGATAGTGAGATATAGACTAGATGCTTGCCAAAATTATCCATCCTCTTTCATACATCGAGATTAGATAGTGAAATATAGAATAGATGTTTATCAAAATTATCATTCTTCTTCATACATCTAGATTAGTTAGTGAAATATAGACTAAATGCTTGCCAAAATTGTCCATCCTCTTTCATACATCTTCATACATCTAGATTAGATAGTGAGATTCTTTCATACATCTTCATACATCTAGATTAGATAGTGAGATATAGACTAGATGGATAGAGTAGATGCTATTTCCATTACTATGTAATCTTTGTAACATTTATGACATCTAGATTAAATTTATAACATCCAAATTAGATACTGAAATATAGATTAGATGGATAGAGTAGAGTCTATTACCATTACTATGTAACCTTTGTAAAATTTATGAATCTCAAAATGTTATTGTGCATATTTTCTTGCAAGATTTTGTGTCAGATTTTCTTGCCACATTCAAGCCTTCGGTTAAAAACCTTTGACTTCAATATTAATCATATGCTTTCTACTAAATTTGTGATAAGAAGTCATGATTTCTACTAGATTTGCGATAAGAAATCCATCACTTCAACCCCACGTTCATAAGAAATCCATCACTTCAGCCCCACATTCATGTCATATTGATCACATACATCCATTGCATATCCTCACTGTTGTGCATATTGATAATCATGTCTATTTATTTTCTGGTTTATGATCTACTGCATAGGGATCTGTGTGGGCAAAGGAGCAGAAGCACATTATATGATTGCCATGGAATGGAAGTCGAGGAACATGTCTAAAGTTCGAGTTTACTTGACGCATCTTCTTCCGGCGTTGCAGAAGATACAGAAGAGGCCATATAGCTTAGCACAGCGCAAGCGAGCCACCCAATTCGAAGCCGACATGTGCTTGACACGCATAGCGAACAAAGGTTTTACTTGGTGTCGAGCTCTGAGACTCGGCCTCAAACACAGGAAAAGGCCGATGAAGACGAAGAAATCTTTCGTTCGCCGAGTTCGTAGCATAAAGCTGGCTAAGAGAATCAGATTGGCTTCTCTCAAATCTAAATGTTGTAAGAAGGCTGATATTGAAATATATGGTCATTATCATGGAGCCATTGACACGAGACTGGGGACTCTGCGACGGCTGGTTCCCGGTGGCAGGAATATGGGGATTGATACCCTTTTCGGGGAGACAGCTGACTACATCTTGAATCTTGAACTGCAAGTTCACGCCCTGGAAACCCTAGCAGAATTTTACACGAACAATTCTGCAAGTATGTTGGACAGCTGCAGGGACCAGACGGATTAGCTTCTTGTGCTATGTTAATTGATTCATCTTCCTATTAGACCTACATAGATTGTTACGCGCATCTATATATCTATTTTCACGATATCAGTTGAAAGTGGATAGCAGAAAATAATGTGTTAGGCATTTTTTCATGTAAAGTTCATATTAAGTCATCAATTCAATTCCTCGCTCCAAATGAGATATAGTGCTGCCAAGTTTTAAAAGAAATATCATTTGGTTTTTTTTCATGTGAATATGTGAATTTGTGGTGGGTACTTAATAGGTTCCCTTATGTCTAAATTACTTTCGTGGTTAGGCTTTAAATTTCAGACTGTCCAAAGAGCCTTAGCATTCACACTCAGTGGCTTCCGAAGGTCGTTGGAGGATTATCTGAATCATCTGTTCGTTGATCTTCGTCACCTGGCAAAACCCTGAGTAGAGAAGCAAGTAATAAATGGTGTACAACGACGTGCAGATCTATCAATTGCCGTGACCGCCTCAGGGGTGCCTCTAGCCGAAGTATTGAGAATAAGGTATATCTTGGAGATGCAGTATTTCTACTCTTTAATGCTGGACAGTGGAGGTTAGCTGTGCTGATATAGATTTAATATTAAAGTGGGAAGCATCGGTGTGCATATTATCAATTTGTATGGACCATAAAGAAGCCATAGTCGTGTCGACAATAGAGCAAGGGGAGAGGTATGGACTCTCTTCTCTTTGGTACTGTATGTCTACACATCGTGCTCATAAAACCCAGTTTTCTCTTATTGTGAATCACTACTTGTTAATTATCATGAGAATTTGTGTATAAACTTTACTTATGTGGTAATTTATAGAGTATGCTAACGAGGTCATAATTTTGTATCGAAAATAGTGGAAATTTGGGCAGATTTTTAGGTAAATCTGTGTTACAACTTTCAAGTTTTAAGATTTTTGGTGTCCTCCATTTTTATGTGGTTAAATATATTTCCACTATTAAAAAAATACATTTAAACACTTCTATAAATGGTAGCCTAGACAAAACTTAAATTTATTTGTACTTTTACATATTTTGCATTAACTCGAACTATTTTTTTTAATTAAAAAAATTTAAAAAAAAAATTATATTTCAAAGAATTGATCTTTTTATCTAGAATATATATATTTTTTTAATTGTGAGTCATAATTATGGTCAATTGGACAGACTTGCCAAATTCCCTTGGGCATCTAACATGTTTCCTGATGTAGATGAAGACCTTCTCTTCACCAAGTAAACACAATTTGAGGGCATACTTTAACTTCTACATTTATGTATTATTAGTTATTATTTTTATATTTTATTTTTAACTTTTTAGGAACATTTTATTCATATATTTTATTTTTCTTACAAATATTTAAACTATCTCTTATAAATTTTGCCAAAATTTAATAGAGATTTTGAAGAATCATATTCGTAAAAATTTTAATTTGTAAAGATGAGTGCTTCAAGGTGTTAAACATATTTTCACATTTAGATGCACATTTTAAACCACAAGAAATGGCATTCCACCTAAAATTGCATGGTCCGATTTTAAATGAAAAATTTTGTAAATTTTATTTTATTTGATATAAGTGAACATGTAATGTGATTTATTTGCACTTTTATAATAGTAAAATGAATATTTTAAATAAATAATTATTTAAATATATATAATTTGTTTACTTTGAAATGTAATATCAAGACATATCCATCTTAACTCTTCATATATCAAGCGATGAGAGTGATCAAATCTCTTGAGAATCTCTAGAGTTGCGAAAATACTTTTGACCCAAGACACAAGCAAATGTTTGCACTTTCTGATCCCTCTGAGTGCTTGAGAGATTTGGAATTTAGATGGATATAAGCTTGTTTGAGTCGTATGAAGCCACACAATTTTTTCTAACATACAATTATTCTAATAATTTTAAATATATTAAATATGTGTAGGATTAATATTATGAGTTCTTTTTTCTTCTACATCTCATGCACCTTGGGCCTATACCTATATTAAATATCTGAATTCCAATAAATGAATACTCACACAAATGACATATTTGAACTTGTTCTAATAGATAAATCCCATGACAAAATTTTTGATGTGCAATATTCATATCATTGATAGTAATAGGTTGAACATGGGCATATATACGTTTTAAAAATATTTTTCGTAGGATTTTATTTTACATCTTGTACTATGCCTAGGTTGGTTGAATATTATTTTATAAGTCGATATTCTCTTATTCATTGATCATTTTGTTTCTTATATTCTTAATCTTCTTCAATTGTCAATCGCTTTGCCCTTTTTTCTCAATTTCCTCCCCATTGTGCATTTTATTGTATTCCATACTCTTGACACTATTGAGTTGTCATTTTTTGTGCTATTCTTTGTCAATATGCTGTTTGATATTCTTTGTGATATGTTTTTTGTCATTCAATTTTGTGCTTCATTAGTTCTTTTTTTTTTGTTGTCATTTGTTGTGACTATATTTATTGATCTACTCTTTGCTTCTTCTTTTATTGTTAACACTCTGTCGACAGTATCGAATGTATCATCAACATTAGGTAATCTCCTCGGTGCAAAATCCCAATTAGACTCTACACTATTTGGTTTGAATATCCCATCTAGTATGTAGGATCGATTTCCATTAAGTTGGTGGAAATGATTTTCGAACAGGGAGGAGACTCATTGAGAGGGGAATGCATGGATGTTGAAAGAACAAAAGTCAGTGATTGAAAAATCCCTTGTGAAACGCAATACCATGAATAGAGAAGAGGATTTCAAAGCATGAAACTCATGAACAACATTGTTAGAATTTTTTTTACCAAGATCATACTTATAACAATGTTTTTTTTTCTTTCTAAGTAAGTCTAAAATCTATTACTGAAACATATGTTACATACATTTTAGGGCCATCAGAGGCATCATGAGTTCAGAAAAATGACAAAAATGGGCTGCCCACCAGGGAAAACCAGCCTGAGAAAAGTATATGAGCTGCCTCCAAAGAGGAAACCAGCTTTGACAGAACCAAAAACTGTGACTTCAGTTCTAACATATCAAAAAACTGTGACTTCCCAAAGTAACAAAATGACATGAAAACTGAACAAAATTTCTTGAATGAAGCTGCCTTCACTAGAGACCATAGTCTTCAGAGGGGGGCTCTTCTTCAATTCTGCACCAGTAGCCATCGTCGTCATCCGGAATGGGACAATTGCGTGCTGCTGCTTCTCCTGGTGCTGCTGCTTCTCCTGATTCACCATAGCCCTCCTGCTTGCTTGTTTCCTATTGAAGACTCGAGGTGCCAGCGCCTGCTTTCAAGGAGGTCTCTTTTTCTCCAGTTTGAGTGGCCTGCACAAGGTCTGAGGGATCCTGCTTGTTAGCTGGGCGCGTAGGAGGGAGAGGTTCACGGTCAGCTTCCGGAATTTCCTTGAAGGTGACAGAGACAGTTGCAATGACTAAGGGCCGATTAGTTTGACATTGGAAATGAAAATGGGCAGTGGACGGGTTGGCGAGATAAGCCAAGGCAGCGGGACAGGAGCGGGGAGGAGACTGAGAGACCGAGCCACCGTGAGTGTGGGAGGGAAGACTGCGTCTGTGCCCATGCCCATGCCTACTTTGCATGGCAGGATATCTGCCATGTGAGATTTCAGAAGAGGAAGTCGGAGAATTGGTGGAGGGGGAGTGGCGTCGGCTAGAAGGCTGAGCTTTGGTGCTGCCCCTTCAATATCTGAGCCTGTGCCTGAGCCTGGGCATTGTCCCACGAAGTTGATGAGAGCGAGTAGAATTGAGTTGAGATGGGGAGGTGAAATGCAGGGAAGGAGGCGAATTGAGCTGAGACGGGGAGGCGAAGTGCAAAGGACAGAAAGGACTATGGGAGAAATGAAAACCAGGAAGAAGCTCCAGGCAGCATCCCAGGTGACAGCGTTTGCCCAGAGAGGTGCGTGAGCTGGGAAGCTCCGGTTTAAGAGGGCAACCAGAGCTAATAGGCGGAGGCCAATTCTGCATGGGGTGGTCGAACAATGTTGTCATACACAGGGGCGAGGAACGAAAACCTGAATCTAGAGGGTAGCATTATGCTAAGCTCGCGGCCTCGTCTTCCCCACCGACGTAAATGCCTCAAAGGTTGACGGCCTGGAGAGTTAAGGCGCTTGAGGCTCCTTAATGTTTGCCTGCAGGCGGCCATGTGGCCTTGCCACGCGCCGTCCTACAAATTGAATGCCATCCCTTCAAAATATTGCACCCACATCCGGGGATACTTATAACGATGTTTAATTGACAAACGAGAAAACAATTTGCGATGGATAAGTATTTCATTTATAACCTTTGAAAATTCCAACAATGATTTAAAGAAAATATCAACAAAGCAATTCATTAACATATCTTTAAATTTAGAGTATCGTATACCATCCACGTGTTGAAAGGGAACCCATTAGATAAGAGAATAAATGAGTTGAAAGGTGCACCAATACTCAAATAAGTATTCATTCAGTTGAAGAGACCATATTCACAACACAACCACACATGATACTTTCGTTGGATTCAATAGTGATATCCAATAATACTTCTTCTATTACTGAAAACACATACGTTCAATAAGCACAATATATCTCTCTCAAAATTCCAAAACCAAAATTCCGTTACAAAATCACTTGAGCATGTACATATAGGTTGAGATAACTATTGAGTTTCCCATGGTCTTTGGTATTCCCTTGAATCCTGGGCTTACTTGGGACCAAGGGTTGCTTGCAACCTAGGGATGATTGCAACCTGTGGCCAATTGTGACCTAGGGACTCCCTCATGTTTCTATTGAGATCTGATTCAATTTCCCCTAAGCTATCCTATTTTGGAACATAAATGAGAGGGTCTATCATGTGCATTAACCTTAGGTCAATGATTTGGTGATTGAAAAGGTGGTAGTATCAATCTATAACTACTCCATGAGGTAGGTCTACCATGCTTTATAGTTTGTAGCTATCGGGGCTAGTTGAGACATGTTTTCCCCATGTCTGTGGAGGCATTCCAAAACCTTAGGAATCAGCATGACCTTCTTGGAGTTGACCTCATTGGACAAGTTAGCCAGTTTCGTTTATACCGTAGCAGGTTCCACTATGTACTACGTGATGTTTTCCATGGTCACCTGCAAGTCACTTGAGTTGGAGGCTCGTCGGATTGGATCAAGAAATGTTTAAATTTCCTGCAACACTTCTTCTTAGTTTCTTGGTGTTTCCAATGTACCGATAGAGGGTGTGTGATGGCCCTCCGCCATTGAATCTATCTTGCCAAGGAGATTATTATACATAGATATAACCTTTTCCACATCCTTGGCTAGATTTTCCCAGGATTGGATCTTTATGCGCAATTGTACTTTATCATTTTGCACGATGATCCAATATTTCTTTGGCAAGGTGTCTAGCACCTCGAGATACTCTTCGTTCCATTCCATGATGTTATCCAAAGATGTTGAGGCTTCTTTTAACTTCAATGATTTCTTCTTTTTATATGTTTGTATAGCTACCATAGGAATTACCGACTGACTCAACTTCATCATCTCATCATATAATAGTAGCATGGCTCCACCTAGCATGTTGGTTTTGCTTTTGATGGCATCTTGAAGCTCACTTGGATTTATGAGTGTTAGTCATACCACTTTGTTTTTCTCTTGCATAGCCTTATTTTATATTATGTTCTTTGAATATTTTCTATTCTTCTTCTATTTTCTTGGTTCATGCCTCCTCTTCTTTCTTTATTCTCAATTATTCTTCTTGTTTCCTCCATTTTTCTTCATCTTGCTGCTTTCTTGGTTGCTCTTCTTCTTTCTGTTGTGTCGAGGTGCCTTGTGAACTCTTGAGTTCTTCCTCCCTCTTTCTCCTAAGCTCTTGTTGCTATTTTGCTAGGAAGGAATTCATTTGTTCTAAGGTCTCACTATTCCCTTCTCCTTCTTGACTGGTTGGGGATTCCTCGATCTCCATGTTATTGGGTTTCTTTGAATTAGAAGAGGACCCTCCTGTATGCATATTCCTTTTCATGGTAGTGGACCTTTCCTGCAAACTCGTGTTCTATTGGGAATGTCCTTCTTCCTCTTCTTCCTCTTTTGGCTCTTCACCTGGGCCTAGCTTCCTTTCTTTGTTGTACCAATTTATTACTTTGTCTTTAGGGGTTGCCTCTGTGTGTTGATAAGACTAGTTAAAATTTACCTTCTTAGAGTGGGCTGGTATGATTGTCTCGACATCATAGGACCAAAAGTGTAGATGTAAAAACCAGAACCCTTTCATCTGTTAAGCTTCTGCCTCCACTTCCTTGAAGTTTTGAATCATGTAAGCTCTTATACTAAGAGGAAGGGTTGGCCTGGGCTTCTTCTTCCTTTTTCTCAATGTCTTCAAGAATATTCCAGTCATCTGGTAGTAGGCCTCTTGCAATAACAAATTATCGGTGAAAAGCCTTGGAAATGCGTTGTGAGTTTTGAATGAACCACAAAACTCAATATAAGTTCCTTCTTGGAATGGAAACTAGCGTTCTACCTTGATTAATGTTTCCATAAATCTCCTCGACATGCATGGTGGATCTTCCCTGTGTAGCAGCAAGTATAGTGAGACGATAAATGCATCTGGTATGATATCATGATCCTGCTTGTACTGTGATTCCTAGAAGATCCATAACTCCTTGTGAATAGGCCCCCCAATCAATGGGTTCTAGTTGTGGGGCTGGTAATCAAAGTGACATCTAGAAAAAAATACATCCCATAAGTACAAGGCCATATAAAATTTAGATGCTATTCCTTCTTCTAGAACTTGTGCGACACTTATGTTTTCCCTCAACGCCGATACTAACAAGTTGTCCCAATTGAAGATTTTACTGTTGCTGGCAACTAAGTGCATTAGAGGGACCCACGTTCCACTGAAATTACTGACGTCTATTCTCTCATATAATCGACACGTCATAGCTTCTCTAAGGCAATAGAATTTTTGGAGCCCCTCTGTTTTGTACTCTTGATCTTTCTTTCCTTTGAACCTAGATTGGGACATCGTGCATCACTAACCAACAAGTGTTGAAGGATTCCTCCTTCTTTGGTATCCCATAGTATACCTTAGCATCTTTCGAGAAGATATTAGTGAAGGATTTTCGGGAGTGATCTCTTATTACCCACGTAGTAGAATATGTGTTGTGTAAGATCCATTCAATGAATTTCGCTCACTGGAAGATAGGAGGGTGTGTTGCGACATGGTGTAACTTTGAACTCTTGATTTTTATACACACATGGAATTATTCTCGGTACTTTGGGATGTCAAGATTCAAGAACTCAGCATAAACATCATACCATGTTGTTCTGGTACTTCTGCTGAAGGCACAAGTCATGTCCCCATAAATAGGTGTCGGTGTAGGGACTTGATAGCTTTCCTACACACTAACCTCTGGACTCTTTTGTCGTCTTCTAATATTCGAAGGTAACATATCACCTTAAATGGAATAGATTGAGATGCAATCGAGTTCCATGCCCACACCACCTGACATGTTCAAAAAACATTCCCACGATAAGATAAATGGCATGAATGCAACAATATGATAGCAAAATTGACTAATCTAAACCAATCAAGGCCCGAGAAGGTATGGGTAGCAGAGCCGCCAAAAAAGAGGGTCGCACAGAGGATAATGGAGGCATTTTACAACCTGTGTGACTTGAGTGGTAGGTTATAAGGGGTCAGAAAAAATGAAGCGCGCCCTTTGCGACTAGGTAGCGTGATCACTTTGTCGTGAATTCACGAGGTTGTGAAGTCATTAAGTCGCTAGGTCACGAACTCAGATGGTCATGGAGTCATGAGGTTGGGAACCCAAAAGGTCGTGAAGTTGCATTGGTTGCAAGTCACGCTAGAGCACCTGACATGAATTTACCTGGTGTGACCTGCGTGCTCAGGGCAGAAATGTAGGAGAATTCAAAGGAAGCAATCAAGTTTAGAGGTTCTTATAAGGATGGCAAAGGATGGAAAAGAGGGGGAATAAGCTAATATAGTGAATTTTGGGCTTAGATGGGAATTAAAATGATTGTTTGGATTAAACGTGAAGCAAAATGGAGAATAAAAGGGATCATGGTTAAGCAATGAAGAATTGAGGTGAATAAATCCTTCCTAGGTTTACATGAGTGGGATCCGAGGGTAGGTAAGCACACATGGCAGTAAAACATGATTATTGGAGGTTAGTGTTGGGTTTGTGTTATATTCTTTCCATGACTAGCCACGCGCATGGGGGTAACAGGGGGGGTGATAGCTACCCCTATACGTTGCGCTAGGTGCAACGTACGGGGGGGTCACAGGGGGAGTAGTAGCCCCCCCTGTCAGGGTCTAGGGCAGTGCCCTGGGAAATTTTTTTGGTCCTCATTTTCCAGTGGGCAGACCCGCCCATGGTTTTGTACGTGGGTTTGCACATGGTTTTGGGGCATGATGGTTTTTGGCCCCTGGTCTTTTGTAGATCCAGTAAAGGGAACTACGGTTATGTTCTAATCCAGGGTTAATGGATTGGGGTTTATGTATGCTTCAACATGTATATATATGTGTTGTAACACTAAAAGGAATATAATGAAAAATAAAGCTACTCGTCCTAATTTGGGATCCAGGGGAAAATCTTTGTGTTTATCTGTTTTATGTTTTATGCTCTTGCTATTTTTTATTTTATGTTTTAAATATTCGTTCGTAGATAATTCTGTACAGGGTTAAAACCTAAATTTGGTATCAGACCATTTTCAGCTTCAAGGGGACGCCTTTGCTACTGAGGGGTTTTTTGCTCGGGCCTGAGGTAGACCTTGTTTAGTGGGAGATCTGCAGGATCGATTCTTGTGGTGAAGGAAGATGGCGAGCGGTGGGAAGATAGAGATCGAGAAATTTAATGGTCAGAGTTTTGAGTTGTGGAAGCTCAAGATGGAGGATATGCTGGTGGATAAGGACCAGTGGATCGCGGTATATCTGGGTACTAAACCAACGAAAATGTCAGATGAAGACTGGAAGAAACTGGATTCGAAGGCAAAGAGAAAAATACGATTGTGTGTATCATATTCAGTATTGTTGAATGTATCTGGGGAAGCTATGGCGAAGACCTTGTAGGAAAAGCTAGGGACTTTGTACCAATCTAACTCTCTGGTGAATAAATTGTTCCTGCGGAAAAAACTGTATAACCTAAGGATGAAGGATGGAGACTCAGTGACAGTGCATCTGAATGCCTTCAATACTGTGGTAAGTCAACTTTCATCTGTTGATATTAAAATATCATATGAAGATAAGTGCATCAGTTTGTTTTTTTCTCTACCAGATTCGTGGGACAATTTGGTTATTTTAATAGGTAGCAATACAACTACCTTGAATTTTGATGACATTGTCTCAGCCTTGCTGTTAGAGGAAATGAGACGAAGAAATATGGAGGGTTAGAATGGAGATGCATTATCTATGCGAGGAATGTCCAAAAAAAGAAACAAGAATAAGGTTTCGGGTGGGAGATCTAAATCTAGAGGGCAATCTAAATCTCCTAGAAAGTTTGTAAAGGTGTGCTGGAAATGCGGAAAGGAAGGGTGCTACAAAAAGGACTGCAGATTTAAAGCTCCTGAGAAAGGAAAGGGATCTGATGATGCTCTTTCTGCAGAGGCAAAAACCACCTCGGATGAAGCTGGGGATGTGTATTTGGCTTCTTCTTCAAATACACATGTATATCATGAGTCGTGGTTGATTCACTCAGGTGCATCCTTTCACTTCACTCCCCATAGGGAGTGGTTCTGCGAGTTTGAGAAATATGATGGCAGTGATCTCTTCTTAGGTGATGATAGGAAGGCCAGAATCATCGGACGTGGAAAATTCAAGTTGAAGCTACAAGGTGGAAGGATTAGAACACTTCCTGGTGTTCTAGACATTATTGCATTGGCCAGAGATCTGATTTCTGTAAGTAAGATGGATGATGTATGTGTAAAAATAGTGTTCGAGAAAGATACCTGTAAGATGGTTCAGGGAGCACTGGTATTAATGCGGGGAGTTCGCATTGGAACTCTATACAAGCTTCAGGGTAGCACTGTTATTGATGGGTGCAACAACTCTGTGGTTCCCGAAAGTGGAGTAGAAATCCTAGCGGTCTCTGGAGAAATGACCATGCTATGGCATCAAAGGCTTGGACATATTGGAGAGAAGGGCCTTCGGATACTGCATGGAAATGGTATGGTAGAAGGTATGTCTAATAGCTCTCTAGATTTTTATTTCTATGGACATTGTGTATAGGGGAAGCAGAATCGAGTGAGTTTTCCTTCCGGTGCTAAGAGGGTGAACAAGATATTAGAGCTTGTGCACAGTGATGTGTTTCAACCTGTGTGGGTTTGATCACTGGGTAATTATGTGTACTATGTTTCGTTCATAGATGAATTCTCAAGGAATACATGGATATATTTCTTGAGGAAGAAATATGAAGTCTTTGAAAAATTTAAAGAATTTAAGGCTCTGGTGGAAAACCAGACAGAGAAGAAGATAAAGGTGCTGAGG
This sequence comes from Pinus albicaulis, assembly GCA_034641835.2. Classification (NCBI taxonomy): domain Eukaryota; kingdom Viridiplantae; phylum Streptophyta; class Pinopsida; order Pinales; family Pinaceae; genus Pinus; species Pinus albicaulis. The sequence continues at coordinate 377,076,738 of CM076583.1, forward strand.
ACAGATAATGGTGGGGAGTTCTGCAAGAAGGAATTTGAAGAATTCTGTAAGAAGTGTGGTATAGCACAGAAGAAGACTAATCCATACACACCTCAGAAAAATGGAGTTGCAGAAAGAATGAACAGAACCCTCATGGAAAAGGCAAGAAGCATGCTCAGTGGTACCAGGTTAGGAAAATAATTTTGGGCAGAGGCAGTGGAAACTGCATGTTACTTGGTTAACAGATCACCTTCATTAGTGTTGGAGGATAAGACTCCACATGAGGTATGGACTGGTAAGAAACCCTCTCTTTCACATCTGAGGGTATTTGGATGTGATGCATATGTACATGTTCCAAAGGAGAAAAGGAGAAATTTGGATAATAAATCTAAAAGGTGCATCTTTATTGGGTATAAGGATGGTTTAAATGGTTACAAGCTTTGGAAACCGAAAATAAGGAAGGTTGTGTACAACCGAGATGTGGTGTTTAGAGCGGTGAAATATATTGTTAAACATGAATTCCTACCAAAGGAACCTAAGAAGATAGAGTTTGAGCTAAAGGAGGATGAATCAGACTCTATGACAGAAGAAGACTTAGAAGAGGAAGAGCCACAAAGTCTAGTTGTGAGAAGATCAGTTCGGGAAAGAAGACAACCAGAAAGGTATAGTCCATTTTTTTTTGTTCAAATTTTGCTTTAACTATAATTGATGATGATCCCAGAACCATCAAGGAGGTAGTATATTTAGAGGATGGAAAACTTTGGAAGGAGGCCATGGTTGATGAAATGGCATCCTTGCATAAAAATGAGGCATGGGATCTGGTGGAGTTGTCGGCTGGAAGGAAACCCATCGGGAGCAAATGGGTGTTTAAGAAGAAGATTAATGTAGAAGGCAAGGCGGAGAAATACAAAGCTCGGTTGGTAGAAAAAGGTTATTCCCAAGTGCTGGGAATTTATTTTGGTGATATTTTTTCTCCTGTTGCCAAAGTTACTTCTATTAGATTACTTTTATCTGTTGTAGCTGCATTTGATTTTGAGGTAGAACAGATGGTTGTGAAGACAACATTTCTTCACAGGGATCTAGAAGAGGAGATCTACATGAAACAACCTGAAGGATTTATGGTGAATGGGAAGAAAGAGCTGGTATGTAGGTTAAAGAAGTCTCTGTATGGGTTAAAATAGTCACCAAGGATCTGGTATCAAAAATTTGATACCTATATACGGGGACTTGGATTCACCAGAAGCAAGGAGGATCACTGTGTTTAATTTAAATTAATTGGTGACTGTGTTATTTATTTGGTCTTGTATGTGGATGATATGTTGTTGATTTGGAATTACAAAGAAATTATCCAAGATTTGAAGACCCGGCTGTTCTCCAAATTCGACATGAAGGATCTTGGTGTTGCAAACTATATTTTGGGCATGGAAATTAAGAGATATCGGGAAAAGAGGAAGCTTTGGTTAAACCCGAGGAAGTATGTTGAGACTATATTACAGAGGTTCAATATGCAGGATAATAAACCAATGAATTTTCAGATTCCTGTAGGTACAAAGTTGTCTGCTGAACAGTGTCCCAAGACACAAGAAGAAGAGGAGGATATGTCCCGTGTTCCATATGAAAGTGTAGTGGGTAGCCTGTTGTATACAATGGTATGTACTAGACCAGACATTGCACATGGAGTGGGAGTATTGATCAGGTTTATGTCAAACCCAAGGAAGGATCATTGGACAATAGTGAAGCGGGTTTTCAGATATTTGTGTGGCGCTAGTGATTATGGCTTGTGCTACCAGGGAAGACCAGGATTGAAAAGTGTTGGACATTCGTGGTTTTTTTTATGCAAACTGGGCTGGAGATCTAGACCAAAGAAGATCTACAAGTGGGTATGTGTTTAGCCTATTTGGAGGTGCAGTCAGTTGGATGAGTAAAAGGAAGTCTGTAGTGGCTCTTTCAACTATAGAAGCATATTACATGGTAGCCACTCATGCAAGCAAGGAAGCAGTTCGGTTGTAGAGGTTGTCTTCAAGTATGTGGTTGGTGCAGTATAAGGATAGACTGTGATAGCCAAAGTACAATTTTCTTGGCTAAGAATCCTACTTTTCATTCAAAGACAAAGCACATTGATGTTCAATATCACTTTGTGAGATATATGGTTGAAGCTAAAAGGGTGTTGCTGGTAAAGGTGGACACTTTGAAGAATGTTGCAGATGCATTGAAAAAGTGTGTGAGCACTTAGAAGTTCTCTTTCTGTAGAGAAACAATGGGTGTTGCAAAGTTGGGCTAATGACACACCTCTCCTGTGGCCCCCTCCGGAATGAAAACAAAAAGTGGGAGAATGTTGGGTATGTGTTATATTCTTTCCACGACTAGTCATGCGCGGGGGGGTGACAGGGGGGCGATAGCCCCCCTTGTACGTTGCGCTGGGCACAACGTATATGGGGGTCAGAAGGGGAGAGGTAGCCCCACCTATCGGGGTCCGAGGCAGTGGCTTGGAAATTTTTTTTGGTCCTTATTTTCCAGTGGGTGGATCCACCCATGGTTTTGTGCGTGGATTTGCACATGATTTTGGGGCATGATGGTTTTCAGCCCCTGGTATTTTGTACTTCTAGTCAAGGGAACTATGGTTATGTTCTAATCCAAGGTTAATGGATTGGGGTTTATGTATGCTTCGACATGTATATATATGTGTTGCAACACTAAAAGGAATATAATGAAAAATCAAGCTTGTCATCCCAATTTGGGATCCAAGGGAAAATCTTTGTGTTTATATGTTTTATGTTTTATGCTCTCGCTATTATTTATTTTCTATTTTAAATATTTTTTCATGGATCATTTCTGTACAGGGTTAAAACCTACAGTTAGAGTGACTTACCTGGATAAAAAAACTCTCCTATTGGGCAGTCAGACAACCTCGAGATCTCTGTCATGCTGGTTGAATGCGACTAGCATGGGCCTCCTATATATAAGAAGCTGCATGTCTAGGCCATTAATGAGGTCGCTTGGTCTCAAGATCAGGTGATCTCCTCCTATGCGACCGGTGAAAACTATGCGACCGAGCGACTTGAGGGAGTTGCTAGGTTGTTTGGTTGCATGGGTCACATGTTTGTGTTTTAAGCAGGTTCGTGACCTATGCGACCTTGTGACCTTGCGACCTATTTCTAGGTCACGAAGCTGAAAATTCATAGAAGTCATGGGCTGTAAGGTTCAAAGGGAATGTGACTTTTTTTACCTTGTGACCTCTTCCTGGGTCGTAAAGTCGCAAAGTCACGGGGAGGAAAATTCGAAGAGGTTGTGACCTATGTGACCATACTTACGCAAAAAAACCAAAGAAGACTAGGAACCACTGATTTTTTCGGATTTAAGCTTGAAGGCTAAGGGGAAAGGGAGATGAACTAGGCCTGTATGCGCTAACTGAGGGGAGATTTTTCTAGCATCGATATCACAAAAGGTGCAGGGGTTCCAAAATTTCAGACGGGCGCCAAATTTTGGAAGGTAGTTGTAGTGGTTATAACAATTGGAAATTCACTGGTAAAACCTCAGAAGCTTTGGTTGCATTTTACCCTGGGAAACATGGGGCTCTCGGCAGGTTTTAATTCCATATTGCGGGTCCCACTAGTGTTATCCTTCCATCTTTGTGGATTGGCTGGCCCTGACTGCCTCGATTTGGTTTGCTAACACTCAATGCAACATAAATTCAGTGACTCGACATAGGGGTATGAATAACAACATGAGATTTATAGATTTTGGTATTGCTTATATTCCTTTGGTGTTAATACATTGCTAGCGAGCCTAAGAAATACCCCGACGAAGTCACTACCTAGAAATCACAACGTTGCTCTATTACTAGTGAGCTTGGATAGTACCCCGAGAGAGTCTTTGCATCACCACTCTGTGGAGGAAGCCTTTCTCAATCCTTTACCCTTATTTGTTTTCTATGCTTATAGAAGCTATTTGTATGTGCTCGTGGCACTTATTATTTGTAGAAATTATCTTCCTGGGGAGATGAGGGATCCTGATTTATTTTAATTTTAAAGAGAGGTTGTTTCTGGATTTCATTGAGATACTTTATTATTTCTTGATTTTTTTTTCTTGTGGAGTTTATTTCTTTCTCCTTTGTCGAGTTTCTTTTATCACCAGTTTATTTTCAATGCAATACTGAATCAACTTTCAGGGTTAGCTTCTCACACCAGGATGTATATATTTCACCGAATTCCCCACAAAATGAAATTCAACCTCAAACCTCGACAAGGGATTTAGACTGATCAAGTGCAAGTGTAGATCCAGGTATAGCATTTCTGATCGTGTAACAACTACATGAACCTTCATAATTTTAGACATTTTAGAGAGATTTCAGAAAGCCTTCCTAGGGGAAATTTCTTATTGAGAAGCAGGAAACAAAAAATGTAGAAAACATGAAATATAAACAAAACACGCGAAAGGTAAAAAGGAAATGAGAAAAACATAAGTGAAAGAAAAGGGAAAATATTATGTTACAGGGTGTGATAAGCAGCCCCGAGGCTTCTAGGTGATGTAGAGATTGAGTTCATGGCCATTCACAGGGAGGGTTTCAATTCTTCCCTCCAGGGTTTGCAACCTACACATGTGTTGGCCAATTGTCTCTCTAATTTGAAACGAACTTATCGACACGGCTTGAAACTTAGTATTCTTTCCCTTGTCCTCATGGGCCTTGTCCCATTTGAGAACTAGGTGGCCAACCTCAAACTCTTTGTTCCCACGAGACTTCTTGTCAGACCACCTCTTAATTCGGTTCTGGTGAATGACAAACGTCTCTTTGGCATTTTGACTTTCCTCTTCTAACTTAATCAAGGTATCAATGCGAGCCTCCATAGTGGGGCAAGAGGTACAACGTGATTGCTGAGATAATTGAAGGGTAGGCAGGGATAGGTTAGGGAGTAGAATAGCTTCCTTAATGTGTACTAGGAAGAAGGGAGAGGTTCCAAGAGAAGGTTTGGGTGTGATTTGATCAGCCCATAGGGTGTTATTGAGAACATTGTGCCAATTCCGCTGCTGGGAGAGCATAGTTTTCCTGATAGTGCGGATTAATTTTTTTTGGTCGAAAAACCTAGCCCATTTCCTAGTTGTTTCAAAACAATACCATTCTCAAGAGCGAAATCATATAACTTGAAAAATGAAAAATAAGTAGAATTATCAAATACAAGGGAGGTTGGAATGCCGAACCTAGTAACGATGTGATGATTAATAAAAGATAATACCTCTTGGTTTTTTATTTGCGTAGCAACAAAAATTTAACCCACCTCATGAAATAGTAAGTCGCCATAACGATATACTAGTGTTGCTTAGAAGAGTGCGAAAAATTTTCTCCGATGACGTGCAAACACCATTGTTGAAATGGTTCTTCCCCTACTATAGACTAAAGCGGGGAAAACAACCAGGCTTCCTGGCTGACAAAATTTTGACACGCAGGGAATTTACGAGCATAACCGTAATAATCCTTTAATAGGGTAGGCAAATATATCCCATCCATCATGATATTATGTGCGGTGGTATTGCTTGCATAGTGCCCCTCGACTAGTCCGTCGTGAAGCTATTTTATAACCCGTTGTGCATCTTCAAACTCCAACCACCTCAGTATAACACCACTGTGGTGTTTGTGGAATAATTTTCCATGTAGTAGGTAGTAGGATGCAACCTTAATCCTTACGAATCGGTTATGTTTGGCGGACAAGGTCGGGTCAAAGGTCCCTTATCCTAGACATTTTATTAGGTCTGAGTACCAAGATGGTGAGTCTAACATGTGTACATGTTCTACTGGGTACATTCCAATCTCATGATCCCAACTTCCAAAATCTTCGTTATGTGAATATGTACCTTCGATAACCAGCTTACATAACCCATGGCCTTTGACTATATGTGCGGGCTTAAATTCCATGTCGTATTCTTGAAGACATTCCATGCAATTACCCCTCAACTCAATGATCTCTTGTTGTAAGAAAAATGAACAAGACTGCAACGTGAGGGACAAAAATTATCATCTGGTTTCTTAGAATGTAAGGCATGAAGTGCTTTACTACTTTGTAGACTGCAGATTCCTACTTATCTATGTCTGGATAGTTCAAATTTTTGCTCTGAATTATCTTGCTCATGAACGAGATAGGTCGTTTTTGATGGCATTAGTCCTTTTGGGTGAGGACGACTACTAGTGATGAATCTGAGGCAAAGGTGTACAAGATATAGTATTTCCTAAAATCTGGGTTTTACAGTGCTGGTGCCTCTGAGATGGCCTTCTTTATATGATAAAAGTCTTCCTTTTCTGCCTGATTCCACTTGAAACTTGTGCCCTTCTTAATCATGTTTTGCATAGGTTTGAAACTATGGACGAAATTCGATACAAAGTTAAAAATGAAGTTGATTTTCCCGAGGAAAGACTACATAGCTTTCTTGTCGCTTGGAAGGGAAATATGGGCTATAGATTTTACATGGTCAAGATCGATAGTGATGTCTTCTTTAGTTATGATATGGCTGAGTAGATTCCCTTCTGAGATTGAGAAAGTTATTTTCTTGGGATTTAGTGCGATCTCGTATTTCCGACATCATTCCAAAATATTCTTGAGGTGTTGTAGGTTGTCATATCTCTTGTTCGAGAATACAATGACATCATATGAATATACCACCACACTATGTCCCGTTAATACTCTGAACGCAATTTCCATAGCCCTTTGGAAATTTTCCCCAACGTTGATTAAACCAAAGGGCATGCGTCGAAATGTGAACGATCCCCACTTTGTTCTAAACATTGTCTTCAAATGGTTAGGTTTGAAAACCAACACCTAGTTGTATCCTAAAAAGCCATCTAGTAAAGAGAACATTTTCGAGCCCGACACGGTTTGAAGGATATGTTCCATGGGTGGGACAAGGTAGTTTTCTTTATCTGAAGCCCTATATAGATTTTGGAAATCAATGTACAATCAGATTTCACCAAAATTCTTCCATAGAGGGAATGAATTTGACACTGGCGTCAAATTCCTGACTTTGAAAATAATCTGGGCATCCAGAAGATTTTTCAATTCCTTCTGAATAAGTGGCTCTAGATTCGGATGTACCTTCCTTAGTTTTGGTTGGAATGGTTTAATGCCTCCTTTCATTAGGATAACATGTTGGATGATCCTGGTGTTGTATGTTTTAAGGTCATCATAAGTCCAGGTGAAAACATCTTGATACTTTTTAAACATGTCAATGACTGCTCGCTGTCTTCAGGTGTAGATGTTGTACTGAGATTGAAAATTTTTGGATTGGCATCCATCCCGTGGTTGATTTTCTTGTGTGACAGGATAGAGCTTTTCACCTTTGTATTAGGTGGCCCCCGTAACCAAATTTGCAAATCAAAAAATTCTCCAGCGAGACCACTCCTTTAGGCATGGTCTTGCCTTTACATTCATCTACCTCCTTCTGTAAAGCCTGTTCATGTTACTCTTCTTTAATCATGGCATCCTTGAACACGTCAGTGTTCAATATGAAATACATCACCTATTGGTCGTCATTGAAAAAACACAAATTAGTCACGTTATCCGAAACTGCAGGTTTGTATACAATTTCAATAGAAAATTCATCTCTTAATGGCATAAACCTAGAAGAAGCATTGGCTAAAGTATCAGCTACAACTTTATTCATCCTAGGGACTGATTTTATGCCAAAAGCGTCAAAATAAGGAATTAAACACCATACCTGCTATTGATATCCTTTCAAGTATGGTGATAAGAAGTGAATAGTATTGTGTACCTTTCTAGTGATGATTCCATAATCACCGACTACCATTTCAGAATCACCAACTACCTTTAGGGATCCAATATTGAGATGAATGAGTTTCTTGAGTCTCAGGGTTAGTACTTCATATTATGGGGTATTTTTGGTACATTGGAACTATATCTTGAAAGAAATCATGAACTTAATCTTCTTGGGGTCTATCAGAATACAACCGGCACCAACCTCATCATGGGTCTTGGAACCATCATAGTATAAGGTCCAAATTTCACTTTTGGTTACATATAAGCTATACAAGTTTACATTTGGGTCCCTTGTGTTACACCATTTTTTGCTAATCTAACCTGTTACTATTAGATGGACCTAAGTACACCATGTAAGACCAATTTTACCCTAAATAAAATTTCTTTCACTATGAAAAATAACTTAGTAAAACACATTTATTAAGTTGTTTATGGTCTAAAGAGGAAACCCCATGAGTAAATATTAAATAAATTTGCATTTGTTTGATTTTCCTCAAGGAATAATTAGTTAAACAATATTTTAATTAATATTCTTGGTCATATTTAACCCAAAATAGGAAAATTAATTAGATAAATCATTATTTATCTTATTATTTTCTAGGAATAATTATTTAAAACTTATTTAAAAAAGATTCCTTGTTAAATTTGACTAAATCATTTATAAATAATTGAATAAATCGTTATTTATTTAATTGTGACTCAACGACATCCTTAAAATAATAAATAAATCATTTATTTATTTATTATTCACAAATAAAGGGATTTGACCCAAGTCAATTTTTTTTTCCCTCCAAAAAATATAATAAAATATTCCATAAAAGTTGGATCCTCAATTGGTTAATAATATTTTAATTATGCACCAATATCTAGACTAACTCAATATTTTGTTATAAATAGGAGGGTTTTTCCATTCATTCACTACCTTTTGTTGCGTAAAGATCACTCTGGATCTATACTTTTGGTATAACTTTGATCCACCAGCATTGTCATATTTTGCTACCATTTTTCTTGTGAGCTCCCTTTGAGTTCCATTTTTTGTCTGGGTTTTCTACACCATCAAGAGAGAGAGATTTTAGATCTGAAGTGCTGAGGACTTATAAGAACCCATCCCATTAAGTAGGATTGGTAACATATTTCTATGTTCTCCTCCCAGGTGCCATAAATACAAAATTATTTAAACATATTCTTGTCTTGTCTATTGGATGCATGGATCAACTCTTGCTTTTATTTACTGCTTAATGTCTTTTAATGCATAGATCTAGAATTTTGTAGCATTTATCTTGGTCAATTAATTGCAGATCTAAAGATATTGGCAACCATATTTGCTGTTAGGGTTGTTTGTTATGCACGACTAAACTGAGCCTTTTTCGTACAGTTACGATTAAGATTCATACTAATAATTGGTGACTCCACACAGGTTTATGATTATGACCTCTATCATTTTTCAGATCCTTGCATATCCAGCTACTTCAAACCCTAGGATTTCTCTTTAGCTTCTTTTTTTTTTTTCTTGATTTTTTTTTAACCTATAAAACCTTAAAACATTAAAATTTCTAACTTTTGTGTGTTTTCGGACCTATTGCACAGGTGACAACCATCAACTGCAGTTGAGATGACACATTATTCTAAAACCTTCTCCCGAGAGTGCTGGAAGTGTAGGTCACACTTTTTGGGCCAAAACTTGCGACCTGATCCTTCAGGGCAAAGAAAACAGGCCAAAACCTATGACCTATATAGAAAACAGGTGAGAAACTATGACTTGGATTTTTGGCGGGATTTTTTCTAAAATTTTTCTGGGTTTGTCTAGGTCTCTGTTAAGGGTCGTCTAACCTCTGTCTCTACCTGTTTTGGACCTGTACTTGTTCTGTTTTACTCAAAAAAGTGGTAACCTAGCCCCCTAGGGCTTAAGTACCCTCCACCTTTTGTGGAAGAGTTTTAGTTGCTGCAGGTTGTCTGAAATTTCTGTGTGTTTAGCCATTTTTTTAGATCTGATATCTTACCTTCAAATCTGCTTCAGATTGGTTATTTATCCATCCAAAAAAAATCCTTTATTTTTGTTTGGGTTTTCCTCTAGGGTCCCCTCTAGTTCCCTCCAAGTTATAGCCTTTCGCCACCTCATTTACAACAATATTTCCTCTGATTTTTTGTTGTTTTTATGCACCTGTTTCTAGCAGATTTGACCTTTAGATAATTTTCCCTCCTTAAATTAGATCTATCGGCTATTTTGGTGTGTTTTGACTAGATTTTTGTCCAGTTACAGACTAGTTGTGAAGAGGCCCGCCTCCTTTGGTTTAGATTATTGCATAACTAGCTATTTATTTTTTGTTATTTTAGTTTCATATATTGTTATCTATGGGTTTATTTACAGTTATAAAACACATATTTTCATTTTTTTCTCTACAAACATCTCGGTTGAAAAATTAAAATTTACACACTTAAGACTCACACCCTAAGCGAAGAAGAGTTAACACTTCCAGGCAAAGAATTTAAAACATTGTAATCAATTGATCCTGCACCTCTTTGCCCTTGTTTCGACATTGTAATCAATTGATCCTACACCTCCTTTCCCTTGTTGGTCTCTCTTCCCTTTCTGCCATGTTTGTGTCGTCATCATTGTGCCACCAAGTTTTTTATCTGAAAGACTTCTTGGCCTTCATCCTCAGTTTTGGTAGGAAGACTTACTCCTCTGCATAGGGCTCGAGTTAGTCCTCCACCAAGTCTGCACTCTGGCTCCTCTTCTAGTTCATTGGGGTCTCATTCTGGTTCCGCCCTCGGTTCTCCCCCTGGAACCTTCACCCTGTCTGGTTCAGGACCTAATGTTGGTGGTAGCCCCATCACTAATGCTGGGAATAATACTAGTGGGACAACAACAGGAACTACCCCGTCTGTTCCCTTGCTCCCCTATATGGAAAGCCCCAGTCTTCCCGATTTTAACTAGTTGATCAATGACCCTATACACCATGACGCTGGTTGGCTTGATATGCCAACCAAGCTCCCTTCCAACATCCCCAAGTTTGAAGGTCTTGCTGGAGAAGATCCTACAAATCATGTTCGATCTTTCCACATGTGGTGTTCATCTAACTCCATTACCGATGACTCTGTCCGTCTTCGGTTGTTCTAATGTATGCTTACTAGTGAAGCTTCTAAGTGGTATGTTCATCAGGCCTCATCCTCTCATACCACCTTTGCAACTCTTGCCAAGGATTTTTTGTCTTATTTCCAACTTCCCCTTCATTACGACACTGGTAACAAACTTTTGACTTCTTTCCATCAATTTTCTATGACCTGCCTATCTGATCATGTTCAGGAATGGTGGAAAAGAAAGAGCCTATGTTGAGCCCTTACCTTTGAAGACCATGTCTACATGGATTGGTTCCTTGGATCTCTTTTTCCAGCTATTGGCAAATATGTCACATCACATTTTCGTCAAACCGAAGAAGCCGCTATCCATATTGTCTTAAAATATGACTTGATCTATGCTCAGTGTGGTTATGTTTATACCGTTCTACCTAATCTTCCTAGACCTGGTGGTGCCAACACACCGAGGGCGTCTCATGCTGCTAATGGTATCATTGGAGCTCTTTCTCATCCAAACACTCAGGCTCCCATGCGATATGGGTTCCCTCAGGGAGGGGCCAACACCTCCAGCACTTTTTCCCCTCCCGGTAACATGTATCTAGGAAACGGCATGCCTCATCCTTTTTCCCAACCTCCTGTTTACCACAATGTTACCTAACCTCCCTATTATTTGTATCTGCAGCCTGGTGCTCCAAATCCTCTAGAATTAGCACCTCAACCTCCATTACCTTCTCAACCCCTGCAACAACAGCCATCTCCCCCTCAGGGGCAGGTGTATGCATAGCAAGTCGCGACTAAAGCTCCTCCTTCCAAAAAGAAGAGGAAAGGAACTCAAAATCAATCTTCCCCTAGTAATCTTGGACGTAATCCTAAAAATAATGCACCTAACACTGCTAACCAGCAACAAGGCACGTAGCCCAAGAAGGACAAACCTGTTTGCATAAATAAGCCTTGTTCATGTTGTGGTGTTTATGGTCATTACACACAAAATTGTCCTATTTTACCATAGATGCGGCAGATGTGGGTGTCTCAAGCAGCATTGGGAGGAAAACAAGCCTCCCCTTCCATCCCTCCCAATCCCGTGCCTAGTCAACCGGCTATGTTTACTAATCCTTTCCCTCAGCAAGGATTTGTGGCTACCCAACCACCTAAAGGTCAGGCGGCCAGTCATCCTCCTCCATCTGGTACCTCCGATTACCAGATTCTCATGATGAACTCTAACCAACCTATAACCATAGACCTCAACCTTCAGGCTCGATCCCGTCAGTACAAAGCCTCCTGCTGCATCTATCCCAGAGTCCCCTTATTCAGGTTCTATAGAGCCTCTTTCAACAACTAATGGTCCTTTGCAGATCCCTCAGCCTAAGGCACCTTTCCATACCAATATCCCTAAGGGACCACTACGTCGAAATGCTACTTCTGGAAAAGCTACCCATTTGTATAGTATAGTAGATGATTTGGCGTAATCTCCTGCTTCCATCAAAAAGCTGGAACTCCTCCAGTTATACCCTTCACAACGAAAAGCTTTATTATCTTCCATGGGAATTATAGACCCTTCAGATGATCAATTTATTATCTTCGATGTTGACTGGTTAGAATATCCTCCTCTTCCTACTTCCGTCGCCTTCCAAATCCCAGTCAAGATCCGGAACACCAACGTTTCTCGTTGTATCATTGATGAGGGGGAATCCACCTGTGTGATGTCTGCTTCAATTTGGAAGCAACTTGGGTCACCTGAGTTGGCTCCTTCCATGATTAATCTTCGCACATGGGATGGCCACACCTCCCAACCCATTGGCCTGTTCCGTAATTGTCCTATTACTCTTGTGGGTAAGACTATTTACGTTGATGTAGAAGTCATTGATGCCCCCTTAGATTACAACATTCTATTGGGTCGTAGCTACACCTATGTGATGTATACTATCCCATCTGTGGTTCACCGCAAAATGTCCTTCCCTCATAATGGAAAGATAGTCACCATTGAGCAGTTGACATATTACGAACCGAAGTCTCAGACCTCCCCTAAGTGTCTCACTCAGAGTCTACAAAGACTCCTCTTTGCTTGGTACATTCCTTGGTATTCCTCCTCCTGTCTCTGATCCCAGCTCATTGAATGTTTTCATGATGCAATCATCTCGGGCTTCCCTCAAGTGGCCTGCTTCGGCTAGTTAGCAACCTCACCCTCTGCAACCTACTCCTAACCCTTCGATTCAACCTTCTAAACCTCGCCTCCTAGCCCTTCACCTAAATATGGTATCCATGTGCCCCTCTTCCCTCTTGGAATGGTTCTTGTAGGCCTTAACCATCTTGGAGCCATCCCTCCTGACCATTACCCCTTCGACCATATATCGTTCCTAGCTCCCCCTCCTGGATTGTACTTGGTACCTGCCATGGCTACCTTATCTCTTCCTAACTTGATGCTGGGGATTCCCGTCTGGTACCTTGATCCCCTAACCACTACCCCTCCCATTCAACCCAAGCCTTATCTTGCTTTAAGCCCAGTTCAACTGGTCCCCATGAATTCTCCTGCTGCTACAGTGCCTCAGCCACCTCAATAGGAACCTTCTCCTGTTGTGACAATTTCGGGTAAAAAGGGCGAAGCTCGCAAGAGGGAATCAAAAGACAAGGTTGCCCCGACTGAACCTACTACTCCTCCACTTCCAAAGCCTTGTGCTTTGTGTGATGTCATTGTTCATGCCACCCATACTTTTCTTGAGTTGCCCCGTATCAAGCCCATGGCTAATGTTGTGTTCCCTGAGTCCACAGTCCCTGAAGCCTGTATTTCATCCTCGACTGTAGCCAAGAACCCTAAGACTATTCACATCAACCAACCCTATGCTTTATGTGATCTCCATGGCCATTATTCCCACCATTGTCCCCGCCTTACTCACTACCGCGCCTCTTTGGAGGTAGTTTGGCAGTACGAGGTTGAACAAAATCAATGCGCCTCCCCCATCCTTGCGCATTACGATGCGGGCATGCTTGAGGATTTACCTGCTCCCATTGACATTTCCCCTCCTAATGACGAGATGACAGAGCCTATAGCCACCGTCCTCTACCTATCATCATCCATGGGACCCTCTATGGAAGCTCCCTCTGAATATTCCTCTGCTGTTTCGCTTGAGCTCCCTTCAGCGATCACCCTAGGCTCAACATTGGTAGATCCTTTATCTCCTTGTTCTTCCATCATCCCCTGTGAAAATGCGCATGTGAACCTTTCTTCTCTTTATGATGAGTCAGGAAGCTTCATCGCCTCATGTGGTCTCCCTTCCTCCAGTCACTCCATCTTCTATTGTGATGATGACATCATGGAAGCCTTGTCCACCCCTGACCTCATATTTCCCGCCCATAAGTGGAATGGCACCATCCGTTTCTATGGTGACTTTTGTGGCTTGAGCACAAGATGCCCACAAGGTAGCTCCCACACACCAACGTCCCACCAGTGTGCGAGTAGTAGAAATCCCACCCAGATCACTTCCTCTAGCAGTATTTGTTTGATTTCTACTTTGCACTCAGGTTGCTAGAATTGTTCATCATCCTCCCATTTGTTGTCTTGTAGCACCTGTCAAAGGGAAACTCCATCTACACCTTATATCGGTTATGTTGATGGTGCAAGTTGCTACTCCCAGAATCTAGCCTTGGTAGGTTGGGCCATTTTTACCCCTTTACATTTGCTTGTTCTCTCGAACGGCGTGTGCATTGGTACTGCCACCAATAATCAGGTTGAATATGATGCAGTGCGAGGTTTATTATCTGATGCCATTTTCCATCTCATACTCCACATCCATGTTTTTTTAGATTCCCTGCTTCTTGTCATGAAATTGAATGGTGTCTATCGTGTGCATAATACTATCCTTTTTAGAAGATATTTACGAGTGAAGCTTTTGATGCATGAATTTGAAATCATTACATTTAGTCATGTACCTAGAGCTCAAAATCACTATGTAGATAGCATTGCAAACAATATTCTAGATTGGAATTTAGCACATGCATTTAACACAAGACAATAATATAACATAAAACCATCAAAACGATACATATGCATAATATGTGTCGTATAAATTTTTTAGAGTCCATTAACTCTGCTACATATGACATGCCCATAGCATGTTACAAAAACTCAAAACTGGGGGCACCAGCTGCCCCTACACCTAATCACTATCTGGAGGATCTTGAGCCAATGGCTCTACTCCTACAGCTTGTAGATCGTACATCCCCTGTCCAGCCATCGCCATGCACTACATGACCCCTCGCCACTCCAAGGGTAGACCAATACATGGCTCTATGTACTGGTCATCTAAGTCTTGCCAACTGTGCTCTGAAACACCGATCAAAAGCCTCTCACATCTACGACGGATTTCGTCCAGTAGGGCTGTTGCATCCTCATTTTGTGGCGCTCTTGATCCACTAGGTCGTGCAGCTCCTGATACTCCAGGCTGTTCCATATACCCGGTTAGTTTTACTGGTGCTGTATCTTCATACCAAGAAGTGGAAGAATCAGTACCATTTAAAATATTATGAAACTTTACAATGCACATAAAATATTAGCAACTTGTCACTTACCATCGGGTCCACATACTCGACCAGGCGGTAGAGGAAAATCTGGGTCCCCATGATAACTCATCCCACTATAGGGATAGTCATCTATGTATAATGGCATTTGATCCCAATGAGTAAAGAACTCAGTTGAGAACAACCGTTAGATTGCCCCACCTCCTCCTTTGCACATTAGTGGCCCCCACCGGCGCATCCTAGGCTCCCTCGGGTCCCCATCCTAGAGCTGTATGCGAGGTCGAAGTGTCGGGATCTTCTTAAAGAATAGCGAGCACAACACTGTACCATATGCATATTCATGGTTCACTTACTACTTGCATCACAAAAACTATCATTTCAACGATGACAGCATCATCCGGGCACACCCATAGTAGGTACCACTCAACACACTCTACACAAGCATCATCTGCCCTCCAGTGATGTGGCCCAAGATCTGCAGCACCGCTGCGGCCACAACACGGGTCTCTAACCTCTCTAGATCGTCGATGGGTATCTGTGTCTCCTTGACTTTGAGACCTAGTCAACAATGGCGCTAACTCCATGATGTTCTGCCCTTGCAGTAACACTGGGTGAATATTCCCGACCATCCCAAGTGGTGGGAGACTAGTTAGAAAATATATATCCTGGACCGTCAACTCAATCCAGTGCCCCTGCACTATAAATACCTCATGGTCCGGATCCTAGTAACTAAAAATCCAAGCCAATAAGGGCTCTCCAGCTCTCATCAGAGGGTTCTCCACAAACTTAAGAACCCAAAACCTAGCCAAAGCACTGTGGACACTTTGGTCTTCTCGGATCTGTAACCGTAGTGTGCCCATGTCTCTATCTCTCTAGCTGATCCATAATTCTGCCATATCTGCACAAAACCATCATATTTGTCAGTGTACAGATAGGAAATAATATATCCAAACATAATAACCCAGTTCTCAGCAAAAAAAAAAACACAGAAAAACCCCTGTCTATCAAGTCACACTTTTCAGGCCCAATCCTGGGACAGGTTGCAGTTTTCTGACCAAAAACTGCTACCCAAGTCACATTTTTTTCCCCAAAAAATGCGACCCAGTCGTAAAGAGGAGCAGGGGTCTGTTCCTGAGCTCTGGGAAGCTAAAATGAACTTTCAATCCACTGAAATGAAAGAGTAGGGTTAGGCCTCTTACCTGTAACTAACAGATCTCGATTCCAACTGTCGGTTTGTCCACTACGATCGCCACAAGATTTAGGGCCTTCTCTCCTCTCTACATTCACCACAAATCCACTTTCAAATGAGTGAATTTGGAGGGAAAATGCCTTATTAAAAGATAAACCCCTGATTTTTATTTCGCCTGCTACGACCAAACTGTAACTTAGTTTGAAAAATCATCAGTACCGTCGGAAAGCTCTCATCGAGCCCTCAAATGGGTATCTGATATTTTTTCATGATTTGATACTTCACCAGGACACATTTTTTCCACGAAGCGCCACTTCACCACTCCTGAAAATCGAATTTCTTCACTTGTAATACTTGTACTTGGGGCACCACTTTGCCTCCATACTTTTCCATGCTCGTCTCGATTTTCGTCGTGAGTTACCATCTTGTACTCTTGTCTTTATGATCCCCATTGGACCTTTACTGTGTGGAAACATTATCGAGTCACCCTTGTTTAGAGCATCTAAGTTGAGTCATCATCACATTCTCGTAGTCTATCCTGAGTCCCCTTGTATCATGCTATAGTCCTCCATCCTTCATTGCTTGGTCCCTCTATCATGTCGCAAATTATGGACTCCAGTCCTACTGTCCCCTATCCCCCTTGATATTTTGTCAGTCACTGCCAGGTCATCCATGCCATTTATGCTCTAACAAGGGAAGTCATTCCTCTACTACTCATCCCCCCCCATTTCATCATCATCCCTGGTGTCAGTATGTCAGTCTCTATACTATTTTCTCTCGTGCCTTAGTTGAGGATCTCTTATTGCCTCACCTATGGCGGACCTCCTTTTGTCAAAATTAGATAATTCATTCCAGAAGACAGGTCTAGAGGGTGGTGTACCTTGGTTCCAGCTTCCACTCTTGTTAGGTGCCTCGGATCAGGCAAAGGGATTCTTACAACCCTTTGACTTGATTATTTCTCAGCTCTAGCTCCTTAGAAAATTATTGAGATTTGTATACTTGATGGTTTAGTGATGCAGCAGATTGAACCGGTGATTCTCGGGTGTGTGAGAGATTTTTTAGCCCTCATAAGGTGGTGGCCCTAAAGGTAGCTCCCCATATGCCCAGATGACCTCTTCATTACAGCCTTTGATTCAACACCATAGATTTGATGATGTCAGCCTTAGCCGCTTGCAGTGCCTTTTTGTTCGCATGTATCAGTCAGATTTTCAGAGCCCTTTCCTGTTTACAAGGGCATTTGGGTTGTATTTGTATCTCATGTACTCATATATTATTTTATAAGTTGTGGCTATTATCCTAGGAACAATATGTATGTGGGATTCATTATCATGTTTTTATCTGGCTCATGTTTATGCCAACATGTACTATATAGTTCAATCCCTTGCTTACTGGACGCATTATTCTTTGTACTTTGTCCCAGCAGGCATAAGTATGCCTCCCCCACCGCCTATAGCATAGGTACTCACTCATAAAAGAGACTTTTTGCACCTATAATTCTCGCCTCCTCAGGGTCTAGTCCTCTAGCACTTTGGTCTACCTTATATTTCTCTCTCTCTCTGACTTCCCCTTCAGTGTCTAGTGATTGATTTCTTTCAACGTACTTTGATCATACGATTAGCACCTAATGCTCACACGCTGGGGGGAAATCTATTACACCATTTTACGGTCATATAACTTGTTACTATTATATGGACCTAAGTACACCATGTAAGACCAATTTTACCCTAAGTAAAATTGTTTTCACTATGAAAAATAACTTTGTAAACCACATTTATTAAGTTTTTTATGATATAAACAAGAAACCCCATGAGGAAATATTAAATAAATCTGCATTTGTTTGATTTGCCTCAAGGAATAATTTGTTAAACAACAATTTAATTGATATTTCTGGTCATATTTAACCTAAAACAGAAAAATTAATTACATAAATCATTATTTATCTTATTATTTTCTAGGAATAATTATTTAAACCTAATTTAAATAATATTCCTTCTTAAATTTGACCGAATCATTTATAAATAATTGAATAAATCATTATTTATTTAATTATTACTCAGCCACATCCTTAAAATAATAAATAAACCATTTATTTATTTATTATTTACAAATAAAGGGATTTTAACCAAGTCAAATTCTTTTTCCCTCCAACAAATATAATAAAATATTCCATAAAATTTGGATCTTGATTTGGTTAATGATATTTTAATTATGCACCAATATCTAGACTACCTCAATATTTTGTTATAAATAGGAGGGTTTTTCCATTCATTCACTACCTTTTGTTTCCTAAAGATCACTCTGGATCTATACTTTTGGTCTGACTTTGATCCACCATCATTGTCATATTTTTCTACCATTTTTCTTGTGAGCTCCCTTTGAATTTCTTTTTTTGTCTGGGTTTTCTACACCATCAAGAGAGAGAGATTTTAGATCTGAAGTGCTGAGGACTTACAAGAACCCATCTCGTTGAGGAGGGCTAGTAACATCCTTATATGTTCTCCTTCTAGGTGCCATAAATACAAAATTCTTTAAACATATTCTTGTCTTTTCTATTAGATGCATGGAGAAACTCTTTCTTTTATTTACTGTTTAATGTCTTTTAATGCATAGATCTAGATTTTTGTAGCATTTATCTTGGTCAAACAATTGCAGATCTAAATATATTGGCAGCCATCTTTGCTATTAGGGTTGTTTTTTATGCACGACTAAAGTGAGCCTTTTTCGTACACTTGCGATTAAGATTCATACTAACACCTTGGGTTGATAGCTCTAATTGGGGAACAAGGGATCAGTTCCAGCTCAGTGCCCAGGGCAATGGAGGATGGAATTTCTTGGTAGAACCTAAATTTGGCCTCTAAGAAACACATCCCTAGCTCTTCCTCAGTGAAGCTAATAGGCCCTTTTATTTCTTCAAGGTCCATGGCAATGTACTTCATGTACAGATCAGTATTAAATCTGATTTGGTTATTATTTCCTTTATACGAGAGCCACAAGTGGGACCAATCTGTGGCAAAGAATACTTGAAGCTTGCTTGGCCTGTCCTAGCTTAGCAACCAGTCGTATTCCTTTGGAAAGTCAATGAAAATTATATCAATGCACTAGTGTGCCCTAGAATCTATGGATAGCTATATTATTACATTGTTTAATTTTCCCACGGAGGGGACCTATGATATGTCCAGTTCGATAATTCTGGTGCCATTTTTTTCTGGTTGGATATTGAACTTCTTGGACACTGATAGGGGCATAACATTAGTCGATGCCTAGATGTCAATAAGATAGTTATGTACATTGAAATTTAAAATTTTGAAAGTTAAGAGGAACAAGGTTTTGGACCCCCTGGAGTTGGCATTGACAATGTTGACTATAAACTGCAGGTTGGCTGCGGCTTGAGATGGTGTGGGAAAGCTGACCTTTGATGAAGGGGAGGCCTTAATCACTGAGGACGTGTTGGAAAAGGATTGAAAAATCAATTCGTGCTGGCTGGGTATTGTGGTGAGCTCATAAAGTGAAATGTTTGCATGATTTTTCTTCATTTCTTATACAATGTTATAGACGAGATCTAAGTGGATGAGGCCTTCTAAGGTTGTTTGAGGTGAAATGGGAGACTGTGAATATCTTGATGAATTCTTGGGGGTATCAAGGCTGAACTTCCACCAATTTGGGGTCGTGGTTTACCTTGAATTTTTATTAGGGAGGATCCTCCTTAGGAATGCTTTTCTCTTGTCTTTGAGGGTAGGGTCAAATACTGGACCTTTTCTCCCAAAGTTGTATGTATTTAGAGGTTTTTGTTTGGCGGTGTTACCCACATTATCCTATGTGAAGGATTGGACCTCTTCTCCATTCACGACTTCGTAGAATAAAAAACTGAACCTTCATTTCCCTAGGAAGGGAAAACTTTCTCCTCAGGAATGTTGGCCTGTTCTTCAAGGTACCCCATATTTTGGTCTTGAAGGAGTTGGTTCACTACATTGGTAATGCTATTGATCCATTGGGGGTAGGTTTTCTCTAAATCAGAGGCCTGGTGGAAAGAAAAAAATTACCTTTTCCGATCTCTTCAATGTTGAAATTTGTGTTGGGGTTCGGAGGGGGTCAGCTTGGGGTATTGTTTTTTTTTTTCTAGAAAAAGGTTTGGGAAGTTTTCTACTTGAAGAGGCATCACACATATTCCTTTTTCTATCTGAGACTTCATTCATTAGGAGTTTCAAGGACTTAGAAATTCTTTTGAATTCGAAGGGGTCTTGAACTTTGTCTCCTGGCTTACAGGTTGAAGGTTGTGACTTCTTGTTCACAGACTTGGGTTCATTGCGATTTTCATGATCAAGGACCCCTATATAGAGAATATCTTTCTTGATGACAAGGGCTACCATAAATTTTTAAGCTAGGGCGAACTTTGCTTCGAGTTTAAGAAACACATCGATGTAACAAGGAAGGGCCCTCCTATAATAGTATATGGTGATGGAATCATCAAGGACCATGTTCGGGGTGAACTTACTCAAGATAATGATGAATTTTTTATTAAATTATTTAACCTTTTCCTTCTTATGGAATTTCAACGTGCTCAACTCCATGAGAAGCATATAATGGGTCTTATCCTACAAGAAATTTTTGAGAAAGGTCTGTCAGAACTCTTCCCATGTCCAGATAGAGGAAATGGGTAAAGAGAAATTCTAGGTAGCACCTTTGTTTTCCAAGGTGTGGGGAAACATCCTACATGCTACGTCATCATGATGTATCCTCATCATCTACAGGGAGGGGTACAATTTCCTGATATGGTCATCAACTAATGTCCCGCTCTGAGGGTTGAACTTGAGAAAGTGCTTCTGAGGGTGCTGGGGCATGTCGTGGAGGTGACCTCAGATGCCCAGAAGGGACTAGGCCATCGAGGCCAGCGATTGTACTTATTTAGCTCTGGGTAGGGGTCAGACCATGAGAGTTTTGATTTCACCTTTAGATTCTCTTTTAGTGCCCAACCTAGAAGTGTCGCCATCATGTTTCTATTGCCTGTCATCATCTTGGGGAACACTTAGTTTTTCAATATCCTTATAGTTCCTAAGATTTCTGAAACCACCGAAATTCCTATGGAAACAAAATTTTAATTGGTTCTGAGGTTTGTTGAGGTGGTGGGTTTGATCTGTAATTCGAACATTCCCCTGATCTCCAGTTTCCTAACCCACTCTAGGGCCTCTTCCCAGTGGGCAGTCGATTTTATGGACGTCCTATGGCAAAGGCTGTTTATTTGGGAGAATATTATTTTTCCAGATCAAGTTAGTGACCCTAGTAAAAATTCTCCTTGGGCCTTCCATTTTAGTTGCAGGAAGGCTTTTAGGACCTTTAATCGATAGACACTTGACTGCATCTGTGTAGTCTTCTATTAGAATTATTATCTGCAGTACTAAATTTACTAGGATTCCCTACTGGGTGTGTTGTTGATCAGAGGTACGTGGGTTGGACAATGAGCTTGTGGTGGGGATGCCTTGGAGACCCCTGATGAAATGACAGCTGATTGGATGCAAGGATATCTGTTTATGAGTCGTGACTTCGTAGAAAGGGGGATCCTCCTCAAGGGGAGTATCCTCGACGGGGGGAGGTCTGAAGTTTCCAATATCAAGACCTTGGAAAAGTGGACCCATTCTTAGGTGTAGGGGGGCTTGAGAATAGGAAGGATGAGGGGAATTACTAGTTTCCTGGGAAATTTTTGGGTAAGGGTGTCTGTTAGTGACTACCATTTAGGCCCTCCTTCTTGTGCCAATTTTTTTGCTAGGAAAAATGGTACTGCCAACAACAAGTGGGTCTCCTTGGTGAGAGGTTCCAATTAGACCTCACACCATTTGGGATGGGAGCTCCATCTGGTATGTGGGCCCTGGTGTCGTCATAAGTGTTTTCTCTCTTAGATGTCAGATGAGAATGTGTCGAATCAGGGAAAAGCATGAAATGACCAGATAGTGAAACAAAATCAGCCCAATATTGACAAAATATAGACTTATATACAAGAAAGTATAAGAAGTAATAAGAAGGGGTATGCCATGAGAGGGATCGATGAGCCAAAACCTAGTCGGACATACATAAAAAGGAACATTCTAGAAGTTAATTGCAAAGTAGTTCACAATAGATCACTGACATGGAAAGGAAAAAGTAAACACCGATTTGAAAGTAAAACATACATGAAACCACAATGAATCATTCCATAACATATTGTGGATATGAAAGCACCCTATAAACATAGTGAAATATTACACAAATAATACTAACACCATGAGAAAATACATGAATTAGTGCCAGAAAAGGAAAATATCTTATTAATTTTGATGCAAATTCAAATACATATCTTGCAACTTGTCAAAAACCAAGAATGAAACGTGGGCTATTCATACCAATGCCTAATGCAAAACCCTAGGCTGAATACAACTCCCTCTACTAGCTACGAAGAGTTGAGTGCCTTTAACTCTCATTAACAAATCAACTATCTAGTTCTCCTCTCAAATCAAGTGCTAAAAATTCCTATCTGAATGAGGCATGAGGGCACATTTATATAGATGGGATGAGCGTTCACCTATTGTGACCCTTGACTTCCCATAATGACTCTTAAAATTCATCACTGCTCTCTCATGCCTATTTACTCTTACATTCTCAGATCAATCTCAGCATAACTACGAAAATTATGGTAAGCAATATTTTCAATACAATGAAGGACAAGAGGGGATGTTGAAGGTCCTTGGAAACCTTAGGACGCTGGTTGCTCGTATGCTGAAATGATGTGTTTGCTAAGTCTTGCAGTCAGCCTATCCTCCTACCACTCTTCTCCATTTGTAGTCATCCATATTTTGGTTATGTGCCTTTGAGCTTATTGTGAGGTTCTTGGAGTTTTGTAATGAACCACTTTTCTTACGAGAGGAAACCCTAGCCTTTTCCATGCAAATCAATAAATTCTACCTTAGTGCTGGTTGGATCATTCGATAGTTTTTTTTAACTTGAATCATGCTTTCATGAGATGCCTAGATATAAATGACCATCATCATCTGCGCAAATCCAATCCTAAAAACACATGACCATTAATTAGGATTTAATATATTTAACATAGTTAAATAGGATAAGAAACATTAATAACTTTTGATCGATATAATCAAAGTTGAGGAGTAAAGAAGAATTTGTAGCCCTAGAATATTCATGTTAAAATTTCTTGGCTCAGTCTTCTTTTTCCCCTTTCAACATGGTGATCCTCATCGATTTTTTGGTTGCTTGGTTACTTTCACTACTATCTTGTATGTATGCACTTTCACATGTCTTCATCATATTTGTCTTCAACTTGGCCTTGGCCTTCTATCACACTGTTGGGTATTCCACCCTTTTAACATGTTAAATACGGCATTTTGTGTGAAGACACATAATCTCATTTGGAGTGCTTTAAAATTTATTTTCAATGCCTTTTGAATGGTATTTTCATGTGGGCGCTAGTTTATATTACGATATGTTTATCCTCACTTTGGTGCAATATATTATCACAACGCTTGACTACAATGCGTATTGTATTTTATCTAGTGGAAATAAGTGGCTCTTTGATTGTGAAGGATTACCAAGTCAATTGTTATGAGACCCTCTTGGATAATGAAAATTATTGGCCACTTGATTTGGTAGATTGTAACCCTTATCGCAGCCTTCAAACATCGTTTGTGACACAACTTGTCTATATCTTGGAACAAAATTTTCTGTAAACTGTGATCCTTTGGATAATCATGGTGTAACCAGATTATAGGTAAATCGAATTGAACGCCTCCTCAAATTCACATCATATTGCACTTTGGAAAATTTCTCGGTGTATTGATCCTTCATTCGATTCTTTCTTGCTGCAGAGACAGTGGAAGGAGGATCTCTCATGGTTGAGAAGCGAGTATAGATGAGGTCGCACAGTCGCTAGAGAGGATGGATTTCATCAATCGTTGACTGCATCAGGCGTGATTTTGCAACCTAGCGCCTTGGTGATGTCGCACAGTCGGTTAAAGGTATGGGTCGTAGCAATAGTTGACTTGTTTAGGCACAATTTTGTGACTTGACAACTTAGAAAGGTTATATAGTCGCAGTCGGTAAAAATTATCATTTCTTGGTCATGTTTTTTGGGCGGCAAAATGAGACCTGGCAACCTTAGAGAATGTTGCAACCTACAAAAGTCGTCCCATGTGATTTTGCGACTTAGAACATTGAATCTTACAAAAGGGCCCCATTCAAGTCATATTCAGAAGTGTGATTTGTATAGCAGGTGCTTTACCAACACTAGTACAAACTAGATAATTAACTACTAATTAAACGACTAAAATTTACATATAAATGAGCATTTTTCAGTTGGTGACCAATAGTATCTAATTTACAGTATCTTATAACGCGACCAACATTTAGTTGTTTTTAGCTTGGTCATTAATTGGTTTTCTCAACTTTATTATCCAGTAGTATATTTATTCATTAATTCGGTCATTAATTTAGTCATTAATTTCCTCAACTAATTACCAAATACACAAAAAATATACTACTATATGATCACAGAAGAAAACCAATTAATACCTAAATAAATATGACTAAAATATTGGTCGCATTATAAGAAACTGTAAATTAGCTACTATTAGTCATATATATGCACATTTTAGTGATCATTTGAAACCAAGTAACGACCAAAGAAATATGACTAAATTTTGGTCATGTCATAAGATACTGTAAATTAGCTACTAATAGTCATATACATGAAAATTTTACTCATCATTTGTAATCATAGATTTATCATTTACATTAGTCATTTATATTTTTTTGGTAGTTTCATATTCATTATATAATCGAATGATTTAGAATTTTATATTCATTTCATTTAATTTCATTAATAATCATTATAAATTGCTGTTTTAGTCATATATTCATTTTATTTGTGTCTATCATTAATAAATTTAAACTACTAATTTTCTAGTTTTAAATTGATTTTATGTATTCATTATTAATCAACATAGATTAATTAGTATGATTTTGTGACTAAATTAAAAAAATGACATAGAATGTGCATGTTCATTAATATGAAATTTCAAAGTTACATATATTAATTACAATATTCAATAATATCAAGTACAACTATAAATAATTTCAATTACATAAATTATATTGTATGAAATGTTAATTATTATAATATGAATTTCCAACTTAATATTGGTTGGACAACAATTTACACATGAAATATTGTTTCATCACTTCAGAAAATTATCATTATGTTGCCAAGGAATTGCAAATAAATTCAAAAACTACGAATATTTGACCATTAGTGTCTACGTGTGTGCCTCATGTGGGATATTGGTTTTAAGGATATCACTAGACTCGTTCTCTTCTCTTTCTTTCTGCATTTTTCACTCCAGTGTTATTGGTCTCCTCTTTCTTCAATTCCTACTTCTTACCATCACACAGAGTTTCTCTTCTATACAATAGAGTATAAGACATGAAAGGAAATGAACACTAGAATAAAAATTAAAGTAGACCATAAAGGATTTATATGACATATACCTCAGCATCATCAATATCAATGTCATTTTCCTCTAGAAAAGCAAAAAAATCGAACAATTTTTCTTCAGTTGGTCGATAGTGTCCACTATGTGGTCAGTTGACGTGTATAAATAAAGAAAATAAAAAATCACCATAGAAAATAACATATTAGTAACATAGTATTCAACCTTCACGTAAATCTTACGAACAATCATGTCAACTAAGTTACAGGCTAAAAATCTTAGCATGTAGATAACTTTTGAAAATAAATAATCCAAGGTGTGATGTCTAATACTTGTCATTTTATTCTCAAAAAAATTTAATTATTTAATGAATGACTTGGTAAATTATATCGACAATGTGTGCTCAAATAACAACATGAAAGAAAAATTTTCTAATAGTCATGATTTTTTTTTAACACAAAATAACTAAAAATATTTCATTCAATATTGTGTAATACTAATTTCATCTTCAAGTTTTGGATGTTTTTTAAATGGACATGATACCAAGGATTTTCAATTTCATAGTTAAAAGAAAACAAAAAATCAAATGAAACATTCAAATTATGATCAAATAATAAAGAGGATTTATCATGGAATGAACATTGGAATTATAAAAAATATGTTTACCTATCAACTAATGATTAGCATTCCTAAAACATTTTCTTGCCCAAAATAACCATGAGGTGAGAGAATCACAACATTTAAAACCATAGGAATCCCTACTAGAAACATTTTAAAAGTTTATAGGTATGGTTACTAAAGGATCTCCACCAACAAATGAATCATATCCAAGAAATTCTTGACATTTTCTCCGATCCTTTTTCCAATTCCATTTCCTATAGCTTGCCCACACTAGAGTCAAGTAACAACAAAATGAAGGCATTGACATTTGTTTTTATCTTTTTATATCTATAAAATTTGAATATGACTTGATTCAGGAACATATTAATTTAGATTTAAAGCCTTCATGTCATGAGAAGGTATCAATCAAGTAGGATATCAAAAAAATAGAGCTCAATGAGTTCCTCGAACAATTCCTACAATATCAATATTTTTCTTGCTATGAAATGTTGGGTAGAAAAAACAACACATCTGCAAAAGAAAAGGACATATATTACTTTTTTTCAAACTCTGTATATGGCATATTCTTAGGAAGATTTTTAAGATGTTCCTCTGGCTTTACCAAAAGGGATTGTAGCTTGGTTAAACTATCTATCCTTTCATTCAACACCAATATTTGCATGAAAAATGTCACCCATTATTCTTTCCCATTTCTCAACATGCTACAGATGATAAATTGAAAGTGACATAAAACCGAGAGAAAACCCTTTTCTAAACAAAACAAACAAAGAAACAATGCCTCTTATAAAACATCACACCTCAAAAATTAAGCTACCACTTGCTTAGGCTAAATGTGAGAATATTTGAATCATCTTTATATCATACTTAATGGGATATTCATATGTTTACCGTGATGTCAATTCAGTGCTAGAAGCAATATATAAATCTAGGTTTTTATCTGTGAAATTCAAGCATAATTCAGAAAAAAACATTGCAAGGTAGTGGAGAGAGAAACATCTTCATAATTAGGCTTCTCTATTTTATTTTGATTTGAGTTGAGTTTGTATTTTAATATATAGCTTTTTCTGAAGAAGCGAAACAAAAAAATGAGAATCGAAATAGCCATGTAAATTTTTAATTAATTCATATTATATATTTGGTTAGTACAATTCTTAGTACAACTTTTTATATTGTCACCATGTTTGGCTTTTATATGTTTTTTTATTTTTTCCACGTGATGCATTTCCCTAGGAAACCCACTAGGAACTCCCTGTCATTCCAAGGATGGTCCCCATAATAAATTGGATTCTGTAGAAGCTCGAAGTCCTCTCATGTCACTTATAGGAACATAACTTGGGTGGAGACTCGAGAGGACCCAATTGACATACCTGTCATTTATATGTAATGCTATTGATATTTTGAGAATAAAAATCTCTTTTTTTCCAAAAAAATGTATGCAACTAGAAATTAAAATATTGTATGCCAAGACCTGCATACTGGAAAAAAGGTAAATTTCAAACCTTGTCAGTCCTAGGAACAAGGGTTACAACATGATTCCCTTTACCATCATTTTGTGTTGTTCATTCTACACCAAATTGTTCATATATATGCCACAAAGGGAGAAGATGTGGCTACACTTCTCCAACTGGAAAAACCCTATTGAAAACCACTTTACAATTTTTGAAAACTTTTTGTTGTTCAATTGCAAGAAATTCCCAAACATCCACTTTGTGCCACTATTTGTTTTTAGAAAAAATTATGGTAAATTTTCTCAATCACCTATGTTTGAATTGAAGGGTATATGTGTTAGAAAAGCAACCATACAATGACAACTCAATAAATATCCTTAAATTTTGAGGTGTCACAAACATAGTATGTGTTATAGATTTTTTTTAGCATCTCACAACAAAAGAAGATGTTAGTGTTCCATCCTCTAGTTTCTCATCAAAATCTACTTATAACAGTGACAACCCTAGAAATATAAATTAACACCTACTACAGGGAAAACACATGTTTATACCGGGAAATATCTCAATTTTAGAAACAATAACATATATCTTTAACCACCACTTTTTAAAGACAAATATTAACAATTGTAAGGTCTTTATTGGATAGTAGAAAGAATTCAAATGAACATACCTTTCAACTACAATTAAATTATATATATAATCAGGTCAAACCCTTGTAGAATCATTGATAAGTACTTCTACAGATTCTATTCCAAAAACACAATCTATATATTTAATTTTAGGTAGCCTATCATCTCCATATAGATCAATCTCATCAACCTTAAAAAAACACCTCCTGCAAATAAATTTCCTACGGGATCAAGTACTTTTGCCATCTCTCTGGCATAAACTTTGTTTCATATTGTATAAACATGTATTTCATACAACTTACTTGACTACAATATAAAATATAAAAGAAAGAATCAGATGAAAGAATGAATAGATTCATCTATTGGCATACACATAAGTTTTCAATTCCGCATTGTAAATCAAATTTTGCCTATAAGAACTACAATTTGCAAAGATATTAATAGCTCAACCCAAATTATACTAACCTTGTCCAAAAAGATTCAAATGTTAGGCCGCAATTTAGTCGACATTCCTATTAGTGTCAGTCTTTGCATCCTATCACCAGTGATCAAATGGACTCTTACCATGTATTATTAGGGCCCTGAAGTATAAATTTTGTCATTCCACTAAATCTTCAAGAAAAATTTTGGTCATTGGGCATTAGGTCTAGGAATTTTTCCACTCTTTAAAAAAGAAAATTAATTGTTGGTCCATCTCAACACCTAGCTGAGTGTATCATCATTCGAAGGTTGTCATCATTATTTTAGTCATCATTGCTATGATTTCATTCAGTTCAGTGTCTCCATTAGGTCATTAGGGTTTCAAGGTCATCAAAACTGTGATTTCATGCATAAAATACAACAATTGGAGGAGTGGTAATAGGAAAGTATCTTCAGTAAAATTTCATTTTAAATTTAATTTATGTTTTTTTATGTAATAATTTTTCAAAGGTTCCAAAGTTGCAAAAGGGTCCTAAAGTTCAAAAGGCTAAAAGAAAAGATGAATTGGTGAGGTCGCTCATCCTATCTCATTAATTACTATGAAACCAAAAGAGAATCATAAAAGCCTATGGAGGAGCTCAATTAAACTCATTTTTACTCTACATGTCTTTAGATCCCCTTGACATCATTGTGCAAAGTAAGAGAAGGCGAAATTTGTGAGAAAGGGAGGGATTTTTTCTGCATTTTCAGAGAGTTTTGACCATTATGCGCCCCATCTACCAGGCACGACCTTCTGTGACCTTTCTTCCAGGCATGGTCTTTTCGTGACATTTCTTCCAGGTGTGACCTTTTCATGACCCTTCTACGAAATTTGCAGGGTTTTGAAATGAGGAGTTTCTTCAACAATTCGAGGCGAAACTCAAAATTTTCTTAGCTTTCAAATATTGTTCAAAGACTCATAAGCTTATACAAATAGTAAGTGATCATCTACACCATATTTTAAAGAAATTTCATCAAGGATAAAGTGGTTTCTTCTCAGTGTTTTCTCCAACAATCTTTTCAAGAGTTTTCATTCTCCATTGTTTTAGTGAAGGAATCCTAGCTTTTACTGTCTTACATTATCATATATCCTTCATGAAAGCCCTAGCCTACTCACTTCATATCACTCACTACCTATTTACCATTGACCTCATTAAACCTTATAATTCTTTCATCTCATGAAATAAATTTCATCAAACCATTTCATTTCATACTTCCCTTTGTGTCCTCAAAAACCTTGAGGAAGCTTCCATACCATCATTACATTTCCTTTGTTTCCAAAAACAATGTAACCTATTATTCTAAACCCTAAACTTGGCTAGAATATATCATTCAAACATAATTCATGGAGAGTGAAATAGAGAGTAAAAATAAAGTGTACAAGGGAGGATAACATTTAATATTTGAGCCAAATAGTTTGAGCGGAATCAATGCTTCTCCATTTGTTAAAAGATGTTTTATAAATGTTGGTTGTATGAAGATTTGTGAGATGATCACGAAGGTTGGATCTTATGTTCCTTTGACCAACCTCTTTGCCCATAATTTTCACATTGACAAAGCTTTCATAGTAGGTGTAGAGTTCATTGTTTTAGTAGACATCATTTCTTCAGCCACAAGTATTCCAAATTAGGTTCAAAATTGGTTCAAGGGCATGGAATTACAACTTGATGATTATAAAATGTTCCTAAAACCTAGCAATAGATATGATCTTGAGCATGTTTTTCCTTTCATATTTCTCCATGAAAAGTATGCCCCTTTTATGAAGCTCATTATGAAATATTTTACACATGAAGGGAGATTTTCTAGATTATACATGTATCATGTTAGGTTGCTCATGCACTTCACCTCTACAAGAACACTTAATTTGTGCAACTTTCTATTTAGAACTGTTGTGAAGATGACTAAAAAGATTAAAACCATGGGACATGCTAATATAAAATTTCTATTTCACCATAGCCTAATCAATATTGTGGTTATGGATCATCTTTCAATCAAGAAAATCACCTGGAAAACCTTCTTGGATAAACTAAAAACTACTCCAAGTGTTAGTCCCATTGTTTCTCCTATAAAACAACACTATAAGGGTCAATGTCTACACAACGAATGGAGCTTGGCTCATCAACAGAAAGTGTTGAGTTTTCAAAGAGGCCTATGCCTGAGGTTACTATCACCTACCAGAAAGGCACGGTTCTTGTGTTTTCTCCTTGGAAAGAGGAAGGGGCCAGGCCTATTTCATTACAGGGATCACCATCAACACTACATGAGACATCCATGCATGATGAGGAGGAACATGATTTTTATTTGGTTGACTTGGAGTACTATGATGACCATGAAAACTTATAGAGGGAAATAAAATAAAAGGATTCTCAAATAAAATAGCTCCAAGATAACTTAGCAAGGGCTTAATTCATCATTTCATTTCTTGAGCAGGAGAACAATCAATTGAATACAAATCAACTGATTTTGGAGAAGAGGTTGTTTGAGCCAAACAAACATGAAAAGGGAAAAATAGTGGCTAAAAATGATGAAAATTAACACCAAGTGAAGAGGAACATGCCAAGAACTATGGGTCTGAATAAATCACTACAAAAAGAGAAGGAACAAACCCCTACAGATGAGTAACTCACTTTTGAGGAGAGGATGGCTAAAGAGATTAATGAGGACAAGAATTTTTGGCATGAGAAGGTGAAAGTTAACTTGGAAAATCTATTGGAGAATGAAAATAGGGATAATAAGGTTCACAAACACATGGTTTCCTACTACCAAACAAGAAATTAGGTTGCAGGAATCAAAATCAGACAATTAAAAAGAAAACTAGGAGAAGCCCAAGACAAGCAAATGGAGTCAAGAAAAATAAGGAAAGGACTGAAATTGGTGGCTAAAAAATCCTTGGATGTTTATCCTATCATCCATAGCAGTCAAGGAATAAATTTAGAAAATTTTGCAGCAGTTTGAATTTTTTTGAAATTTTGCAGAAAATGACACACAGAAGCGTCGTGCACAGGCACAACCCTTTTTTGGTGGGCATCCAAATGAGTTATTTTATACATGTATTAGTGCATAATGATGATTAAATTCCAAATATTAGCTTATTTTTGCATGAAATATTCCTATTTTCATCAGAAACTCAAAAAACCTCACCATTTTCATGCTTCTGCCACTAAATCTAAACTGACGCCACGCTTCTGAGTGAGGTTGGAAAAATTAGGTTTTAGAGGCCTTCCCATGGGTATTGTTTGGATTTTTATGGCTCATTGGAAATTAAACACATGGTGACACTTGAACCAACTTTTAGAATGCATATTGGACACGTAAATGTCAGCCAAAATTAGCTCTCAACTTGGACGACCCTTCTGCTAAAAATTCTTGTTTTGGTGCATGCTCGTGCGACCTTTCTGTTGGCTGGTGTGACCCTTTTGTTCCTGGTGTGACCCATATGGTATAAAACCCTTTTGAGCACTGAATGATATCAAATTTTATATCTTGTAATCAATTTATTTTATTTTATGATTCTTAGTTGGTTTTTTCCTCACTTTATGATGAAATTTGTAATTAACGAGGAGATAACCTCTCCTAAACTTTGTCTAAAATCATGGAAAATGTTTCAATTATCCTATTATTTATGTGAGGAATCATCAAAGGAATTTATGATGAGCCTTGAATAGGATTTTCAACCTGATGATCTTTCCTATGTTGTATTTTCCTATATGATATAGTTTGAAATCATTTCCAAGGGTTGGAGTCTTGGACATTGAGCTAGTGTGTTCTATTTTGATCAAGTAATATACTAAATACAGAGGAAAGTTGTAGCTAAAATTTAGGGATTCATGTGGTGAGATTGTATGTCTATGTTTCTCTTTAGCAAGTCATTTTATTGAATTATTTCTCTTTCCATTACATATCTATTGTTTTCACTCATTGTCTTTACATATCTTTAAGTAGGATTCATGAATAATGCATGCCTTGTTTTGATGAGATAATGATTTTGTGTTTAAATTATTCTTCAGGAATGAATTCATATTTCTATGCTTTTTCTTGATGTCTCTTTTCATCCTATACCACAATCATACAACCTATTTGGTCATTTGAGCTTACCGACCTTGCCCCTTCATCACACTACAATTTTTTCTCTTGTAACCCTAAAAGAGTTTTCAAGCCTAGTTTCTAAAGGTCCAATCTCATCCAACACAAAAATCCAACTCAATCAAACCCTAATCTACATATCTAGCCTAAAATCTCCTTGCTCCAGTCAATTTGGTTGTGAATTTCACTAAGAGAGCCCTCTCAGCCTAGTAGGGTTATCTACTAAGTCAAAGTGGTCTGTGGTTACCTTTGTTGGTGTCCTTCCCAGCTTTCAAAGATCAAGTGGAGTGATAAAATATTGGCACCATTATTGGGGAAAATAGTGATATATCCTCCCTCGGTGTACCATAATTTTTTCGAATGCTAGGCCTATGGGTGATAGGCCCTAGTTTTCATGAAGGATGTTCTAAAAGTTGCAAAGAATTGAGTTGTGGAAACAAGGGACATTTTGGCTTCAAATCAAGATCATCATCCAGCTTCTCCAGTTGAATATCTAGAGAAACTTTTCTGAAAGAAGAGATCCCAACACTTTAAGTGACTGTTGGATCCTTCCTCCATTGTTAAGATCTTCCTCATTACATGCAAAATTTTTATCTCTTGAAGAAATTCCATTCGATTTTAAGTTTGATTTGTCTATGTTTAGGTCCAAGTCTGAAAATTCATTGTCTGAGATAGTATTTGATCCATTAATATTATCTAAAGTAAAATCATTTTTTGAGGTAGTTTTTTATTCCCTGAAATTTGAGGATAGTTTTCTTTCCGAAGAATATAAATCTGAATCAGATTTTAATAGAAAATTATGGAGTCAATTTGATAGGCTTGAAAAGATAGCCAATCAAATTCAATACACATCTAAGAAAATCCATCATCCAATACCAGCAAGAGTCCTTGTTCATTCTGAAACAATCTCAATCAGTTTTTTCCTCCTCCTCCATCCCTTCTACTTCATTACCTTCTCAGTATACCCCTCCCACTGTTACTCATACGCCACATTCAGCAGGGTTCATGGCGAGATTTGAACCCCTGGCTCTACCTAGTCAACTTGCACCCTTGCCGCAAGGCTATGTTCAAAGACTCCCTCTCTTTCATGAGAGTTTTGAAATTAGTACCAAAAAATACTTAGTTAAAGTCACTGATTTCACTGACCTAGAAAAGATATATGCCGATGATGCCAATATGAGAATCGTTGCCCAAATCTTCTCCGGAGATGTTAAAACTTGGTTCTGATCTTTGACTAGCCACTGTATAGGAAATCTAGAACACCTGATGAGTGCATTCATATCCCGATGGGAAGTAAAGAAGAATCCAGTACATATTATTTCTCAGTATGACAACTTGAAGTGAAATCCAAATGAGTAATTTCAGGATTTCACTGCTCATTTCAAGCAAGTGTATAACTCAATCCTAAATGATATCAAACCTCCTCCAGGATTGTCTCTCTTGTACTATCTATATTTATTTGATCCTAAAATCACATATTAGGTCCAAGACAGAAGTCCTGAAACACTAGAAGATATGCAAAGAAACGTAGTCAGTGTCGAAGAAAACTTGTCATTCAAAATGTCAAAAACAAAAGGTGAGAGAAAGGTAACAATCAAAGAAAAAACATCCACATTCTCTGATGTAAAATTGGATACTTTGATCAGGACAATGAAGGATGGTTTTAGAATGTCTATCACTGAAGTACAGCCGGAATCACAGGTTAGAAATCCTAATTTCTGAGATGAGGAGAAACTTCCTCAATTTAGGATCAAGCAGAGAGAACAAAGGGCTCCAAAGCAGCCAACACAACAGTAGATTCAGAATCCTTTGCATCAAAAATTTTCTTAAGGAGTTGAAGAAGAAGATGATATTTTGGAATAAAATCACTTTTTTACAGTAGATGGCCAACCTATATTCTTGACAAGGATGAAGAATATATTGAGAAAACATATTTTCCTAAAGATGAAGATTACACACTTGCAAATGATCATGAGTTGGAGGTTCATTCTGATGATTATAAATGGGGTTATATAAATTCAATAAAATCACAACAGAGGCAATATTCATTGAGAAGCAGAGATGTTCCTGTTAGTCCTTTTCAGAAGAGGGCATCCTAGCAAAAATATACTTAGCCTAAGAAAAATATTCAAGGTAATAAAAACAAAGGAAAGGAGTGTGCAGCTAAAAATTAGAGCAAGATCAATCAAACCTCTACAAGCACACCAAGAAAAGAAAAAGAAATTCAAAAGAAGGAAACTACAACAAAGGACCAACCCAACAAGAGAGACACTGGAATTGAAGAGGTAGATAAGCAATCCAATATTTTTAGCTTAGAAAATGAAATCTCTAAGCTAAAACTCTCTATCCCTTTAACTGAGCTTGTAAAATACAATTAATACAAATATCATGTGGCAAAAATTATGAAAGTATATCCTTTGCCTGATATGGTAAATGTTGAAGATGACCAACCTGAGGTCAGTTTTGGTCTAGCCATAGATGGTCAGTTAGAAGATAGTGAAGTTCCGCCATTTTATCTGAGTCTGAGAATTCATCAGTGTATCCTTCACAATGACATGCTAGACTCTGAATCTTCCAATAACTTGATGTTGAAGGAAATTATGGAAAAATTGGGGTTGGATATAACTCGTCCTTACCATAATATGTATTCCTTTGATTCTAGTATAATATGTTCTCTTGGTCTCATAAATGATTTGGCAGTTTTGCTTTAGAAAATCCCAGCAAAAACTGTCTTAAAGGATTTGGTGGTAGCTGATATACTACCACGGTTTGGTATGTTGTTGTCAAGGTCTTTGGGAGCGAAGTTAAGAGGTACTTTGCAATTGGATTTCTCTTTTGCCACCATTTCGTTTTTTGGACAACTGAGGAAGTTGTACAAGGAAACAATTATGAAATACATGATTACTAGCAAGGAGAAACCCAAAAATCATACTATTAATGTTATACATATAGATCTAGAATCATTTATTTTGTTTAATGATAGTGGTTTAAATGATGTAGATAGTCATCTCATAGAAGTAGAAGAAATTCCAGAAATTTCCAATATTGCCAAAGAATTTTTAGATGAGAAAAAAGCCAATCATCCTATTTCTTCAGAGCAGTAATTAGATAAGTCAAAAAAAGGTTTATAACCTATTAAAGAAGTGGCTTCAAAAGATGAGAAAAAACATAATGCATAATTCCAGCATTTGGATGATGAAAATGGTCTTTGGACCATGGATTTCGATGGTTCCTTAGGGAAAGATGGGTTAGGCATTGAAATTTGGATCCGTAGTCCTCTTCATCAAATAGGTAAAGTTCCCAAAAGTGTAAGATTATGTTCATATAATATGGATTTCGATTTTTCTAATAATGAGGCTGAGTGCGAGGCATTGATCACCGGCCTCAAAATTCTAAAAAATTTGGGTGCAAAAGAATTTATGTTTATGGCAAGTCTGAGCTTGTGATTAGATAGGGAAAAGGGGAATAAAAAGCTAAGAATCCATGAATGAGAGCTTATAGAAATGGTGTAGTTGATATCCTAAATTTTTTTCCTGAATATACATTGTCATTAGTATGAAGAAGTCAGAATCTTATGGTAGATTCATTTTCTACAACATCAAGTAATTTTTATATTCCCATATATTCTAATAGGAAGTTTGAAATTCATGTCAAACATTGACCAACTATCCCTAACAACTTGAGGTATGGGAAAGTGTTTTGGGATGAAAAATAGGTGAACAATTTTCTGCAGAGTGAAGGTGAATATGAGAATTCCTTTATTGATGAAGTTTATGATAAATATGATCAAGTCATCGAGGCCACTCAGGTTGATGTATTACAACTGAAGGATAACAACATTCCAAGGGGTTTTGTTCCTTTGGAAGAATTGTTTGATCAATATGATGTTCACTAGAAATATTACCATGGTTCCTACTGAGAAAGGTGTCGAGGATGTGAACATCAGAACAAAAGACAAGCTCAAGATGGCAAAGTTGTCCAAGTCCTTATTTATAGAGGTAAAAGACAAATACATATATTTTTTGTGTGAATTTTCTGATGTATTTACTTGGGACTATGTAGATTTGAAATTTTAGGATAAGAATATCATTCAGCGTACAATTCCGGTGAAGCCTGACCAAAAACCGTTCGGAAAAATGCTGAGAAAAATGAACCCAAGGTTGTTGTCGTCGATAGAGAAAGAAGTAGACAAAATTTTGAAAGCTGGTATCATTGTTCCCATTAGATTTTCTAGTTGGATGTCAAATTTGGTTCCAGTAAGGAAGAAAAATGGAGAAATCCAACTTTGCATTGATTTTAGAAACTTAAAGAAGGTGTCTCTAAAGGATAATTATCCCCTTCCCAAGATGGACCATATCTTACAGAGGGTGGTTAGGGCTTCCCGAATGTCTCTTCTTGATGGATATTCAGAATACAATCATATCTTAGTACATAAGAATGATCAAGATACGACTACTTTCATGACACCTTGGGGCATAGTCAAGTATGCTAAAATGCCATTCAGGCTCAAGAATTTAGTGGCCACCTTTCAGTGGGCGATGAACATAGCCTTTGCAAATGAAGAGGATTTTTTACTAGTTGTATGTCTTCATAATTTGACATTTTTCTCTCATTCTGATGATGAGCATTTGTATCATTTGAAAATTATATTTCAGAAATGAAGGAAATTTGGGATTTCATGTAATAAAAAAAAAAAGTATTTTTTTCCATGGAGGAGGGAAATATTCTCAGTCATATCATCTCCATAGATGGTATCTTGATTGATCCTTCTCGGATTGAGGCTATTCAAAAAATTTACTTTCCACACAGCAAGAAAGAGATTCAAGCTTTCAATGGTAATATGAACTTAAGAATATTTATTCCAAATGTTGCTGAGCATCTTTGAGAAATGACCAACATGCTAAAGAAGAAAAATGAGGTAAAGTGGTTGGAGGATGCCCAAAAATACTTTAATTCACTGAATTTTTCCTTAACTACACCTATTCTGATCAACCTCGATTACTCCATTGATTTCATCTTCCTCTGAACATACCTTGGCTGCAGTTTTGATGCAACGGAAGGATAAGACCGAACAAACCATTGAATTCTTTAGTTGTACCATCGAGGATGTATCCCTTAGATATAATATCATTTAGAAGCAAGCATTGGACATGGTAAAGGCATTGAAATACTTCTGAGTATATATCCTGCATTCACATATTCTAGCCTATGTCCCTAATGTAGTAGTGAAGGATATCCTAATGCAGACTGGTCTAGAAGGAAGAAGAGGGAAGTGGATAGACACTATGTCAGAGTATGACCTCAAGATGAAGCCCACAAATCTGATCAAAGGGAAGGGATTAGCCAAGCTGATGGCTAAATAAAATTTACATGCTCTTGTTATCAACCTCATTTCAGTTTTTTCCGATGAAGAAGGTGATAATGATCTCATGCAGGTATCTGATATTTTTCTCTCATATCTAAGGTATTCTGACATTATATATGTTCTTTAGAATCTTAATCCTCCTCCAGGCATGTCTAAAATTAAGGTTAGGTTATTGAATTTGAAGGTTTCTAAATAATGCATTTTGAACAACACTTTATATTGGAAAGACACAGGAGGTATCTTGTTGAATTGTTTAGTAGAACATGAATAAAAGGAGGTAATGAATGATTTCAATAAGGGATATTGTTGAGGTCACTTGTTTTGTAAAATCATGAAAAATAAGGTGTTGACGGATAGATATTATTTGCCTACTCTATTTGTAGATTTATATAAAACAATGATGAACTGGCACGAGTGTCAGATATTTCAAGATAAAAGGAAGCTTCTCCCACTGCCTACAGTCTATTTTCATGCAAGCACCATTTAAATAGTGGGGCCTTGACTATATTAGAGAAATTCACCCTGAACCATCTCCCTAACATAAACGGATCTTAGCAGCTACTAACTATTTCACCAAAAGGATCAAGGCAATCCAAACCAGGAAAGATACATATTTAGTCATAATTTAGTTTTTTGAGACTAACATTATATCTCATTTTGGCTATCCTCATAAGATCATTATAGAAAATATGGTTGCATTCAAGTCAAATAAAATTGTTGAGTTTTGTGACAAGTAAAACATCAAACTAGGGCACTCAACCGCATATAATCCATAACGTAATGGATTGGAAAAATCTTCTAATAAATCTTTGATCAATATCATAGAGAAGATGTTGGAGGCGGAGAAGAAGAATTGGCATAAGAATCTTGTTAATTCTTTATGGAAAGATAGGGTAGTAAGAAGTCAATAGGAATATCTCCTTTCCAATTGGTATATGGAGTAGATATTTTTTTCTCTACATCACTTGCAATCCTAGTTATGAAGTTGTTATAAGAAGCAGGTAGTGAAGATAATGATGTGCAACATCGAATCAATTAGATAATCCATCTTCAGCAAACCAGAGATGAGGTCTTCCAGAACACCTCAAAGCTTCATGAAAAGATAAATAAGGTATATGACCGCAAGACAAAAGCAGATGATTCCAATATTGGAGATATGGTCCTCCATTGGGATGCGAGAAACGAGGAAAAAGGGAATCATGGAAAATTTGAAAACCTATTGAAAGGACCATATAATATTTCAGCCTATCACAGAAAACATGCTTTCCTATTGGAAGAGATGAATAGAGAAGATTGCTTAGGAGGACCAGTCAATGGCAGGATCCTTAATAATTACCTTTTATGATGCAGATTTTTGAAAATTTCCCAATTCCATTGTACATATCAGTATAGTTTTTCTGCAAAATGTGAAGCGGAGAAACATCGGAGTTTGGAGCCCGAGATGAAGGCCATAAAATTCCATTGATTTTTTGTTATTTTCAAATTTTAGTTCAAGTGAATTTAGTCTAGTTTTGAGTTAGTTTATCATGTCAAGTTTTCAGTATTCAGTTTGTTTTTTAACTTTTGACCCCATGCCCAATGGTTAGGCTACTTGGTCTACGGTGTTATTGAAACCTCCAAGGAGCTTCCATCCCCAAATGGAGCCAATGTTAGTGTCAATATTTTCATCCTATCACCAGTGATCAAATGGACTCTTATCATGTCTTATTAGGGCCCCGAAGTCAAATTTTTGTCATTTCACTAAGTATTCAAGAAAATATTTCATCACTAGGCATTAGGTCTAGGATTGTTTCCATTCTTTCAAAAAAAAAAAAAAATTCTAGTCCATGTCATCACTCGGCTGAGTGTATCATCATTCAAAAATTTTCATCATTACTATGATTTCATTTAGCTCAATGTATCCATTAGGTCATTATGGTTTCAAGGTCATCAAAATTGTCATTTCATGCATAAAATCTAGCAATTGGAGGAGTGGTAACAGGCAAGTATCTTAAATAAATTTTGATTTAAAATGTAATTTATGTTTTTATGTGTAATAATGTGTCTAAGGTTCCAAAGTTGCAAAAGGGTCCTAAAGTTCAAAAGGCTAAAAGAAAAGATGAATTAGTGAGGTGGGAAATCCTATCTCATTAATTACTAAGACACCAAAATAAAATCATAAAATCCTATGGAGGAGCTCAATTAAACTAATTTTTACTTTACATGTCTTTAGATCCCCTTGACATCATTATGCAAAGTAAGAGAAGGTTAAATTTGTGAGAAAGGGAGGGTTTTTTATGCATTTTCAGATAGTTGCAACCCTTCTATGACCCATCTTCCAGGCACGACCTTTTCAAGACCTTTATGTCAAGCGCAACCTTTTTGTGACCTTTCTGTCAAGCGTGACCCTTTTTTCATGACCTTTCTACTGGGGGCGACCTTTTCGTGACCCTTCTGCGAAATTGCCAAGGTATTGAAATGAGGAGCTTCTTCATGGTTTCAAGGTGAAATTCAAATTTTTTTTTACTTCCAAATATTTTTTAAAGATTCATGAGCTTCTACAAACCATAAGTGATCATCTACACCATATTTTCAAGAAATTTCATCAAGGATAAAGTGGTTTACTCTGAGTGTTTTCTCCAGCAAATGTTTCAGCAATTTTCATTCTCCATTGTTTCAGTGAAGAAATCCTAGCTTTTATTGTTTTACATTATCATCTATCATTCATGAAATACCTAGCCTACTCACTTCCTATCACTCACTACCAATTTACAATTCAACTCATTAAACCTTACACTTATTTCATCTCATGAAATAAGTTTCATCACACCATTTCATTTCATACTTCCTTTTGTCTCCTCAAAAAACTTGAGGAAACTTGCACACCGTCACTAAATTTCCTCTGTTTCCAAAAAAGCTATGACCTATTATTAAGAACCCTAAATTTGGATAGAGTCTCTCCTTGAAACATACTTCATGGAGAGTGAAACATAGAGTAGAAATAAAGTAGACAATGGAGGATATCATTCAATAGTTGAGCCAAACAGTCTGAGTGGTACCAACTCTTCTCCATTTGTTAAATTTTTTTTTATAAATGTTGGTTGTATGAAGTTTTGTGAGATGATCACAGAGGTTGGCTCTTATGTTCATTTGATCAACCTCTTTGCCCATAAATTTCACATAGATAGAGTTTTTATAGTAGGTTTAGAGTCCAGTGTTTCAATAGACATCATTTCTTCAGCCACAGATATTCCAAATCAGGGTGAAAACTCATTCAAGGGCATGGAATTACAACTTGATGATTATAAAATGTTCCTAAAACCTAACATCAGAAATGATCTTGAGCATGTTTTTCCTTTCGTGTTTCTCTGTTACAAGTATTCCCCTTTGATGAAGCTCATTATGAAATATTTTATATGTGAAGGGAGATTTTCCAGATTATACATGTATAATGTTAGGTTGCTCATGCACTTCGCCTCTACAAGAACACTTAATTTGTCTAAATTTTTGTTTAGAAGTGTCATGAATATGACTAAAATATTAAAACCATGGGA
This sequence comes from Pinus albicaulis, assembly GCA_034641835.2. Lineage (NCBI taxonomy): Eukaryota > Viridiplantae > Streptophyta > Pinopsida > Pinales > Pinaceae > Pinus > Pinus albicaulis. Next base: position 377,118,861 of record CM076583.1, read on the forward strand.
AAATGTCATATAACCAATCTATTTCACCATAGACTAATCATCATTGTGGTTATACATCAAATTTTACCCAAGAAAATTACTTGGAAAACCTTCTTGGATAAACTAAAAACTGCTCTTGGTATTAGTCCCATTGTTTCTCCTACCAAAACAACACCATTAGGGTCAATCTCTACACAACCAATGGAGTTTGGATCATCAAGAAAACATGATAAGTTTTCAAAGAGACCTAGGCCAGAGATTAATCTCACCTATCGGCGAGGCATGAGGCTTGTGTTTGCTCCTTGGAAAGAGGAAGGGGCCAAGCCTATTTCATTACAGGGACCACCATCAACACTACATGAGACATCCATGCATGATGAGGAGGAACATGATTTCGATTTGGTTGACTTGGAGGACCATGATGACCATGAAAAATTACATAGGGAATCAAAGACAATGATGATCAAATCAAAGAGCTCCAATATGACTTAGCAAGGGTTCAATTCATCCTTTCATTTCTTGAGTAGGAGAACAGTCAATTAAAGACAAATCAATTGATTTTGGGTAAGAGGTTTTTTGAGGAAAACAAACATGAAAAGGGAAAAAAATGGCTAAAAATGATGAACAAGAACACCAAGTGAAGAGGAAGAGGCCAAAAAATATGGGTCTCACGAAAGCATTACAGAAAGAGAAAGAAAAAAACCCTACAGATGAGAAGCTCACTTTTAAGAGGATGGACAAAGAGATCGATGAGGGCAAGGAGTTTTGGATTTATAAGGTAAAATTTCACTTGGAAAATCTCTTCGAGAATGAAAATATGGATAAAATATTCACAAATACATGGTTTCCCACTACCAAACAAGAAAGGAGGTTGTAGGAATCAAAACCAGGCAATTAAAAAGAAAATTGCAAGAAGCCCAAGACAAGCAAAGGGACTCAAGAAAAAGGGGTCAAGGAGTGAAATTGGTTGCTAAAAAATGATTGGATTTTCAGCCCATAATCCATAGTGGTCAAGGAACAAATTTTTAAATTTTTTGAGAAGTTTGATATATTTTCAAATTTTGCAGAAAATGGCACATAGAAGAGCCTCGCACAGATGTGACAGTTTTTTCCTGGGCATTCAAATGAACTCTTTTCTACATGTATTAGTGCACAATTATGAGTACATGAAAAATATCATCTTATTTTTGCATGAAATATTCCTATTTTTATCAGAAACTTAGAAAACCTTTTCTTTTTCATGCTTCTACCACTAAATCTAGACTAGTGCGATGCTTCTGAGTGAGGTTGGAAAAATAAGGTTTTGGAGGCCTTACCATGGGTATTTTTTGGATTTTGATAGCTCATTGGAAAGTAGACACATGGGGCTACTTGAACCATCTTTTAGAGTGCATACTGGAATCCTAAAATTCAGTCAAAATCAAATATCAACTGGCACAACCCTTCAGCTAAAAATTCATGTTTTGGTGCATGCTGGTGCGACCTTTCTATTGGTTAGAGAAACCCTTTTGTTCCTGGTGCGGCCCGTCTGGTATAAAAAAAATTTGAGCCCTGAATGATATCATATTTTATATCTTGTAATAAATTTATTTTATTTTATGATCCTTAATTGGTTTTTGGCTCACTTTATGAGGAAATTTGTAATTAATGAGGAGATAGCCTCTCCTAAACTTTGTCTAAAATCATGGAAAATGTTTCAACTATCCTAGTCTCTAGGTGAGGACTCATCAAAAGCCTTTATGATGAGCGTTGAATATGATTTTTGACCTGATGATTTTTCCTATGTTTTATTTTCCTATATGAGATAGTTTTTAATCATTTCCAAGGGTTGGAGTCTTCAACATTGAGCTTGTGTGTTTTCTTTTGATCAAGTAATACATTGAATAAAGAGAAATGTTCCAGCAAAAATTTAGGGATTCATGTGGTGAGATTGTATTGTTAAGTCTCTATTCAATAAGTCACTTCATTCAATTCTTTTTCTTTTCATTACATGTTTATTTCTTTCACTCATTCTCATTATAGTTCTTTAAGCAAGATTCATGAGTACTGCATACCTTGTTTTGATGAGATGATGATGTCGTGTTTAAATTATTCTTAATGAATTAATTCATATTTATATCATTTTTCTTGGTGTCTCTTCTCATCCTATACCAAAATCATACAACCTATTTGGTCATTTGAGCTTACCAACCTTGCCCCTTCATTCCCCTGCAAGTTTTTCTCTTGTAACCCTAAAAGTGTTTTCAAGCCTAGTTTCTAAAGGTCCAATCTCATCCAGTGCAAAAATCCAAATCAATCAAACCCTAATATGCATATCTAGCCTAAAATCTCCTTGATCCAGTCAATTTGGTTTTGAATTTCATTGAGAGAGCCCTATTAACCTAGTAGGGCTAGCTACTATGTCAAAGTAGTATGTGGTTACCTTTGCTAGTCTCCTTCTCAACCTTCGGACATACGGTGGAGTGCTAACAATTCCTATATAAGGAAAGCACAAAATCCTATGTTCTCGTTTCTCTTTGTCTTTCTCATCCTTCCATAGCAATTCCTCATCCACATGATCTACTTCAATAAATTGATGGAGAAAAATAATCATGAATTAGAAACTTTTATATACTCACATTATTGTGAATCAGTTCATTTAATTCATAGCCCTCTTTGCCTAGGAATCACCAAAAGCATAATAAGATGGTTTACATTTTGTTATGAAACCAGCTCCAAAAATAGAAGAAAAGAGAGATCAACGCCTTAGAAATCAGCCACTTCGATGGGAAACCTCTTTTACATTACGTAAATGAAAAATTCTTGCATGATACAAATGAAAAAACCTACTTTCTATATATAGGATTCCATGGGGTCACAATATAATCCTAGCCTACCTAACAATAATAATGTAAGGGCACAATAATAACAATATGTGGGTTATAGGGGTACAACAATAACAATAAGGGGGTTGCCCTAACAACAATAAGGGACTACACTAGTAATATAGGGACCTAAGATGCCCCTCTCCTTCAAAAAAGTGTTTTCCTCAACACTTGAGTAGCTTTGGATGCTTCTGTATAAAATTTTCTTCCTCCCATGTAGAATCTTCAGTGGGTAAGTTATTCCACTTCATGAGATACTTTGACATTGATCAATTTTGTAACTGTCGAGTTCTTGTTTCAGTGATTGCTTCAAGTTCCAATATGATTTTTCCTTCGTTATCAAGTTATGAAATATCGTTTGAACTGGAAGTTTGTCACCTATAACCTTCTTTAAGAATGAAACATGGAAAACTAGATGCACTCGAGAAAAAGTAGGAAGCTCCAATTTTTATGCCATATCAACAATATTTTGAAACACCTTGTAAGGACCATAGTAATTTGGTGATAATTTATTATCCCTCTTATCTTGCTTGAGGGAAAGTTTTTTGTATGGTTGTAGCAGTAAAAATACCCAGTCTCCTACATCAAAAATTCTCTCGCTACGATGTTGATCTGCCTGTTGTTTCATTCGATTTTGTGCCAAATTTAGGTTATCCTTTAAGGGTTGGAGAACTTGTCGTTCATGCTCAATGTGATATTCCACTGCTTGAACCTTATAATTTTCTGTTAAAGATGATATGATGGATGGTGGATGATAAACATAAAGTTACATAAATGGGGTCATTTGTTTTGTAGTATGGAAGGAAGTGTTATACCACAATTCCACCGTAGGTAACCACTTGACCCATTGTGTTTGTTTATCAAATACAAAGAAATAAAGATATGCTTCGAAACATTTCTTCACTATCTCAGTTTTCCCATCAAATTGAGGATGATAAAATGAGTTATGAGCTAGTTGAGTACCCAAAAAAGAAAATAATTCCATCCAAAATTTCTAGTAAAAATGGGATCTTTGTCTCTTACAATAATCTTTGGGTTTCCATGTACTTTTTGAATTGTTTCCATAAATTCAATAACAACTGTACTTACTTTAAATGGATGAGATAATGCACAAAAGTGTGCATACTTGGTAAATATATCAGCTACCACCATGATGACACTCTTTCCTTCATACTTAGGTAAACTTGTGATAAAATCCATTGAAATATCCTCCCAACATTGACTTGGAATGGATAAAGGTTGTAGAATAATCGAGGTCTTAATTTTTTCAACTTTATTTTGCTGGAAAACCAAACATTCCACCACAAAATTTTGAACATCACATTTAAGGCCATCCCAAAAAAAATATTTCTTGACCCTGTGGTAAGTTTTTAAAAATCCCGAGTGCTCTCCTAAGGGAGAAGTTTGCAATTCCAAAAGAATATTTTGTTTTAGTTGGGAATTCTTACAAATATATAAGTGATATTTTTACCATAAGGAATCATTTTTCCAACTAAATGTATTAGATGTAGTAGGATATTGCTGCAACTTTTGAATGAGTTCCACACTTCTTCATCCTTTTTCCATTCATCCCTTGATTCGGTTATCCAATCTGGTTGGATAATAGAAATGGCACAAAGTAATGCTTTCACCTCTTCATCCTTTCTTGAGGGTGGATCTGCAACAACATTTAGCTTCCCTTTTTTGTAGATGATTTCAAAGTGATAACCCAACATATTTGTGACCCATTTTTTTTTCTCTTCTAAAGATAGTCTTTTTTCCAAAAAGTATTTAAGACTATCACGATCAGTGTTTACCTTGAAGTGTCTTCCCATTAGGTAAGGACGCCATTTCTTTAGTGCGTGTAGTATTGCCAACATTTCCTTCTCATAAATAGATTCCTATAAATACTTTCCTTTTATTGGACGATTTTCAAAAGAAATGGGTCTTCCTTCTTGCATTAAAACAACACCAATTCCATTTCCTGAGAAAACACATTCCACAATAAAGGTTTTTGTGATGTCTAGTGTAGCTAAGACGGGTGCTAGGAACATTTCCTCTTTAAGATGTTCAAAGGCCTTACTTGCTTTAGGAGTCCATGAAAATGCATATTTCTTCAATAATGTTGTTAGAGGTGCTGCTATTATCCCATAATTATTAAAAAACTTGCGGTAATACCTTGTTAACCTGAGAAATACTCGGAACTATTTTATGGTTGTGGGGGATTTTTATTCCTTAATGGCTTTAATTCTGTTAGGGTCTACCTTAACACCCTGGTGAGATACAATATGACCCAGATATTCCACCTCTTGTACTCCAAAGAAACATTTATATGTTTTTGCATATAATTGTTTCCCCTCCAATAGTTTGAGCACCATGTGAACATGTTGAACATGATCCTCCCAAGACCTGATGTAGATTAGTATATCATCAAAAAATACTAACAAAAATTTTCTAAGGAAGGGTTTCAAAATGGAAGTCATCAACCCTTGAAATGTAGAAGGTACATTGCTAAGGCCAAAAGACATGACCAAAAATTCATAATGACCCTCATGAGTTCAAAATGATGTTTTCAGAATATCTTCAGTATTCCTTCTAATTTGATGATATCCTTAACGAAGATCCAGCTTGGTAAAATAAATTTCTCCATGTCATTCATCCAATACTTCATCAATCACAGGAATGAGAAATTTATCTTTAATAGTGAGCTTATTGAGCTCTGTATAATCTGGACACATGCACCATGATCCATCCTTCTTGTGCACCAATACTACTGGAGCGGAGAAAGAACTTTGGCTTGGTTGAATTACATCAACCTCTAAAATCTCCACAATCATACGTTTAATTTCTCTCTTTTGGAAATAAGGATATCTGTAAGGCTTGATGTTTGGAGGAACACTTCCTGGCATCAAATGAATAGAATTATCATGATCACAAATAGGTGGGAGTCCTTTGGGAGTTTCAAACACCTTGGAATGGTTGTTCAAGAATTTTTTGAGATGTTGAGAAATAAATGATTTTGATGTTGGAACTTCTAGTGAGCATAATTATGCAATTACGCATCGTTGTTATTTTTTAGAATCTTTGTCATGACATTAGAGTTTATTATCTTTCCCGGCTTCCATGCGATACCGCGTAATTCAACTTCCTTTCCTTTTGAAAAAAAATTCAATAAAAGTTCCTGTAAATTAAAATCTATTGTCCCCAAAGATTGTAACCATTGTACTCCTAGTGGAACATCATAACCTCCCATTGGAATGGAAAGCAATTCACTATTCAATGCATATCACCCCATGGTTGGCTTGATATTATGGAATTTTCCATAGAAATTTATAGTTCCTCCATTTTCAACCATCGCTTGACATTCTGGTGCTTGGTATAGGAAGAAATTCAATTCCTTGGCTACCTTACAATGAATTAAATTATGGGTACTACCTGAGTCAATCAACACTATTACATTTTTCTTCTTGATATGTTCCTCTATATTGAGAGTTTGAGTGGTAATTCCTACCAATGAATTACAGGATATGGTCGGGCTCATTTCTTCTTTTGCTAGGGTTTTTTCATGGTGTATATCCTCTTCTTTTGAAGTTTCTTGTTCATTTTCTTCCTCCTCTTCACAATCTATGTAAAATAATTTCTTATCAACACACTTATGACCTTTAGTGTATTGGCTATCACAATTGTAGCGAATCCCTTTTGATATTTTTTGCTTCCAATTGTTGTGGTGTCAACCTTCTAGGTTGTGGGAGTATGGGAGTAGCAAAACTTCCATCTTTATAGATGCGATTGGTAGGCTTCCTTGTCACCATAATTTTACATTCATTTTTTCTTGTCAACCTGAATACCTTCTCCAATGAATCAGGTTCCCAAAGGAAAAAATCATGTTGGATTGTATCCTTTAAAGTATCTATGAAGACATCAATCATGTGTTCCTTTGGAATATCAGCTACCCTTATATTCAATTTTTGGAAGTCCTCGATGTTCTCCACCATTTAACGCTTTTGTTTGAGATTTATCAATTGGCTAAAGGAGGTGTTTCTCTTTGTATCCTCATAATGTGCTATCATTTCCTCCGTAAAAATTGGCCAGGTGAAATTTTTTTACGAGAGAAAAGCCATCGACACCATACAAATGTATTTTGTTCTAAATATAAAGTTGCAATGTGTACCTTTTGTGTGGTTTTCACATTATGGAGATCAAAATATTGCTCTATATGTAGTATCCATGTTATGGGATCCTTTCCATCAATATTCCTCATATCCATCTTTGGAATATGGTGGATCTTCCATCCAACATTAGAGTTTATGAAATCACGATTAAAATTTATTTTTTTCTCATAGTGAATTTCCTCTACTATTTTTCTCCATTGGGAATGATTTCTTGTATCAACTTTGTCAAACCTCTCTTCAAACCTTCCATGTCTGCTTTTAGATCATTCTTCATGTCTTCCATGTTGTCTTTCAATTTTTTGTTGATGTAATCCATCTTAGCTTCGATGCCATTCATCTTAGCTTCCATTCATTTCTTCAAACGACCCATCGTGCCTTCCATGCCTTTCTTCAAAACTTCAATTTACTTTTTTGATGCTCTTTGCGAGAGAGAAATTTGGTGCACTTGCTCTTCTAATTTTGATATATCATGTTGCACTTATATCTCTTCATGAGTCATAGTAGAGTATTCTTAAAGCTTAATGGGTGTTGAATTATTTTTAGGGAGAATTTTAGAATGCAATAGTGATATGTATGCTTCAATATTCCCTTGGAATCACTTCAAACTCATTTTTCAGACAAGACTTATGCAAATTGAAAACAAAATACACACATTTTTCTTGATTTTGAGGAGATCAATATTGAAACTGAATTATCTCTTTGATTTAAAATCTTTAATATCTAAAATTCAATCCTGTAGTTGCTCTCTAAATCTTCTTTCAAATGCCACAGTTCTTACCTGATTTGGATGTTTCACCACAAAGTTATACCCAATATTCCACAATGACCTAACTATGGACTGGTTAAGTAGAGCGAACTTGTACGATGTGCCACGTGTCATTGTTTTCTCCTTTAGCTCTAAAATTGATACAAAGAAAACCAATTTCCATGTACTTGCGGCGATGGTTTACAGAATTCCAATACGATGCTTAGAGAGAGATATATGACGATTTTCCTAAGGTCACCGCTTTAAGATGAAATTTGAGTGCCCACAAAAATCCTAACTTCCACAGACCATATCTTTGAAAATATTACGAATCAAGCTCTGAAATTTTTACACGAAGTTACTCAAGAATTCAAATTCTCATGTTAAAAATGCAGCTTCGTAACCTTCAGATAAAAAATGTTATAGTGAAAATTCCATGATGACCTGCTTGGAGTAGCGAAACCCTACAATTCAAAGCTCTGATAGAAAATTTTATGAAACCAGCTCCAAAAATGGAATAAAAGAGAGATCAACGCCTTAGAAATCAACCACTTTGAGGGGGAAAACTCCTTTACATTACATAAATGAATAATTATTGGATGATACAAATTAAAAAACCTCCTTTCTATATATAGGAGTCCATGGGGTCACAATATAGTCCTATCTGACCTAACAATAATAATTTATGGGCACAATAATAACAATATGGGGGTTACAGGAGTACAAAAATAACAATAAAGGGGATACACTAACAAAAATAAGGGAAAAAAATAGTAATATAGGGACCTAACATATTTTTATGACACCTTAGATGAATATAGAAGTGTGTGATCATGGTCCAAACCAAGGCAAAGTTTCTTAGCGCTAAACAGCGTATTGTCTCATCAATTCTATGTGCTCATTTATGCTAGTTTGCAACTCATTTGAATTCACTTAGCCCTTCCAAGTGATGATCCACATAACCCAAATGATTCAAATGATTTTTTGTGATTATGGTATTTTCATTTGAAAAACTCTATGAGAGAGGTCTAACCATGCTAGAATCCTTTGGAAGTGTTATGTCTTGTTTAGTATCTTCTTTTGGAGATTTAGAAGATTCAATGAATTACTGATCCAAGTCCATGACGTAAGTTTCTCTAATGGATTTCCCAACAGACATTTGTGATGATAGAACAAATAATGTTTTCATGTTAGAATTTTTTAGAATTTTAGCAATTCTTGCAAGCTTTTCCATGAAATTATGTTCAATATTAGGCAAAAAGGAGCTCGTTACAAATTTGGACCCAAATTTGTAGTTGTTGGTCCTAAATCCATATGTATTTGCATGATCACTAGGATGAAATGTTTTTCTCTCGCACTCAAGTTCAAATTATCATTAGCTCAATTCATGTGAAGAATATGAGCGGGATCACAAGGATTCATCTGAGGCTTCCAAGAGTCTCCAACCTTCCCAACCAACAAATAAAATGAGTGATGAATAATTCATCCAAGGGAATATTGGAAAGAAATAGAAGAAATAGTTAAATGGTGAAACATGTTATGTTTGGAATGGCATAGAATTGAAGTCACATGTGTCTCTTCCAACATACAAAAATAATGATCCAAGCCATATTTTCAAAGACCACCAATTAATCAAAGAAAAATCACCAAAGCCACATGCCTTAGGTCACTTACTTCAACCAACATATAGGGAATGAAATGAAAAATAAATAAAGGAGAAATATATTTTCAAATATTACATCTCTCAAATAGTCATTACTCACACAATACAACTCAATCAACTATGTTGAATATGCAACATGTCTTATAGTGGAAGTTCCTTAAGTTCTAGGTTTGGAAGAAATTGCTAGTTATTGTAATGCCTTTTTAAGTTGTACATTTGAATTCTTAAGTGTGTTTGCCCCAAATTTTATTTCTTTCCAAGATGTAGTAACAAATTATTTTCTAGGACCTCAGGGAGGATTTGTCTACTAACATTGATCATGCCTTTGTGCAACCCGTGCTTAATTAATGAGGTGCATAAGCGTAGTTCAGTTTACCACTATATATATCAATACAAAAGATATTATAGTTGAGCTCAGATTGATTAAACGTTTGTCATCAACATGCACATCCACTTCCTCACTATATTTTTTATCCAAATTTATTTCCACGGGCGAGAAATTAGAAACAGCCATGAATGTTGAAACCTATGTTACATTGATCCATTCCATGGTACTCACAAACCATTTTTGAGACACCGACTGTGGTTCTCTTTGATTATGACTCTTAGATATAATTTGATTTTGAGACACATGCCAATCCATGTGATTGTTATGCTCTTCTTGAAACTTGAGGTGCAAACCACATGTTGTGCATTGTCTTGGAAAATCCTCATACAATGAGCTAAGAAAAAATTCATAATGACCTTAAGTAAATTTGAATTGGATTTAGTTCCAATGATATCCTGAACAACAACCAATGCTTCAGCTAGAACAAACTTTGTAGGTGTTGCATTCAAAGATGGGGCTGGAAACAAGGATGTTGTAGTAGAATCTGCAAGTATATTTGCAATTTTATCTGGGAAATGATTTGGTATTATAGCCAAAGAAAAATATATAGATGGATTATAAGAAGAGGTGGTTTAATTTTTTCCACATATTACTACCTATGCCATCAATGACCTTAAAAGAGATGACACATTTTCTATTGAAGACAGTAATGTGGTGTTTGAAGTTATCGACTATGATGTCGGTGATGTTGATGCTGCCAATAATGAAGCTGGTGGTGGGCCATGAGGAAGAGGAGGTTACACTCCTAAAACCTAGGAAGACAAGTTATTTGGCCCTATAGGAAGAAAAGTAGGCCTTGACATTCAACATGAATTAGGATTTGTCATGGTTATACTCACAAAAAATCCCATTGTTTGGGATGCACATAACTTAACTATAATTTTTGTGGATGTCAGGATTGTTTCAATGCCTAAGATGAAGTAATATGTTGAAATCGAGTAAGGATAATTTGTTGTACTTCCTGATGTATTGGTAATTGTTTTTGAATTTGAATGCCTTGTGAAAGGTTGTGCAGTAATTGATTCAAAAACTCTGTAGAAACTTTAGATTGTGACACTTTTTGTGACTGTGGTACCTATTAAGTAATTTCTTGAAGATGCCACGTTTGAAGTGGAAATCGTTGAAAGTAATGTGAAGAATGCCCTTGGGAATGAATGAAGAGAAAGAAGTTGAACTTGTGATTGACCAGGCTACATGAAATTAGTCTGATGTTGATGGCTTAGTCATTAAAACTATCGATGTTGAAGGGGTGGTGCAGATGGAGGTAAAGGTGGTAGAGTTTTCATAGAAGGTTGTAGAGATTTTTTGATATGAGAAAATTAATAAATTCTATGTGATAGTTGTTGGGTGCAATATAGGTTCTATAAATGTACCAACATTTAATTTGTCAATCCGGAGAGTTCGTGAGCTTCGAGACGAAGCACTGGAAATGCCAGAGAGAGTCCCTGGTAACCTGCAAAAAAAAATCTAGTCTATCTTGTGATTAATCTCGAAAATAAATGTAATCCTGCACTAGTGTGAGAAACACCAATCCAAACAATTAAAAGCATGTGGGAAAGTAAAAGAAATCAATGCAAAAGGAAATTATAATTGCAAGTAAATAGAAGGGAAATTAGAACTAGAAATCAAGCGGTGCCGGCACAATAACGAAAATACTGTAAATGATGGAATAAATTCAAAAGCAATTCAAACTATTCTGCTTGTACTAATTATGCCTGTACTATTTCTATTTGCACTAATTCTGCCTACACTAATGTATATTATAATGCGCTTGCACTGGTGCAAGCAGAAAATCTGCTTGCAATAATTATGTGTAAGAACAATCAATAAGTTAAAGGAAATCATAATATTAATGAATAATTTATCAATTCAAACATCTAGTTTCCGTATTTATGAATATCAGCTCAGCAAATGTAAAAATCACAGCTTTAAATATAAATTAATAGATCTGGATTAATTTAAAGAATTAGAGTTAGAACTCATAATGGCAGAGCCGATCTTATGGATTCCGAAAATATGGAGGGTGCAATCATTGTTTGAAATATTTCAGGTGCAAGTATAATTAATAATGGAGCAAATGAAATAGAAACAAATTGAATTACAAACAGACAAGAATTGAAATGTTATTTAAAAGATGAGTGCAATGTCGAGCTGGTCTGGAAGCCAACCCAGCCAACTTGCACCCTCTTTGAGTGTCTGGTTCACATAGAAATCAAAATCATTAGATGAAATAAATGAATAGACAAAGCATGAATAAAAATTTCTTCAATTAATTAAAAAAACAGTCTTTTACATAATGCAGACATCGGCTAATCCCAGCAAGTAGGAGAAGAATTTCACACTGAAATCCACGTGCTGCTACATTGGAAAAAACTCTCCTCCATTTTTCACTATGCTTGCCTATGCATGCTTCTGCCTTCTGCTTAATTGATTGACTAAAATTCAGTAATCAGGCTTGGAGCCATAACTCTTCTTTTATAAACTTTTTACATTTCAAACTTGGCATAAAAGAAGCCAATCCTTTGCAAACATCACGAGGATTGAATCCAAACTAATTATCCTTAACATAATATTAGTACAACCGTTTCCCTACTGAAATAATGGAGATTTACCATGAATTTCCCAAATTTGGGCGTTTTCTAGAATTCTGGAAAAGTTGGTATTTTTAACAAACTTCCTCCAAAGCCCCCTTCATATCTCCTTAACCATTATGAATTTTGGAAAAATAACTAAGTGTTACTCAACTTCCTATGCTGAGAGAAAAACCCATGTTTTAGAATTATGAGATTCACTATGATCGACTAGAAAATCGAGGTGTAAATAGGGAGTCTGGAAATTGCTACAAATTCGGGGCTGTAGCATTAATTATGCTCTAAATATAAATATGTATGACCTGGGTGTGTCTTGGCTTATGTGGAAGTGTTAAAATGACATTTTGGTCATAAACCTCTTTCATATTCTCCCAGAAATGTGTCAATGTATCAAAGCCCCAAATTGGTGGAGGCACGCTGTAAAACTTGCACTGGTGCCGGCACACTAACTGCACTGGTGCAGGCACGCTGTAAGAACTGAATTGGTGCAGGAATCTTTTGCACAGTGTAGGCAAGTGATTATAGGTTCAAAACATGATCAAATCGACTTTAACCTGCAGCATACAGACCTTTATTAAACTTCCATTAACAGTATTTTAATCTCGTTAAAACAAAAGAAGTAACAAATACTTGCAACAATAATCATTTAACCAAATAGTAGTATGAGAGATTTTGAGTGAGAAAATGAGACAAAACTAAGGCCCAAAATCCCCCCATGCTGACTATCTTTCATGTCCTCATGCAAAAAAATCCGGTACTATTACTTCTTTGCAAAAAAACAAATTAGAAACATGTATAAACATTCATAATGATGTTCCTGCAATTCTGCATGATTACATTTCCTACACTTGATAAAACTCGCTCTTAGGAACAGAGTGTCTGCTAGACTCTTTATTTGCTTAAAATTATTTCAAGAAAACTTAAAACAAAAACTACCATCGAAAAACTAAATTGGAAGGATGGTGTTATTACTTGCGAAAAATAGACAACTTTTAAAATTATAAAAAATAATATCTCGGAGGCATCCGTGATCAAAATTTTCACTTTAACATCCTCATTATAAACATGAGTGACATGATTTAAATGATATGGTGTTACATGTAGACATAGTAATACCTTCCCATAATGATTTTTTACCATTATCCATGTATAGTTAAAGCTTCTCTTATCTGGGCATAGTGAATTACCAGCACTAAGGGTCCCCACGTCCATAAAAACCATTCCAAAAAGATAGAACTCCAAGGTATAACAACAAAAGGATTTTAAAGCCATTCTCAAAGAGATTGATAGTGAGTTCACGGAAAGAAAAATCAACCAAGTAAATTATAGTGTAGAGTCAACTTTAATACCACAGGCATGGCCCTGCTGCCAGTAGGCATCCATAGCCTCGATAGGGATACCTTTTAACCTTACGAAATGATTTTTTCCCACCTATTAGATATAGATTCAGAGTTATTTATGAGAATTTAATTTTTCTCTTTTTATAAGTTAATTGAAGGATGTTTTCCTGGCTTGGTAACTAGCTAACGACAATGCCATTCACGAGAAAAAACAAGAATGAATGAGTTGGCTCACGATGAGACCTCTCGTCTTCCAGTTTTCTAACTAAAAGCCATTACCCTGGCTTGCTGACCAATGTGGTAATGTCATTCTCCTTAAAACCCATGATCATAGTAGGTCGACTTGCAATGAGACCTCCTATCCCTCAATTGATTCGTTTATGTTTTCTTAAAAAAAAAACTCTGATTATGATTAACCTTAGATGGATTACATAATAGGTGGGGAAGAAAATCTACTCCTTAAGAGTGCAAGATGGCATGAAAAGTTTTTAATTACTATTCTTTACTGGTTGGTCATGCTACCCTAGGAACTTATTAAAAAAAATCTCAGATAATGACCAAAAATATTCCTTGAGTTTATCATGCTAGGGTTCTTTATGAAAGCTTATTATATTTTTTTAGGTGTGGTCCACCATAGGAGGTTTTTCATTGGTCTCTTTGAAGAGGAATTTGAAAAGATTTTCTGGATAATAGTTTGTTAGAATAAAAGAAAAGTATTACATGTAACATATAACAATACATATTGATCCACAATCAATGTCACTTTAAAAATATGAAGCGTTAAGTGTAAAGTACTTTTGACAAGTTTTACCATGAGAATGCGTAATAATAAAAATTCCAAAAGTTGTGCTTTTATGGAATCACAAGTTCAAGAGTGTTGTTATTCATCTTTATTCATTACCCTACCCTATTTTTAAAGAGAGAAATATCACCTTTAAGTCTAGGTGTACTTCCAATGAAGCCATCTGCATAACAAAATGTTGATTATACTCACATTTAGTTTTAAAAAATAAACTTCAATAAATACCAAAGCGTGAGAAACTAGTTTCTTTAATTGACATGGTACCAAGAGTTTTTGAATGATGAATAAGTAAGATGGGTTGATGGCTGCTCGAAACCAGGATTCAATGGAATCCATGTATTTATGATTCTCCAAGTGATGCAAGTTTTCCACAGTTTGATAGTCATTCTCTTGTAAGCACAAAAAATTGGGTGAAGGACAAAAGATAAATCCCTCAAGTTCAGGCTCAGATATTTGATTTTCAAATTCACAAGAAAGGCTGAGATAGATTCTAGAGCTTTGAGTTTCAAAAAAAAATTTAGAACAAGTTCCAATGAAATATTGATCCTCATGTGGTATTTGAATTAAATCTTCCCAGGGTAAATGTTTTGCGATAATAGGGGAAGTTTCCAAATTCATTCCCTTTCCCAATATGGAAGGTGTAACATCTTGTTCAATATGGGAATTAGCAGAAATAATAGGAGGTTCAAACTGTTGTGCAACTTGATGGTTTGGATTAGGGTTAAGATAAGGTTGCACATGCAACTGGGAACATGGAGGAAGATAATATAATGGTGTATTTGAAATAAATTGTGATTGTTGTTGGTGCTCATATGATTGAATTTTCATGGGAGATTTCCCTAGAGAAAAAGATCCAAATGATTCTTGAGGCCATGGAGATATTTGGCTCGAGGATGAGGGCTAAGGAGAGGGCCATTGCGGCCATAAGGTGGGGTATTGAATCAAAGGAGGATTATAAGTTTTCCATGGAAATATAGGGTTATAGATGTATTTATGAACCTGTTGGGGACAATAAATATTATTCCAAGTATTAAACGATGATTAGTTTTGAGTTATACCTGACGGTCAATTTATTTCCTTACTTGACTCCTTAAATACCTGTTGAAAGCTCGACAGTGATGGAAAATAATTTGTTGAATGATTCTCCTTACACAGCTTCAACTCTTCCTACAAATCATCCAATTTCAAATTTAGAATATATTTTATAGCTCCTATTTTTGTGGTAGATTCCAAAAATTCAGAAGAAAGTTCTCGAGAAACTAGTTTGATCTTGGAGATTCCTCTTGAATAAATAATACATAATTTACAAACATCATCATGTGGTAGGTGAGAAACATCACCTGCTCCTATAAGATTTAAAGGTTCTAAAAATTCGTCTTTGATTCCTTTGAGTAGGAGTGTTTTCAAAGTATATTTTACCAAATTCTTATGTTCTGATTTTTGGAGGTGGTATCTAAATCGCTCCACATAATCCTCCAAGCTTTCATTTTCCCCTTGTGTTATTCCAAAAATATCTTCACCGACCTGGCAATAGTTTTGATATTTCTCCACGAATATATTCTTCATGTCTTCCCATGTTTGAATGCAGTTCCCACCAAGGCTCATGAACCATCGGAGAGCTACTCCTTTAAGAGTAAGAGGAAACACTTGCAACCTTTGAGAATTAGTACAATAACCATATCCTATACAAATTACTTAAAACTAAAATAAGAATGTATTTGGGTCTTCATTTTCCAAACCATGAAATTATGGTAGTGCAGATGGGGAAATATTATGCATTTTAGCCACTCCTAGATCTTTGATAGGAAATTCAAAAGTAACAATGTTTTCCATTTTTTTCCAAAATAAAAGAGGTTCTCCATGTACTACTTCGAGACTCCTTATTTTAATGTTTCTTCCGACTAATCAGTAAAATAGGTGCATTGAATGACTAATGTTAGCCTCAAAATCTTCATTGAAAAATGCCTCAAAATATCATTTTTCTATCTTCAACGAGATCACTGGTACATTTTCTAGCACATGAATAGTGTATATATATGTGTAGGGGGGTGGGGGGTTATTACAACATTAAATAAAATGAGAAACCTTAAATAAAAAATGCAGGAAAGAAATAAATTCAAAGAACATAAAATTGCAAGAGAAACTAGGTGAAGGAATAGCAACCAAATGCAGCAAGTCACCAAGGTCCATCCCCTAAGTGCTTCCCTGGCAACGGTGCCAAAATTTTGGGTGCAGTATAGGGTCTATAAATGTACCAACATTTAATTTGTCAATCCAGAGAGTTCATGAACTTCAAGACACAACACTGCAAATGCGAGAGAGAGTCCCTAGTAACCTGCAAAACAAATTCTAGTCTATCTTGTGATTAATCTCGAAAATAAATGTAATCTTGCACTAGTGCGAGAAACACCAATCCAAACAATTAAAAGCATGCAAGAAAGTAAAAGAAATCAATGAAAAAGGAAATTCTAATTGCAAGTAAACGTAAGGGAAATCAGAACTGGAAATCAAGCGGTGCCAGCACAATAATGAAAAGACTGTAAATGTTGGAATAAATTCAAAAGAAATTCAAAGTATTGTGCTTTCACTAATTCTACCTATACTAATTCTTCTTTCACTAATTCTACCTGGACTACTGTATATTATAACGTGCTTGCACTGGTGCAAGCAGAAAATCTGCTTGCACTAATTATGTGTAAGAACAATCCAGAAGTTAAAAGAAACCATAATATTAATGAAGAATTTATCAATTCAAACATCTAGTTTCTGTATTTATAAATATCGGTTTAGCAAATGTAAAAATTGCAGCTTTAAACATAAATTAATATATCTGGATTAATTTATAGAATTAGAGTTAGATCTCATAATGGCAGAGCCGATCTTATGGATTCGGACAATCTGGAGGGCACAATCAGTATTGAAAATATTTCAGGTGCAAGTATAATTAATAATGAAGGAAATGAAATAGAAACAAATTGCAGCAACTCAAATTAACCTTAAAACTAAATTCACACAACAAACAAACAAGAATTGAAATGCTATTTAAAAGATGAGAGCGGTGTCGATCTGGTCTGGTGGCCAACCCAACCAACTCGCATCCTCTTTGAGTGCCTAGTTCACACAGAAACAAAAATCATTAGATGCAATAAATGAATAGACAAAGCATCAATAAAAAATGCTTCAATTAATTAAAAAAACAATATTTTACATAATGCAGACATTGGCTAATCCCAGCAAGTAGGAGAAGCATTTCACAATGAAATCCACGTGCTACTACATTGGAGCAACCTTTCCTCCCTTATGC
Organism: Pinus albicaulis; assembly: GCA_034641835.2. Taxonomy (NCBI): domain Eukaryota; kingdom Viridiplantae; phylum Streptophyta; class Pinopsida; order Pinales; family Pinaceae; genus Pinus; species Pinus albicaulis. The sequence continues at coordinate 377,136,688 of CM076583.1, forward strand.
ACTATGCTTGCCTATGTGTGCTTCTTCCCTCTGCTTAATTGATTGACTAAAATTCAGTAGTCAGGCTTGGAGCCATAACTCTTCTTTTATAAATTTTTTAGATTTCAAACTTGGCATAAAACAAGCCAATCCTTTGCAAACATCATGAGGATTGAATCCCAAATAATTATAATTAATATAATATCAGTACAATTGTTTCCCTACTGAATTAACTGATATTTACCACAAATTTCCCAAATCTGGGCATTTTCTAGAATTCTGGAAAAGTTGGTATTTTTAACAAACTTCCTCCAAAGCCCCCTTTGTATCTCCTTAAACATTACAAATTTTTGAAAATGGCCTGAGGCTTACTCAAATTCCTATGCTGAGAGAAAAACCCATGTTTCAGAATTATGAGATTCACTATGATCGATGAGAAAATCGAGGTGTAAATAGGGAGTCTGGAAACTGCTACAAATTCAGGGTTGTAGCTTTAATTATTCTCTAAATATAAATCTGTATGACCTGGATGTGTCTTGTATTATGTGGAAGTGTTAAAATGACATTTTGATCATAAAACTCTTTCAGATTCTCCTATAAATTTGTCAATGTATCAAATCCCCACATTGGTGGAGGCACGCTATAAAACTTGCACTGGTGTAGGCATGTTAAATGCACTGGTGCAGGCACGTTGTAAGAACTAAATTGGTGCAGGAATGTGTTGCAAATTGTAGGCAAGTGATTATAGGTTCAAAACATGATCGAATCAACTTTAACCTGTAACATACAAACCTTTATTAAACTTCCATTAATGGTATTTTAATCCCGTTAAAACAAAAGAAGTAACAAATACTTGCAACAATAATCATTTAATCGAACAATAGCATGAGATATTTTTAGTGAAAAAATGAGACAAAACTAAGGCCCAAAAATGGTTTCCTTTGTAATAAAAGAATTTCACTTGATGATGTTGTCACAAGTGATAGGAATTCAAAGCTTGGGGTATGAAAGCCAAGGGAAGATCCATAATTTTCCCGAGATTTTGGTACCTTTCCTAATGGTATTTCTATACCTATTACCCTAGAGTCATTCGCTAAAGCCACATGATGACCAAGAAAATGAGTTAAATTTAATGAATATGCCAAGCCAAAGCTTGAAGTGTTGTGGCCAGGAACAAAAATTTGAAGTGTTGTTAGCATTTATTATAATTTTGGGCTATGATTTTGATGTTTCAGGTGAGGAGGTGGACCCATTATAGGTGTATTTCCTAATGCACATTGAATACTTTGCAGCAAAGATGATGTCGCAGTGGAAGTATCTTTGATATTTGAAGAAAAAACACCTGATTGTAGAAGAGAATATGGCTAGTGCTCTTCAAGCATCTACATTAAGAAAAATATCATTTTTCCAAACATCCTTCATCTTTACATATAAAGGAAATCACTAAAAAAGAAAGAATAAAAAATTTAAATTGGGAATAATTTGTCATAAAACTAGTTAGATTAAAAAAAAAAAAATAGGGGAAAAGAAGGCTACCCTTATAGGAGGTCATCTCTCCTTCCCACTCATTGAAAGAAGGAAGAAACAAAAGCTACCCTTTTAGGAGGTTTCTTCTCCTTCTCACTCATCATAGGTCTATCCATACCAGACAAGGGTCCATGCATATTCCAATCAGTATTGGAAGAGAAGGTTCCAGACCCATTATTTTATCTTTCTCTAAGTCTGACCACTTCTTTAGGTCACGAGAAAAATAATCATTTTTCCTTGAGTTATCACTCCCTTTACAATAATTTTTTAATCTTGGGATCATATCCTCCCGCATGTAATCTTCTTCCTCTAAATTTTTCTTGTTTCTAGACACCATTCTACTATTACCATATCAATTTCCTGAGCTGGTTGTACATGTGAATGTAGTCCACACAAGGATCTCTGGCCCTTGTAATTTACATAAGCATCGATTAGAGAACCATGCATTGTTTTATGCCTACATTCATAGGCATTACGAGAACCATATGATAAAATAATATTAGTAGTTTCAAGTTTCCTGAGGTGATCTCCATCGCCTCTCCCACCAATTATCCTAGTTTTCATTTTTGTAATTCAACCTTCCAACAATCCTTGATGGAGAAGGAGTCCTTACAACTTTGATCCTTGATGATGCTAGAGGAGAATTCCTTCCTCCAACACTTGATGATGGGGAAGGATCCCTTCCAATTACAACTCTTTATAGAGAGGCAACCCTTCCAACTCTTAACGTGGAGAGTATAGAGGAAGGCTCCCGTCCTTGACAAGCGAGAGAGAGGCCTTCCAAGCTAGACTTGATACAGGTAAATATTTGCTACCATTTTAACAAAGACCTTTTGCTTGGGCTGATGTGTTAGAATTACATTTTATCAAAGAATTAATGAACACATATGAAGATATAATCAATATGAAAACATGTCAGCCATCACACAATAAAACACAAGATGTTTAAGAACGTAGTTCATCCAGTGTGGACTACGTCTCCGGGCTTCGGTGTCTCGATGTTGTTGGCCGCTTCATTCAGTGATGTAAATGGTCATGGTTTACATGGATGCTACTTAATTGTCATAAAAGGAAAAACCCTCAACTTGAGTGGAAAATTTTCTCCATGAGACGTTCTGTTACAGGGAACTCTCACTCATCACAAAACTCCTATCAACATGACAAATTCACACATGGTGACAAAGAGGATCCCGCCATCAAGGCAAAAAAGGGATATCACAACATAAATCGCCATCAATGATAAACACCTACCACATCAAATACACATAAGTATTCTGCATATTACATCAAGCAAGAATAAAAAAAAACAAATAAACATGAAGAATCTGCATCATATACCTCAACTCTCATGCTAGCTAAAGAATAGTCTTCTCAATAGCTGCATCTGAATGCACCATCGCAAACATAGCATCGAATGGTCAGAAATCAACTGTCCACATGATGAAATATGACGTCATCATCCCCATATGGAATATGGATGAAAAATTGAGACCTATGTTGTATAAACTGACACCGCCATTAGGTTCATGTTGTTGAGAGGTGTAAAATCCATATAAATTTTTTCCAATTTGGACACTAGGAAAATTTTTCCCCTCTATAAATGAGGCTCAATCATGGTTCCACTGCCTTTTCATACGGGTTCAGGCTTCCAAATTTGCCTATGATTAAAATATTAATATTTCTCGAACTCCATGTCACTCCTCCTATTCCTTGGTGCATATGCAGAGTGAGGGTTTAAATATAAAGAGTTGGGCAGATAAACCAAAGAAGGTGGCTGGCACAATGATAAATTCTAGAGGTTCATTAGAGGGAGGTTGGGGGGTGAAATCCCAACCCCTCCATAATATGCACACTTTTTTTTAAAACAAACCAATGCTCATATTGTTTTTGGGGGGGCGCACCTGCATCCAATGGCCCACCCATCTATACGCCATCTATATATAATATCAAGGGGTGGCGTGACCCACCCACCCACATTATTGTTTAAAATGGTGCCATGTATGAAGCGGGTCCAGTGGGGTCATGGCCACTGACCCTTTAATTATAACATTTTTTTTTTATATTTTTTGGAAAAGGGGTCCAATGTGGGTGGCGGGGGTCATGGCCCACCACCCTATTGTTTAATATTTTTTTGTCTTAAATTAAACAAACCACACAATTCTAAAATTTAGTTCTTAAGACGAAGGAGACATTTTAAATTTCTCACAATTTCACCCAGAATCTAGCTGGAGCTGACTAGAATTTGGTGGTTGGATTCTAGTGAAATTGCATCCCCCTTAACTTGTCAAGTCATCCAGTCAACCTTAGAACTTTTGCCAGCACTAACTTTTGCATACAAACTCGGTTTGATGAACCATTCACACCATTATGATCAAGATGATAATATGTTCAACCTAAAACTAAGTTTTCCACATTTCAGTCACTTTGATTTTTGAGCTTTCATAAGCCCAGTTTGTCTTGTGTGTGTCTCTGGAGCCACCTGGATCAATCCTCTCCATTGAAGAGCTTTTGGTTCTCCAAAAGAACTAACAATAATATACAACTGTTGTGTACAATTTATGCACCAAAAGTGTCCTCAAAAAGGTCATCCTTCCTTCTCGTTCACCTTTGTTCTTAGGAGCCATAAGCGATGAACAAACACCTGCATCCTATGCAAACTTGTAGTACAATATCTTACATATTACATGCTCATATATGACCAAATATGACCCAAGCATTCCCATACTTTCCACAAGTTTATAACACACACTCGGTGGTCATGTTTACATCAAAATGGAATCAATAATACCCTAGCTATCAATACAAAGCGAAATACATAATTGTCACAGTTCCAAGTGATGGAAAACACATCATCACTTTTACAATAAAGAAATGTGTCACATGATTTACGAAAAAAGGCCTATATATCATGGTTCCTTAACAAGCGATGGAAAACACATCATCACTTTTACAGTTAAAAATGAAAAATATGATTTACAAAACATGACCATGACACACTACCATATCTAGGAAAACAATCTTTTCCCTAATGAAGAGGAAAAACATGAATGTGATGGATCCATTTTTCGAAAAACTATTCCAACTGATTCATGCACCGACGCTTCGTCCTTAAGGTGGTGCTCTGGATGGAGCCTCGAGCACATGGCTCTTTGATGGATACTTTGGTTGCAATGTCCGCAAAAGGTCTTCTTTCTCCAGACTTGATTAACCAATTTTTTTCCCTGTTGTGGAGAAGACTTTTCACCCCTCATTCTCCTTTGTGCTGCCATTATTTTCCAACACTCAACAATGACATGGTAATGTAAACCACAAAAACAAAAATTTTTCTTATTCCATGATTTACATTCATTATTAGCAACATGCTTATAATCAAAATGAACTCGAGAATATTGGGACTTGTTATACCTTTTCTGGTGGTCTTTGGTGCAATCATGGTGATGAGAGCCTGTGTTAGCTCTTCTACTATGACATGCACTTCCCTGGGATGATGGAGAAGTTTTCCCATATATCCTTTGTCTGGATGAGTTCAAAAATATATTTTTGCCTCTAATTTCATTATAGCGATGAGAGTTTTCCATAGATTTCTCTCTGCAATATGCGCTGCCATAAAACGATGGTGAAGTGTTCCCATCATTATTTTTCCTTGACGGTTTCATCAATGTCATGGAAGCTTTTGACACCTTTGAGCATTTTCCTTTCGTGTTCCCAAACCTACGTAGTGATGTCCCTGCACAACCTCCAATGGATGAGTGATTCTTTGGTTGTGAATGCCGAGTGTTCCTCCTTTGTACCCCATCATGGTAATGAGTCTCATGCTAGTTCATGTAATGGGGATCTCCACATTTCCAATAGAAATAATAGCATGTGAAGATGAAACTGAATATTGATCACAATTTTTTACCTCATATGTCTATTTTGAAATAGGTGAAGAGGGCTTCTCTAAGCCTTCGTTGCGCTTCACTTCCTCCAAGGCCTATGCCGCGGCTTGTAGTTGAAGCTGCAATCACTGTGTCTCCTCCCTTTCTTCTTGTAGAAGTGTCTTTAATGCATCATGATCAATTTGAAGTCTTCTGTCGTTGTGCTTCAATTATTCCAATGGCTCTTTCGTGGCTTGCAACTGAAGCTGCAATCACTTCTTCTCCTCCTTCTCTTCTTGTAGGAGTGTCTTCAATGCCTCATGATCTGCTTGACTACTTTCGTCGTTGCACTTCAATTCTTCCATTGCCTATGTCATGGCTTGCAACTAAAGCTGCAATCGATGTTTTTCCTCCTTCTATTCTTGTAGAAGTTTTTTCAAGTCAACGTTATCTACTGCTTTCTTCTCATAAGCTTCATACAACATGTCCAATTTCTAGGACATCCTAAGCATGGTATCATACATGTGATATTTGACATCCTCCACTTTTTTACGTTCAATGGTTCACACTTGCAGTTCACTTTAGCAAGAAGACAACTCTAATACCACTTTATCTGGGTAAATCTCTTATGCCCTTTTAACCAAGACCTTTTGCTTCAGCTGATGTGTTATAATTACATTTGATCAAAGCATTAATGAAAACATATGTAGATATAATCAAGAGGAAAACATGTCAGCCATCACACAAAAAAACGCAAGACATTTAATAACAGAGTTCGTCCAGTGTGGACTACGTCTCCATGCCTCGGTGTCTCGTTGGTGTTGCCTGCCTCATTTAGTGTTGTAAATGGTTACGGTTTACATGGATGTTTTTGACTTGTAATACAAGGAAAATCCCTCAACATGAGTGGAAAATTCTCTCCACGAGACGTTCCCTTACAAGGAACTCTCACTCATCATAAACCTCCTATAAACATGACAACTTCACACATGGTGGAAAAGAGTATCCCACCATCAAGGCAACAAAGAGATCTCACAACATAAATTACCATCCATGATAAATACCTACCACATCAAATACACATAAATATTCTGCATCTTACATCAAGCAGGAATCAACAACAACAAATAAACATGAAGAATCTGCATCATATATCAAGGAGGAATCGACATGACATAAAGAATACTACAACAATAATCAATGAATTACATGGAAACAACATTTAATATACCTCAACTCTAATGATGGTTATAGAATAGGCTAATCAATCCTTGGATTTGAATGCACCATCGCAAACGTGGCTTTCAATGGTGAGAAATGGACTGTCCACATGCTGAAATCTGACACTGTCATCACCATTTGGAATATGGTCAAAATATTGAGATATTTGTTGTAGATACTAACACCACCATCAAGATCGTGTTGCTGAGAGGAGTAAAATCCATATAAAATTTGTCCAATTTGGACACTGGGAAAATTTGGCCTCTCTGGAAATGAGGCTCAACATGGTTCCACTGCCCCTGCACAGTGGTTCACGGTTCCGCACCTGCCTGCAGTTAAAATATTAATATTTATCAAACTTGATGCAGGGGCATTAGATTCAGAAAATACCTTGTATTTTATTAAACATAGGGGGTCTTATGTTTTTTAGAGAATATTGATTTTATTTAAATATTAATGGGCTTTTTGAGTAATTTTAATTAATTATTGTGAGGATTTGTAAATGTTCCCAAATGATTGGAGAACATGAGGGAAATTAGATTTGAGATATTTAGGAATTGATTATGAAGCCTAAGTTAGATTCAATTTCAAGATTTTAGGGATAAAATCTAGATTGTAGGGGTTTGCAGATTTTGAGGATTTGAACCTAAATTGGTTCAGCATTATTGTATAAATATAATAAGCCTAAAAGGAAGAAAGGAGATCAGATATAGAGAGGTAGCAGACAGGAATTCGAAGAGGACAAACAGAGTTTTGTTTTTCAAGCCTTCGGGCCATTGTAAAGAAGGGCCAATGATTTGAAAATCAGGCCAAAAATAGAGATTTATGTAAGTAATTTTATTTGTTTATATGAAAGTATCATTTCAGAGTTATATGTGTGATTGATTGAAGTATGTTGGGTAAAACCCTGTGTTAAGGGTTTGGTGTATGATATTTAATAAGCAAGTGTATATTTAGATCTGTACTTGAGTTTGAGTTCAGATTTGACATTGAGCATATTAACCTTGGATCGTGCATATGATGGGGGAAATTGATGTTTAAATTAATATATCAATTTCGTGATTAAAGCCAAGAAGGATTGCAGTCATTGACCACTACAAGGGTCGATGAGATAGAGTCAAATTGACTTTCAATCTAGTGTTCAATGTCTGAAGATATCACATCTTAAGGAGAGGCGTTCAAGTGGAGAATGGGTGCACTGTTTGAAAATATACAACGGATTTAAGATCAAGATTTAGAAACCGTGTTTTGGATTTTATTGTGGATTTAACCACAGGTGTTAGATGTGTTTGACATGAATTAAAATTGTAGAATTTTAGGTGGAAGAAAGGCTTCGATTTAAGGTGTAGTTCCTAATTGAAGAGGATCTAAGTTTGAAGGAAAAGGAGGGATCGATTTGCACAAATCAATGTTGATTTTGTGTTAAAGCCTCCACACAAGAAATCGAGGACAAAATTGTGAAGTAAACAATAGTGGAATGGAGCCAAACTCCATGAAGTCTTGGTCGAAGGTGTAGAGGAAACAAAAAACAGGTTTTTTGAAACGAGAAGATGGAGTTTAAAATTCTGAACATGCCATGGAAGGTCGATATCACAGTAGAATTGAAGTCGATCTGTAGCATGTGAGTTACCGTGAACAATTGCATTGCAATTGGGCAGTTGAAACATCATGAGGAATGGTTCTAAGTTAAATATTATTTAGAGCTTGAGTAAAGATACAGAGTTTGATGGCGGAATCATGAATTGAAGTCAGAACTGTGCATGTGAACCTGAAGGCGGTTTTAAAAAATCAAAACAAGCAGTATCGCGTGATCACAAGACTGGTAAATTGTTTTGCAAAATGGAATGTGATTACGGTCATTGACAAACACGTGGCAAAGATGGTATTCGAAAAACCATTTTCATCGCATAATTTTTGAAGTTTAAGTCTCGCGCATTTTAGTTGCATGATGGTCATTAGATCATCGATTCAAACTGCAGGAAAATACAAGCCGTGCAATGAAATGGATGAATAATGGTAAGTTAAATGGTGGGGGCAATTATTTTTTGTTAAATGTGAATTCAATGAATATGTGTTGGGACTCAGATGCATTATTAATGGCTATATGTTGGTTTAATTTTATCAAAGATCTGAATTCATGTATGGTTGAAGGTCAAATATGCGATGGCATTTAATTAAGGCGTGAAGGTTGATGTAATTGAATGATATTCATATGCCTTGGGATTTAATTAACCAAGTTCTAATTTTGAATCAAATGTTCACATGGATCAAAAGCTATGATAAGCCTCGGGTTTAGTTATAAGGTCTGGGTTTTAGAAATAAAACTGATTGGCGTTTAATGAAATACTTTTTGTAAGACCTTTGAAAAAGAATTTCGTTTGTGAAACAAACCTTGGGTATGGAGGTTGTTGGGTTTTAAATGTAAAGAGAACTTTGGGGTTTAATTATGAATTTTTTCCTATAAACATGAGGATATAAATGAAGGATAAAGTTTATGCTTATGTAATGGCTTTATAATCATAGTGAAATGATTTATTTTTAAAAAGGGAGCTTCCACAATTCAAAGTTTGTGAATTTTCCCAAACTTAGAGTTTATTTGGGGCAATTATGTGGATGCATTTTTATATGCATAGCTTGTGAATGAGAATGTGGGTTATGGCAGGGTGAGCCTACCATCAAGTGGTATCAGAGTTGGAATAACTCTATTTGAAGGTTCAAGTTTTTTTTTTTAAATTGAATTGAATACATGAATAAAAATCAGATTTTTGAAACTGATGAAGATTGCAACACAAAGATGCAGTGTAGGTGAGAGGTGAAGCAAGATCAACAGTGATCTTGAAGGTGAGTTGAAAAATGATATTTAACTCTGGTTTTAAGGCTGTTTGCAGAATTCAGGTAGCAAGAAGGTTGAAGAAAATCTTAGTGAAAGAAGCAGATCACAGCTTGAGAGCCATGATGAAGGAGTCTGACAAGGGATTCTAAGTGGAAGAAAGTGTGGAAGAACCTGAAGAGATTCAATAGAGGTTGAATGAATCAGACAATTGTGTTCTAAGAAGTTGCAGCTGAAGTGAAGCCTAAAGAGAGCAGAAGAGAGTGCTCAAGAGGTTCCAGTAGATAGGGGACCAGTACTTGCCAAAAGACCAGATCTGGAGGAAAGGATTGGTGAGGTAAATGGCAGCAGGAGAGCTTGTTTTTGCAGAGGCTTATTGCAACTCATGGGTGAGAAACTCATGGCGAAGAAGATGACTACTGAAAGTCATAAAGGAGAGAGCATAGGTTCAGAGAGAGGCCAAAATAGAAAGAAGGAGGAAAAATATGCCAAGGAAAATGGCATAAAGCTGCAAATGACTGATGTAGAATATGAAAAAGAGTTAGCTAAGATCAGTGAATAGTTTAATAAACTGAAGATGATGATAGAGGAAAGCCAGAGAGTTGGTTGGCTCATGAAGAAGAGGGTAAAGTGGCAGAGGCTACAACAGAAAAGAGAACAGCAAATGAACATGCAGTTTGTATAGAAGCTGGGAAAGATTGAACAGAGGATGAATGTACAGTTGGGATGTATAGAAGAACTCAGAGCAGCTGAGTTGAAAGAAGAAGTTTCTATTTGTGAAGCAGAGCAGAGTGAGGCCATGAGTACAACTGAAGAATGGAGATCTTTAAAAGATCTTATGAACCATGGTGGGGATTTAAGACAACAAGAAATTTGTCTTGCTGAAGAGGAGATAATTGATGATTTCTTGAGTTATTGGGAAAATCCAGATCAGCTAGATGATGTAAAACCATGTTTTTTTGAATCTAATGATTTTAATGTGATTACAGGTTTTTTAGACAGGGATATGCAATCTTGTGAAGCTGTTTCAAGTATGGGAAAGAATCTTTCCATAGATAAATACTCTGAAGCAAAAAGCAAAGATGAGGAATGTCTCTTGAATGAGGACAACAGTGATGCATTTATGGTTGAAGTTGTTACAACACAGGAAGAAATTCTTGAAGAAGAGGAAGAAGTGGATTAGTCTGAAGCACTGACAAGTGAAGCAACAATTGAGACTGTTGAAACTTGTAGTTTTCAAACTGACAAGTTGTGTATGAATGCAGGGACTATAAGTGATGGTGAAATACTTCAGCAATTCCATAGAGAAATTGCATTGTTGGAATATTTTTTGGAGAATTCAGAGTATGAAAGAGAGATTGTAGCAGAAGGTAGAGTTCACTACAGTGAACGAGAGTAGGAAAAAATCATGGGGGCAGATGATGTAGGAGGAAGACTAGTTGTCAATCTTGAGAATTCTTCAAAGAATTCTTTGGGAAAAGATAATCAGCATACTGATGTGCTGATAGAGGAGGAAGAAATTGCAGAACAACCTACTGAAATGTTGGCAGAGGAAGAAAAGGCACTGAGGCCTTATGATTTTTATTTTAACAATTGTTTCGTGAATGCAGGCATTGTTGCAGGTGCTGGTGAAAATTTGACTCAGTTGAGCAGTCAAATGAAGGAAGAAGAAGAAAATTTTGTCGATATATTTAATCCATGGAATAAGGAAGTTAATTTGCTGCAAATTATGCTGAATAATCAGAATTCAGTGCAGGAAGAAAAATCTCAATTTTAGAATTGGGAATTGTAGATGAAAATAATTGAAGACTGTAGAAGAGAGTACATAATGTACCAGTCCAGTAAATTGTTGATAGGAGAAGGCAGAGAAGAAGTTTTTTGTTATAGAAAACAAGAGGGTATGGATGATTGGGTGGCAGCCAAAGCTCAGCAAGTAAGAGCTCAGCAGGCAACAAGAAATTAACAATATGAAGAATTATTGGACAAGGAGATTGAACTAATCAGAAAAATAATGATGAAATTATCTCAGAGGAAGAAATCAACAAGGAAGAGAAGGAGCAGCAGAAAAAGGAAGACAATGAGAGACGTGAAAGTGCAGCTAGTGGAACAAGGCAACATAAAATATGGAGGCTTGGAGAAAAGCAGCAAACAACAGTAGTTGTAGATGATAAGTTATAGAACAAAGTCAGGGATCCAGGGAGATAAAGACTTACAAACACATGATCAGGAGATCATGATCATTTTCAACCTTGGGAGTCTGATGTAGGGGCATTAGATTTCGAAAATACCTTGTATTTTATTAAACATAGGGGGTCTTATATTTTTGAGAGAATATTGATTTTATGTAAATATTAATGGGCTTTTTGAGTAATTTTAATTAATTATTGTGAGGATTTGTAAACGTTCCCAAATGATTGCAGAACATGAGGGAAATTAGATTTGAGATATTTAGGAATTGATTATGAAGCCTAAGTTAGATTCGGTTTCAAGATTTTAGGGATAAAATCTAGATTGTAAGGGTTTGTAGATTTTGAGGATTTTTATTGAGATATTTGAGGATTTGAACCTAAATTGGTTCAGCATTATTGTATAAATGTAATAAGCCTAAAAGGAAGAAAGGAGAACATATATAGAGATGTATCAGATAGGAATTAGAAGAGGAAAAAAAGAGTTTGTTTATTAGGCCTTCGGGAAATTGTAAAGAAGGGCCAATGATTTGAAAATCAGGCTTGAAACAGAGATTTCTGTAAGTAAATTTATTTGTTTATATGAAAGTATATTCTTAGAGTTACATGTGTGATTGATTGAATTATGTTGGGTAAAACCTTGTGTTAAGGGTTTGGTGTATGCTATTTAATAAGAAAATGAATATTTAGATTTGTAGTTGAGTTTGAGTTCAAATTTGACATTGAGCATATTAACCTTGGATCATGCATATGATGGGGGAAATTGATGTTTAAATTAATATATCAATTTCGTGATTAGAGCTAAGAAGGATTGCAGTCATCGACCACTACAAGGGTTGATGAGATAGATTGAAATTGAGTTTCAATCTAGTGTTCAATATCTAAAGATATCAGATCTTAAGGAGAGGCATTCAAGTGGAGAATGGGTGCACTGTTTGAAAATATACAGTGCATTTAAGATCAAGATTTAGAAATCTTGTTTTGGGTTTTATTATGGATTTAACTGCAGGTGTTAGATGTGTTTGACATGAATTAAAATTGTAGAGTTCTAGGTCAAAGAAAGGAGCTTCGATTTAAGGTGTAGTTCCTAATTGAAGAGGATCTAAGTTTGAAGGAAAAGGAGGGATCGATTTGCACAAGTCGATGTTGATTTTTTGTTAAAGCCTCCACACAAGAAATTGAGGATGAAACTGTGAAGTAAACAATAGTGGAATGGAGCCAAACTCCATGAAGTCCCGGTCGAAGGTGTAGAGGAAACAAACAACAGGTTTGTTGAAACGAGAAGATGGAATTTAGAATCCTGAACATGCGATGGAAGGTCGATATCACAACAAAATTGAAGTCGATCTGTAGCATGTGAGATACCGTGAACAATTGCATTGCAATTGGGCAGTTGAAACATCGTGACGAATGGTTCTGAGTTAAATCTTGTTCAGAACTCGAGTAAAGATACAGTGTTTGATGGTGGAATCATGAATTGAAGTCGGAACTGTGCATGTGAACCTGAAGGTGGTTTTCGAAAATCAAAACAAGCAATATCGCGCAATCACAAGACTGGTAAGTTTTTTTGCAAAATGGAATGCGATTAGGGTCATTGACAACAAGTGGCAAAGATGGTATTCGAAAAATCATTTTCATCGCGTAATTTTTGAAGTTTAAGTCTCGTGCATTTTAGTTGTGGGATGGTCATTAGATCATCGATTCAAACTGCAGGAAAATATAAGTTGTGAAATGAAATGGATGAAGAATGGTAAGTTAAATGGTGGGGCCAGTTAGTTTTTATTAAATGTGAATTCAATGGATATGCGTTGGGACTCAGATGCATTATTAATGTTGATACGTTGGTTTAATTTTATCAAAGATCTAAATTCATGTATGGTTGAAGGTCAAATATGTGATGGAATTTAATTAAGGCGTGAAGGTTGATGTAATTGAATGATATTTATATGCCTTGGGATTTAATTAACCAAGTTCGACTTTTGAGTCAAATGTTCACATGGATCAAATGCTATGATAAGCCTCGGGTTTAGTCATAAGGTCTGGGTTTTAGAAATAAAACTAATTGGTGTTTAATGAAATTCTTTTTTTAGACCTTTGAAAAATAATTTCATTTTTGAAACAAACCTTGGGTATGGAGGTTGTTGGGTTTTAAATGTAAAGATAACTTTGGGTTTTAATTATGAAGTTTTTCATATAACCATGAGAATATAAATGGAGGAGAAATTTTCCGCTTATGTAATGGCTTTATAATGATAGTGAAATGATTTATTTTTAAAAAGGAGCTTCCGCAATTCAAAGTTTGTGAATTTTCCCAGACTTAGAGTTTATTTGGGGCAATTATGTGGATGCATTTTTATATGCATAGCTTGTGAATGAGAATGTGGGTTATGGCAGGGTGAGCCTGCCATTAGAATTGCATGCCGCTCCTCCTCTGCCTAGAGGCATATGCGGACTGGGGCTTTAAATATAAAGTGGTGGGCAGATAAACGAAAGAAGGTGGTTGACACAATGGTAAATTCTAGAGGTTCATTGGAGGGAGGTCGGGGGGTCAAATTCCGACCCCTCCATAATAGGCGCACTTTTGTTTTAAAAAAACCAACACTCATATTTTTTTTGGGGGGCTGCACCCACATCAGGCGGCCCTCCCATCTATCCGCTATATATATATGGTATGAAGGGGTGGCATGGCCTAGGTCCACTGGAGGTGGCCTGCCCACCCACATTATTGTTTAAAATGGTGCCATGTATGGAGCGAGTCCAACAGGGTCATGGCTTCCAACCCTTTAATTATAAAAATTTGTTATATTTTTTGGAAAAGAGGTCCGATGCGGGTGGAGGGGGTCATGACCCGCCACCCTATTTTTTAATATTTTTTTGTTTTAAATTAAACAAACCTCACAATTCTGAAATTTAGTTTTTAGGTTGAAGAAGACATTTAATCTGGCCAAAGTTGATCGGAATTCAGTGGCTAGATTTTGGCAAAATTGCATCCTCCTTAACCTGTGAAGTCATCCAGTAAACCTTACAACTTTTACCAGCTCTAACTTTTGCATCCGAACTCGGTTTGACGAACCATTCACACTGTTGCAATCAGGATAACGATATCTTCAACTTGAAACTGAGTTTTCCACATTTCCATCACTTTGATTTTTGAGATTTCATAAGCCCTCTTTGTCCTATGTGTGTCTCTGGAGCCACCAGGATCAATCCTCCCCACTGAGGAGCTTTTTTTCCTCCAAAAATACTGACAATAATCTGCAACTACTGTCTACAATGTCTGCACCACAAGTGTCCTGAAAAAGGTCATTGTTCCTTCTCCTTCACCTTTGTTCTTCGGATCCATAAGAGATGAACAGACACCTGCATCCTCTACAAACCTCTAGTACAATCTCTTGAAAATTACATGCTCATATATGACCAACTATAACCCAAGCAGTCCCATACTTTCCATAAGTTTATAAAACATACTTGGTGGTCAAGTTTACATTAAAATGGAATCAATAATACCCCTACTATCAATAAAAGGCCAAAGACATCATTGTCACATTTCGAAGTGATGGAAAACACATCATCACTTTTACATGAAAGAAATGCATCACATGATTTACAAAACAAGGCCTAAATATCATGGTTTCTTAACAAGTGATGGAAAACACATCATCACTTTTACAGTTAAAAATGCAACATATGATTTACAAAACATGACCATGACACACTACCATATCTAGGAAAACCATATTTTCCCTAATAAAGAGGACCACCAAGAATGTGGTGGATTCATTTTTCGACCAACTGTTCCAACTGATTCAGGCACCGACGCTTTTTCCTTAAGGTGGTGCTCCGGATGGAGCCTCGAGCACATGGCTCTTTGATGGCTGCTTTGGCCGCAATGGCTACAAAAGGTCTTCTTTCTCAAGACCTGCTTAACCAATTTATTTCCTTGTTGTGGAGAAGGATTTCCATGCCTCATCCTCCTTTTTGATTCCATTCTCTTCAAACACTCGACAATGACATGGTAACTATGTAAACCACAAAAATGACAAGTTTTATTATACCATGATTTACATTCCTAATTAGCGACATGCTTATAATCAAAATGTACTCGATAATATTGAGACTTGTTATACCTTTTCTGGTGGTCTCTAGTGCAACCATAATGATGAGAGCCTGTCTCATCTCTTCTACTGCGACATGCACTTCCCTAGGATGATGGTGAAGTGTTCCCATCTATCATTTCTCCAGATGAGTTAAAAAATATAGGTTTGCCTCTGATGTCATTATGGTGATGAGATGTTGCCTCAGATTTCTCTCTGTAATATGCGCTGCCATAATATGATGGTAAAGTGTTCCCATCATTTTTTTTCCTCGATGGTTTCATAAATGTCGTGGAATATTCTGACACCTTTGAGAATTCTCCTTTAGTTTATCCCAAACCTACATAGCGTGGTCTATTCACAACCTCCAATGGCTAAGTTATGTCTTGGCCATGAATGCTAACTCTTCCTCCTTTGTACCCCATCCTGATAATGAGTCTAATGCCAGTTCCTATAATAGGGATCTCCACATTTCCAACAGAAATAATAGCATGTGAAGATTAAATTGAAGATTAATCACAATTGTTTCCCTCATATGTAAATTTTGAAAGAGATGAAGAGGGCTTCTCTAAGCCTTTGTTGTGCTTCACTTCCTCCAAGGCCTCTGTCGCGACTTTTTGTTGAAGTTGCAATGATTGCTTCTCCTCCTTCCCTTCTTGTAGAAGTTTCTTTAATGCATCATGATCTGTTTGAATTCTTCCATCTTTGTGCTTCAATTCTTCCAATGCCTATGTCGTGGCTTGGAACTGAAGCTGCAATTGCTACTTCTCCTCCTTATTTTCCTGTAGAAGTGTCTTCAATGCCTCATCATCTACCTAAATACTTTCGTTGTTGCGCTTAAATTATTCCAATGCCTTTGTCGCAGCTTGCAACTGAAGTTGCAATGGATGTTTGTCCTCCCTCTCTTCTTATAGAAGTGTCTTCAGCTCAAAATTATCTGTTGCTTGTTTCTCATAAGCTTCATACAACATGTCAGGTTTCTCGGATACCCTAATCATGGTATCGTACATGTGATATTTGAAATCCTCCATTTTTTCACATTCAATGGTTCACGCTTGTTGTTCACATCAGCAAGAAGACTTCTCTAATACCATTTAATCTGGGTAAAAATATGCTACCCTTTTAACTAAGACCTTTTGCTTCGGCTGATGTGTTAGAATTACATTTTGGCAAAGAATTAATGAAAAAATATGCAGATATAATCAAGAGGAAAACATGTCATCCATCACACAACAAAACGAAAGACATTTAATAACAAAGTTTGTCCAGTGTGGACTACATCTCTGGGCCTCGGTGTCTCAATGGTGTTGGTCACTTCATTTAGTAATATAAATGGTTATGGTTTACATGTATGTTTTTTACTTGGCATACAAGGAAAAGCCCTCAACATGAGTGGAAAATTTTCTCCAAGAGACGTTCTATTACAAGGAACTCCCACTCATCACAAACCTCCTATTGTAATATCCCAAAATGGAAAAGACAGTGATATTGAATAAAATACTGCAAATAACAATGAATAACATTACACAAACATGTGTGATAAACATGGAGTAATTTTATTATGTAAATCAGTAGCAAATAAGTACAATAAAAATGGGCACAACTCAAATAATCAAGGCAAACCAACCTCTCATGAATACATATGCCAAAACATGAAATGTTGCTACATAGAAGAATGCCAGAGAATAAGTAAAACGTAGTATCAATGGATAAAATTCTACTAGAAATGTAAAATAATGTATATCTTATAATGTATGGCTCACCAAGTTCCGGGAGTAGAGATCTAAGCTCCCAAACACATTTCCAAGACAACCCAGAAAGGGTTTCCGGAAATACACCCAAAATGAAAAATGTCAGAATGCAGCTCTAGGGCTGAATAGTAGCTGCAACTAAATAACTGGAAGGAGGTGGCTGAAACTGATATGAAAAATTATGGATTTCATCCAATAGATCCTCCAAGTGAAAGTTTGATCCCAACACTAAATATATAACCCTCCAAATGAATCACTGAAACCTCCACTATATGTGCTCACTCAAATAACTCAATGTGAGTGGGAAACTACATTGTAGGAGGTGGAAATAGATTGGTCTGGTGCCAAGATATGGAATGAATCTCAAGGACCTTCCTTGCTAGCCTCCAAATGGAAAGGATGCTTCCTCCACTAGAAAAAAGCTCAGAAATGGCCCAAACTAATCCTCCACTGCTGCACCCTACAACTCATCACAACTCTAAATAGAAAATTCACTAAAGAAGAAAGTTGTAGCTTGGCCCAATGCTAGAATGTTGAAATATTTCTCAATGAACTTCTACTAAGTTGGCACTCAAATTCCCCCGAGGATGAAGGTGGGATTCCTGCTCGGGAACACCGTTGTGCTAAAAACACTTCAATCTTAGCTAAACAGCTGAAGAGAGCAACAAGTCATAACAGACCATAAACAAAATAATAATCAATCATGCTCTCCATTGTTTCCATCCCCTTCCTTATATGCTTGGTGAGCTTCCTCAACCTTGGCCCCACTCATTAAAACCATTACTTCCATGCAAAGGATCTCCCTCCAAAACTGTGTTGTGCCTCAATAAATGTCCACTCCCTCCATACCAACGCTATTGATTTGGTCAAATTTTACTGAGTCCACATGCTTCATCCCTTGTTCACACATATGGGTGCTTTATCAAACTAATTTGATGATCTCCATTCACATTTTGAGTGGTTTTATTCCTACTAAGGATATTTATGGGTATCCCTACCCTCTTATTGTTCTAACTAAGAAGAAAAATATAAAAAAAATTAATATTCCAACTAGCTCTATGCTAATTTAGGAATATTATAATCCTCTCCTCCCAAATGTTTCTTGTCCTCAAGCAACTACAAGAATAGAACTGAAAAATATAGGGAACCTTCATTCCCATGTGAAGCTGCAATCCAAAGATATCATCCATAAAAAATGAATCACCCTCTAGAATGGTAATTCATAAAAAAACTCCTCCCAAATTCTCATGAGAGGTATCTCCCAAATGCTCAAGTCAACCATATGTCCCACCTCATAAGGAAACAAGTGATCTACTGTAGCATCCATATAATGTCCCATAATCCATCTGAAGCATGAAGCATAAGAAGTATGGGAAGTCTCATTCCCAATGGACACATCCAACCTATGTGTCATCCCTCCAATAATGTCCCCAACAATGATAAGAACATCATCAACATATGGGATCACAATAAAAGTCATGCTAGCTGCCATGTGTAGTACTGGAGAAGGCCAATGGTCCCTCAAGTGCAACCAGAATATTTTTACTCCTAACTACCATAGAATTTGATATGATGAGTGGTTTCTCAACCACTTTCTTGCTGCCCCAATCCTCTCACATGCTTGGAAAAGGTGTATGATGTGGGTTGAAAATTGAGCACACCATGAATAAGACATAATCTCCCCAAAATATCCTACGGAGTAGCCATAATCATCACTGCTTATGGCCCCAAGTGGACCTTGAAGTCTATAAGAAAGAGTGCCCCCTCTTGGAGCAATGTCCTACACATGAATGGTAAGGAAATACAAATAAATATTAAGTGAATCATGATGCAAAGAAATACAACCCTTACCATGTACTTTATTAAATATAGTGAGGTGGCTCATAGATGGGCCTCCTCTCACTCCTAATGAGAAAGGAAGTGACTATGATAACTCTACTAAAGAGTTATGTCTCTCCTCAACCTCCGAACAATCCATGCATCTCTTCATGTGATAGTGCATCTCTTCTTTGAAGCCTTCCAAAATGAATCCATCCAAGATAGTACAGGATGCCTTTGTAAAACCAGTGGTGTTGGAGAGAAAACCATCATATGCTGCATGTAGTAGTTTCTCCTTGAGCTTAGATTCTCTATTAAAGAAGATCCTACTCTGAAAATATATGACCCCATCTCTAATTACATATCTCCCATATGATAACTGGCCATCAAGTATTTTGAATGAAAATATATCCCTGGAGTATTCCACCAACAGCTGGGATCTCTAATAAAAATCAATACTCAATAATGATAGCATTACTGATCTATCATTTAAATTAGATGTCATCTAGCTACCCTATTCTTTGACGTCTCCCATGCCAAAGTCATGCACCAGGATTTTGCTATCCTGCCTCTGCTTCTCCTCCTACAACTGCTCATGCTCTAGTGAAGGTGGAAGTTTTTGGAAGTTTTCCTTCCATGGGAAGCTATCACATATCAAAAACTTTCTGAGTTTGGCCAAATGCAAGCAGGAGTGGCCACAAACCTCTACCATATGTGGAAGATTCCTCCCTATGGGGAAGTATATTTTGATTCTCCAAAGCCAAGTGGTGGTCTCCTTGCACCATGATGGTGCCATCCATCCCTGAAACATCTTCTCTCAGAGAAAGATGTTTGGTGAGAGTGGGTAATACTAATATTGTGAGAATAAATGCCTCCTCCTTTAGCTTACCCAATAATCTATGCACTGTGTCAAGTTCCCCTAAGGTTCTCACCCCTCTGGGATCTATGAGTGGTGCAACCTATTGAGAGACATCTCCCATCAACTCATGATCTGGTGGGCTCCCAAGTGGAATGTCTCCATGTAATGAGACAACAATTTCTAGAGTAGACTGTATATGTGAATGGACTTCTTTGTCCCTCCTCTCACTGCAAAAATCATCCTCCCTCTTTTGTGCATAAGCCTTATGAAATATATAGGGGTGTGCGCTCCTAATCACCTGACGTTGGCCATCCTTTTTATCTTCCCCATCCATCTGCAAGGTCTCACTACCCATCAATGAAGCAACATGTTGCTACTGGATTGTGCCTTGATCTCCACATACTAGATCCTTTGGGACTCCTTGCAAAGATAGAAGGGCTCCTCTAATTGGAGCAATTGCTACATCTCCATCTTATTGATGTAATATATCTCCTCTTGATGTGACAACACTGTTACCTTTGGCCTTCTCTTCCCCTTCATAATTTTTTGAGGTTACCTCATCATCATTTAGAGGCTCTTTGTCTTGATCCTCTTTTGTAAAAGGAATCTCCATGTCTTCCTTGTGAGAAGAGATCTCTTCTTGAAGTGGGGATCTTGCCTTTAGAAATGTATTGAGCAAGTTTCTAACCCCTTCAATAGCATTCTAGAAAGGAGTTAGGTTTATGGATCCTTCCAACTCATGTAAAGGTTTTGTTTGTTTGGGCCTGGCTAGATCAACCAAGGATATTTCAGAATGTTCTATATCAAAGCTTTTCACTAACCTCCTAGTGAACTTTGCATAAGTAGATACATTTGCATGATTAAATGAAGAAGTTTCATAAAGCCACCTAACAGAAGCCTTACCTTTAGGATGCAACACTGCTACTCTAATGGCTTCCTCTTCTGAAACTTGGTGCTGTGGCAAATAGGTGTATAGCCCCTTCACCCAAGCCTTAGCTATGCATTTACCCAAAGCATGTTGCTTGCACCTCTTGCTACTATTGTGATGGCTAGGCCTTATATCCTCCTTGATTTGGAAAAACCCTTGGAAGTTTAGATGATACTTGAACCTATGAGATTGAGATTCATATTCTTGCAAATAATCACCAAGAGTCTCCTCCTTTGGTGCATCTCCTCCCTCCATATCTCCTGCTATGAATGTAGGAATAATAGAGAGTTGTGGATCTGATTGTGTAGTTAAATGGTCAAACCTATAATATTAAGAACTGGAGCTTTCTTCATGTTCAAACCTTTTAGAGGAATCTTCATGTCTTTCCCTCCTCATTCCGTTGATTTCTTTGTTGATATCATGCATATCTTGGAGAAGAAGTTTTGAAAACTTCCTTCCCTCCATTTCTCCAAATAATGGAGTCTTGACTTTTTCTCTTATGTAAGCCTTATCCTTTTTGTGAGAACTTTATTCTTCTTCTAATAAAATAGATGCAATGTCTTCAAAGGTTGAGCCAAGATTATGCTCTGATACCACTGTAATATTCCTAAACAAGAAAAGAAACAATATAGCGCATAAAAGTGGAAAGAAATAGTAAATATCAACACATTAAATATGAGCCAAAGATAGATCCATGGTATTATGAATAAAATCAACAAATAAGTACAATATCTTGGGGATCAAATCCCTCAAGCTAGGCAAGAGAAGCCTCCAATGCCTAAAAGCACCAATACATGTAATACCACTGCTAAACAAAACACAGAAGCTAAGACATCACAGTTTTAGTGAATATGATTGCAAATAAACATTATAAATAAATGGATCTAATAATATGTGCTAAAAAAAGGCTAAAGAATTGGGATCTAGGCTCCCACATACCTTTCCAAGATAACCCAAGAAGGGTTTCCGAAAATATACAAAATATCATAATGTTGGAATGCAGCCCTAGGGATGAATAAGCTCTGCAACTGGGCACCTGAAAGGATGTGCCTGGAATTCATGAATATCTGAATAAATATCCTCCAAATTGCTCTTCTAGTGAAAGGCTAACCCCTCCACTGAAAATTAAACACTCCAAATGGAGCGTTGAAATACACCCTGCAACTGCTCACTAAAATAATGAAGTCACGGACAGAAACTACACTGTAGGGATGATGGTGACTTGGCCAGGTGAAAAGATATGCTATGAAGCTGAAGGAACTTCCTTGTTGGCATCCCAATATAAGGAATCCTTCCTCCACTGAAAACAAGCTCAGAAATGGCCCAAACTAATCCTCCACTGCTACACCCTACAACTCAGCACAACTCTAAACAGAAACTACGATGTAAAATAAAGCTATAGCTTGGCCCAATGTTAGAATGTGGAAATAATCCTCAATGAACATCTCCTGAGTAGGCACTCAAAGTCCCCTGAGGATGAAGGTGGGATTCCCGCTCGGGAACACCCTTCTGCTAAAAAACACTGCAATCTTAGCTAAACAGCTGAAGAGAGAAACAAGTCATAACAGACCATAAACCAAATAATAATCAATCATGCGCTCCATGGCTACCATCCCCTTCCTTATATGCTTGGTGAGCTTCCTCACCCTTGGCACCACTCATTAAAGCCACAACTTCCATGCAAAGGATATCCCACCAAAACTACGTCGTCCCTCAATAAATGTCCACTCCCTCCATACTAGCGCTGTTGATTTGGTCAAAGTTGACCCAGTCCACATGCTTCATCCCTTTTTCACACATAGGGGTGCTTCATCCAACTAATTTTATGATCTCCATTCACATTTGGGGTGGTTTTTTTCCTACTAAGGAGTTTTATGGGCCTGCCTACCCTCTTATTCTTCTAACTTAGAAGCAAATTAAAAATTAATATTCCAATTAGTTGTATGCTAATTTAGAAATATCACACCTATCGATATGAAAAATTCACACATGGTGACAAAGAGTATCCTTCCATCAAGGAAATAAAGGGATCTCACAACATAAATCACCATCCATGATAAATACCTACCACATCAAATACGCATAAATATTTTTCATCTTACATCAAGCAGGAATAACCAACAACAAATAAACATGAAGAATCTGCATCATATATCAAGGAGGAATTGACATGACATAAACCATCCTACAATAACAATAAAGGAAGTACATGGCAAAAACACTTCATATACCTCAACTCTAATGCTGGCTAAAGAATAGGCTGCTCAATCGTTGGATTTGAATGCACCGTTGCAAACGTGGCGTCGAATGGCAAGAAATTAGTTGTCCAATTGTTGAAATCTGACACCGTCATCCCCATATGTAATATGGTCTAACAATCAAGACATTTGTTACATAAAATGACACCGCCATCAGGTTCGTGTCGCCGAGAGGTGTAAAATCCATATAAAATTTGTTTAATTTAGACACTGGGAAAATTTGGCCCCTCTAGAAATCAAGCTCAATCATGGTTCCATTGCCACTGCATACTGGTTCAAGGTTCCACACCTGCCTGCAATTAAAATATTAATATTTCTCAAACTGCATGTCGCTCCTCCTTTTCCTAGCTTCATATGTAGACTAGGGGTTTAAATATAAAGTGGTGGGCAGAGAAACCAAAGAAGGTTGTTGGCACAATGGTAAATTCTGGAGGTTCACTGGAGGGAGGTCGAGGGGTCAAATTTTGACCCCTCCATAATAGGCATAATTTAAAAAACAATAAGACCGAGACTCATATTGTTTTTGGGGGGTTGAACCCACATCGGGCGGCCCTCCCATCTATCGTCGTATATATATGGTTTGAAGGGGTGGCGTGGGTCGGGTCAATCAGAGGTGGCCCGCACACCCACGGTATTGTTTAAAATAATGCCACGTATGCAGCAGGTCTAACGGGGCCATGGCCATCAACCATTTAATTATAACATATTTTTTATATGTTTTAGAAAAGGGATCTGATGGGGGTGGCGGGGGTGATGGCTCGCCACCCTATTTTAATATTTTTTGTTTTAAATTAAACAAACCACACAATTTTGAAATTTGGTTTTTAGGCCAAAGGAAGCATTTTGAATGTCCCACAATTTCGCTCAGAATATGGCCAAAGTTGACCGGAATCAGACGGTCGTATTTCTGCGAAATTGTGTCCTCCTTAACCTATCAAGTCATCCAGTCAACCTTATAACTTTGACCAGCTCTAACTTTCGCATACGAACTTGGTTTGACGAATTTCTCACATCGTTGCGATCAGGATGATGAGATATTCAACTTGAAACGAATTTCTCCATGTTTCCGTCACTTTGATTTTTGAGCTTTCATAAGCCCTCTTTGTCCTTTGTGTGTCTCTCGAGCCACATGGATCAAGCCTACTTGGATATATGAAATTTTACAAAAATGCATTTCCATATATATACTAATAAACCAACATCCAAATGAAAGAGTAATATAATTCTTAATTATTTATTTATTTATTTTTATTTTATTTTTATTCTTTTTTTATTTTTTAATTTTTTTAATTTTTATATATATTTTTATATATATTTTTAACTTTTTTAATTTTATTTTTTATTTATTTATTGTACTGATTTATTTATTTTTAGTTTTGACAACCTTAGGAGATCTGATTGTAATAACTAACTTGAAACTCATCAAAACTGTAAACTGGCCTAGGGAAAACACTCTAGCACAGTAAACACCTTATAATACTACATAGTATTCATCTCACAATTGTAGCCACCTCTGTTGCTGAATAGGCATATAAATATCTCTAAATTTCAATTTTCTCCTACACGTCAGCACCATATCCTTTTAATGCATCTAGTTTCCTACCTCATCATGCTTCACTCTAAGATTTGGTGATAGTTTTCTTCTTATCATCATCACACTCTTCATATATATTCTTGTCTCAAGGATTATTGTCTTATTATAGTTACATTTTTCTTCTCCAACTAAAAATGAAAAGGAAAACTTTTTGAAAACTAATTGTAAGAAAATGAATGAAATGTAAGTGTTTGGACTGTATAACCATTATTACCTTAATCAAATCCATGATTCATGCCATTTCATATTTGTTATTGTCAAGGTTTGACTTCAACTTTACACAACAATCAATGGAAATATGTCAGAATCTTAATGAGAAACAATCTAAAATACATTGAATAACACAAGACATGCTCCCATAAAATAAAAATAAAAATAAAATAAAACAGGAAGAAAATTTCAAAAACATTACAAAATATGGAATTTTAGCAACCAACCTTATCCTCCTTGTAATAAATATCTATCCAATTACCCTTCTCAGCCTTCTGAAGAGTAATAATAACACGTTGAGGCTTAACAACAAGTCTAAATTTTTTTGGCATAATGTCTTTGTTTAGCTTTGGCACCACACCACAATAATATTTTCCTTCTATATCATGAAGTCTGACATCAAATGAACATGACTGGAAACTAGAAATAACATATCTTCATTTCATCTATCAAGAAATAGATATACCTGTAAAAATTTACATTACTAAAAACCATATGAGGATCTTGGAAAAAATAACATATATCATAGGGTTCTTGGTTGTTCATATCTCTTTCCCGTTAAAATATCTAAAGAAAAATGATGATGTTAACCTCGCCTTCATTCTTTCATTATCCAGATCCCACCTAAATCATCTAAGTGTTGTGTAGAATGTTTCTATTATTTTTGCAGTAGAGGTTTGTAAAGGTGTTTCTACCTTTGTAGGACCCTTTGATTCTACAGTTACTTGTGCCTAACATGAGGCCGTAGAAGCAAGTAAATCATCTTGAAAATAATGTAATTGATTTCCTAGAATAGTTTTTGGCATATCCTATTCCATGAAATAACAAAATTAGAATAAATGTTGTAAAAATTTAAAAACCAAAGAAATATGTTCCATTCCATATTCCAACACAAAATATTCATTATCATTACTAGATAATGTATCTTTGCAATAAAATAATAATATTTCAATAGGATTGTTTACAATGTTTAACAATGCATCATAGTTTCTATACATTTCATTAAAGTTAACATATAATAAAATAATACTGGAACTCTTTTGCACCTTAAATGATATAAATACCTTTCGAGACACCACATGCTAGTATTTCACTTTTCCAAGTAATCAATGATTGCAATAGAGACACCCCAGAACCCCTCCCACCCCACCCCTAGCTTGAACCCACACAGACCTAGGAACATTTCTAGTTGTGATCACAGGAAGCAAGGATCGAAATCCCCCCCCCTCGCCCACCCACATTGGGTTCAAATATACCCAAAGATATCCCTTGTTGTGATCAAATGAAGCAATGATGGAAAAATTACATGGCTAATGCTTTGAAATAAATTTGACAGAAAATAATGTCACTGGCTCTATATTGGGGAGCTGAGAAACACCTAAAGGCTCAAATAACTCCATGGATTTATTCCATTATATCATAGAAAGAAAATTAATTGGAGTTTTTTTCATTAACTTCATCTTGTAATATAGTTTACATGCTACATGTAGACACAAGAAAGACTACCTCCCTTTGCTTTTGACTGGGAAGAGACCCCTCCACCTTCAATTTACATCTACTCAAAGTGTTTGTATTTTGATTGAATATTGAACACCTCCAAATGGTGATCACACAAACCTACTTACATGTAGTTGTTTCAAGCTACCATATTATTCAAATAGCTCCATTCGGTTGTGTATGTAGGGCCTAGTGAAATGGGGATACACATCTACAACATTCCCATATTTCCAGTGTCAAAACATAAATGTCCTGCAATATCTGATGTGATTGTAGGTTAGATTTCAATGGAATGGCTAACTTTACAAGGTGATTGGAGAAAATTAAGTACAGTCTGTAATTCACATGTAGGTATTTAGAAAGTCGCTTTTATATATGGAAATTGAAACCCCCATGAAAGGGTTTCTAGTATACAAATTGCGTATATGGAAAGTCCATGGTCCAACTTGTTTGTATTATTTAGGACTTTCTCTACATTTATTCCATTAAGACATACCCTTTTCCCAATAGTACATTTAAAACTCCATGGTCTATATTGTTTGTATTATTCACAACTTTCTCTACATATATTCCATTAAGACCCACAATTTTGATCACAGTACCTTGGCCAGTAGTCAATCAAAGGATAACGAGATTTTTTACTTTACACTCTTGCAGTGCATTCTATTAAGCATGGAGGACAAGTCAACGGAAAATTTGAGTGGAGGGTTTTTCCAGGACAAATTTTATTTGTACTAATTAACCGTCATCTTAAGCTGAAGGGTAAACCTCATCATTGAGTCGTGGTGTATCCTCAAGGAATTAATATCATGTACATTGCAAGTGGGAGATTTTGTACAAATACAAAATGGTACCTCCAATGAATACTTATCATACACATTAAATTTGGACAGTTTACAAAGACATAAAATAAAACCTCCATAATGTATCCATTAATAGAGTGTATGTCTCACATCTTGGAGAAACATCCTCGTACAATTTTATAGAGTTAGTGAATTAAAAATTTACCCATCCATTGGTGGCTATTGAAGAAAATACTAGACAAGTATTCGTAAGTATTAATTTCTTAGACATATTTATCACTAATATGTATCATCATCTTGTAAGTTATGGATAGGTACTTGAAAGTACTAATTCTTTAGACATATTTAGCACTAGTGACTGTTCACATTTCTGTTCATAGAAAACACAAATTTACAAATACTCATTGGCTCTTACTTCTATGACTAGTTGTACACTTTGACACACCATAATATATCTTCCCAATATGTATCATATCAAAGAGAGCATGAACATTATAGCATAAAGATATTTTAAATTTTTCATATTTAATTTAATATAGAACAACCTTATTGTAAATTATAGCATAACCAAAAGGATATCTCATGAGAACTAAAACCATAAGGATCATACATATTCTAAGGACATATTTCACACATATTTTGAGGACCATCATTTCCC
This sequence comes from Pinus albicaulis, assembly GCA_034641835.2. Classification (NCBI taxonomy): domain Eukaryota; kingdom Viridiplantae; phylum Streptophyta; class Pinopsida; order Pinales; family Pinaceae; genus Pinus; species Pinus albicaulis. The sequence goes on from CM076583.1 coordinate 377,164,758, forward strand.
GTTGTTTATCTACTTTTTTATAGACAAATCTGATATATCCCTCTCAGTGCATGATAGATCCAGAGTTAGATGCATATATGTTGGTAATATGCAAATACAAAACCAAGATATTTCATCCTTTCTCTTTACCTCATCATAGTCCAGGATTACAACTTTTGTTTGGCCCAAAACTGTATTTTAGGGAACATAATAATAAAACAAATATGCCTACTCTAAAACAACAACAATTCACTGACCAGGAGTGAACTATGTCACAAGAGGAATTAAACTCACGTGAAGAAGATAACATTTTCTCCTCTCTAACTAGCCAAGCTGGAAACAATTCACACTACAAGCTTATGTTACGACAACAAGAAGAGAATGTTGCAATATTAGTATTTGGTCCTGATTTATGTCACCATCTTACATAACAGTTTTTCTATGTACACACTATCTACTACATCCATGCCAAAAATTTTGATTAAGAAATTTAAAATATGCTCAAAATTGACTTTTTGGCATAGATCAAACGTTGATTTTAAACATGGATGCACACATTTTCTTCTCCTTTGCAACATCAAATCTTAATGTAACACTATTTTTTGACTTAACAATAAATATTAACACATCAATTCTAGACACCAACATCTCCTCACTAAACTCTTTGTTTGGTATAAGGACAGTTCAAAAAAAATTACACCATCATTCAACAGAATTAATACCCATGTATGGAGGTCACTGGAAGTTGAAATTCATTTAACATTTATCTTTCCAAAATATTAAAATTTCCTATTCCATGGGGTTAAGTTTTAACTTTACAATGAAATCTTGAAATGTAATATTATACGAGCTTAACTTTACAACATGTCCCTTGTGTCTTTAAAAGTTAAAGCTTTACATTTTAAAAGTACAACAAAACATAAACCCCAACTAGGTATGGGCTTAACGTTACAGCGTGTCCCTTATGCCTTTAAACCCTACCTTTGATAAGTAAAACCAAAATTAAACCCTAACTAGGTAAGTGTTTATGATTCTTACTGTGTCTCTCCTTGTTCTATGATTGATATTCTTACAAGGAGTTTTATATATGATCTTATATTGATCCAAATCATTTCAATAAATTCTAAAACTTGCAATTATTCATTTTTGTCTTGGTGCTTTCCATTTTGTAAAAGTTAAAATGATGAAAAAATGAAAGGGTTTGTGAAGAAAAAATGAAGCCAGTCTCTCAAGTGAATAATTATCATCCAATTTTAATATATTTTTACTACAAGATAAGATCTCATCTCATGTTTCAGATGTTTATGATTATAAACCTAGAAATTCCAATACTTTCTGTCTGTTCACATTGATAATTTACCCATTAATTTGTAGGTAAAGATGGTTTATTTCTTCAACTAGATATACATCAACCATAAAATAATCGAAAATATACTTAAGATATCCCTTTCTCTGGAGTTGCAACCTAATTTACTACACTAGGGACTTATGCAACTAAATCCACTGTTATGGTGCCTACATTGCAAAAACCTCAATCTTATGTTAGAGACTATACATAACATCACATTTCAGTGTTGAGAGCCAATAACCATTGCATTATGGCTTTATAAAATGTGGTGCCATGAGAAGGCTTTAAATGTGATTGATTCCTTTTTTGACAGACCAGTTTGACAGGTACCATAATTCTTTAGATGTAATCTGATGTAAATATTGTAATTGTATGACCTTATACACTAAAAATCCTTTTCCTTTTAAGGTTATCTGTATTGCTAAATTAGTTCAAGGCTACTTTTAACATTGAAAATTTCACACAAATTATAATTTCACCTTGTTAGTGTCGGTCTTTACAACCTGTCACTAGTGATAAAATGGGCTCTTATCATGTCTTGTTAAGGTCTCAAAGTCAAATTTGTGTCATTTCATTAGGTCTTCAAGTAAAAATTTGGTCATTGGGTAGTATGTATAGGGCTATTTCCACTCCTTTCAATAATTTTACATTATGTTCCTTGTCATCACTCAGTTGAGTGTACCAACATCGTAAGGTCATCATCATCACTGCAGTCAACATCATCATGATTTCAACAGCTTAGTGTCTCCATTAGGTCATTAGGGTTTCAAGGTCACCAAATTTTTCATTCCATGCATAATATCCAACAATGGAGGAGTGGTAATAGGTAAATTTCTTCAATAAATTTTGATTTCAAATTTCATTCATGTTTTGACGTGTAATAAGCTCATCATGTTCCTAAAGCTGCAAAGAAAGTGTCAAAGTTATAAGTTTACAAAGCAAAGTGAAAATGGCATGTAGTGGGCCATCCCACTACCATGAATAAAACTGACCACTACACTCTATAAAAGGACAAGTCGAGATCATTTATCCATTCACCTCATTGAAGAAGAGCTCTCATTCATCACCAAGTGAAAATTCAACAAATTCAAGTAAAAAAAAATCCAATATTTGGTGCCAAAGCACCCACACTGTGAGTTCTGCCCTGCATGCTACGCTTTCTTCCAAACACTATGTTTTCTACCTTGGAGGAATCAAACCAAGTTTTGTAGGCTTCTAAAGGATATCACAGTGTCTAGAATCAGTGGACAGGTAAGTTACACCTTTTAAAACCCCTCCTTGTAGCTCAATTTCATTTTTTTGGTGTGAAAACCCTCCATTGGGCTCCACATTGCGTTTTCCTCACTAGCACTTATTTTCAAAATTTGCAACGTAAATACACTCTCCCTTAGACTTTTTAACCTCCCTCACACTCTAAACCATCCCCCATAGCCTTAGATCCCCTCATTTCCATTTCCTAAGCCCCAAACCCTAAACCCTAGCCTAATTTTGCAATTTTGGGCAGTTTTCCTAGCTAGGACTGTGTAAAACTTTCCTAGCCCAATTCCCTTACTCATTTCACTCCATTTTACTTCCTATACCTCCCTAAGACCCCTTTCCATCTCCCTAAATTTTTCCAATCTCATCTCCCTTCCCTAACTCCTTCATCCTATCCCTTTTATCCCTTCCCCTATTTTGACCTATTAGGGGTTTTCCCCTTGTAAACAACCAAACAGAGGAGAAGAAATATTATAAAAAAGGAGGCCAAGTGATAAGACATGAGCCCTTAACAACTATTGAAATGATGTATACATGATTTTCCAAGTAATTTTCAAGCAGTAGGGTGTTATCCTTTTTCTGAACAAGTTGAGAAAGTCAAATACAATGCCACATTGACCAAATTGTTTGCCACTCAACTCAAAATGGAAAAAGTAACAATTGCAGGGTTTAATTTAACTATATCAGTTACTGATATAACTTTTTAGGCCAAATGGATACCTAATTATGGTAAAAAATCTTTTAAGAATCAACACTTAAACCTTCACAATTACCAAGCCTATCTCATAAGACATTATAAACAACACATATAGAACATCTTTATTGTTGGGAACCTCCTTGAGAAGTACACACCACTCATGAAGATCATGATGAAGTACTTCACCTATGAGGGAAGGTTTTATAAACTATATGGGTATCATGTCAGACTTATCATGCATTTCACAGGGGTAAATTAACTCAATTTTCCCTATTAGCTATACACAAGTTTGGAAAACATGGAAGAAAAGGTTCAACATAAGAAGAGTAGTATTAAAATCACACTCTTCCACCATGGTATGATCAAAATCATTATTTCACACTAGCTTGATCAAAATATCATAACTTGGGAAACCTTCATGTGGACAGATGCCTTTTTGTTTTCTAGTAGACAACCTACTAGGCCTAGTTCATGATCAACACCATCATCACCATCACCACCCTCTAGACATGTGGAGGTTAGCTCACCTAGCACAGTTTCAATGGGGAGGAATATTGAGGTCACTCAAACATACCAAAGAGGTAGAAGGCTTTTGTTTTCTCCTCAGATTGAGGAAGAAAGTGAACATCAACAGAGTAGGGATTACATTCACAACACGAGACATCTATGCATGATGAGGAGCATGAATTTAAATTAGTAGACTTGGAGGCCAATGATGAGCATGAAAACCTAGAGAGGACCATCAAGGAAAAATATTCTCATATCAAATAGCTCAACGAAAAGCCAACAAAGGCTAATTTCATTATTTCATTCCTAGAGCAAGAAAATAATGAGTTGAAGGTAAAATAATTGTCTTTAAATAAAAATGAGTTTGAGGCTAGTATGCATGATGAGAGAGGGAAAATAGTGGTATATACTGAAGATTCATAAAATAATGAGAAGTGTTGGGTGTGTGTTATATTATTTCAACGACTAGCCCCACGCACTGTACGTTGCGCCGGGCGCAACGCCCTGGCGAAATTTTTTTTGGTGTGCGGTCCCACTCATAGGCGGACCCACCCATGTTTTGTGCACGAGTTTGCACATGGTTTTTTGAGTATGACGGTTATCAACCCTTGGTATTTTGTATATCTGGTCAAGGGAACTACGGTTATGTTCTAATCCAGGGTTAATGAATTGGGGTTTATGTATGCTTCAGCATGTATATATATGTGTTGTAACACTAAAAGGAATATAATGAAAAATAAAGTTGGTCATCTCGATTTGGGATCTAGGGGAAAATCTCTGTGTTTATCTATTTTATGTTTTATGCTCTCGCTATTGTTTATTTTCTGTTATAAGATTTGTGTGTAGATAATCTCTGTTCAGGGTTAAAACCTACATTTGGTATCAGAGCTGTTTCGGCTTCAAGGGGACACCTTTGCTGCTGAGGTTTTTTTTCTTGGGCCTGAGGTAGACCCTGTTCAGTGGGAGATCTTCGGAATCGATTCCTGCGGTGAAAGAAGATGGTGAACGACGAAAATATAGAGATCGAGAAATTTAATGGTTAGAGTTTTGAGTTGTGGAAGCTCAATATGGAGGATCTACTGGTGGATAAAGATCAGTGGATCATGGTAGATCCAGGTACTAAACCAATGACAATGTTAGATGAAGACTGGAAGAAACTGAATCGGAAGGCTAAGAGCATAATACAGTTGTGTGTCTCTGATTGAGTATTGTTGAATGTATGTGGGGAAGCTATGATGAAGAATTTGTGGGAAAAACTTGGGACTTTGTACCAATCTAAGTCTTTGGTGAATAAGTTGTTCCTGTGGAAAAAGCTGTATAACCTGAGGATGAAGGATGGAGACTCGGTGACAGAGCATCTGAACGCCTTCAATACTATGGTAAGTCAGCTATCATCTGTTGATATTAAAATCTCAGATGAAGATAAGTGCATCAGTTTGTTGTTTTCTCTACCATATTCGTGGGACAGTCTAATTATTACAATAGGTAGCAATACAACTACCTTGAATTTTGATGACATTGTCTCAGCCTTGCTGTCGGAGGAAATGAGACGGAGAAATATGGAGGGTCAAAATGGAGATGCCTTATTTGTACAAGGAAGGTCCCAAAATAGAAACAAGAATAAGGTTTCAAGTGGGAGATCCAAATCTAGAGGGAGATATAAATCTCCTGGAAAGTTTGTAAAGGTATGCTGGAAATGCGGAAAGGAAGGGCACTACAAAAAGGAGTGCAGATCTAAAGCTCTTGAGAAAGGAAATGGATCTGATGATGCTCCTTCTGCAGAGGCAAAAACCACCTCAGATGAAGGTGGGGATGTGTATTTTGCTTCTTCTTCAAGTACACATGTAGATCTTGAGTCATGGTTGATTGACTCAGGTGCATATTTTCACTTCACTCCCCATAGGGAGTGGTTCTACGAGTATGAGAAATATGATGGTGGTGATGTATTCCTAGGGGATGATAGGAAGGCCAGAATCGTCGGATGTGGAAAGGTCATGTTGAAGCTACAAGGTGGAAATATTAGAACACTTCTTGGTGTTCTACATATTCCTGCATTGGCCAGAAATCTGATTTCTGTAAGAAAGATGGATGATGCAGGTGTAAAAACAGTGTTCGAGAAAGATGCTTGCAAGATGGTTCGGGGAGCATTAGTATTAATGTGAGGAGTTCGGATTGGAACTTTGTACAAGCTACAAGGTAGCACTATTATTGATGGGTGTAATAGTTCTGTGGTTTCTAAAAGTGGAGCGGAAAGCCTAGCTATCTCTGGAGAAAAGACCATGCTATGGCATCAAAGGCTTGGACATATTTGAGAGAAGGGCCTTCGGATACTACATAGAAATGGTATGGTAGAAGGTATATCTAATTTCTCTTTGGATTTTGATTTCTGTGAACATTGTGTATATGGGAAGTAGAATCGAGTGAGTTTTCTTTCTGGTGCTAAGAGGGCGAACAAGATATTAGAACTTGTGCACAGTGATGTGTTTGGACCTGTGTCAGTTCCATCACTGGGAAAGTCTGTGTACTATGTTTCATTCATAGATGACTTCTCAAGGAATACATGGATATACTTCTTGAGGAATAAATCTTAAGTCTTTGATAGATTTAAAGAATTTAAGGCTCTAGTGGAAAACCAAACAGAGAGGAAGATAAAGGCACTGAGGACAGATAATGGTGGGGAGTTATGCAAGAAGGAATTTGAAGAGTTCTGTAAGAAGTGTGGTATAGCATGGCAGAAGACTACTCTATACACACCTCAGAAAAATGGGGTTGCAGGAAGAATGAACAGAACGCTGATGGAAAAGGCAAGAAGCATGCTCAGTGGTACCAGTTTAGGACAAGAATTCTGGGCAGAGGCAGTGGAGACTACATGTTACTTAGTTAATAGATCACCTTCATAAGTGTTGGAGGATAAGACTCCACATGAGGTATGGACTGGTAAGAAACCCTCACTTTCACATCTAAGGGTATTTGGATGTGATGCATATGTACATGTTCCAAAGGAGAAAAGGACCAAGTTGGATAATAGATCTGAAAGGTGCATCTTTGTTGGGTATAAGGATGGTTTAAAAGGTTACAAGCTTTGGAACTAGGAAACAAGGAAGGTTGTGTACAACCAAGATGTGGTTTTTAGAGAGGTGAAAGATGTTGTTAAACATGAAATCATACCAAAGGAACCTAAGAAGATAGAGTTTGAGCTAAAGGAGGATGAATCAAACTCTACAACAAAAGAATATTCAGAAGAGGAAAAGCCTGACCCATTTGAAAGTCATTTTGAGAAAAGGCATGAAAACATGAAAAGTATAGGTCATACGCACTTTTTGTTCGAGTTTTTCACTTAACTATAATGATGATGATCTAGAGGCATCGTGTTATCCAGATTCAGAGGATGGAAAACTCTGGGAGGAGGCCATGGTTGATGAAATGGCATCCTTGCACAAAAATGAGGCATGGGATTTGGTGGAGTTCCCAGCTGGAAGGAAGCCCATCGGGAGAAAATGGGTGTTTAAGAAGAAGATGAATGTAGAAGGCAAGGTGGAGAAATACAAAGCTTGGTTGGTAGCAAAAGGTTATTCCCAGGTGCCGGGAATTGATTTTGGTGATATTTTTCTCCATTTATAGGACACTTCAATTGAATTTCTTTTATCTGTTCTTTCTTGCCATGACAGTTTTACAGATAAACAGAGATGGATGTGAAGACATCATTTATTCATGGGGATCTAGAAGAGGAGATCTACATGAAGCAACCAGAAGGCTTTATGGTGAAGGGTAAGAAAGAACTGGTATGCAGGTTGAAGAAGTCTCTGTATGGGTTAAAATAGTCACCAAGGATGTGGTATCAGAAATTTGATACCTATATACGGGGACTTGGCTTCACCAGAAGCAAGGAGGATCACTGTGTTTATTTTAAATTAATTGGTGACCGTGTTATTTATTTGGTCTTGTATGTGGATGATATGTTATTGATTGGAAATGACAAAGAAATTATCCAAGATTTGAAGACCCAACTGTTCTCCAAATTCGACATGAAGGATCTTGGTGCTACAAACTATATTTTGGGCATGGAAATTAAGAGAGATCGGGCAAAGAGGAAGCTCTGGCTAAACCAGAGGAAGTATGTAGAGACTATATTGTAGAGGTTCAATATGCAGGATAGTAAACCGGTGAAAGTTCCTACTCCTGTAGGTGTAAAGCTATCTGCTGAACAGTGTCCCAAAACACAAGAGGAAGAGGAGGATATGTCCCATGTTCCATATGAAAGTGCAGTGGGTAGCCTGATGTATGCAATGGTCTGTACTAGACCAGATATTGCACATGCAGTGGGAGTATTGAGCAGGTTTATGTCAAACCCATGGAAGGAGCATTGGACAACAGCGAAGCGGGTTTTCAGATATTTACGTGGCACTAGTGATTATGGCTCGTGCTACCAGGGAAGACCATGATTGGAAATAATGTTGGACATTCGTGGTTTTGTTGATGCAGACTGGGATAGAGATATGGACCAAAGAAGATCTACAAGTGGGTATGTGTTTAGCCTATTTGGAGGCGCATTCAGTTGGATGAGTAAAAGACAGTCTCTAGAGGCTCTTTCAACTACAGAGGCAGAATACATAGCAACCACTCATGCAAGCAAGGAAACAATTTGGTTGCAGAGATTGTGTTCAAGTATGGGGTTGGTACAGCAAGCTATAAGGATAGACTGTGACAACCAAAGTGCAATTTTCTTGGCTAAGAACCCTGCTTATCATTCAAAGACAAAGCACATTGATGTTCAATATCACTTTGTTAGAGATATGGTTGAGGCTAAAAGGGTGTTGTTGGTAAAGGTGGACACTTTGAAGAATGTTGCAGATGCATTGACGAAGTCTGTAAGCACTCAGAGGTTCTCTTGGTGTAGAGAAACAATGGGTGTTGAAGAATTGGCCAAATGACTAACCTCTCCTGTGGCCCCCTGTGGAAAGAAAACAACAAGTGGGAGAATGTTGGGTGTGTGTTATATTCTTTCCATGACTAGTCCCACTCGCTGTATGTTGCGCCAGGCATAGCAGGGGGGTCACAGGGCAACACCTCGCCGAAAAAAAATTTGGTGTGCGGTCCCACTCATAGGCAGACCCACCCATGTTTTGTGCATGAGTTTGCACATGGTTTTTTGGGGTACGATGGTTTTCGACCCCTGGTATTTTGTAGATCCGGTCAAGGGAACTATGGTTATGTTCTAATCCAGGGTTAATGGATTTGGGTTTATGTATTCTTCGACATGTATATATATGTTTTGTAACACTAAAAGGAATATAATGAAAAATCAAGCTGGTCATCCCGATTTGGGATCCATGGGAAAATCTGTGTGTTTATCTGTTTTATGTTTTATCCTCTCGCTATTGTTTATTTTCTGTTATAAGATTCATGTGTAGATAATTTATGTTTAGGTTTAAAACCTATAAGAAGTAGGTTACAAGGAAAAGGCCAAGGACCATAGGTCTCCGAAGATAATTTCATAAAGAAATAGATCAATATCCATGAGATGAAGAGTTGAGTTTTGAATACATGATAGCCCTGGAAATCAATGAAAACAAGGAGTTTTGGATTTATAAAGTCAATTCACATCGAAAAGCTCCTTTAAAAGGATAATAGAGACAACAATATGGAAAAACACATGGCTGACCACTAATATACAGCAAATAAGACTTGCAATGTCAAAGTTAAACAATTGCAATCCAAATTGAAGGAAACCCTAAAAAGTCAAAAGGAGAAGGAAAACTTGGAGATTCTAGCTGATTCTTATTTAGTGGCATAACTTACCTAATGAGGCATATCTAGAAAAATTTTGGGGATTTTTAGAGAATTTTTTTATTTGACATTTTAGTCAAAATTGGAAATTGAGAAAATCAATCACACTAGAAAAATCGTAGCATGGGCCACACTATTCTTTTTTTGGGTGGGTCCATTGCAGTATAAATCATAATTTTTGGATTCCTATTGATGCTTAAATCAATCCTTGTTAGTTTTTGGGCCATGTCAGCTAGTTTTGGGGGGTCAAAATTCCCAAAAACATGCAAAAAATCACCTTTCCGCCCTGTTTTTGGAGCCTTCGCTATGCTTTCTGAGCACTCTTCGGAGAATGAAGATTTGGAGGACTAGGAGCCAAATTTTTGAGTGATTGATGAGCCTATCATGTATCAGACATCTAGGGCCTTCCAATGGTGCCTTCAAATCCCGATTTGGACACATGGAAGGCCTCCAAAAGTCAATTTTCCTCAGCTCAATATGCTTTCTCTAGAAGGCAATTTTTGACAGAAATTTTGACCTAGTTTGAATTTTTACTGATTTAATTGATGAATGATGATGCTTTGATGATGTCATGGGATGTAATTGAGCTCTTAAATAGTGAAATAGGGTAGATACATTCTTTTTAATTTAAATTTGGTCAAATGTATCTAGTTTCCTATGATGAGGTGAATTGGTTGACCTCCACTAGAGATTAGGGTTTTGTTGAGATTATCATATAATCAGCCCCATAACTGATGGATTCAACCCCTAAGAGAGGGGATATGTCATTTTGGTCTATATTTATCATTTTCAGAGTCATTTGACTAGTTTGACATTAGAGGATTGTAATCTTGTATCTTGTACTTTCACTCTCATTTTTAGAAATCAATGGATGCAGTTGCACCTATTATCTAAGAATTCATGTGCATTGAGTTTATGATCATGTAATTTATTTTTTATAGACTTTATTGAATGATATATAGCTCCTATTTCATATATTGTATCTTTAGTGGCTTTCGTTATGATTCATAGGCAAAATTCTATTGATTTAGCTCTGTTTATATGGAAATGTCATCTTGTGTTTTATGCTTCTAGTTTACTAAATTCATGAATGGAAATGCTCATTAAATCCCTAAAACTATCATAAATCCAGTTATACCTTTCTCATTTATATCTTTTCATCTGTAAACCCTTTGATACCTAGGCCTAGCTACTTGTCTTCATCCCTGATCCAACATCAAACCCTAAATTTCTCAAAAGTTACCTGAGCCTATCATATATATCATAATATCCTTCATGTCACAATCAATTATTTACTGTGATCACATAGAGAGATCCCTCTCATCCTGGCAGGGCTAGCTACTAGGTCAAAGAGGTATGTGGTTACCTTTCTCAGTCTCATTTTCAGTCTTCGGAGAACTAGTGGAGTGCTAACATTTTGGCGACCATACTGGGGAACGAAGTGAAAAATATTCCCTAGGTGTACTATTACTTTTCATCGAATTCTCGGCCAATGGGTGATAGGCCGTAGTGTTCTTAAAGGCTGATTCAAAGTTACAGATAGTTGAGGTGCAGAAAGCAAGAATACACTGGCTTCGAAAATATACACAAGATCAAATCCTAATCCACATCCATATCTTCCTATTGAAGATCCATAGAAACTGATCAGAAAGTAGAGATATCAACACTTAGAGATTTAGTTGAATCCGTATTCATTGGAAAGATCTACATGATTTCTTGCAAAAATATTATGACTTGAAGATATTTCATTCGATCTAAAATTTGAATTATCTTTGTTTAGATCAAAGTCATAAACTTACTTGTTTGAAATAGTGTTTTACCCCTTGATATTGTTTGAAGTTATATAATTATCTCAAATAGTATTTGATTCTCTAAAGCCTGAAGATAGAACATTATTTGAAGAATCCAAATCTGAGTTAGATCTTGATAGGAAAGTTTGGATTTAGTTTGATAGACCTGAAAAATTAGCCAACCAACTCCAATATAGATCTGAGAAAGTTATCATCCAGTATCAACAAGAGTCCTTGTTTACGCCAGTACCATCTCAATCAGTTTCTTCCACCTCTTTGATCCCTTGTAAATCATTTCCTTCTCTTAAACCTTCTGAATCTACCCATCCCATTGTTACTCCTGCATCACACTCAACAGGGTTCATGGCGAGATTTGAAGCTCTAGTTTTACCTAGTTAAATTGCACCCTTACCATAATGATATCGTCAAAGAATTCCTCTCTTTGATGAAACCTCAGAGATTAGTGCCAGAAAACACCTAGTGAAAGTCATTTATTTCATTAATTTAAAAGAGATTGATGTTGATGCTACAAAAATGAGGATCATTTCCCAAAGCTTCTCCGAGGATGTAAAAACATGGTTCCATTCTTTGACTGCCCATTCCATAGAAAATATGGATAAGTTGACAAATGCATTTATATCTAGATGGGAAGTGAAAATTAATCTATTTCAAATTATTTTTGAATATAAAAACTTAAAAATAAATCTTAATGAGTCTGTTTAGGATTTTACTGCTCATTTTAACTAGGTATATAACTCAATCCTAAATGATATCAAGTCTCCTCCAGGTTTGGCTCTCTTGCACTATCCATATGCTTTTGATCCAAATATGGCATATCAACTTCGAGAAAGAAATCCTGCAACACTTGAAGATATCGAAAAGCGCAGTTACTATCGAAGAAAATTTGAAGATAAAAAAGTCAAGGACCAAAGGTGAAACAAATGTGACAATCAAGGAATAACCATCCACATCCTATGATGCAAAATTGGATACTCTGATCAAGATTGTGGAGAGAATGGTGGATAGAATGTCTATCACTGAAAGACAACCTGAAACATAAGTTCAAAATCCTAATTTCTAATGTTAGTAGCAACCTTAGTTTAGGATTAAATAGAGGGAACAAAGAGCTCCAGAGAAACCAGGAGAACAACATATCTGTACTCCTTTATAGTATAATTATGCTCAAGGGGTTAAAGAGGAAGAAGAGCTTGTGGAAGAGAACCATTTCTTCACAGAAGATGGAAAACCTATTTTCCTTACAGAGGATGAAGAATACATTGAGAAAACAAGCTTACCCAAAGACGAGGACTATATGCTTGAAAATGATAATGTGTTAGAGGTCCAATCCAATGACTATCAATAGGGTTATCTTAATGCTCTCATCTCATAGCATAGGAAATATTCATTGAGAAATCGAGATGTTCCTATGACTCTTATCCAGAAGAGGACAACTAAAAAAAAAGATACTTAGCCCACGAAAAATCCCCATTCTAGTGAAAACAAGGGAAAGGAGCTTGTAGCTACAAATTAGAGCAAGAACAACCATGCATCTACAAGTACACCAAAAAAAGAGAAAGAAGTCCAAAATAACGATTCTGCAACAAAAGACCAGCCCGACAAGAGGGACACTGTTGTAAAAGAGGTAGATAAACAATCCAATTTGTTTAGCTTGGAAATTAAATCTCTAAGTTCAAAGTTTCTATCCCTTTGACGGAGCTCGTGAAAAATAACCAATACAAATCTCATGTTTCTAAAATTATGGAAGTAGAACCTATGTCAGATATGTTTAATGTTGAAGATGATCAACCTGAGCTCATTTTTGGTCCAACCATAGATGGTCAACTAGAAGATAGTAAAGTTCCCCCATTTTATCTCAGTTTGAGGGTTCATCAGTGTATCCTCCATAATTCCATGCTTGATTTTGGATTTTATCATAACCGGATGCTAAAGGCCATAATGGAAAAATTGGGCTTGGACATAAATTGACCTTACCATGATCTTTACTCTTTTGATTTTGGTAGATTATATTTCTTGGTCTTATAAAATACTTGGTAGTTTCACTTGACAAAATTCCTACTAAAAATGTCTTAGTGGATGATATATCTCCACAGTATGGCATGATTTTTTCAAGGCCATGGGGAGAAAATCTAATAGGTACACTATAGTTGGATTTCTCTTATGCCACCATCTCAGTTTTTGGGCAACTTAGGAGGCTATACCAGGAGAAAAAAATGAAGTATATGATCAACATTAAACAGAAACCAAACAATCACCCTCTCAATTCTATACATACTAATCATGAATCCTTTATTTTGTTTAATGATAGTGGTTTTGATTATTTAGATGGTAAGATTATAGAAGTTGAGGATATTCCAGAAATTTCAAATACTGTTCGAGAAATTTTGGATGAAGCACAAGGAAATTAGCCTAGTACCTCATAGCAGATATAAGAAAAAGGAGATGTATAGGTTTAAAAATTGGCCCAAAAGGAAGAAACAAATGAGACTACAAAATTCCAACTTCCTGATGTTGAGAATGGTCCTTGGACCATGGATTATGATGGTGCCTTATGGAAAGATGGGGCAGGCACCGAAATTTGGATTCATAGTCCACTTCATTAATCAGGTAATATTCCAAAAAATGTGAGATTGTGATCCTATAAGTTAGCTTTTGATTGTTCCAATAATGAGGCTGAGTACGAGGCATTGATCACTGACCTCAAAATAATGGAAAATCTAGGTGAAAAAATAATTTATGTTTATGGAAAATCCGAGATTGTAATTAAGCAGGTAAAAGGGAAATGCATGGAAAATCATCCAAGGATGATATCGTATAGAAATGTTGTACTTGACATCCTCAAAATTTCTCCTTAATATACATTGTTGCTTATACCAAGAAGTCAGAATCTTATGGTAGATTCACTTGCTACAGTAGAAAGTAACTTTAAAATTCCAATATTATCTAATGGGAAGTTTGAAATTCATGTCAAACACAGAGCATTTGTTCCTAACAACTTGAGGTATTGGAAAGAGTTCGAGGATGACAAACAGGTGAATAATTTTCTACAGATGGAAGGTGAGTTTGAAAATTCTTATATTGATGAAGTATATGATAAAGTTGATCAAGTGATCAAGACTACTTAGGTTGATGTGTTTTAGTTGAAAGAAAATAACATTCCAAGGGGTCTTGCTCCTTTGCAAGAGTTTTTCTATCAAGATGATGTTGCCAAAAATTCAACCATGGTTCCTACCGAGAAAGGTGTTGAAGATGTGAATATTGGAATAGCAGACAATCCAAAAATGGTTAAGTTGTCCAAGTCCTTATCTCCAGATATATAAAAGATAAATGCATAGAATTTTTATCTGAATTTTCAGATGTATTTTCTTGGGACTATGTAGATATAAAAGTATATGACAAATATATCCTTCATAATAAAATTCCGGTCCAGCCTGATCGAAAGAATTTCAAATACAAGTTTAGAAGACTTAATCCAAGGTTGTTACCATCAAAAGAGAAAGATTTAAACATAATTTTTAAAGCTGATATCATTGTTCCCATTATATTTTCATAATTGATGTCAAATATTGTTTTGATCAAAAAGAAAACGAGAGAAATAAATCTTTGTATAGATTTCATAAACTTGAATAAGTTGTCTTTAAAAGATAAATATCTCCTTCCTAAGATGGATCATATCCTACATAGAGTGGTTAGGTCCTCTCGAATGTCACTTCTTGATGGATATTCAGGATATAATCAAATCTTAGTGCATAAGGATGACCAAGACAAAACTTCTTTAATGACACCTTGGGGCACATTCAAGTATGCCAAACTGCCATTTCGGCTCAAGAATGCAAGAGGCAAGTTTGAGTGGGTAATGGAAACTACCTTCAAAAATTAAAAGGACATTTTCCTAGTAGTGGACCTTGATGATTTGAAAATTTTCTCTCATTCTTATTATGAGCATTTATATCATTTGAGATTTTTATTTCAGAAATGCAGGAAATTTGAAATTTCACTCAATCCCAATAAGAGTCTTTTTCCGATGGAAGAGGGAAAGCTTCTTGGTAATATAATCTCAAAACATGGTATCCATATTTATCCCTCTTGGATTGAGGCTATTAAACAAATAGGTTTTCCACGCAACAAGAAGAAGATTCAAGCCTTTAATGGTAAGATGATTTTCTTGAGAAGATTTATCTGAAACCTTGCAGAGAATCTTCGAGAAATGACCAATATGCTTAAAAATGACAGTGAGGTAAGGTGGTCAGAGAATTATAAAAATTAATTTAATTCCATTCACTTCATTTTGACAACAACTCCTATTTTGATCAGACACGATTATTCCACTTATTTCATCATCCTTTCATTTTCCTCTGAACATACTTTGGCTACTGTTTTGATGCAAAAGAAGGATAAGACCGAAAAACTGATGGCTTTCTTCACCCGTACCATTAGAGATGCAGCCCTTATATATAACATCATTGATAAGAAATCCTTGGCCTTGGTAAAGGCATTGAATGAATTTTAGTTTATATCCTTCATTTACACATTTTAGCCTATGTTCCTAATGCAACAATGAAGGATTTCCTAATGCAAACTGATCCGAAAGGTAGAAGAGGAAAGTGGATAGCATCTATGTTAGAGTATGACCTTGAGATCAAGCCTACAAAACTGATCAAAGCTTAGGGATTGGCCAAGCTGATGGTTGAATCCAATTTACATGCACTTGACATCAATCTCACTTCAGTTTTGTCCAAAAAAACAAGATGATGACTCACTCATACAGGTATCATAATTTTTTCTCTCATCTCCTTGGTATGTTGACATCATTTATGTCCTTGAGCATCTTAATCCTCCACCAGAAATGTCTAAAAGTATGTGAACATCATTAAAGTTAAAATATTCCAATTACTACATTTTAGACAATGCTCTATACTAGAAGTACCGAGGAGGTGTCTTCCTAAATTGTATGGTAGAAAATGAATCCAAGGAGGAAATGAATGATTTCCACAAGGGAGATTGTGGAGGTCATTTGTTTTGGAAGACTACGACGAAATAAAGTGTTCAGGGTTGGTTATTATTGGCATATTCTCTTTGTATATTTTTATGAAACTGTGATGAGTTGTCATGAATGCCAGAGATTTCAAGGTAAGAGGAAGTTTCTCCTGCTGCCTTTCCAACTCATATATGTGCAAGCACCATTTCAGCAGTGGGACCTTGATTTCATTAGAGAAATACACCCCACATATTCTGCCCAACATAAGTGGATCTTGACAGCTACCGACTACTTCACTAAATGGATTGAAGCAATCCCAATGAGGGAAGCTACTGATTTAGTCATTATTCATTTTTTGGAAACTAATATTTTGCCTTGGTTGGGTTGTCCCCACAAAATCATTACAGCTAATGTGGCTGCATTCATGTCCAATAAAATGGTTGATTTTTGTGAGAAATACAACATCAAATTGGGTCACTTGACCACATATTAAGGTAATGGATTGCCCGAATATTCAAAAAATTCTTTGGCCAACATTATAAAGAAGATATTGGAGGCGAACAAGAAAAAATGGCACAAGAAACTTAGTAATGCCTTGTTGGCGGAAATAGTGAATAGAAAGAAGTCAATAGGTATGTCTCCTTTTCAATTTTTATATGGAGTCGACACAATTTTCCCTACATCACTTGTTGTCTTAGTTATGAAACTATTACAGGAAGCAGGTAGTGAAGTGAATGATTTGCAACGATGTATCAATCAAATGATCCATCTTTAGCAAACCAATTAGGTGTTTCAAAACAGCTCTAAGATTCAAGAGAGAAATAAGAAGGTCTATGACCATAGGAAAAAAGGAGATGATTTCAAAATTGGTGATGTGGTCCTCCATTGGGATCCTAGAAATGAAGAGAAATGGAAACATGGTAAATTTGAGAACTTGTGGAAAGGACCATACAAAATTTCAACCTCAAGAGGAAAACATGCTTATGTATTAGAGGGAATGAATGGAGAAGGTTTCATATGAGGACAAGTCCATGGTAGGCTTCTCACGCACTACCTTTTTTGAGAAAATTTCTGAAGTTTCTAAATTTCATTGTACATATCAAGTTAATTTTTCTCTCAAAATATGAAGTAGAGAATCATCGGTGCTTGGAGCCCAAAGTGAAGGCCATAAAATTCCATTGATTTTCTGTTGATTTCAAATTTCATTAAGAGTCAAGTCAGTTCATTTTTGAGTCAGTTTTCATTATTTAGTCTCGTCTTTTGAATTTGATTCCATGCCCAATGGTGATGCTACTTGGTCTACAGTGTTCTTGACACGTACAAGGAGATGCCATGCCCAACTAGAGCCAATGTTAGTGTCAGTCTATACAACCTGTCACCAGTGATCAAATGGGATCTTATCATGTCTTTTTTAGGTCTCAAAGTCAAAAAAATTTCATTTCATTAGGTCTTCAAGTAAAAATTTGGTCTTTGGGTAGTATGTTTAGGGCTATTTCCACTCCTTTCAAAAATTTTACATGCTATTCCTTTTCATCACTCAGCTGAGTGTACCATCATTGTAAGGCCATCATGATCACTAAATTCAACATCATCATTATTTCATTCAGTTCAGTGTCTCCATTAGGTCATTAGGGTTTCTAGGTCACCAAATTTGTCATTCCATGCATAAAATATGGTAATGGAGGAGTGGTAATAGGTAAATTTGTTCAATAAAGTTTGATTTAAAATGTAATTCATGTTTCAATATGTAATAAGTTCATCATGTTCCTAAATATTCAAAGAAAGTGTCAAAGTTACAAGTTTACAAAGCAAAGTGAAAAGGACATGTAGTGGGCCATCCCACTACCATGAAGAAAAGTGACCACTACAAGCTATAAAAGGCTAACTCAAGCTCATTTCTTCATTCACCTCATTTTAGAAGAGTTATCATTCATCACCATGTGAATATTCAGAAAAATAAAGTAAAAAACACTCCAAGATTTGGTGCTAAAGAAGCCACGCTACGCTTTCTACCTTCCACGCTACGCTTTCTTCCAAACACTGTGTTTTCTCTCTTGGAGGAATCAAAAAAAGTTCTAGAGGCTTGTAAAGGATATCACAGTGTCTAGCATCAGTGGACAAGTAAGTTACATCTTTGAAAACCCATCCTTGAAGCTCAATTTCATTGTTTTGGTGCGAAAACCCTCCATTGGCCTCTACATTGTGTTTTCCTATCTAGCCCTTATTTTCAAAATTTTCAAGGTAAATACACTCCCCCCTAGACTTTTTAACCTCCCTCATACTCTAAAACATCCCCCCAGCCTTCTCATCACTCATTTCCATTTCCTAATCCCCAAACCCTAAACCCTAGCGTAAATTTGCAATTTTGGGTAGTTTTGCTAGCTAGGACTGTGTAAAACTTTTCTAGACCAATTCCCTTACTCATTTAACCTCATTTTACTTCCTACACCTCCCTACAACCCCTACCCATCTCCCTAATTTTTCCAACTCTCATCTCCCTTCCTAAATCCTTCATCCTATCCCTTTTCTCCCTTCCCTTGTTTTGACCTATTAGGGTTTTTCCCCTAGAAAACAACCAAATGGAGGAGAAGAAATATTATAAAAAAGGAGGCCAGCTAATAAGAAATGATCCCTTAAACACTCTTGAAATTATTTCTATGCCATTTTCCAAGCACTCTTTTCAATCAATAGGGTGTCTTCCTTTTTGTGAACAAGTTGAGAAAGTCAAATACAATGTCACATTGACCAAATTGTTTGTCACTCAACTCAAAAGGGAAAAAGTAAAAATTGCAGTGGTTACTTTCACTATATCAACTGAGATATTATTTAAGGTCACATGGATACCTAATCATGGTGAAAAATGGTTTAATAATCAAGACTTATACCATCACAATCACCAGCCCTATCTCAAAAGACATCATAAACAACACATGAAGAATATATTTCCTATTGGGCACCTCCTTTAGTAGTTCACACCACTCATGAATATCATCATGATGTACTTAACCTGTGAGGGAAAAAATTCTAGAATATATGGGTATCATGTCAGACTTATCATGCATTTCAGAGGGCTAAATCCACTCAATTTTCCCTATTACCTCTACAAAATTTTGACAATGATGGCAGAAAAGGTTCAACATAAGAATAGTAGTCTTGAAAGAGGCATCCTCTACCATGCTCTAATCAAAATCATTGTTTTACACTAGCTTGAGCAGAATAGCATCAGTTGAGAAAAATTCATGCAGGAAGATGTCTTTTTGTCTTCTATTAGCTAGCCTACTAGACCTAGTTCACCCTCAGCACCATGAGCACCATCAACACCTTATAGACATGTGGATGTTGGCTCACATAGACAAGTTTCAGTGAGGAGGAATATTGAGGTCACTAAAACATACCAGAGAGGCAGAAGGCTTGTGTTTTATCCTCATATTAAGGAAGAGGCCAAACCCACATCAACATAGCACAGATTACATTCACAGCGTAAGACATCTATGCATGATGAGGAGTGTTAATACTAGAAAATCAGACAAGAAAATATGACATTATTAAATGTCAGGAAGAAGGGTTTACAAGTCTAAGGAAAATTAGAGAATTTGAAGTATTTAAAAATCTCTAAGGTCTAAGAGGAAAATAAAAATTTTCACTGAAGGTATCAAAAAATTGTGCCTTTGCACTCACTTTTCTTAGATAAGAGCACTTTTGTATGGCTTTTCTCAAAAATCCACGTGAACCTGAGAGTGGCGGAAGTCACTTTCTGAGACCACAAGGCACACTCTAGGACATTAATTCCACACTTGAGGATGCCTAAGGATAGCCGCCCAAGCCTCCTTAGGTCCTCAAGGGAGCACACAATGGAATAAATGTGTCACATAATGGAATCACCCTCCTCTCTTGGGTCACGATACATCAATGTACCAAGAGAGGGAAGGAGAGCTTGAATTCTCATATAAAAGGCCACTGAGAGATGAAAAATATGAGAAAAACTTGTTATGATGGCCAAAATTTCCCCAAGGAATCCAGTAGTTTCTGATCCAGGGCAGAGATAGAGGGGACTTAGTTGTTGGCCATCCGACAACTCTAGTCCTTCGTAGTAGAGAGAGGGAAACTTTTTTCCAAGTTAGCTCTAAAGTAAAGACATCCTTGCATCAGGTCTTAGAAATCCCTAGTTCTAAGGGCCCCTTTGCAAGTGGGTAAATGTTTCATTCTTTATTCCTACCAACACTCAATAAGAGGGGACATAAGTGTCATCATTTGTATTATTGAATTTGTTTGACTCTATTTAGAGCTTTTGTATTATATGTTTTAGTTTAATTTTGATGTTTGAATATGCATGCTATTTCACTATTTAGTATGTTTATGTATTAGCATGTTCCCTAACTTGCTTGAATCCCTTTATTTTCTATCCGTGACCAAGAACTTAAGAGGAAAAAACAACTCCTCTTAAGAAATTCTGATTGGGTACATTCGTGCACCTAACATGCATACACAGGATTGGGAACTCCACTAACTTTTATTTCCAAGTTTATGTGGTTGTGCCTTTTTGCAGAGACCTCTTTCTTTGCTTTGGAGTTGGGCTGGAACCACCCCCTTTCTCTCCTTCAATGCTTGATTCACCCTCAGTGAGAGGATGAAGTTGAGGAGCTCCCAAAATTTCTTTGCAGGAAAATCGTGCGGTTTTTTCACAGACAGACGTGTCTGACCATGCGCGTTCAACAATGACCTCTGCGAAGCCTTCGCGCATGTCTTAGCATTTTTCACATGGAAACCAAAGGTATTAATTTGCTAATGTTTCCATTTATTTATTTCTTTTAAAGTGATTGGAAGCCCATAATAAGTTTTCCAACACTAGTTGAGGTGTCCCACAACTTGTTAAAGCTCACTTTTAGTTGTGTTTTAGTAGTTTAGGTGTTAGTTTTAAAAATTGCAAGTTTATTTTAGCAAAATTAATACATAGTTTAAGTAGGGGGAAATAAAATTGCATTCCAAAATAATTTATGTTTTGCGAATTTAGGCACCAAAAAACACTTACTTAATTAGCCAAAGTAAGTGGCCCTAGTCCATGCATGCTTAGCTAAAAGTTTTTCATTTTTCTAGGGTAAAAGTCATTAGTTTCAGTTCAATTTTTTGCATTAGGATTCGGGAAGAGGATTGAATTGTCTTTAGAGTGCAAGTAATCTCTACTTCCTTTGCACCTTTGGGTGATCCTAGGAAAGCATATGAAGACTCTCTATTGATAACTCACCATCTCCCTATATTTGATCATTTAGATTAACTAGGAAACATTCGAAGCGGCCCATATCCACACATGTTTTTCTTTTGAGAAAGGAACAACCAAACATAGTTTAAATAGGGGATTTTGAAAAGTATCACTACATATCCACATCTTCAAACTATGCACTTGTTCACATTTTTTTCACACACATTCACACCCTAAGTAAATTAAATCCGCCTAAAATTAACTTAACCAAACTCACTAAACTCTCTCCACAAGGGTCATAAGAGAATTTACAGTTTAAGTTAGAACCAAGGAGTAGGCATCCAATAAACCACCTTGGTCAATATACATCTTGAAACATATAAGTTGAATGTTTAGGGAACTTTAAAATCCATATATCTGCCCACGGCAAAGAAAAACCGAGCACATCAGAGACCCGATTCAGAGGGGGTTAAGGTTAGGCCCAGTGCGTGCAGTATTATTCGGGGCTACCTGACCCGTCTAATACTCGGTACTAGTAGCTGAATTACCAGGAAGCTTAAGACTCGAATGCTCACATGGGAAAATGGTACTTAGTGGCCAAAACTAGGCATCCTTCCCTATGGACGATAGTGGAGGTAGCAGTAGATCCTCTACCTTTACCTTGGTTGATTTTCTTCATTTGACTGGAGGAGTCACGAGTTATTTCGGGACATTGTGCCAACATTCGCAACATATCTTCTCAAGTCCTAGTTAATCTGAGCGTGTGAGGATGAGTAGGTCTTCTAGGATTTAAGTATCATATTCAAACAACAAAAAACCATATTTTTTGATTGAATGATCACATATTATTAATCTAAAGGGAAAATTTCTCTTTTTTTTTTTTTTTTTTTTTTTTTTTTATGTATGCAATTAGATTTTTTCTTTGATTATAATCTCTATCCTCTCAAATATTTCCAAAACCATACCTAGTCCCCGCTATAACGGACCCAATGGGACCTTGTTGATCTATACGTCTTTTGGACCTCCTCCCATTACCAAGAGGGGTTCTAGGTCATTCGCCATTTAGGCATCAAAGACAGAACATTGCCACCTTTATTTGTTCATCCTTTATCGGGGAAGCATTAGTTGGGAACCCTAGTTGATCACCCAACGCCACACCTGTGAACACCCTCACAGGGTCACCACATACCACTCCTCCCACAACCCCTAAGGGACAGAGGAGTGCTTCCCATACAGGAATCCAGGTGAACTCATAGTAGTGTACGCCACAGAAAAACCCTATTCCTAACCAGAACATTGTGTTTTCACAATTTGCAATGGTTACAAACTCATAATCACCCTTCTTAGCTTCCTTAAATCTACCATATTTAACTAAGTTAACGAATGACCCCATTGCAAAAAACCCTACATGGCCACCCATGCCGATGAAGCTCCCTTTAGAAATTTGAAAGTTCGAAGGGAAGAAAGCAGAAGTCCTTGGAAATCATGTTATGATTTTCCACATGTGGTGTTCTTCGAACATTATCGTTGATGATACTATTCAACTGAGAATATTTCAATGCACCCTAACGGGAATAGGTGCGAAATGGTATGTGGAGCAGCCATCTGCGACACATGGAACCTTTAGCACCCTTGCTACTACATTCATAACCTATTTCCAATTACCCATCCACCATGACTTTGGAATGGAATTACTGACCCACTTTAGGAAAACACCCACTATCCATATCTCGGACCATCTCCATGAATGGCGGCGGTGTCGTAGTTTATGCAAAGACAAACTCGATGATTGAGTATTGTTAGACATGTCGCTGAAAAATCTCCTCGAAAATATTTCAAAGGATATGGTTCAACAAAGTCCCATATCCGAAGAGGATGCCATCAATAAGGCCCAATAGGTCGAGCTGATCTATACACATTCAGGATACATTTACAATATCTGCCTAATGTCCCGCTCCTGTAAACATACAAAGAATTTCTAGGTGCATATCCGCAAATAGTTTGATTGGGTCATTGACCCAAAATAACCTAAGCAGTAGTGTTCCATACCCTCGTTACGCATATGATTCTACCCAAAACATACTGCAACCCATCTACCAAAGTCATAATTCACCTTAAAAAAGTATTACTAATAGGGTGTCATCATACCACCATCAGCAAGGACGACCATATCCTTTGGCTCAGGGGACCCAGTACGCAGCTAGACATGCTGATGGAAGAGATTCCCCCCAACAGCCATTCATAAACTAGGGACAAGGACTGCATTATTCCCTTTCCCCCGCACAAAACCCTTACATGCAAAATAATGCACAGGTAAACTTTGTGCCACCTTCCCAAGTCCAACCGTAAAAACCATACAATTAGGAGAATCCAAATTATCCTCCTACCGTGACTAAGAATAAAGTAAAAAAAAATCCTAAAGGAAATCCTGGACAGGGGGGCAATAATCAACAACGCCCTCCGTGATCTCAGACTGGAGGAAACTCCAACCAAAATCAAAACTAGGAGCCAAACAACCCCCAAAGGCAGAACAAGAGGGTGAATCTATGGACAAGCCACTCTTGTTCAATATGTCGTGAGTATGACCATTACACTCACCACTGTCCCGACCTCCCTGCGCTGAAGAAGTTGTAGAGTAACCAAGGGCAAGGGGGATCCTTACAGCAGAAAACCGTCATGTGGGAGCCTTTCCCCCATCAAGGGACCCTTAGCATGCAACAACAAACTACCGATGATTTCAGAAAAAATAGCCATGAAATCTACATGACTAGCGAAGAAATCTTTTTTTAGACATGGAACCAAAATTACGATACCCCACTAGACACTAACTCGTGAGGGGCTGGTACAAGTGCACCAATAGCACCTTTTACCATATCAAATATGCATATTGAACCTTTGCCAAAAATGGCTAAGGGACCTACTAGGCAGGCGGGAAATCATTCCAAAGCAGTCCATAATTATAGAATTGTGAATGATCTAGCTCAATCTCCCACTACCATGTGAGCTTTGGAGGTATTACAATCATGACCAAAGCAAAGGAAAGAATTAATTTCTACATTAGATGCCATCGACCCTTCTAATTCATGCTTAACGACTTTTGATTTAGACAAAGACACCCCTAGGATTCCCTCGATGGTCACCTTTCAGATAGTGGTGTCGGTTCAAAACATCACCATCCACTGATGTATCATTGACAAGGGTGCATCGACATGTATCATGTCAAAGAACGTCTAGCAGAATTTAGGGTCTCCTGAAATAAAGAAATCAGACATCACGCTTAGAGCATACGATGGTCGCCCTTCAGCTCCCGTCGGCCTCTACCAAAATGTCTCGGTCTGTTTAGCTAGAAAGACGATCCTTATATACATTGAGGTCTTGGATGCATAAATGGATGAAAATATAATATTTGGCCGAAGTTTTATGTACACCATGTCAGCCGTAGCATCCTTCGACTTCTGAATTATGATGTTCCCCCATGATGACCATATCATTACTTTTGACCAATTGAAACACACTGAAAAGAGACCCCTAAAAAATGATGATGCCATTCTACCCTATGTAGAAACATCCACTGAGACGCTTACACGTTTCATCCATCGTCCATCCTAGGATCATCTCTCGGAGAACCCCCTGTTATACCTGAGTCATAACCGAGTGTCATAGAGACCCCGGTGTGCATGATGTCCCCATCAAGCACCAAAGCCAATCAAGACATGGAGACGAGAAGTAATGACACTAACTCCTCAGCCATGACAGCCTCTCTATCCTACACCACCTCCCAAACTCCTTTCCTCTACCCCTTAATTGGTTTTGTATCCAAGCAGGTCTTGGCCACCGTGGTGTTGGAAAATGTATCTTTTGCAATCCCAGTTTGGTACCTAGTCCCACATATTGGGACAAAATACATGCACATCACCTCTATAGGGTTATTCCCCCTCAATCCCGAGGAGGCTCCACTTGTTCAAGAGACTGTCGCAAATATCCCTACACAACTCCTGCCGTAAAACTAATGATTATGACCAAGAACACCAATAAAAGAGAAAATAATGGAGAATTCCACCTCTTAATGGGAATCACCACCCTTCTCCATATGTGATGTAGTAGGCCACTCTACGTACATCTTCCTAGAGCTGAAAAAATTAAAACCGCTCCTTAGATCTGCGGTAGACATCACGACAACATGTTCCCGTAAAAAGTAACGTGCCACCAAAATTCAAGGAAAATCATTGCATACAAATCACGCATGCACTATCTACGAAAATTATGGGAACTATACCCATCATTTCCCAGATATCCTATGATATATGGATGCGTTACACGCCATTGAGAAATTCTATTAAGAGGATCCCTCCATCCAGTCTTTTGGAGATGAACCTCTCACTATTCTATACCTGCAAGAGAAACAATAGTCAGTAGAAAGACTCCCATTCATTTTCCCCCCTCCTGTCATACATTGCGCATTATGCAATGAATGTGTTCAGTTCATCAAGGAATGCCTAGCCCTGGAACTCGTCCACAGGTGGTATCTGTAACATCCCCAAAAGGGACTGCTTAGCAAGGCATGCTTGAAAAACACATTTTTTCAAGAATGTATGCTACAAGATTGGAAACCAACCCTTGAATCCCTTAGATATGACAATATAAGACCTCAATCCAAGAGGGAATCATAAACAAATATTTCTAGGTGGATTAAACAGGTCTCCCACACCTAGGACGGCTTAGAAATTGCCCAATAATGGGACTGCAACACTATGTGACAAAACTGCTCAGAAAATAATGCAATTTAGCAAGATAGCAGCTGTAGGCAAATATGGAGGCTCAATAATGTCAGGTATATCAGCAAATTAGAATCATATTGAAGCCCATGAGTCTTAGAACATAAAATGGAAGACTTATACAGAAAGAAACCCTCGAAAAGAGGTACTGCAACACATATAATTAACTGCAAAGGCTTGACAACGTTATTTTATTGAGTGTACTGCATCAGTAGATTAAAACTCAGATCTATAGCACATTAATGCATGAACATTCAGATCTATGACAGATCCATACACTATAATGTCTCTTCTTTACATTCCCCTTGGGGATTTCAACAAATCATGAAGCACATGGAGTAGATCTGAGATTCTATGTAGCAGATCTATAGATCTATTCAGAATTTTTGAAACTTATACAGGAGTATTCAGATTAAATCTGAATATGAC
Organism: Pinus albicaulis; assembly: GCA_034641835.2. Classification (NCBI taxonomy): domain Eukaryota; kingdom Viridiplantae; phylum Streptophyta; class Pinopsida; order Pinales; family Pinaceae; genus Pinus; species Pinus albicaulis. Next base: position 377,191,520 of record CM076583.1, read on the forward strand.
ATGGACAAGAACAAAAATCCATGAATCAACACAGTGAAGGATAGATTCCCAACACCAGAGATCACTCCTCAAACTTTTCCAAATCACCCTGCAACTTTCCTCTTTGCAGCTAACACAGTACTGGAAGAGGGACTATGATGTAGGCTTGAATAATTTTTTTTTCTCATGCCAAGATGTAGATCTGAAGCTCAAATGATCAAGAACACTCTTGCCAATGGGATAGAAGCCTCTCCCACTGAAAGGGGGCGCTAGATTGGCCTAGATATGAGTAGATATAGCCTCCACTTGCTATAGCTTACAAGGATAACCAAACCCTCAACAGGATCTAAGTTGTAGTTGGAAGTAGAATCTTGGCCTTAAGCTTGATAGTGGTCAAGAAGTACAAGTCTCTTCCAAGAGCTACTCAAGGAAAGAGAAGGATTCCTAAACAGGAGATCCTTGTGCTAAAGAACACTATTCTTTGCTAAATAGCCAAGAGAATGAGAAATGTCTAAATAGAAACATTCTTTAGAAAAATATGGTCTTCAACAACCCCTCCCTTGTTGTCTTCCTCTTCCTTTTATAAGAATGAGATCTTGCAAAACCCTAAACCATCTCAATGATTTAGCTCCTTTCACATGTGTGGCCTCCATATAAAACTACATTGTGCATCTAGGAGGTTCATTGAATCTCGATAGCATTGTTGATTTGGTCTTGTTGACCCAGTCAAAAGTATCAACCCCTTTCACACATAAGGGTGTTTTATTAAAGTAGCCCAGATTTAGCCTTGTTCACACGGGGCATTGATTTATTCACTGATTTTAGGAGTTTTTATGTTCCTCCCTTTTACACTTATTCATGAATAGAAAATTAAAGAAAAAATTAATATTCCAATTAGCTTGAGGCTAATTGAGAATATTACAGTCCTCCCCTCCAAAATTTTGCTTGTCCTCAAGAAACTCACAAGGACTTTGCAAAATCTCCAATGGATTTGTCTCCTCCCAAGAATACAAGTTTTCCTTCAGTGAATAGCCCAAATGGTTGTCATCATGAAGAAGTGGGAGATACATAGAAAGAAACATATGCTATCCATTGGTCTTCTAAAGGCATGGGAGATGATGAAAAGTGGGTGCTTCAAGCCTCATGAGGAACTTCAATCTCGATGCTATCATCCAAACAAAGTGAGCCATCTTTGGTAGCTGACAGAAATAGTCACCAATCCCCTTCTTATGAAATGTATAGGGGCTACATGGCTGGAAATGAGAGGTAAGAATGTTAAATTTACGCTGTATCTCCCTCCATTTATGAAAAAATGTGGAGTTGTTGATCCTAGGCTGCAATAATATAGTCCTCATGAAGCCAAAATATACTTGGAACCTCATGATTACCTTCATTGATTCTAGGGACTCTCCTTGCCCAATCTTCCATGCATATAGTGAATAAAGCATCATCGCCATATGTGCTCCAAAAGAAACATGGACTAAGTGTTATATGATATATTGGATGGTGACAATAGTGCCTCCATTGAGACCAGGTTGTTCTTCTTCTTGCTGCCTCAAAACATAGTATAATAAGTGGCCACCCAACCACCTTATTGCTTCCATAAGCTTCTCCAAAGCTTTAAAATAGTAGAGGATAAGAGGTGTTAGCTAAATATGATTCAAGAAACACATGTCTTGGCAAAAATCTTCCCATGTGAGAGACTTTTCCGAAAGACATAAGTCAATCATATGGCTTCTTACATAAGGAAACAAAAGATATAGTGTAGGAGCCATATAATGTTCCATCCTCTTCCTGAAGTATGCATAAGTATGGGAAGTTTCATTCCCAATGGAAACGTCCAACCAATGTGTCATCCCTCCCATCATGTTCCCAAAAAACATTAGAGCATCATTATCATCATGATACAAACAAGATCTCTTATGCCTCCTCATGTGAGAGTTACATTTTCTCCCAAACCCAAGTACATACATGATCATGAGATACATTCCAAACAGAAATACATGTAAATACATGAGATACATCAGAACCAAAAGTATGGACATGAGATTTAACATGTGATGTCCAAACTCTCTTCTTGTCAACCAAGGCAACCATGCCTTCTTCTTATGCATCCTCCCATTGAAATAGGAGGCATGAGACAAGAAAATATAAATCTTTGGGTAGTACCCACACTCACCCAATAGCAACCAGCGTAGTGCATCTCCTGCCTGCCTCAAATCTGGATGTGGTAAGCAGTTTTACCACCACTTACTTGCTGCCCATAGCATATATCCATGGCTAAAAGTGGAAGATATATTTGGTGCCGTAGGAAAGAATCCATCATGTTGCAAAATCTCCCTTTGTTCACCAAGGGAGTGGCCATAATCAGAAATAGTTTTGGCCCAAATTTGGCCATGAAGTTTATAAGGTATAACACTCCTCTTAGGATTCATGGCCTACATATATATAGTAAAATAATGCATACAATCTGAAAATAAAACATGATTTACATAAGTATGCTCTTCACCAATAGTCCTCCTCAAACAAATGGAGGGGTGCATAGATCTATCTCCTTCCTCAAAAAGAGAAAGAGATGACTGAATCAAATATTGCATAGAGTTATGTTGCTGCTCTATCTCCATATGTTACATGCATCTTTGAAAACGCTAATATAGCTCTCCTTCAAAGCCCTCCCAATAGAAGCTCCTCAAGATGATGTTGTTGAGCTTCGTAGAATATGTGTGGCTGAAACAAAACTCTTCATTGGCTCCTTGTAGTAACTTCTCCTTGAGCTTGGAAGCTCTAGATAAGAAGATCCTACCATGATCATAGATGACTCCATCTTGGAATAAATAGCCCTCATCTTGTAGCTGGTCATCAAGAATCATGCATGTGTGAAGATCTTTGGAATATTCCACCAACAGTTGTGATTTTCAATATGGATCCAACCTCTTCAATAATGACAGTGTTGTAGAATTATGAAATGAAATAAATTTCACATCATGGCTCCCCTCCTTGACATGTTGAATGCCAAAGTCACATGTGGGAGTTGTGTATCTCTATATTTGTTGCCTCTCTTGCAGCCAATCTTGTGCAAGACAAGATTGAATAATAGGAAGATCAACCTTATTTTGAAAGGTATCTCTCTTCCAAAACCTCCATAGTTTGGCCCATGAATACAAGAGTGTTGGCCCCATCTTGTCTTATTCAAAAAAATTATCTGTATTTAGAGATATCATTTTCAACCCCAAATCTATGGAGTGGCCATTTGAAATCATGCTAATGTCATCATAGATCTCCGAGTTCTTCTTTTCCAGTGCAAACAGATGAGTGAGAAATAGTAAAATCAATTTCAGAAAATTGTTCAGCCCTCCTTGGAATCCATCAATAGATCTCAACGTTGTGGAAGCCAAATAAGTCACTGCTACACAAGGTTGAGAGAACAATTTATTCTTCTTCCCATCAGGGGATCTCCCTAGTGGAATGCCTCCATGTAAATACAAATCAAGATCTGAAGTAGATTGTATGAATGGTTGGACTGATATGTCCCTTTCCTTGCTGCATAGTTCAGTCTCCTTCTCATGAATATAAAACCATTGAAATAAACAAGGGTGCATGCTCCTCATCATTGGATGCTAATCCATCCTTCCTCCTCTTGCTTGAAGTAAGGTATCACTGCCCAATAATGATGTCACAAAATGCTCCTTGGGAATCATTTGTAGAGATGCAAAAGATCTTTCCCTTGAAACAATAACTTCATGTCCATCCACATGTGGTGATGGGGCTTATCCTGAAGCGACAACATTGTTACTGTCCTCTTGTTCTTCCTTCTCATCAATATTTGAGAATGCCTCATTATCACTGAGAGACCTTGGATTTTGGTCTTCCTTTGAAAGAGGAATCTCCATGATTTCCTTTTGAGAAGAAATATCTTCATGCAATGGCGACCTTGCCTTTGAAAAGGTATTGCACACGTTTTTACCCCCTTCAACAGAAATCTGAAGTGGAGTTTTGCACAACAAATCTTTCAAACTCATGCAAGTTTTTTGCATGCTCATGCTTTTCTAGCTCAATCAAAGATGTTTTAGTTTGTTTTACATCAAATCTCTTCACCATTCTCCTAGTGAACTTTTCATAAGTAGATATATTTTCATTCTTTAATGAAAAGGATTCAAATAAACACCAAGAATAAGCTTTACCTTTAATATGCAGAGCTACTACCTTAAGGGCTTCCTTTCCTGAAACTTGATGTAGATCCAATTATGAGTCTAGATGATCTATCCATGCTTTGGCTGTGCAGGTGGAGGATCCATCAAAAGTTGGTAGAAAGAATCTACCTCTTCTCCTTTTATTATACTTGTTGGATCTCCTTTCCTCCTTGAGCTAGCAGAACTCTTGGAAGCTTAAGTGCTCCTTGATTTTCCAAGATTTAGGTTCATACTCCTGAAGATAATCACTCAAAGTCTCCTCCTTTGGTGCATCTTCTTCCTTCATCTCTCTTGTGGTAAATCTGGGCATAGAATAATGTTGTGGATATGATTGTGTAGCTGAGTGCTTGCACATATAAGATGAAGAATTGGGGCTTCATTCATGTAAATATATTTTTGAGGGACCTTCATGTCTTTCCCTCTTCATTTCTTTGATTTCTCCCTTAATCTCATACAGTGTTTAGAACAAAATTTTCGAGAACTTTTTCCCTTTCATTCTTCTAGATAAAGGGGTTCTACCCTTTTCTTTTGTATCTTCAGTGTAATCATACTTCTTCTTCAGTCTCTTCCTTTCATGAAAATACATATTGTCTCTTTTCAAAGAAATCACGGGTTGTGCCAAGAAAGTTGCTTTGATACCACTGTAATATCCCCAAAAGGGACTGCTTAGCAAGGCATGCCTGAAAAACACATTTTTCAGGCATGTATGCCACAGGATTGGAAAAAAACCCTTGGATCCCTTAGATATGACAATCTAAGACCTGAATCCAAGAGGGAATCATAAAAAAATCCTTCTAGGTGGGTTAAATAGGTCTCCCACACATAGTACGGCTTAGAAATTACCCAATAATGGGACTGCAACACTATGTGACAAAAATGCTAAGAAAATAACACAGTTCAGCAAGGTAACATTAGTAGGCCAATATGGAGGTTCAATAATGTCAAGTATATGAACAAATCTGAATCATGTTGAAGCCCACGAGTCTTATAATAGAAAATAGAAGACTTATATAGAAAGAAACCCTTAAGAAGAGGTACTAAAACACATATAATTGACTGCAAAGGCTTGACAACGTTATTTTATTGAGTGTACTATAGAAGTACATTAAAACTTAGATATAGAGCACAATAATGCATGAAATATCAGATCTATGACAGATCCATACACTATAATGTCTCTTCTTTACATTCCCCTTGGGGATTTCAGCAAATCATGAAGCACATGGAGTAGATCTGAGATTCTATGCAGCATATCTGCAAATCTATTCAGAATTTCTGAAGCATATATAGGAGTATTCAAATCAGATCTTAATATGATGTGGACAAGAATAGAAATTCATGGATCACCAAAGTGAAGGGATGATCCCCAACACCAGAGATCACTCCTCAAACTTTTCCAAATCACCCTGCAACTTTCCTCTTTGCAGATAACACAGTACTAGAAGAGGGACTGTGTTGTAGGCTTGAAGAACTCTTTGGCCTGATTCCAAGATGTAGATCTAAAGCTCAAATGATCTAGAACACTCTTGCCAATGGGATAGAAGCCTCTCCCATTGAAAAGGGGCACTAGATTGGCCTAGATCTGAGTAGATCTAGCCTCCACTTGCTGCAGCTTACAAAGAAAGCCAAACCCTCAATAGGATATGAGTTTTAGTTGGAATTAAAAGCTTGGCCTTAATCCTAATAGTGGTTAAGAAGTACAAGTCTCTTCCAAGAGATACTCAAGGAAAGAGAAGGATTCCTAAACAGGAGATCCTTGTGCTAAAAAACACTATTCTCTGCTAAACAACCAAGAGAATGAGAAATGTCTAAACAGAAATATTCTTTAGAAAAATATGGTCTTCAACAACCCCTCTCTTATTGTCTTCCTCTTCCTTTTATAAGAATGAGATATTGCAAGACCCTAAACCGTCTCAATGATTTAGCTCCTTTCACATGTGTGGCCTCCATCTAAAATTGCGTTGTGCATCTAGGAGGTTCATTGAATCTAGACAACACTATTGATTTGGTCCTATTGACCTAGTCAAAAGTCTCAACCCCTTTCACACATAAGGGTGTTTTATTAAAGTAGCCCAGATTTAGCCTTGTTCACATGGGGCATTGATTTATTCACTGATTTTAGGAGTTTTTATGTTACCCCCTTTTACACTTATTGATGAATAGAAAAGTAAAGAAAAATTTAATATTCCAATTAGCTTGAGGCTAATTGGGAATATTATAGTATCCAATAGAGTGCATTTACTACGTTGGTTTGCGGGCAACACAATTCACTTTTCGTTTATGTGTTGAAAACCACATTTTAGAATAGTGCCATTATATCCCCCGATTTTTCTTAGCACTATCTAGTTTGTGCTTAACTATAGTCCACCTCTCCCAAGAAGATGGCTCTCACTTTGAATCCATGAACAGCTCGAAAACTTAAGAATATGTAATGAGTAGATCCATCCTCTTCTTATCCGTTGAAAAATGACCAATCAGGGAACCCTTAGTTACCCCCAACTTACCTCTATGGAGAAGACCAACATGTACATTGTGTAAAATGCCCAATCATGTGGTCACCACTTTCCCTGACTTAGAAGCGCTACACCACTGGTACCCAGTCACACCATCAAGCGAGAAGGACTGAAACCCCATATCTAGGATGTTTTGCCTAGTGTGTCATGGAAATCACCATGAGCAGATTTGTACTTCTATCTCGCGAGTTCATCCTATAATTGAAATAATACACACATTAGAGAAGAAAAGCATGGATATTATCAACCAAAATAGAATTCATAACGCCCCAGGAAATATACTCCATACCCACGGGAAAACTAGGAAGGTACACCAACTAAGCATGACCCAGGTCCAACGTAGGATAACATGTGGAATATGTGACCTAATCAGCCATCGATTCAATCAATGCAAAGAATTGAAACACCTCACAAAAATTTCTCACATAGTCTCTTCTCTCCCATAAAGACATCTCTCTAACCATGAGAAAATCACGGATAGATATTGCTGGATTTCTTCACACTTCCATCATACAATAAAATGTGATAATCTCCCAAAGCTTAGAGCGGAAAGAGAGGTGTGAAGTCTACACTCCTTAAGAGAGCATGACATACCCACACAAAAAACTCAGAAATCGAAGCAAAATACCTCATCCCGTATGTTTGATCCCTTCTGGGATGAGGAGTAGTGTTGATTCCCACACAATATACTCAGTTGGCACAACGGTACCATACACCATTTCCACTGGCCATAACCACGAACCAGAGGCATGCCCGCTAGTGGAAACATTCAAGCACCTCTACGCCAGTCACATTTTCCACCTACAGGAAAGTGCCCGTCATAACAAAGGATCTAGCCTTACGCTCACGCAAGCTCCGATCACAGAAATCCTTTCCCCACCAAATTCCAATGACACGATACACAATATACGATTAATATCATTATGTATTGGAACTAGGAATCAGGTTGCGTACACATCTTGGGTTTCCAATCTTGTTCCCGTCGTGAAAAAATAGTTCACCATACGCTTTTGCATCGATTTTTGTGAGATCCTAAATTTACATGCTGCCATCAAACTTCTTCATGATACAAAACCTCTATACCAATGTTTAGTACAACTAGAGTTCGTCGGTGAAAGCTGATGGAAGTCACTTCAACACAATGAGGCCCACAAGAAATGGGTAAAATCATCATTTGACCACAACATCAACCCTCGTTCATTCACCGAGGGAGAGCTAGTCCTCCGCTACGATGTCGCAGAAGAAGCCCTAGGGCCAATAAAGTTTGAAACTTTATGGAAAGGACCCTATATCATAATAAATTTCCTCCTCAAGGGGGCATACATCTTAACTGAGCAAGATGGAACATGTCTCAGCAACCCTGTCAATTGCCTTTACCTCAAGAAATTTTACCCGTAAGGGTTGATAATGCCCACCCCTAGAGTCAACATACACAGACCAAAAAAATTTAAATATTTGGCCAAAATAATTGTCAGAAAGTACACTGTAGAGTCTCAATGGATTAAAAACACAAACATTACTCCAGATTTTCCAATGGAGCATCATGATGGTCTCAAATTTTAGCAACAGGCACCTGGGTCATCTATCACCTTGACCGATCACCGGTCTGCACTAATTGTGTGTGGATATGTTGAGCGAAAAAAAATCAGGTAGAATATAACGCCATCATTAGACTTATGTGTGATGCCCTCAATCATGGCATAGACCATATGCATATCTACCTTGATTCCCAGTTAGTAGTATCGCAGTTAAACCAAGCATTTGAGACACGGGATTCACATCTATTTATAAAATACTTGCGTGAAAAAATATTAAGCATACAGTTTGACCACATTACATCCACACATGTATCATGAAGTCAAAACCAAAAAACTGATTGCATAGCTAACAGTATTATAAACTGTAATGCATCTCAGATAAACCATCATACAAAAAACAAAAAACATAGAAAACATAGATATCCACCAGCATAACATAATCCATAAAAAAAACAAGGGGCGCACCATGTAGAGCCACAAAAATATATCTATCATATATACAAAAAAATATGTGTCTGAGTACAAAAAATAGTCTTTGACCTGTAATTCAGCCCAAAATATACAAATATAAAAGTCGAAAAAAATAGGGGAAGCATTCTCATAATGGGTTCTTTCCCCATGTCCAATAAAAATCTATGGCGATGCTCCCCCAGGTAGAGCACCTCGTGCCATAACCACTCCTGGTAACAATACTGGAGCTTTCGTAAAAATGGAGATCGCCATCCGACGTAAAATTGATTGATAACCCCCAACCACACATCCTCGGGGTCATCTATGAAACCTCAGATAGGCATCCCCTGGGTCAAGCAGTCCACTCGACCACATGCATCATATAACACCTGAGCTCTAACCTCTAGATCAGCCACCTACTATGTCAACTCAGCTACATGAGCCTATTGGAAAAATGATGCAGAGTGTTGTCCTTGATGGCAACCCACTTGATGAAGATAATGGAAACCTACTTGATGAATTTGTTCTTGACTTGATGAACTTGTTAAATGATGTAAATCTGATGTATCTACAATAATTACAGAAGTTAATGATGGAAGGAATGTCAGTATGTACCAGATCATGATGAAAAGAGTATGTCTCAAGGCATATGCGGATTTGTCTAGACAAAGTAGCGTATGCACGCGGGAAATAACGTGCCAAGTTGCGTATGGGAAAAAGCGCTCTCAATTTGTAAAACCAGGGGTAACTACCATGGTATTGACCCATTGTATTGAATTATGGTTCACCTATGTGATCCCATCCAGGAATACCATTGGAAGTTATGTGGTTTTGACTCATGGTTTTGATGAAGGGTAACCCTATATAAGGAGAAAGAAAATCATTGTGCAAAAGGTGTGAATGTGTCTAGGCTTTGATGAATACTTCACTTGAAGTATATCTGTATGGTTGAAACCCTGTTCCTAATTGATAGATTTGAATCTATGATGCACCTATGAACATGATGAAGGCTCAAGATCTCTAGATCTAGAAATGGTGAATGTCAAGAATGATCTGAAAAGAAGTGAAGAAGACCTGGCGCAATCCTGTTGAAGAGATTGAAGAAATCTGGGTAAGTTTATAGATCTGGTATGTACTGCAAAGTTTATATTTTATAGATCTATACGCAGGTTCGTTTCATGAAAAGCGCGTGTATACGCAGGTCTGTGGAAGGAAAAGCGCGTATGCACAGTTAGGGTTTTTCCCTGAAAATGCACTGAAGTATATGCGGGTTCGTCTTCTGGAAAGCGCGTATATACGCGGGTCTAATTAAATAAAAGCGCGTATTATTTCTGATCTATTGGTTGCTGAAGGTTGAATGTGTTTCTGCATATCTATTCTGAAGTCTGGGTTATATCTGATATTCTGGTTACAGTGGTCTCACTGTTCTGTTTGAAGCAATGAGCAAGGTATGATTGTTGATAAGTGAAGGGTTGTGTTAGTGGTACAGGAGATCCGGTTTGAAGATTGATGAAACGTAGTGCGGTGGTCTTTGAAGTTCAAAGCCTTTAGTCGGGGGGTTGTAGCTCCTTCCGGGGAGAGGCTAGTAAGCGAGAATGAGGGGGTTGTAGCTCCTTCCGGGGAGAGAGAGGCTGTTTGGTAAACGAGAGCGAGGGGGGGGTTGTAACTCCCTTCCAGGATAGGCTGGTAAATGAGAGAAGGTTGTAGCCTTCTGCAGGTGGGTGCCTGCGTGCTGGTTTGAGTCTACACCAGTACATGATTGTAAGAAGTTTTCTTAATAATAAATTTTGAAGGCTGAAACGACGGCAGCGGTGGTTTTCTCCCGAATTGGGTTTCCACCTAAAAAAAATCCTGGTGTTCATGTGGGTTGCATATGTGTGACGATTATTCTATTTTGTCTGCACATGTTTACTGTTTTTGAAATATCTGATGAATGAATAATGCAATGATCTGAGTTAAGATTTAAACACATAATTAGATCTCTCGACATACGTGAGTTCTGTAAAGGATATCTGTGTATATACGCTAGTTTCCTTCAGTAAAGTAGCGTATGGGTTTTTTAGAAAGGAAAAAATAAAAGTTTGATTTTCTGCACTAAATACTGATTCACCACCCCCTCTCATTATTTTTCCCAACAATTGGTATCGGAGCAGGTCCTTCTGAAAAAGCTTAGCCGCTAGAAGAAGATCAAGCAAGATGAGCTATCAAGAAGGAACAGCATCTATCAAGCCTCCGCTCTTCAATGGAAGCAATTTAATCTTCTGGAAAATGAGGATGATATCCTTTCTTCAGTCTATGGGAGCAGATGTATGGGCCATTGTTGAACAAGGATATCAATATCCAGCTGCTACACCAACAGATCCAATTGAAAGGAAGAATTATGAATCAAATGCAAAAGCGGTCAATGCTATAACAGGAAGTTTAACATAATTAGAATTTGTCAAAGTCATGCAGCTGAATACAGCAAAAGAAATATGGGACAAAATCATTCTGAGTTATGAAGGTGATGCAAAGGTAAAAAGTGAAAAACTCCAAACTCTCAGAATTGAATATGAAAATTTAAAGATGCATAGTGATGAGAGTATTGCCAGTTTCTTTTTACATCTTGATGATGTTGTAAATCGTATGAAAAATCTGGGAGAAACAATAACCGAAACTACTTTGGTTGAGAAAATTTTGAGATCGCTAACGGCAAAATTTGAGTCAAAAGTCTCTGCTCTTGAAGAAAAACATGATCTTCAAAATCTTACTGTGGTGCAACTTCATGGCATATTGACTGCATATGAAATGAGAAGAGGAGGACCATCTGAAGTCAAAGAAGCTATTTTTAGAGCTTCTACAAAAGGGAAAGAAGTACAAGAAGCAGAAGGATTAGGATATATTTTGGAAGAAGATGAGGCAAATTTTGTAAAGAAACTTCAACTTGGTACAGGAAGGTTTAGAGGTAAGCTTCCTTTCAAATGTTTTAATTGTGGAAGAGTTGGTCATTATGCTGCTAAGTGTCCTCACAAAGAAACACCTGCAAAAGGAAAAGAAGTAGCTAGAAATAAAAACCGGTCTAGCACTAGAAGAAGTTACTATACTCATGATGACAGTGATGGGGTATCTGATAGTGAGGAAGAATGTGAACAAGATCTTAGACTTCTAATGGCTTTTGAATCTAAAGAAGAAAATGATAATTTTGTGGATGCTCTAGAGGACAATGATTTTCTTGAAGAGAACAATCAACTCAAAATATGCTTAGAACAAAGCAGAATTCTCTTAGAAGAATATAAAATTCTCTTAGAAGAAAGGAAAATAACCATCGAGACTCTGGAAAAGCAAGTTGAAGAGGCAAAGAAAAACAATGAGAAGTTAGAATGTGAAGTGGTAAGTGTAAGAAAATAATTTGAGAAAGCAAAGACTCTGAATTTCAGATTTGCTAAAGGATCTGAAACCTTAGATGAGATTATCAAGGTACAACGTTCTCCTCTTATAAAGACAGGTCTTGGATATATTGGAGAATCTTCTCAAGCTTCAGCACCAAATTATCTAAAAGCAGCTACAGCTGGTTTACAAAATTCTGCCACTCAACAAGGGAATAAAGAATCTTTACAGGTAAAGCATGATCATCTTAATGCAAGAAACACTAACAGGAATATCTTTCAAAGAAGCCCCAATCAACAGGTAAATTCAAGTAGAAGATTTCATGATCGCAAAAATTTCTTCTTCAATGGACAATGTTTCTCATGTCACAATTTTGGCCATAAAGCTGCTCAATGTGTTGCATATAAAACCATCATGACAAGAGAAGCAAGAAAGAAAAGGGTTGATATTGAAACAAAGAATAATACCTATAACAACTTTTCTCCTCTTCTAAATGAAGTTGAATGTGCTTATTGCAATAACTATGGGCATGAAGAATCTGAATGCAGGAGCAAAGTTCAGCCAAAAAAGCATCTTCCTTCAAAATCCAAAATATGGAAAAAGAAGGAATCACAGGTTGAAAATTGTGGCATAGCGTTATTTGCAGAAGGTGAAGAAAATCAATGGTACATTGATAGTGGATGTTCGAGACACATGACAGGTGATAAACACAAAATTTGTGCATATAGTGCTCTGGAAAAGGAAAAGAAAGTTACTTTTGGAAATGATACTCCTGCTGTAATTAAAGGAAAAGGGTCTGTGTTTCTAAAATAAAAGGTGAAGGCTAATGATGTCATGTATATGGATGGATTAAGGCATAATCTATTAAGTGTAAGTCAAATGTGTGATCAAGGAACTGAAGTTGTCTTTAGTTCAAAAGAATGTGTGGTTTGTGATCTTGATACAGGTAAAAAAATTATAAAAGGAAAAAGAGCTCCAAGCAACCTGTATGTATTGAAGAATTGCAAGGAAAAATGTTACTTGAGTAAATCTTCAGAAAACTGGCTATGGCATAGAAGGTTGGGGCATCTAAGCTTCTCTCAAATCAACAAATCAAGCAAACTTAATGCTGTTCGTGGTCTTCCCAATATTTCTCTACTAGAAAGTATCATATGCAAATCCTGTCAATTCGGTAAGCAAACCAGAGTGCAATTCAATGCCAAGGAAGGATCGTCAAGTAAGCCTCTTGAACTCATTCATACTGACATATGTGGACCTATGAGGAAAAATTCACCACGTGGTGAAAAATACTATATCTTATTCATTGACGATTTTTCTAGAATGTGTTGGATTGGGTTGATCAAACACAAAGATGAAGCATTTGAAAAATTTCAGATCTTCAAAGCGCTGGTTGAAAATGAATTAGATCTAAAAATCAAGTGTCTTAGATCTGATCGAGGAGGAGAATATACATCAAATGAATTATTTGAATTTTGTGAACAACATGGCATAAAAAGACAGTTTTCTGTAGCAGGCACTCCATAACAAAATGGCGTAGCAGAAAGAATGAATAGAAAAATTCAACAAATGGCTAGAGCTATGCTTGATGATTCCGGAACACCTGACATTTTTTGGCGAGAAGCAGCTCACACAGCAGCAAATATTCTTAACAAGGCACATGTTCGGGTAAATAATGACAAAACTCCATATGAACTCTGGTATGGCAATTCTCCCTCTGTGAAACATTTTAGAGTTTTTGGAAGTAAATGCTTTATCAAAAATAATGATGAAAAGCTTGGCAAGTTTGAACCTAGATCAGATGAAGGAATACTTCTTGGTTACTCATCTACAAGCAGGGCATACAAATGTTACAATAAAAGGCTTCGAAATATTGTTGAATGTATCGATGTTGTTATTGATGAGTCTCATGCAGTCCCTAAATAATAAAGACAAGCAAAAGAATAGGATGATGGTGACTTTGGTCTTTCTACATCAAATAGAAATGATATAGACAGTGGATCCAATGAAGAACCTGAAGATGATTTATCTGGAAAGGCTCCATCCAGATATGTTCAAAAGAATCATCCTGAATCTCAAATTTTGGGAGACAAGGAATCAGGTGTACAAACGAGGAGGACTCTTGTGGGATCTCCTAGCTATCTGGCATTTCTATCCACGATTGAACCACACAATGTCAATCAAGCTAGCAAAGATGAATGTTGGATTCAGGCCATGAATGAAGAACTTGATCAAATTGAAAAGAACCACACTTGGGAATTGGTACCAAGACCACATGAAAAAAATGTCATTGGAACCAAATGGATATTCAAGAACAAGCTAAATGAGAATGGGGACGTTATAAGAAACAAAGCTAGACTAGTTTGCAAAGGGTATACTCAACAAGAAGGTATAGACTTTGAAGAAACTTTTTCTCCTGTAGCTAGACTTGAAGCCATAAGAATGTTTCTTGCTTTTTCAAGTTTTCAACAAATCAAAGTTTATCAAATGGATGTCAAATCTGCTTTCCTCAATGGTGATCTAGAAGAAGAAGTTTATATAGAACAACCAGAAGGATTCATATTGGGAAATGATGAAAATATTGTTTGTAGACTCAAAAAGGCTCTATATGGTCTCAAACAAGCTCCAAGGGCATGGTATTATCGTCTTGACAAATATCTTCATCAACAAGGATTTTCAAAGGGGTCCGCTGATAGTAACTTATACACAAAAATTGAAAATGATAAACTATTGATTGCGGTTGTATATGTTGATGATATCATTTTTGGAAGTAATGAAGAATATATGAGTTAGAAATTTGCTTCTGTCATGCAGCAAGAATTTGAAATGTCTTTACTTGGGGAACTAACATTCTTTCTTGGCTTACAAGTGCATCAAACTACAGAAGGTATATTCTTATCTCAAGCAAAATACCTTAAGCAAATTCTGAAGAAGTATGGGATCGAAGAGTGCAAACCTGTAAGTACACCAATGGTAGCTGGATGTAATCTCAGTTCTCATGATGGTTCTCCCACGGTGAATCAACCAAAATACAGATCTATGATAGGAAGTCTTATGTATCTCACTGGGACTAGACCGGATATTATGCATGCAGTTGGGATTGTTGAACGATTCCAAGCCAATCCAAAAGAGTCTCATCTTCAGGGTGTCAAAATAATATTCAAATATCTACAAGGAACTCAAGACTTTGGACTATGGTATCCAAAGAATGCTGATCTTACTCTTCATGCTTACACTGATGCAGATTGGGCTGGAAATGTTGATGATCGGAAAAGCACAAGTGGTGGTGCATTCTATATGGGGCCTCGGTTGGTATCTTGGTTCAGTAAGAAGAAAAGTTCTATTGCCTTATCTACTGCTGAAGCAGAATATGTGGCTGCCGCATCTTGTTGCACTCAACTCCTTTGGATGATGCAAACCTTGGAAGATTTTCAAATCAAATGTACTTCTCCTATCTCCATTATGTGTGATAATACAAGTGCCATCAGTATCTCAAAGAATCCTGTTATGCATTCAAAGACCAAGCACATCCCCGTCAAGTATCACTTCTTACATGAACAAGTGCTTGAACAAAAGGTGAAGTTGGAGTATGTTCCCTCCAAAGAACAACTTGCTGATATTTTTACCAAACCTCTGCCCAGGGAAGCGTTCGAATATCTCGGACAAAAGGTGGGTGTTGTCTCTGCCTCTCAGAAGATCAGATCTGATTAAATTTAGAAGATTAAATTGGATACGCGGGTTTCTTTAAAGACAGTCGTGTATATACGCGAGTTCATACACAGAAAACTGCGTATGGGTAGTTGCTGACAAAGTTTCTGGGTTAGCATTCTTCAGCACAAACTATGGTGCTGTTTGGTATTTCTGATGCTATATGGCTTCTCTGATGATGTTTCAGCTCTTATATTTCTGTTTCATTCTCTGATATTGGGTGAAGATGCCTTGATGATTGGCTGTTGAAAGTGTTTAGGTTACTCAAGCTAAGGAGGAGTTTTGGTCATATGGAAAGGATGCACAGTTTTAGGGGGAGCATTGGCCTAGCTGAGAATAATGCATTGTTAAGCATTATGATGGTTCTGAAACTTGATCTCTCTCTTGACCTCTTTCTGGTTTTGGTTGTGAAAAGTCATACTTGTACTTTGCTGAAAAGGTCATGTTGAGACCCTTGATGTAATTTGTAATATTCAGTCTTGTTCAAATTTGTACACCCACTTGGTTGGGTATTTGAGTCGCATATGTAAATCCACTTAGTTGGATCTTTGATGTAAGTATGAGTCTTGGTGATAGGAAGGTCATAGAATCATGTACTTCATTAAAAAAATATGTTTGAAGATTCAGCATGAACTCAGGGGGAGCATGGTAACTTCAGTGCACATCAGATCTGCAGAGCTCTTATGTCTACATGAGGGGAAAATCTTGTGTTGGTTTTTGATCCATCCTTTGCCCTTGATGCCAAAGGGGGAGAGTGACATGGTGTTTGAATATCATGAATAATGGTTGTGCTTAATGTATCTATCTGTTAAGGTGATCAAACACCATCGTGGTTGCCATCAAGTCCAAAGGGGGAGATTGTTGGAAAAATGATGCAGAGTGTTGTCCTTGATGGCAACCCACTTGATGAAGATAATGGCAACCTACTTGATGAATTTTTTCTTGACTTGATGAACTTGTTAAATGATGTAAATCTGATGTATCTACAATAAGTACAGAAGGTAATGATGGAAGGAATGTCAGTATGTACCAGATCATGATGAAAAGAGTATGTCTCAAGGCATACGCAGATTTGTCTAGACAAAGTAGTGTATGCACGCAGGAAATAACGTGCCAAGTTGAGTATGGGAAAAAGCGCTCTCAATTTGTAAAACCAGGGGTAACTACCATTGTATTGACCCATTGTATTGAATGATGGTTTGCCTATGTGATCCTGTCCCGGAATACCATTGGAAGTTATGTGGTTTTGACTCATGGTTTTGATGAAGGGTAACCCTATATAGGGAGAAAGAAAATCATTGTGCAAAAGGTGTGCATGTGTTTGGGCTTTGATGAATACTTCACTCTAAAGTATATCTGTATGGTTGAAACCCTGTTCCTAATTGATAGATTTGAATCTATGATGCACCTATGAACATGATGAAGGCTCAAGATCTCTAGATCTAGAAATGGTGAATGTCAAGAATGATCTGAAAAGAAGTGAAGAAGACCTGGCGCAATCCTGCTGAAGAGATTGAAGAAATCTGGGTAAGTTTATAGATCTGGTATGTACTGCAAAGTTTATCTTTTATAGATCTATACGCAGGTTCATTTCATGAAAAGTGCGTGTATACGCGGGTCTGTGGAAGGAAAAGCGTGTATGCGCAGTTAGGGTTTTTCCCTGAAAATGCACTGAAGTATACGCGGGTTCGTCTTCTGGAAAGCGCGTATATACGTGGGTCTGATTAAATAAAAGCGCGTATTATTTCTGATCTATTGGTTGCTGAAGGTTGAATGTGTTTCTGCATATCTATTCTGAAGTTTGGGTTATATCTGATATTCTGGTTACAGTGGTCTCACTGTTCTGTTTGAAGCAATGAGCAAGGTATGATTGTTGATAAGTGAAGGGTTGTGTTGAAGCTGTTTGATCCAGTTTGAAAATTGATGAAACGTGGTCTGCAATGGTGCTGAAGGTCAAAGCCTTCAGTCAGGGGGTTGTAGCTCCCTTCCAGGAGAGGCTGGTAAATGAGAGCAGGGGGTTGTAGCTCCCTTCTAGGAGAGGCTGGTAAACGAGAGCAGGGGGTTGTAACTCCCTTCCAGGATAGGCTGGTAAACGAGAGAAGGTTGTAGCCTTCTGTAGGTGGGTGCCTGCGTGCTGGTTTGAGTCTGCACCAGTACATGATTGTAAGAAGTTTTCTTAATAATAAATTTTGAAGGCTGAAACGATGGCAGCGGTGGTTTTCTCCCGAATTGGGTTTCCACCTAAAAAAAATCCTGGTGTTCATGTGTGTTGCATATGTGTGATGATTATTCTATTATGGCTGCACATATTTACTGTTTTTGAAATATCTGATGAATGAATAATGCAATGATCTGAGTTAAGATTTAAACACATAATTAGATCTCTGGACATACGCGAGTTCTGTAAAGGATATCCGTGTATATACGCTAGTTTCCTTCGGTAAAGTAGCATATGGGTTTTTTAGAAAGGAAAAAATAAAAGTTTGATTGTCTGCACTAAATACTGATTCACCCCCCTCTCTCGGTATTTTTCCCAACAGAGCCTCTACTGCATCAGCATGAACTCGCTCTGCAGCAGTCTCAGTAGCAGCAGAGCTGTTACCCTCCCCCAAGGGACCATCACCCTTGCTAGGTGCTCCACCCAGAGGCTGTAATAGAGATCCTCCCTGTGCTCCATGAGGAGCACCTTGAGGTTGCCGAATTGGATGGTTTCCCACCAACCGAGCCACAAGACGTCCGACCTTGCCAAAATTTGAAAGAGTAGCAAAACTATGTTAGTGTCATCATAATACACATACAAAACAAAAATACTCAAGTAAATGAAAAAAACACAAAAACATACCTACTGGCCCCCAAGCATATCTACCAGGCAGACCCATGTCTACGTCTACCAAGAACTCCATCCTTGTATAAGGGAACGACACAAACATCTAAGGATTGGCCTTAAACCAAGCCTTTGCGGTGGCATTCCAGTAACGCCCCACCCTACCTCCCCCTCTGTGAGGCATCACAGGGGCCCACCTCCTCATGCGAGGCTCTCATGGCCCCCTAGCTGGAACCGCCATTGTAGGCCTCAATAGCACCACTTTCTTATACATAATGATACAAATAATGATAGCATATGTAAACAAATTTGATCCCTCTCGGACCTTAGAAAGTTGAGCCAACATCCCGTCATAAAAAAATAGGGTGAAATCAAAGAAGTGTCTAGCCCTCAGCCGTTGCAAAACACCTATATGTGGCCTCGACGCCCGGTGAGGCACAAACGACTGAACTAGGAGGATCTTGTTCAGTACATATGGGCAAAGAGGTCCAGTCAGCTCCAATAGTCTTATGTCTGGTTTAGTCTTCATACTGTCAGTTTCGCCAGTGAAGAAGTCCTCAAGATGTCATGTGGTTTGAATTTCATGATGTGATGGTGTAATTTGGTCTTATTTCCTCTACGGTGAAATACCTTAAGAAATGTAATGAAATAATACGGAATCCTAAACCTATGGCCTAATCCTAGCACTATGTCAAAAACCTAGTTCTAAGACCTAAGGTATAATTACTAACACCTAAATCTATGTGAAAACCTAGTGCAAAGGTGTTAAACTCTGTTAGAAAACATAAAACTTAGAGTTAAAAACATATGGTATAAACCATAAGGTTTCAGAACTAAACTATATAACAAAACCAAAAATCAAATGTAATAAACAATACATAGCTAACTATGGCCTATAAACCATGTCAGAGTTTGAAACTATTGTCCTGTGGACGGTGTATATGATACCGCGTAGTCATAGATGAATGTGCCTTATAAAACCTCATCGAAACTATGTACATGTGATAAGGGTTTAAACCACGAAATTTAACTATGGTGGGGTTAACACTAATAATAACCGCAGAGATCCTTTTCACCTATTCACATGTTAGTTGTTACAACTTCCCGTGTGGTTAGGCTAACCGTCGGGATAAAGGCCTATCCAAAGTTTAAATGTGGGTTTTTTTGAATCAATATTGTGCTAAGTTTGAAGTTAATACCTTATCCCTAGGTATTAGGTGACACTATGAGATAGGACCAAGACCCCAAATCACCAAATCTATTGCAACAACTTGCCTAAATTGGCATCAAGGTGTTTGAGTCCAACTTTATAAAAACCATGACATTTTCTTCCATGATGGACATTGAGAGTTTGAGTTCAGATTCAGAGGGTTAGAGGTAGTTTTTTTTTTCAGCATTGATCGACTGTCCGAAGGTAGAATTGAGCATAGAGACAGGAGTTGGAAAGCTGAGAGAGAGGTGCTCCTCTTTTTAGTGACCAAAAGTGCCTGTGAGCACATTCAGTTTGGTGTTTTTGCTATGTAAATACTTCCTCGGATCAATCCTAATAAAGAGGACGCCCAACTTGAAAGTAGACCCGGAGATGTAGTCCACCAGGGACAAACTCTGTAATCAATGTTTGTTGTTTCTTCTCTCTATTATTTGTTGTGTTTTCATTCTTAATTTTGTGCTCATTTAAGTCGTAAATTATTTCCTTCAGTGTTCCATATTAAAGCATTCATCAGTTAATTATCAATTCACTTAATGGAAAACTAATCAAACTATATCAACACATAATCGATCACATTCAGATCATATATTTTGGTATCAGAGTAGGTTGTGCTTTGTATTTTGTTTGCCAGTGGATGTTAACCAGGTTGGGATTGCAACGTGGAGAAGGAAATATTGAATATTTTGATCTAGAGATTGGAAAGTGGAAATTCATTCATTAATCGATGATGACAGGGACTGAAAATGTTCAAACCGGTGAAACTCCTGAAGTGAAGCACATGGACAAGAGTCAAATTCAAAAAATGCTTCTATACATGCAACATATTTTAGGAGAACTATATGAAGATAAGAATGCGAGAGATGCAGCTTCTTCATCGAAGGCATCAAAGAAGGAAAAGGGTAAAGGAAAATCAGATAAACCTCCTTCTCCTCCATCATCTTCGTCATCATCATCATCTTCTTCTTCTTCTTCTTCTAGTTCTGAATCTGAAAAGGAAAAGAAACCTCAAATTCCACTTTTAAAACTTGATGTAAAGTTTGAGTGACCTATTTATGATGGCAAAATGAACCCATAGAAACTAGATAGTTAGATAAAACAGTTATAAGTCTATTTTCGGATTCAAAAAATTACTGATGATAAGACAAATATCCAATTAGCTACTCTTAGAATGGGGGGAATTTCTTTAATCTGGTGGGAGAGTAAAACACATATATATTTAAAGCGTAAAGGTAAAGTTATATCCTCATGGTATATGTTTTTGAAAGCTCTAAATAAAAAATTCTATCCGTTGGGTTACACACAGCAAGCTATTATTGATTGGCAGTGTTTGTGACAAGGTAAGGGACAAAATGTTCAAGAGTTCAACCTGGAATTCAAGAAGAAAAAATTGGTGCTTGGTATTCCTTTATATACACGAGAAACTTTGTTAAAGTACATCAGAAGTTTAGATTCATATTTACAGCATACATTATTGATGTTCAATCCTAATGACTTTGATGAAGTATGTGTTCAAGTCATACATGTCAAATCGGATGGCAGACCATTCAATTTTTCACCAAAGACATCGAAATAGTTGGAGTCTAAGGACAGCAAGAAGAAGGACAATTCGAATGGAAAGAAGACAACTACAGTTTAGAAGGAAGGTGAAATACCTATCTATACTCACTGCCACAGAATTGGGCATGATGAAACTAGATGTTGGAAACCTCACCCGGAACTGAAGCCAAAGAAGTTCCAAAAGAAGAAAGGTGAAAAGAAAGTTGATACAACAATCCAACAATACTTGTACTCTTATTTAGGTGATGAAGGGAAAATCACCGCAATGGTTATGACAGGTAAAAATTCTGGTGCTAGTTCAAGTTCAAGTACTTCTGCTTCTAAAAACATTAACCACCTCGATGAAGATAAAATAATTGAGTTATTTCATATAAGGGTAACTTTGAAGCACATGAAAATAGATACATTGTTTGACACAGGGTCACAGGAAAATTTGATATCTGAAACATTGGTTAAGAAATTGGGTTTGAAAACACATAATCATCCAAAACCATATCCTTTAGGGTGGTTAAATGAACAGACTCAGATTCATGTTACCAAGAAGTCTCGAAAATTTTTCATCACAGCCATTTACATTGATGAAGTGGATTGATGAAGTGATACCATTAGACATATGTGGAATAGTGCTAGCGAGTCCTTATCTCTATGATCGTGATGCATTATTTCATAGGAAATAGCGTAAGTATCATCTTAAGAAAGATGGGATTGAATATATTGTTGGGGAAAATACAATCAAAACTCACTTGGATTTAGTTAATGCTAATCAGATGAAGCGCTTAATAAGTTCAAGTAAGATATATACACTCATGTCTATTAAAGAACAACATAAGGATCTTAATGATGCTTTTTAAGGTTGTGCAACTCAATTTAAAGATATTTTGGTTAAAATGATAGAGTCATTTCAAATTCTATCTAAACAACCAAAAAATCTACTTCATAAACAAAAAATACAACACGAGAAACAATTGATGTTTGTTGCCCCTCTTCCTAATATTGGAATATATCACAAGTAAGTTATATAGCACGAAGAAATAAAGCAAAAAATTCCAGGGATGGTTGGAAAATAATCCATGTGACCCAGTTCATCTCCATGCAATTCACCCATAATTTTGGTTACTAAGAAAAACAGAACATGGGGAATGTGTGTCGATTTTAAAGTTTTTGATTCATTTAAGAAAAAAAAATTCACAGCATTATTAGACCATCAACAACCATTTGAAGTTAAAACATATGCTAGTGGTTATGCAATGGAAAGAGTGATTCACATAGATCATCAAATGCTTCAATACCTTCATTCAAATACTAAGTTGCAACAATCTCGCCACTACAGATGGATGGGATTTATTCAGCAAAATCACTTAGTAATTAAGGACAAGAAAGGTGTAACAAATAAATTAGTTGATATGCTATCTAGACCGTCTTTGAATACTTCAGTAGTACTGCATAATAGTTCATTGAAACATGAAATTTATGTAGAAAAATATAGTACTCATGATGATTTCGAAGATATTTATGAATCACTAACTCATGATACTCAGATAGAAGAATTCAATTATCATATTCATGACTAGTTTTTATATCATTTGGGTAATTTGTGCATATCGAAGACAAAAAGAGTGCAGGTTATTCGGGAAGCTCATCCTTCTCAGATTACAGGAAATTTTGGCGTAAGAAAGACTATGGCGCAAATTCAAAGGTATTATTACTGGCCTAATATGTATCAAACAATTGTGAAGTACATTAAAGGATGTGTTATGTGTTCGACAAGCAAGAGAAGCAATCAAATGATTTGTTTGTACATGCCACTTCTAGTTTCTTTGCAAGCATGGGACAACATGGATTTCGTTGAAGGACAAACATAAATGGTGAACATGACCAAGATACATATTCTTTGAGGGTAATGCAGTAAACATCCTAAGTTGTGGGATGAATCTTTACCTGATGTGCATCATGCTTACAATCAAGCCTTACATTCTTATCTAACTACGCCCTGACAAGCATCAAGTCAAGCCAAGCATAAACTGCACCATGACAAGCATCGAGTCGATCATCATTTTTAGGTCGGTGATCAGGTATGGTTGTATATTAGTGAAGTCAGGTTGAAAGGATAAGGTGAGAAACTAAAATATATTAGGTATGGTCTTTCAAGATTGTTAAGAAGATTGAAAATAATGCATTCTGATTAGATTTACTGCCTTACATGCATATCTATTCAGTTGTGAATGTATAAAATCTAAAGTTGTATGAACCTTCGATGATCATTGATCCTGAGAAAGATACACAGATTCCTACTATTGATGATTTAGCACCTGAGTATATTATGAATGAGTTGCATGAATATAGCATATTGGATAGGTGAGTTTGTACTTCCAGACGAGGATATGTGGAATATCTTTGAGTGGGACTCAAGGGCATGAATCCCAACAAGGCGAGATGGATAGAGCTTAGAAAAGTGAGGAAGTTTTACCTGATATCTGTTTAAAATCAAAATTTTGTGGTCCAAAATCTTTCAAGTGGAGAGGATTGATCCAGGAGGATCTTGTTCAATCTAGATGGGCAGAGAAGTCCAGTCATCTCTAGTAGTTCAATGTCTGGTTCAATCTTCATACCATCGGCTTATCCAGTGAAGAAGTCCTAAAGATGTCATGTGGTTCGAGATTCATGATGTGATGGTGTAATTTAGTCCTAGGTCCTCTATGGTGAAATACCTTACAAAATGTAATGAAAGAAGACCTAATCCTAAACCTATGGTCTAATCCTAGTACTATGTCAAAATCTTAGTTCTAAGACCTAAGGTATAATAACTAACACCTAAATCTATGTGAAAACCTGCCACAAAGGTGTTAAACTATGTTAAAAAAAATAAAACTTAGAGTTAAAAACCTATGGTATAAACCATAAGGTTTTGGGCCTAAACTATATAAAAAAAACCAAAATCAAATGTAATAAACAATACACAGCTAACTGCGGCCTATAAACTATGTCAGAGTTTGAAATCATTGTCATGTGAACAATGTATATGAGACCGCGCAGTCATAGATGACCACTGCTTATAAAACCTCGTCAGAACCACGTACATGTGATAAGGGTTTAAACCGCGATAGTTAACTACAGCAGTGTTAACACTAATAATAACCATAGAGATCCTTTTCGCTTATTCACATGTTAGTTGTTACAGCTTCCTGTGCAGTTAGGCTAACCTTCGGGATGAAGGCCTATCCAAAGTTTAAATGTGGGTTTTTTTGAATTAATTTTGCGCTAAGGTTGAAGTTAATACCTTATCCCTAGGTATTAGGTGTCACTATGAGATAGGACGGAGACACAAAATCACCAAATCTTCTGCAACAACTTGCCTAAATTGGTATCAAGGAGTTCGAGTTCAACTTTATAAAAACCATTACATTTTCTTCCATGATGGACATTGAGAGTTTGATTTTAGGTTCAGAGGGTTAGAGGTAGTTTTGTTTTCAGCATTGCTCGACTGTCTGGAGGCGGAATTGAGCGCAGAGACAGGCGTTGGGAAGATGAGAGAGAGATGTTCTTGTTTTTAGTGACCAGAAGTGCCTACGAGCACAGTAGGTCTGGTGTTTTTACTGTGTAAATACTTCCTCGGATAAATCCTAATAAAGTGAATGCCCAACTTGAAAGCGGACCCGGAGACATAGTCCACTAGGGATGAACTCCATAATAAATGTTTTCTGTTTCTTCTCTCTGTTATTTGGTATGTTTTCATTCTTAATTTTCTACTGGTTTAAGTCATAAATGATTTCCTTCAGCCTTCCATATTAAAGAATTCATCAGTTAATGATCAATTCACTTAATGGAAAACTAATCAAACTATATCAGAACATAATCAATCACATTCAGATCAAGGACCCTACCAGTCATACAATAGCACCTAGAGCACACCGCTAGGCCAGGTCAGTCACAGTAGAAATCGCTGTGAACCCCTCCGTAAGCAGTGCCACACCACAATGGCCTCCTGAAAATCGCTCAAGATCCACTCTCCTAGGAGGAAGTGGATATCAAAGAGCCTCACCCTGAGGCAGCAACCTAGTCACAAAATAGATATTCATCCGAGGTTGGATAGCAAGGTCGCACCCCCTCAACACCCTCACCTTGTGCCACATGTTCCAACATCGGATTACGTAGCACAGAAGATGATCTTGTGACCATAGCAGGTCATTCTCCATAAATTTGAGAAGACCCTAGCATGTGAACTGTTGGTGTGCGTGACCATCAGCAGCCAGAGCGGCCTGAAGATAATACCAATCCCTCTCCCTCCACCACATCATGTCATCAAACAGGCACACATCAGTCACACTGAAAACACTAAAAACTAGAAAAAATTTCCCAAAAAATTTGCAAAAAATAGCTTCGGCGCTCCATGCACCTATTCCTTAGACATTGTTAAACACCATGTTAAAGCACACACATGGTTTATGAGAAATATGAACACACACACAAGAGAGTCAACACACAATGAAGGATAAGTGTGAGGCTTTCTTATTTTTCCATTATACATGATGTACATTTATAGTACAATGGTGTGACTCTTGGTTTCATATTCCAAGGTCACTTGGATTCCATTGTGACTTTTCGCATTCCACACCTACCCATGTAGGATTAGGTGTTCCAACATCCCCCCTTAATCCGAAGGGGTATGTGTGAGTCCAAGAAAAGAGTTGTAATACAAATCTGCAAAGTATACATGGCAGCACTTGGTAGGGAAAATTTTAAGGATGGGAAATAATCTTGATGTTTAAAAACATCGGCGAATCTCACTAGTTCCTAATATGAAAGCTATAAAAATTTTATTGATATGTCTGTAAAATTATTCAACTTTATAATGGTTTTATATATAGTCTCTATATAATTTTTGCAATTTTTAATGTAAAATAATTTTATATTGTAAAATTTGGGCGAATCATTATTATAAAAAAAGGAAATTGGCGAATCTTGTTTTTGGAAAAATCATGGAAAATTAGCCCACCTACGAATATTAGCCCCTAAATTTTTCCATGGCACTTGGGCTGAATCAACTCTCTAAAATGTTGGAAAAAAGAGGTGGCTTAAGGATGACCACCAACACTAGAATGCAATACTTGTTGTAGTTCCCGGAACTCTTCCAAAAATGGCAAGAATTTGAAGGCTTCTGCTAGAGGAATTGTCCCTCATAAAAAAGGGAGACCTTCAACCTAAAAGAAGGGAGGTCTACTACCTATGATGGTTTTAGGATTACCAACAACTCTAGAGTGCTTTCAAGCATTTCCTGGAACTCAACCAAAGCTGGCAAGAAGCTGAAGGCTACTAAGCTGAAGGCTTCTGCTAGAGTAAGTGTTCCTCATATATGAAAGGGAGACCTTCGACCTAAAAGAAGGGAGCTCTACTAACTGTGGTGGTTTTAGGTTGTCCACCAACCAAAGATGGTGGTTTAAGGTTGTCCACCAACCGAAGGCATTCTCATGGGCATCCGTGTCTCTGGCTACATCTCTGAATCTGGAATGACGAATTGTGGCTCAGGCTCGCTTGAACTGTTGTGTCTCTGGCTACAACTCTGAACATGGAATGAGAGATTGTGGCTCAGGCTCGCTTGATCTGAAGTCGAAGCTTGTACATGACCACCATTTTCCCCCCTGTCAGGGACAAGGTGAGATGATGGCGAAAACTCAACTGCAATTTTGCTCAATATCCGTGAACAAGTTCTAACATGTGTTGTAAACATCTTCTTGGCTGTTGATGCCCATTGCCAAGAAGCGATCCATCCAAGATGAATCTTGGTTCTTGCAGGAGACTTATTTCTGAAGCATCTGTCTGAAGAATGAGTGTGTCGACCACAGTGCTTGCATGGATGAAGATCAAAACAATGATATTTCATATGCCCAACTCGATCACGGTGTTGGAATTTCACGATTTGTTGTTTTTGTTGTGGAGCGAGGATGCGAGGCAGTGGCGGGTGGTATAGGATCATCATGAATCCGGCACTTTCTGAAATATGATGGGCTTGGTGTAGTCTGGAATATGAAAGGACACATCCTTGTAATATCCAAGACCAGTTCGGTGCTTGTTGTGGACAAGCTCTTCCCAAGGTCTAATGATGGGCTTGAGAAGTGCATGCTGAGTGGCTGCATCTGCATGTAAATCTGCTCTAGTACAAGGAACTGAATGGAAAGCAACTGCAACTTTACTGACTTGCTGCTGATGGGACTCTTTCTCAATCTTTTGAACAGAAACATGTTCAGAATGGTGACTCTTTTGTTGAAGTTCGTCTTGCTGAAGCTGAGTTTCCAACTGCAAAAACTCAATCTTTTCTTGTGCATCTTGTAAACAAGTCTGAATATTACAAAGAGCATCCTTGCTCATTCTTATCATATCATCAACATTTGAATGAATGAGGTTATTCAACAACTCTAATGCCTCATTGATTTTAGCCATTTCAACAACTTAGGCTCAAAACAAATGAAAGGGTGTCGGCTTCAACCGAAAATGCCATTTACAGTATGCAACTTGCTTTCCAAGAAATAAAAATAAACTCCAGAATTCCAACTATGGAAATCTCCAAAGTACAAAATCTTCTCCTCAAATGATGGAGGAAATCAACAATCTTTACACAACTCAATCTTGATTGCAACTATGAAGAAGCAATATCTGCTCACCAAATACAATGTCGATACAATACAATATTTACTTGCCAAAAATATTTTGTAAATGTATTTGAAAACACTTGTGCAAGAAGCCTTTAAAGGAGCCAATTTGAATTCTCTTCTTCAAATAGTACATTCAAGCATTAATGAAAACTTGTCTTCACATGTAAAATTCTTTCAAAAAATCACCCTTCAAATCAATGCCACAAATCATAAAATGTCAAATCTGCAATTTTAGTCAATTTTTTTCATATGCTCTTTCTTTCATTTCCGCTGTTCATAATTTCTCTCTTTCCTCTCTCTCTCTGCTATTTTTTTTTTTTTTTTTATTTAATTAATTAAAAAAAATGGGAATAATTAAAAATAAAAGGGAATGGGATTAATTAAAAGGATGGAATTTAAAGAGAATTGATTGGGATGGGGGGTATTGTATTTATATGGAAGGGTGGTTTATTAATGGGGGAGGGGGTGGACTATTATATGGAAAGGGATTTATAGGAGGGAATTTTATTAAAAAATGAGATTAATGAATAATGGAGATTAATTATATGGAGGGGATTTTTTCTTTTTAAATTTTAACAATTAAAAAAAAAATGAATTTTAGGAAAAAAAAATTGAAAACAGGACTGGGAAGGCCCAAAGGCGGGTGAGCATATGTGTGAAGGCTGTAAGGGAGGGCCGAGAGGCCAGGGTTGAGAACTAGGGGCTCGAGCGCTGTGTGATAGCAACCGTGTGATAGCAGGTGTGAGCGCAAGGATGAGGGGTCGAATTGGAGGGCCGGATATGCAGAAGGGGAGTCGAGCGTCGAATTGTGGGAAAGGGGAGGCGAAACGCGTGGGATGGGAGTGCTAGTATTGAATCGTTGCGTGGCGTTAAGAGTGGAGGACGTAGTGGGATGTGGTGTAAGGGTCGAGCGTTAAGAGTGGAGTAGGATGGCGTTGAGAGGTATGGCTGCGTTGGTGAGTGCGCAGAGGATTGGCAGTCGTGAGGGACGGGGTAGGCGGAGGGACTGGGGTTTGGTTGCAGAGTGAGGTATGGGGGGCAGGGTAAAGCAGGAGCGGAGACGTGGAGTGAGCGGTGTGGGAATCGTGGGCGGGAAGGGCGTGTGGGATGATGCGCAGAGTTTGTATGAAGGAAGGGACGGTTGAGTGGAGGGTGCGGCGTAGGGGTTGAAAGCTTGGGGGAGCTTGGAGTGATAAGGGGTGTATTGAGATGAGCGAATGGGTAAGGTTACGTTGTATAGTGTGGGGTTGGGAAAGAGTGTAGAGAGGAGGGGGGCATAGCCAAGTAGGGTAGGAAGGTAAGAGCAGTGAGAATGTTGCAGGGGGCGTGGGCCAAATGTGTTTTGTTTTTTTTTTATTTATTTATTTATTTATTTATTTTTTAAAACAGCAGAGTAGAGTAGAGTAGAAACCACAAAATTTTCATCAGAATACTTGTAGATTTTCCAAATGTATAGAATATTTGGAGAATTTCCAAAAAAATTTCAATAGCCCAGCAGCAGAAAATGTAGTGATGAAGGCAAATTCAGAGTTTTAGTCTTCAAAACAACAGATTTTTCCAAATATAAAGCAATCTACTCCATTTCAGACTTTAACAGTATTCAGAAATCTTGAAACTTGTAGAGATTTTTCAATAAAAAACTCAGAAATTTTCTCTCAGAAACCCTCTTTAAAATGCAGAAATTTAATAGGCATAAATGAGTAGTGAGAAAACCTTCAGATGCACAAGGCTGCGTTTCTCCAAACCAATTTACGATTCTTTGCCACGGTATGGGAATGCGTCTTCTCAAAACCCATGCAGTTCTTTCGGAAATCATTCTTGAAAAACTCATAGTGCTGCAAAAACTCTCTAAACGCTGCAAAAATGCAGATATGCACAAGCCATAAACACAAATGGCTCACTCAATTTGGAACAGGGCCAGCAGTCGCCCGCTTTGATACCATGTTAAACACCATGTTAAAGCACACACATGGTGTATGAGGAGAATAAACACACACACACAAGAGACTCAACACACAATGAAGGATAAGCGTGAGGCTTTTCTTATTTTTCCATTATACATGATGTACATTTATAGTACAATGGTGTGACTCTTGGTTTCATATTCCAAGGTCACTTGGACTCCATTGTGACTTTTTGCATTCCACACCTACCCATGTAGGATTAGGTGTTCCAACAGACATGCATGAGGAGAGCACGTCTGTTTTTCTCACAGGCATGCCAATGGTGTGCCCAAATCTAGAACATGCATGATAAGTGCATGCAAAACCTTAGTTTTGTGTGCAAGTTGCATGGCTATAACTTTTTCGTCCACGCGTTCAAGGAAAAAGCTAGCCTAGGATCCGTACAAACCCATCCTGTACAGACCCTGGCACTGACACACTGAAAAAATTAAAATGCAGGATGTCATGGGGCTTACCTGGAAAAAAAATCGCTAGTCCCGGGTACTCAGGCTAATTGCAATGACAAGAACAGCTCTGCAGAAGCCTCTGACCTCTAAAAACCTCAAATTCTCAACTAACACAAATGAACTAAATTGAGCCATATTCACCTATATGTCGCCCTTTTCAGAAACTTTGGAGGACCATAATGAGAGGTCAAAAGGCCCAATTATAGGACCGAAAGCAACACTGTGATCAACACTCCAGAATGCCCAAGGGCGGTGCCACACATTTTCACCCCCAAAAAAATAAATTTTCAGTGCTGATGGGTATGCCCTCTATCATCTTATTTTTTAAAACACATCTGTAATATTCCAAAATGGGGAAGAAGCAATATATGAATAGAAAATTGGAAATAATAGTGTAAATGAACACATCAACAATGGAGACCAATATGGGGCCATAACATTATGTATAAAAACAACAAATCAATACAAAATAGTGAGGCATAAATCATATGAAATGAGGAAACAAGCCTCCCATAAACAATCACTCCCAAATATGAGCTGCTGCTACAATACAAAATGCCAGAGAGCTGCTACAACGTAGTAATTATAAGCATAACTAAAACTGGAGATCATACAATGATACAAAAATACTGATATAGGCCATAATAGATACTACACATACAGATCTAGGCACTAGATCATCTTTCCAAGACAACCCCAAAGCCTTTGCAGAAAATGCACACAATGTGCCAATGTAAGTTGCAGCCCTAGGGATGAAGGTATGTTGCAACAACAGAAATGAAAATATATGGCTGAAGCTGATGTAGAAACCTACAACTCTTCTCCAATAGATCCTCCAGATGGAAGAGTGGCTTCTCCACTGAAGAAATCACCTCCCAAAACATCCACTGCAACCACCCTTGCAACTCCTCCCTAAAATAATGCAGATCTATACTGGAACTATGCTGTAGGGGATAAATAATCCTTGGCCTAATGCCAAATATGTCAATAAAGCCCAAGGGGCTTCTTTACAGGCCTTCCAATGGAATGAAACCTTCCTCCACTACAAAACTAGCTTTGAAGACACCCAATATAACCCTCCACTGCTACACCCTGCAACACAACACAACTCTAAGAAGTAACTGCACTAATGAAGAAAGTTGTGGTTTGGCTTGATTCCAGATAGTGAAAAATGTAGTGCAATACTATTTGAAGAGGCCTCTCAAGGAAATAGCTGGGATTCCCTACCAGGAACACCCTCTGCTGAACAAGACTGCAATATTAGCTAGACATCTGAAGAGAGAAACAAGTCTAAACAGACCATATAAAAAATAATAATCCAAAACATAACCCCAAATGGTTGCCATCCTCTTCCTTAAACAAGTGATGAGATTCCTCAACTTTCACCCCACTCAATTAGGTCACTACCTCCATGCATTCAATCTCCCTCCAAAATTGAGTTGTCCCACCATGAATGCCACTCCTCCATAATAACGTTGTTGATTTGGTCAAAGTTGACCTAGTCTTCATGCTCTAGCCCCTTTTCACACCTAAGGGTCTTCAATCCAGCTTTTTAGATGACCTCCATTCACACTATGAGTGTCTTTATTAATACTGAGGAGATATATGGGTCTCCATACCCTCTTATTCCTCTATCTAAGGGTAAAATGAAAATTTAATATTCCAATTAGCTATGTGCTAATTTAGGAATATTACAACATGTCTTTCAACAATATTTGAATAAAGAATATGCTTTCACTTGGGGTACTTATTTTTGGAGGTAGTGTTCAAACCATCCACCGCTCCATCCACTAAAATTTTTAGAGTAGGTATCATTCTACCCATAAGTATTTTTCAGTCACCCCTCACCATCATTCCTATATTAAACCCATCATGTCCAGGATCCTGATCCCCTATATAAGTGTCTCTCTCGTTCGGTTGAGGCTTCCTTTTTGTCGACATCAACACCCATTTTCCAAAAAGGAAGTGGTACGTTGGATCACCCATATCCACAAAAGGGACACCCTTGGATGGCACTGTGGGAGACATCATTTCCCACAGATGTCATCAATCCTCCTGACATTCAACTACAACACAAGATTTCATGTCAAGATGGTATCGTATCTTACAACCATTTCAGTTTGATCGTCGAAGACCCGTGCCTTTATAAGCGTCTCTTTTAGCAATGCTTACACGGGAAGGTCCCAGTCATACACCCATTCATACAATACACATTTATATGCCATGCCAAGATTACGCATGCAGGTACCACATTCCACCTATTGATAAAGAAAAAATACCCCTGAGGGTGTCAACAGTCGTCGTCATCAAGCAACAAATCACTACCATACTAGTGATGCAGATAGAGTTTATATTTTTCAAATAGATTTGTTTAGCTATCCAAAGCATCACGAGCATGGGACATTCCTACCTCGTACAAAAATTGTATTTATTGTTGTTAGTATGAATCCTTTGTCGAAGTGTACAAAAAAGGATCACTTTAGCTACACATAACTAATAGCCCTAACAACAAAAGTGGCTTCCAATATCTTCAGATCTACGGTTAGTTGAACATAAAAGAGCTGCAAAAACTAGATCTATGCATGGAAATACATTAAGCAGAAAAAATAAGGGTTTGCTCCACATACCAATAGACAAGACAAGGACAATTTTTGAAAGAATTTTTATATTAATTGAGCACCTGGGAGGAAAACAAGAAGGCATATCCAATTCTCCTCAGTGGGATGGGTTCTTGGAAGTCCTCAACACTTCAGATCTAAGATTTCTCTCTCTTGTTGGTGTAGAAAACCCACACAAAGAATGGAACTCAAAGAGAGCTCACACAGCAAATGGTAGAAAAATGGGACCAAGTGTATAGATCCAGAGTGATATAATAGGCAACAAAAGGTGAAGAATGGTAGAAAAAACCCTCCTATTTATAACAAAATATTGGATCATTCTAGATCTTGGTCCATGGGTTAACCAGATCTAGATCCATTTTTTATGGAATATTTTATTATATTTGTTGGAGGGAAAAAGGTATTTGACTTGGGTCAAATCCCTTAATTAGTTAAAAATAAATAAATAAATGATTTATTTTATCTTTTTAAAAGAAGCGGTTAGGAGATAATCAAATAAATAATGATTTATTTAATTATTTAAGTGGTTGAAAGATAATCAAATAAATAATGATTTATTTGATGAATGGTGGTTGCTTTGGTCATATCTAACAAGGAATATTATTTAAATAATTATTCCTAGAAAATAATAAGATAACTATGGGTTTATCTCATTAATTTCTTTGTTTTTGGGTTAAACATGACTGGGAAGAATAATTAAATTATGGTTTAATTAATTATTCCTTTTGGGGTTTCCTAATTAACATAGTGAAAGCAGTTTTACTTGGGGTAAAACTGGTCTTACATGGTGTACTTGGGTCCATCTAATGATGAAAGGTTAGATGACCAAAAAATGGTGTAACGAGAGATTACCCCCAGTCGTGCGAGTGTCAGAACCGTAATATCGGCTTTCGTAGGTTGTAAGAACACAATCACTAGACAGCAAAAGGGATGTTAGAGAGAGAAATGTGAGGTAGATAATTGTCTTGAAGGACTAGACCACAGGAGACGAGAATCACGGGTGCAACATGTCTCTTTTTATGAGAGGGTACCTGTGTTGAAGGCGGCGGGGGAGGCATACCTATGCCCGCCGAGACAAAGTACAAAAGAATAGTGTGTCCAGTAAACAAGGGACCGAACCATAAAATACAGTTGGCATAATCATGAGCCGGATAAAAATACAATGAGGAATCCCACATACATGCTGTGCCTGGGATAATAGCCAGGACTTGTACAATAATATCTGAGTACATGAGATACAAATACAACCCAAATGCCCCCTGCAAATGGGGAAGGGCTCACAAAATCTGACTGATACATGCAAATCGAAGAGGCGCTGCAAGTGGCTATGGCCAACATCATCAAATATATGGAGCTGCATCGAAGGCTGCAAAGAAGAGGCCATCCGGGCATGTGGGGGGCTACCTACAGGGCCACCCCCTCATGAGGGTTGAAACATCTCACACACACCGGGGAAATCATCAGAGGGCTGGCTATTTGGATCACGCTAGAACATCAAGTACTTGGATCTCGATCATCTTTGAGGAAATTTGGAGAAACAGTAGAGCCAAAGGGAAAGATATCCTTTTCCGATCAGGAGCACGGAACAAAAGTGGAAGGCTGGGACAAAGGTACAGCCCTCTAGACACCGCTTGGAATGAATGAGTTGATGTCGATAGAAGGAGGCCTGCCATAGGTGAAGCAATAAGGGATCCCCAACTAAGGCATGAGAGAAAAAAGTAGAGTGACGAATAGATGGACACTAATGATGATGATGAAGTGGGGGATATTGAGTAGCGAATGGACGACTTCCTTTGTGAGAGCATAAAGGGCATGAATGACATGGCAGCGACTGACACAACATCATCAGGGATGGGGGACAGTGGAACTGAAGGTCATAATGTGCGACACAAGAGAGAGACCAAGCAATGAAGGATGGAGGGCTATAGTGGGGTACAAAGGGACTCGGTATAGAATCCATGGAGGGAATGATGACTCAACTTGGATGCTCTAAACAAGGGTGACTCGATGGTGCTGCCACACAGTAAAGGCCCCAATGGGGGACCGTGGAAACATGAGTACATGATGGGAACTCACGACGAAAATCGACATGAACAAGGACAAGTAAGGAGGCAAGATGGTGCCCCAAGTACAAGTGTCGTAAGTGAGGAAATTCGATTTTAAGGAGAGGTTAAGTGACCCTTCTTGGACAAAATGTGTCCTGGTGAAGTATCAGAACACAAAAAACTAACAGATACCCATTTGAGGGCTCGGTGAGAGCTTTCCAATGGTGCAGACGGTTCATCAAACGGGGCTACGGTGTGGTCGCAGCAGTCGAAAGAATAAACAGGGGTTCTCTTTTAATAAGGCAGTTTTCTCTCCAAAATCACTCATTTCCTATTGTTGCTGTGGTGAATGTAGAGAGGAGAGAAGGCCCTAAATCTTGCGGTGAACGTAGCGGACAAACCGACCATTGGAATCGAGATCCGTCAGTTGCAGGTAAGAGGCCTAACCTTTCTCTTGCATTTTGATGGATTTAATTTGCAGTTTAGGGCCCAAAAATCCAGAAACAGCCCCTCCTTCATCTCTACGGCCGGGTCGCACTTTTTGGGCCAAAAAGTGCGACCTGGGAAGTAGGTTTCAGGTAGAAAAGTGCGACCTGTCCCGGAAATGGGCAGAAAATTGCGACCTGGGAGATGAGGGAGTTTTGGTGCTGTTTTATGGATGGAAGTTGGGTTTTGGTGTTTGGTTATGGTTTTCCCGATCTGTACGCTGACAAAAATGATGTGTTTGTGTAGGTATGGTAGATTTACGGGTTAACTGGAGAGAGAGAGATCTGGGGACACTACGGGCAGAGATCTAGGCGGATCAGGGCGTCCGCCGTGTATTGGCCAGATTTGGGGTTCTCAAGTTTTTGGAGAACCCTTTGATGAGGGCAGGGGAACCATTATTGGCCCAGATTATCAGTTACTGGGATCCAGATTAGGAGGTCTTTGTAGTGCAGGGGCACAGGATTGAACTGACGGTCCAGGACGTGTATTTCCTGACTGGTCTCCTGCCACTAGGGATGGTGGGAAACACACAGCCAGTATTTCCGTGGGGGCGGCATATCATGGAGTTCATGGAGCGTCATTGTCGACCGGGTCTCCAAGTCAAGGGGACTCGAATACCGATCGGGGATCTAGAGAGGCTAGAAACCCGTGCAATGGCCGCAGCTGTGCTACATATCCTGGGCAACCAGGCGCTCCATCACATCACTGGGGGGCAGATGATGATAGTGGAGAGTGTGCTGGGTGGGACCCTCTATGGGTGGGCCCAAATGATGTTGGTGTCGCTAAAGCGACAGTTGTCACTATGCAGGCAACAGGTGAACCATGATTTCTCATATGGGACTTTGTTGTGCGCCTTCTTCTTTGAGAAGATCCCGACCTTGAGGCTTCATGTACAGCTTCCAGATGGGGGCCCGAGAGAGCCCAGGATGCGCCGTTGGGGACGGCTACTGTGCAGAGGAGGAGGAGGGGCAGTCGGGCGAGTGTTTCGACCTAAGTTTTTTTCCCATTGGGATCAGATGCCATTGTACATAGATGACTATCCCTATAGTGGGATGAACTACTGTGGAGATCCGGACCTGCCACTTCCGCCTAGTCGAGTCTGAGGGCTCGATGGTAAGTGACAGATTGCTATTATTCTTTGGGCATGTTAAAGTTTTTGAATAGTAATTGACGGTACTGATTCATGCACTTTTGGTATGCAGATATAGCACCGGTAAAACCGGCCGGATATATGGGACGACCGGCAGCGTCTGGAGCTACAGGTCCGAGTGGGTCGAGAGCAGCGCAGAATGAGGATGCAGCCGCCCTGCTGGAGGACATCCGCTGTAGATGCGAAAGGTTGTTGACCGGAGTATCAGAGCGTGGGTGGTAGGACTTAGACGACCAGTACATAGAGCCGTGTGTTGGTCTACCCTCGGAGTGGCGAGGTGTCATGCGGCGCATGGCGATGGCCGGTCAGGCGATGCGCGATCTACATGCTGCAGGGGCAAAGCCATTGGCCCAGGATCCTCCAGATAGTGATTAGGGGTGGGGCATGTGGTGCCCCCTATGATGTATGTAGGGGCAGGTGGTGCCCCCAGTTTTGGGTTTTTTGTAACATGCTATGGGCATGTCATATGTATCAGAGTAGATGGACTCTAAACACATGTTTTGCGACACATATTATGGATATGCATCGTTTTTTGATGGTTATGAATGTTACTGTCTTGTATGAAATGTGTGTGATAAATGCCAATTTAGAACATGGTTTGTAATACTATCTACATAGTGATTCTAGTCTCGAGGTACATGGTTGAAAGTTATGGTTTCAAATGCACGTATCAAGAGTTTCACTTGTAAATAGCATCTAAACAGCACAGGGTTCTGCACATGATAAACACCATTTAGTTGCATTACAAGAAGTAGGGAATCCAAACGAACGTGCAGATGGAGG
Source organism: Pinus albicaulis (assembly GCA_034641835.2). NCBI lineage: Eukaryota > Viridiplantae > Streptophyta > Pinopsida > Pinales > Pinaceae > Pinus > Pinus albicaulis. The sequence continues at coordinate 377,228,991 of CM076583.1, forward strand.
ATGCGATGAAAGAGGGCATCTGCTAAGAGACCACGCACTGCATCATAGTCAGCCTGACTGTTGGTGGCAGAACCAATGCATACCCCGTTAGAAAGAACAAGGGCATGCAAGGGGGTGAAGATGGCCCAACCTGCCGAGGCTAGATTCCTGGAGTAACGACTTGCATCATCGGCGTAACCGATAAAGGGTGTGGACGGGGGGTCCTGCGGAATGGTGTGACAAGACAACAAATGAGGGGAGGAGAGGCAATGACGGCAGCGTGAGTACACAGAAGTCATCGGGTGGCAACCGCAAGAGGGAGTGCAAGGAGCAGAATGACCATAACTCATATACAAATCAGAGGGTGGTATATGAGGGCTATCGGAAGTATGGTGAGGACTCGGGCTGTGGAGGTCAATAGAGACACAGGTGGAGTGATCTCGTGTATGGGTAGGAAAGGGGTGGTTAAGGGACACAACAGGGGAGGATGCAGATGGGCTAGGCTCCAAGTGTATCGCAGAGGAGGATAGGTAAAGAATGGTGACAGTAGACTCCGTCATCTGAACATCAGGGGGGGGAATGTCGATGGGAGCGGGGGGATCCTCAGGCTGGCCTGAAGCGTACTGCGCGAGGATGGGAGAGGCGGATTGATTTTGTTCAACCTCAAAGTCTCCAATTACCTCTAAAGAGGCGCGGTAATGCGTCAGGTGAGGACAATGGTGGGAGTAATGGCCATGAACGCTGCACAAAGCACAGGGCTTATTGGTGCGGAGAGTCTTGGGGTTCTTGGTTACGGACGAAGAAGGAATGGAGGCTTCAGGGATCGTAGACTCGGGGAACGCGACTTTAACCATGGGCTGAATACGGGGCAACTCGGGACAAGCATGGGTGGCATGATCGGTGACATCACATAAGGCGCAAGGCTTTGCGGGCGGAGAAGAGGCCGGGTCAGTCATGGTGGTCTTGTCTTTAGGTTCCCCCTTGCGGGCTTTGCCTTTCTTCCCGGGAGCCGTCACGACAGGAGTAGGGTCCTGTGGAGGTGTTGGGGGCACAGTGGCAACGGAGGAAGCTAGGGGGACCGGTTGAATCGGTGTCAAAGCCATATAGGGCTTGGGATGACCAGGAGGGTGGCAGCTGGGGGATCAAGGTACCAGACCAGTATGCCCAAGGTCAAGTTAGGGAGAGAGAGGGTGGCCATGACGGGGACAAAATATACTCCGGGAGGGGGAGCTAGGAAAGGGATCTTCCTAGCAGGGTAATGACTAGGAGGGACGGCTTCGAGATGGTTAAGGCCAGGAGGAACCGTTCCAAGAGGATAAAGGGGTTAAGGGATACCAGCTGTAGGGGCAGGGCTAGAAGGAGGAGGTCCGGCTGGCTGAGATGAATGGCTAGGATCGGGTTGCGGAGGGCGAGGGGGAGGTTGCTGACTAGCCGAGGCAGGCTGCTTACGGGCAACCTGGGACGATTGCATCATGCAAACATTCGATAAGCTGGGATCGGTGACAAGAGGAGGGGGAAGGTTAGGGAAAGTTCCAAGCAGGGAGGAATCTTTGTAAATGCCGGGGGAGACACTGGTCAAGGAATTGACGGTTTGCTTGTTGGCTACAGAAGAGATGGTCGTCTCAGGGGAGGTATGAGATTTTGGCTCATGATATGTCAACTGGTCAATGGTGACTATCTTTCCATTATGGGGGAAAGACATCTTGCGAAAGACCGCGGATGGGACAACAAACATAGCATAGGTGTAGCTTCGCCCCAATAGAATGTTGTAATCTAGTGGGGCGTCGATGACTTCAACGTCAACGCAAACAGTCTTACCAGCGAGGGTGATAGGACAATTACGAAACAGGCCGATGGGATGGGAGGCATGACCGTCCCACGCTCGAAGGGTGATCATGGAAGGGGCCAGCTCAGGGGATCTGAGTTGTTTCCAAACCTAAGCAGACATCACGGAGGTGGATGCCCCCTCATCAATGATACACCGGGACACGTTGGCGTTCTGGATTTTGACTGGGATTTGGAAGGTGACGGAAGGAGGGAGATGAGGATGGTCCTATTAAGTGGCGTCGAAAACAATCATTTGGTCATCAGCAGGATCTACAGCGCCCACGGCAAATAGTAGAGCCTTCTTTTGGGAAGGGCACGACTGGAGGAGTTCCAGTGTGGAAATGGCGGCAGGAGATTGCACCAAATCATCTACTATGCTATACGAATGAGCAGCTCGACCGGAAGCAACGTTTCGACGTAATGGTCCCTTAGGAATCTTGGTATGAACCTTAGCTTTGGGTTGAGGGATATGTAAGGGGCCACTGGGTGTCGAAAGAGGCTCTGTAGAACCTGAAGAAGAAGGCTCGGGGGCAGACTGAGGAGGAGGCTTGGGGTACTAGCGAGACCGAGTTTGAAGGTGAAGATCGACGGACGGGTTAGGATCGGAGTGCATCATAAGGATCTGGTAATCCGAGGAACCAGAAAGGGAAGGGGGGGTGGCTACCTGGCTGTCGGGCAGTTGGGTAGCCACGAATCCTTGCTGAGGGAAAGGATCAGTAAACACAGCTGGCTGGGTAGTGGCCACATTAGGAGGAGCATGAGGGGAGGCGTGCTGTCTGCGCAATGTGGCTTGAGACTCCCACATCTGCCGCATCTGGGGTAAGAGGGGACAATCGTGGGTGTAATTTCCATAAACACCGCAACATGAACAAGGCTTATTTGTGCGAAGCGGCCTGTCTGGCTTGGGCTGAGTGCCCTGTTGCTGGTTGGCAGTGTTAGGGTCCACACCAGGATTAGGTCCACGGGTACCAGGAGTAGATTGGTTTGGATTGCCTCTCTGCCTTCTTTGAGAAGAAGGGGGATTAGTCGTGCCCTGCTATGCAAATACTTGCCCTGGAGGGGGCTGTAGGTGCTGGTGCTGGGTTTGAGGAGGCAAGGGAGGAGGAAGCGCATATGCTGGAGGAGCTGGTGCACTAGGCTACAGATAAGGGTAATGGGTAGGTTGGGCAACATTGAGGTAAGCAGGAGGTTGGGCAAAAGGAGGAGGCATGCCGTATCCTGGATACATGCTACCGGGAGGGGGAAGAGTGCTGGAGGAGCTGGCCCCTCCCTGAGGGAGACCATAGCCCATAGGAGGTTGAGCGTATGGATGGGAAAGGGCTCCAACGATACCATTGGCGGAAGGAGATGCCCCCGGGGCGTTAGCGCCACCGGGCTTGGGGAGGTCAAGAAGAACGGTATAAACATAACCAGATTGAGCATAGATCAGGTCATATTTCAAGGCTATTTGGAGGGCGGCTTCTTCAGTTTGAGGAAAATGAGAGGCGACATCTTTGCCGATGGGAGCGGGAAGGGTGCGAAGGAACCAGTCCATATAAACCCGATCTTCGAAGGGAGGGGCTCGACATAAGCTCCGTCTTCTTTGCCATTCCTGAACATGGGCGGAAAGGCGGGTTGAAGAGGATTGCTTGAAGGAAGTCAAGAGCTCCGTGCCAGTGTCGTATCGGAGGGGGAGCTAGAAATAAGACAAAAAGGCCTGAGCAAGGGTCACAAAGGTGGTATGGGAAGAGGTGGCTTGTTCAACATACCATTTAGAAGCTTCGCCGGTAAGCGTGCGTTGGAACAAACGAAGACGGATGGAGTCATCGGTAATGGAATTGGAGGAACACCACATGTGGAAATATCGGACATGATTGGTTGGATCTTCTCCAGCTTGGCCTTCGAATTTAGGGATGTCGGAAGGGAGCTTGGTTGGCATGGCAGGCCAACCAACATCGTGGCGGATAGGATCGTTGATCAACTGATTGAAATCGGGGAGGCTGAGGCCTGCAATTTACGGCAGCAACGGGGTGGCCGGGGTCGTTCCTATGGCGGTTCCGCTAGTAGTCGGGCCGGCATTAGGGCTAGGAGAACCGCTAGCGTTAGGCCCTGGACCAGACATGGTGGTAGGGGAGAACCAGGAGGAGAAGGGGAACCCGATGAATCAGGAGAGGAGTCGGAGTGTGGACTCGGAGGAGGACTGGCTCGACGATGGCGGGTCGGAGCAGGTCGATCGACCGGAAACTGAGGGTGAAGGCCAAGAAGTCTCCGGGAAAGGCGCCTTGGGGGCGTAATGACAACAGGAATAAGGAAACCGACAGGGGCAGAAAGGGACAGAAACAATTGAGGTCAAGGGCAGAAAAGGTGCAGTGACAATTGATTTTAGAGTCTTTGCCAGGCGGTGTTAACCAGGCGCTTCTTCGCTTAGGGTCAGTGTGTGGCGTGTGTTAATTTTAATTTTTAAACCCTTTCCATTTTGAGAGCAAGAAAAAAGTGTGCTGCGTAGCTGAAAATAAACCTACAGAGAACAGTATCTAATGCTGAAATAACAGAAAAATAACAGCTACTTGTGCATCTATTTAACCCAAGAAGGTGGGTCTCTCAAAACTAAGCTGAAAAGAAAGGGAAAAATCTAGGCAAAACACACGGAAAAGAGGCCAATAGATCTAAGGTCAAAAGGGACAGGGATATAAAGGATAAAGCTGCTGAAAAGAGGTGCAGATCATAGCCAAAAGACAGAGGCAAGGTGGCTGGAAAAAGGAAGGAAATCAGCAAAAAAAACGGAGGGGGCAAGGTGGAGGCCCTAAAAGTAGATCCAAACAAATCTTCAGGAGGTGATTTGAGAGGTAGAAGAGATGATTTCAATGGATCTGAAAGGGAGGTAACAGATCTGGGAAAAAGGAGGCTGAAGCTCTGAAAAACAGACGGCTGAAACAACTAAAACTCTTCCATAAAAAGTGGAGGGTACTAAAGCCCTAGGGGTCTAGGTTCCCACTTAGATGAGTAAAAACAGATCAGAACTTGGTCAAAGCGGGCTGAGATAGAGGCTGGAAGACCCTGACAGAAGCTGCAGCAGAACCCAGAAAAATTGCAGAAAAATCACTGAAAAACTGGCAGGTCGCAGTTTCTGACCTGTTTTCAGTGCAGGTCGTAGAAAAGGGTAGAAAAGTGCGACCTGGAGGTCCAAGTCGTAGTTTATGGGCCAAAAAGTGTGACCCCCCGTTCTGGTTGTCTCGGTGGCAGATTTTCAGAAAAGTTGCCGTCTCAGTTGCGGCTGGTGTCGCTTACCTGCGCAATAGGGCCAGAAACATACGAAAGTTAGAAATTTTAATGTTTTAGGGTTTTATGTGAGAAAAACAACATAAAAATAGGAAAAATAAACATCTGAAAAGAAGCCCTAGGGTCTGAAGTAGCTAGATATGCAGGAATATGAAAAACGACAGCGGTCGTAATTTAAAACCAGTGTGGAGTCGCCATTTGTTAGTATGAATCCTTTGTCGAAGTGTACGAAAAAGGATCACTTTAGCTACGCATAACTAATAGCCCTAACAACAAAAGTGGCTGCCAATATCTTCAGATATGTGGTTAGTTGAACATAAAAGAGCTGCAAAAACCAGATCTATGCATGGAAAGACATTAAGCAGAAAAAATAAGGGTTTGCTCCATATACCAATAGACAAGACAAGAACAATTTTTGAAAGAATTTTTGTATTAATCGGGCACCTGGGAGGAAAACAAGAAGGCGTATCCAATTCTCCTCAGTGGGATGGGTTCTTGGAAGTCCTCGGCACTTCAGATCTAAAATCTCTCTCTCTTGTTGGTGTAGAAAACCCACACAAAGAATGGAACTCAAAGGGAGCTCACACAGCAAATGGCAGAAAATGGTGACCAAGTGTATAGATCCAGAGTGATCTAATAGGCAACAAAAGGTGAAGAATGGTAGGAAAAACCCTCCTATTTATAACAAAATAGTGGGTCATTATAGATCTTGGTGCATGGGTTAACCAGATCTAGATCCACTTTTTATGGAATATTTTATTATATTTGTTGGAGGGAAAAGGTATTTGACTTGGGTCAAATCCCTTAATTAGTTAAAAATAAATAAATAAATGATTTCTTTATCTTTTTAAGGAAGCAGTTAGGAGATAATCAAATAAATAATGATTTATTTAATTATTTAAGGAAGTGGTTGAAAGATAATTAAATAAATAGTGATTTATTTAATTATTTGTGGGTGATTTGGTCATATTTAACAAGGAATATCATCTAAATAAGGTTTAAATAATTATTCCTAGAAAATAATAAGATAAATAAAGGTTTATCTAATTAATTCCTTTGATTTTGGGTTAAACATGAATGGGAATAATAATGAAGTTATGGTTTAATTAATTATTCCATGAGGAAAATCAAACAAATATAGGTTTGTTTAATATTTCCTTTTGGGGTTTCCTGTTTTAACATAGTGAAAGCAGTTTTACTTAGGGTAAAACTGGTCTTACATGGTGTACTTGGGTCCATCTAATGATAATAGGTTATATGACCAAAAAATGGTGTAACAATTGTATTATAGCATTTCCAATGGTCCCATAGGACATGGTCGCTCTTCAACTCGGTGTAAGGTGTCTCCAACTCCATGCTACACGCAGGTCTCTCTCTCTCTCTACACAGTACACAAAAAATAAACTATAATGTATTTCGGTTATATAGTTCTTCCTATACCTCACACATTAGTGGGAAACCCTTATCACTGGAAAATCATGTTATCATTTTGCGAGATTCCCAAGGCTGAAGAAGGAATCCCAACAAAGGTAACCACAAACCAAGATTTTGACTTGATAGTTAGCCCCATCAAGTTGGAGAGGGCTCTCTCCAAAATGGTCACAGCCAAGAAAGATGGAGAAATTAGGATGTTAGGCTAGATAATGGGTGTAAGGGTTTGATTTGATTTGGGGTTGGGCTCACTGAAAAGAGGATTTGGTCATGGGGACTAAATTAAGGCCAATGAGATGAAATTGCAATCCATTTGATGGGGCAAGGTAGGTAGGAAGTTTTAACAGTTAAAGATGATTTTGATGAGACGAATAGACTGGTGAGGAGCTAGGAATAGGACATGATATGAATTCTCCCTAAACTGAATAAAATGGACAAATTATGCAAAATTTCCCAAAACAAAGCATGAAAAACATGAATTCTACCTTTCAACTTGAAATTAAGAAAATCATAGATATGGAAAGGTTTATTAACTTACAATAAATTCATACAATTGATCACATAGAAAAATACTATTTCAAACATTCATACCACATGAATACCAAAGAAATAGTTGCAATTTGTCATTAATATCCAAGCCAAAATGTTTCTTGATCAATACACAAAATTTCAAATTGATGCCAACATCCAACCTCCCCTAAAAAATGAGTCAAAATTTACAATATACAGGCCTCAAAAAACCTCTCCCAACCTTACGGGTCGAATCCATGATAGGAGGGGCTAATCCACTAAAATCTAAACTGAAACCTAGAGTGTAGGGCGGTCAAAGTGACTCATTCCTACCTTTTGTGAATGGATTCATTACACCTCATTTAGTTCATTTATCTAATGTATTTACCCTAGTTAATAGTAAAAACATTATAATTACATTTACATCATCAATTACATGAGGTAAAAACATGATTCCCCAAGGTAAAATTCAAATTTGTAGAAAAACTCAGAAAAAATCAGTCAATTGTTAAACGTGCAGCGCCATTTTACCCCTAAATTTCAAGCTATTTTTTACTGCCTTTCAGGTGTCAAAATTGGCTCCAAGATAGAGTTTTGGAAATCCCTTCAAGTCTAATTTCTAGAACTACCTTCAATTTTCAAAAGTAAGCCCATTATTTCTATCAAAAATCACTTCTCCCAAGACTGGTCAAAAAGTGCAGAAATGAAAAGTGTTGTTGCGGGCAACTTTGCGAAGACTTCATAAAATCTAGATTGAGCTCATGATAGCTTATTTGAAATATTATTCTATATAATTTCCAAATATAACCTTTTTTTTGTGATTGGATTTTATTTTCCTTTCCAAAACTTAATTCTCCCAAAACTGGTCAAATCGTCCTAAATGAGGGAGCATAAATGCAGAGTGTTGTTGCAGGAAACTTTTGGAGGCCTTACATAACTATTAATTGAGATCATGATAGCTCATTCTAAATATATATATGTATAGTTATCATTTGACTCATCAATCAAGTCATTTGGACACTCCATCTATGAGAAAACTTGATTTTCCCAAGGTCACTCCAGAAGTGTAGCAACTCTCCCATGGCACCTGTATTTTTGAAATTTCTCTAAAACCATGAAAATTCTGTAAAACCTGAATGAGGTTTCCCTTCCTTGACCTATTCTAGACAAAAACCTCTCTCACTTTTTTAAAATTCATCTCTGTTTGGTCGGAAACACAGTTTGAAGAAAAATCGATCCTATGACTGGCAAATGACTTGACTCTTGGAATGAGTTCTCAAAAAATTATGGAGACATGATGTTTATGAGCTAAAATGAACTCATACTTACTAATATGACCTACCTTATGGCTCCTTGGCTCAATTGTCTTGTTTCCATAGAAAAACCTAGCTCAATGGGAGAGGAAACTAAGGTTTGGTGTTTGTGAACAATGATGACTTGGGCACCTTTGGGAAAAGACAACTCCCTTTGAAATTTGATCAATTGATGAAATAAAAACTCTTTCACTTTGAAATTTCATGTTTTGTCATGTGGAAATCTGAGTTGGAAGCCTTTGGGATACTGAATACTTATTACATTTGAATTGACATAAAATTACATGAATAAATAAAAATTACATCTTGGAATGAAACTCACACTTGAAATCAAATTACAACTTTGGAAACTGTCTTAGAGGTCATCTTTACTTGGTAAAGAGATATTATTTGGATCACTCTCATACTTTTCTGACATTATGCAAATGAAATGGTGCATTTTTGGGCCTTGAATGACAAAACCCTAATGACCTAATGAGACTTTGAATATCCTGAGTTCCATGGTTGACTTTAACTGAGAAAAGACATGGTGAAATGAGATTTTCATACATGTTATTATACTCAAGAAGACACGAAGGTGAGTCAACAAATGTGATCTTCTGAGGGAGAGTGAAGTTTTATTGAGGAATTATACCATCAGTGAAACAATTTTTAGCACGAACTATTGGAATTGTATAAAATTTTCAGAGTGAGACACCTAAAATGAAAATGAAGGGAACGATATTAATCACTAATGGTAGAATGCATATTTTGACACTAACAAATCAGACAAGCAAAGATGACAATATTAAATGTTAGGCAGAAGGATTTACAGGGCGGAGTCACATTAGAGAATTTGAAGTATTTAAAAATCTCTAAGTTCTAAGAGGAAAATCAAATTGTGCACTGAATGAACCATCAAAATGCACCTTTGTGCACACTTTTCTTCGATAAGCGCGCCTTTGGATGACTTTAGCTCAAAAAGCTGCGCGGACCTGAGAGTGGCATAATTCACTTTCCAAGACAACAAGGCACACTCCAATACATTGATCCCACACTTGAGGCTGCCTAAGGACAACTACCCAAGCCTCCTTAAAACCTCAAGGGAGCACACAATGGAATAAATGTGGCACACAATGGAATCACTCTCCTCTATTGGGTCACCATCCATCAATGTACCAAGAAAGGGAAGGAAAGTTTGAATTCTCCTATAAAATGCTACCAAGAGATGAACAATATGAGAACACATCGTTATGCTGGCCAAAATTTCCCCAAGTGATCTTGCAATGTGTGATCTGGAGAGAGGGAGACTCAGTTTTTGGCCATCAAACAACTTCAGTCCTTCGGAGTAGAGAGAGGGAGACTTTTCGTGAAGGTAGATCGAAAGTAAATACATCCTTGCATCATGTCTTAGAACTCCCTAGTTCTAAGGGCTTCTTGGCAAGTGGGTAAATGTTTCATCCTTTAATCCTAACAACACTTAATAAGAGGGGATGTAAGCGCTACCGTTTGGATTATTGAAGTTATTTGAATCTATTTAGAGTTTTTGTATTATGTGTTTTCACTTAGTTTTTATGTTTGAATATGCATGATATTTCAATATTTACTATATTTATATCCCTAACTTTCTTGACTCCCTTTATTTTCTTCTTATCACCAAGAACTTGAGAGGAAAAAACCACTCCTCTTAAGTAAGTGTGATTTCGTACATTCGTGCGCCAAACACACATACCCAAGGATCATGACTTTAAATTAATAGACTTGGAGGCCAGTGAAGAGCATGAAAACCTAGATAGGATCATCAAGGACAAATATGATCAGATAAAAGAGATCAAGTACAACTTGGCAAGGGCTAATGTCATCATTTCATTCCTAGACCAAGAAAACTATCACTTGAAGGAAAAACAATTTCTTTAGAGAGAAGACAGTTCTAGGCTAGTATGCAAATGTGAAAGGAAAAGCAGTGGTTCAAACTAAAGAGTCAGAGAAGCATGAGAATCAAGTGGAAAGGAAGAGGCCAAGGACCATGATTCTTCGAGGATCATTGCATAAAGAAAGAGAGAAAAATCCATGAGATGAAGATTTGAGTTTTGAAGACATGATAGCCTTGGAAATCAATGAAAAATGGGAGTTTTGGCTTGAGAAAGTAAATATTCACTCAAAGAAGCTCCTTGAAAAGGCCAAAAAATACAACGCGATAAAAAAACACATGGTTGACCACTACTATACAAGGAATCAGATTTTCAACGTCAAAGTCAAAAAATTGGAAGCCAAACTGAAGGAAACCCTAGAAATTCAAAAGGAGAAGGACAACTTGGAGATTCTCAATGATGCTTCTTTAGTACCAGAAAATACCTACTGAGGCATATCTAGAAATACTTTTAGGATTTTTAGAGAAATTTTTTTTTTGTGACATTTTGGTCAAAATTGGAAATTTAGAAAACCAGTCACACAGACAAAAGCATAGTGTGGGCCACCCTACACTTTTGTTGGGGGGGTACATTGGAGGAAAATTGAGAAATTTGGGATTCCTCTTGCTGATTAAATCAATCCTAGTCAGTATTTGGGCCTTTTCAACCAGTTCTGGGCGGTCAAAATTCCCAAAAACATGAATAAAATCACCTTTCTGCACTATTTTTGGAGCCTTCTCTATGCTTTTTTATTACTCTGGGGAGAATGATGGTTTGGAGGGCTAGGAGCCACCTTTTTGAGTGCTTGATGAGCCTATCATGTAGAAGAAGTCCAAGGCTTTCCAATGGTACCTTCAGGTCCTGATTTGGACACCTTGAATGCCTCCAAAAGTTAATTTTCCTCAGCTCGTTATGCTTTCTCTGAGCTTGCTACGCTTTCTCTAGAAGGCGATTTTCACCGAAATTTTGAACTAGTTTGACTTTTTAATGATGTAATTGATGAATGATGATGATTTGATGATTTCATGAGGTGTAATTGAGCTGTTAAATAGTGAAATAGGGTAGATACATGATTTTTAATGTAATTTTGGTCAAATGTATCTAGTTTCTTATGATGAGATGAATTGGTTTACCTTCACTAGAGATTAGGGTTTTGTTGAGATTATCATGCAATCAGCTCCACAACAGATGGATTCGACCCCTGAGAGAGGGGAGATTTTGTTTTGGTCTATATCTGTCATTTTCAGAGTCATTTTATTGGTTGGACATCAGAGGATTGTAATATTGTAGCTTATACATTCACACTTATTTTCAGAAATGAAAGGATGCATTTGTAGATATTATCTAGGAATTCATGTGCCGTGAGTTTATGATCATGCATTTTCTCTGTTATATTCTTTATTGAATGATATATAGATCCTATTTCATATCTTGTACCTTCAGTGGCTTTCCTTACAATTCATAGGAATGATTCTATGGATTTAGCTCTATTTATATGGAAATGTCATCTTGTGTTTTATGCTTAAAGTTTAATGAATTCATGAATGAAAATACTCATTAAATCCTTATACCTTTTTAGACTCATCACCATACCTCAAAAACCATAAATCCATCATAAATACACTTCTACCTTTCTCCTTTATATCTTTTTAGTTGTAAACCCTTTAATACCTAGACCTAGCTACTTGGTTTCATCCCTGATCCAACATCAAACCCTAATTTTCTCAAAACCTACCCAAGCCTATCATATATAGCCTAATAACCTTCATATCATAGACAATTATAGATTTCAATCTCATAGAGAGAGCCCTCTTAGCCTATTAGTGCTAGCTACAAGGTCAAAGTGGTCTGTGGTTACCTTTGTCAGTTTCCTTTTCAGCCATCAGAGAACTGGTGGAGTGCTAACACACCTGAAAACAATGTCCTAGAATGTGAAGAATGTGGCTGCAAGTCAGGTATATACCTTCAAACATTTCCAGATTGAAATATTTGAGGTAAAATATATTCCTGTTGATGTGGAGGGTTGTTTTTTCCTTGAACAACTTCATGGGGAGCTTATGCTTTCCCAGCCATAGATAAACCTCTAAAATTTGGACCCATGTCACCTACACTAGCCCTAAGTATGATTAATTCTTTTGCAGGCGTAGCTACAGGAATTTTGGTAGTGGTAGTAGGAATATTTAGGTTGCTACTGATGGTTTGTTGTCCAGGAGTTGTAAGGAAGAGGTTGCCATCATCCCAATCTGAATAACATGGGAGGAAATATAAATATGATGGACCTAGAATGCTTTCCAGAGACTTTATTTTATAGGATCTTCATCTACAATCCATATGATTATTTGCACGCCCCTTGTTGTTCTCTGGCATATATCCAACCACGTTGCTACAAGAAAAGGTCACTTGTTTAGATTCTGATCCAACCATTTGAGTTGGGTGAGTGTAATGTTCCCACTTAGCCTTAGCTAGGAGGAACATTACATTATTTTTTAATTTCTGCTTCATGAATAAATGAATAAAGGAGGACATGTAAAACTCCTAAAAAGTATGAATAAATCAATGCCCATGTGAATAAAGACAAATTAAGGCTATGTAAATAATCACTTGCAGGTGTGAAAGAGGTTTGAGCTAAAGACTAGGTCAACCTTGACCAAATCAATAGAGCTGTCTAGGTTCATTTCATCTCCAAAAGGGACAACACAGTTCTAGAAGGGAGCCTCTAATGTGAAAAGGGATAACTCATCAATATGGTTTAGGGTTTGCAAGAGATTTCTCATATTATAAAAGGAGAAGGAGGGTAGCAAGAGAGGGTTTTTGATAGATCATATTTCTGAGTATTTGTCTGCTTAGACAAATACCTTTCTCTGCTGTTGAGTGGAGGATTGTATCTGGAATTCCTATGCAGGAGTTTCACCTCTTCCTTTGATGATTCAAGGAGGAAATTTTTCTGAATTTATCGACTATTAGGCTTGAGGCCAAGCTCCTACTTACATTGGTAGCGCTCTTCCATTGAGGGATTTGCTGTCTCTGCCAGCTGTAGCAAGTGGTGATCTAGATATGCAGAGATCTAGTGTATTTTGAGAGCCTCTCTCCATGGAGTGGGTCCTTTGACCTCCTGGAAGAGTGTATCATTTCTTGTACTTCAGATATACAATTATTCAGTAGTTTTCTGTGTCTTTTGAGCTACAACGTTGTCCCACTGAGTAAATTGCATTATTTATGTATGCGGGTTTGCAGGGTGTCTTGCTCATAGTTTAGTTCAGAGATCTCTTGTGCTGGCTTTGCCTTCCACTTGGTGATCCATGGTTTGGATTTCTGATCTATGTTCTGTTTAGATCTAGTACATTGTAATAAAATTTTATATTCAGAAATTTACTGCAGCAGTTTCCAGATCTGCAACTTGTTTCTTAGATCTACTCTTGTACATGCATGCTTTTGTCAAAATTCCAAGTGGATGTTGTACAGAAAACTATAGAGTTTCCAGATCTGATATAGATTTGATATTTTGTCCATATATCTTCTCTATATCTAATTTGTAACTTCCAACTGCTGAATCTCCTTAAAAGTAAATTTGTTGAAGCATTTCTGCAGATATACATGTGCTCTTGCTCTCTCTTTTCTGAATATTTATTGTTGTATTGGCTCATGCTTTCTAATGTATAATGAAAGGGCTATATCATAATGATTATTTGATGATGTATTACTTAAATATCATTTTCCTTACTTATCTCCACTAAACATTAGCTAAAACTGCACAATTCCTGAAGCAGTGCTTGCATTTGACTGCAGCCTTCCCCTTTGGGTGCTTTTTAGCTAGTCTAATTTTTGGGAGATATATTTAATATGCTTAAACTAATTTTTTTCTGATGAAATTCTGTATATAAGTGAAATACAACATAAAAAAAAGGAAAAAGTCCTGATCTGCATTATTTTTTCATATTTTTACTTATACATCATTTTCCTTGAGCACCTTGTTGAAATTCCTAAAAAAGGAACTATTCCAAGTTCTATAGATAGAGTCTGTAGTTGGCTAGGTAGCCTCTAGATCTCACCCTTTCTTTGAAAGGTGACATATCCAATAAATTCCTCTACATTCCATCTCTGAAATAAAATCTTGATATTCCTGAAAAAGGGTTATTACAGTGGTATCAAAGCTCCACTCTTGGCACAGCCTATGCTAGCATTGGAGCACTAGTCATGCTGCATTCTAAAGATGAAGATGCTCTTTCTGAGAGGGAGAGGAGATATCAGAATGGAATTTGTAAAAAGTATGAATATACTACTATTGACCTTGACAAGGGTCAAGACAAGGGGAAAGCCTCTAAATATGTGAATGATAAAGATAAGGAAGCAGAGGAGTTTGAAAAATCTCTCTTGGAGGATATGCAAGATCTGTCCAAGGAGATAAAGGAGACGAGGATGGATATAATGAGGCAATCCTTTGGGATATTACATGAAGGAGAAAGTTCTGATATGTCTCAATTTGGGACTGGTCAACCTGTGAGCTTGCCACAAGCTCCACAGGCCTCACAACGCTCTACAATGCCTACCTTCTTCGCTGTAGAGAATGAAGGACTACAAGAGCCAACCTACCTGGAAGAGTACTTTGTAGAATATGACTCACAAAGTCAGAGGTTCAAGGATAACTTGAGCTTCCAAGAATTTTTCCATCTCAAGGACCGAAGGAGGCCATGGCAGTAGTACAGAGATGGTGGTTTCTTCCACGGGAGACACCATACTATGGGCAGGTTCTTTTTGCCAAGTTTGATGGAACATCCTCTTGTTCTACCAAAGCATGGGTGGAAAATTTGGACATCTATTTCCAGTTGAATAAAGTGCCCGAAGTAGAAGCCATCAAGATTGCTACGTTGCATTTTGAGGGAGAAACCCACAAATGGTGGTTTCATGGACTATCTACATTGGGACACAACAATGTATCCACATATGTTGAGTTCACTAGGAGACTAGTGGAGAGATTTGATCGGAAATATCCGAAGGCCCCTTTTATAAGCTTGGCAAAGCTAAAGCAGATAAGAGATGCAGAGGCCTACATCTCTAAATTCCTGAGATTGTCAGTAATGGTCCCTGATCTATCCATAGCAAGGAGAGTCTACATGTTCATTGATGGCCTGGAGGAACCTTTGCATGGTTTGGTTAAGTCTACCAAGCCCATCACTTTTCATGATGCCATTGAGAGAGCTAGAGGTCTCCAAGATGCCTTACCAAAGGCAAAGGCAACTTTCCCAAGAAAATCACTGCATTCCTCTAAGGGGAAGGAAGGGAAAGCTACTCCACCCAAGGAGAGCTCACTGAAGAAGCCTCTTGACCTTGATCTCCAGAGGGATTTGAGGAAAAAGAGATTGTGTTTCACTTGTCAAGAGCCGTGGGTACCGGGACATAGATGTGCTGCTGGGAGGGCATAATATATAGAAGTGTTATCAGACTTGGAGGAGGAGGATGGGAATGAAGGTCCTAGGAGGGGTCACAACACTGGTGATGATGAGGAGGAAGATAATTCACCATCCATAGGTGAAGAGGGAGCCTTTGCTCCAACAAGTGGGACTCTTTCTTCCTTGAGAGGAGTGCCCAAATATTTAACCTTAAGAGTGCAAGGTTCAGTCATGAACCAAAGAGTGTCTATTTTGATTGACAGTGGGGTAAACCACAACTTTATTGATGCTCACCTTGTGCAGAGGAGAGGGATCCCCACTGACTCTTTTTATGGGTTCTCTGTTTTGGTTATGGGAGATAGAACTATGCGGTGCATGCAGTATGTTCCATCACTTTCTATGACTATGGGAACCTACACCTTGCTGGACCATTTCTTTGTAGTTGACATACTAGACACCAACATTATCCTGGGTGTCCAGTGGTTGATTACCTTGGGAAAAGTCACCACTGATTAGAAGGCTCTACAAATGGAATGGGTGGACTTTAAGAGTGGGAAACAACAAATCATTCAAGGCATGCACACCTATCCTTCAACTAATGTTTCCACCCAAAAAACAGATATGGAATTGCGCAGTGGGGGAAAGGACCACATAGTTCCTTCTATCATGTTTACGAGAATGTTTCAAGGAACATTCCTACCTCATGGAAAGCCACTTGGAATACCATTGGATTCTGATCATGTGGGGGAAGCCTCACAAAGTGCTGGAGCAATGGAGGAGAAAGCCACAGCGCTTTGGGAGGAAGCAAAGGGGAGGATCAACCTTCCCACAAATAATTTTGGTATGTATAATGTCAAAGAAACAATCAACAACCAGGCAAGCACCATCATATATGCATCAACAATTTTGTCCTTGGTGAGATGTGTAGATTCATATTGGAGGTATCAACTCCTTGTGGAGTACTCCAAATATATACACACTGGGATGATATTATATGGAATGAAGCAAGGAGGAGGCTATTTGGTACATGAAGGGGTCATCTATCATCTTGGTAAAATATTCTTGTCTCAAGCCTCCAAGCTTATGCAAGAGATACTACAAAGAGCACACAAAGAGTTCCTTTCCATCTATATCCAATCAACAAATATCTACTTGCTAATCATGAGGAGTTTTGATTGGGAGGGTATGAAGGAAGAACTACATCAGCACTATGATTGGGAGGAACTACATCAATGCTTACAAGAGTGCAATAGCTATGAGGATATGGGGCAGCCAAAGGATCCTATGCATGAGACATTTCAACCATCTCTTCCTTCTCTTAAAAGAGGAGAAATGCCCATGCCCAACTCCATGTGTGTGGGAGACTTGAATGGTAAAGAATATGATCTTATGGAGCATGTTTATTTTTCTGATTTGACACATTCTCTTACCATATGT
This sequence comes from Pinus albicaulis, assembly GCA_034641835.2. Lineage (NCBI taxonomy): Eukaryota > Viridiplantae > Streptophyta > Pinopsida > Pinales > Pinaceae > Pinus > Pinus albicaulis. The sequence goes on from CM076583.1 coordinate 377,246,022, forward strand.
ATATAGTCCATGGCTCCTACAAGGAGTGATATTACATGCAGATCTCATGGCATTGATGAGGCCAATAAAAATTCCAAATCTGGCCACCCCCTTGAGGTGCAAAGGGAGATTATCTATCATGATGGGTGCTTCCCAAAGGCACCTAAGTTGGGTATCACTTTCAGCCATGTCAAAGTGACCCATGCAGCAAATATGTGGTGGGAATACCACTTGCCGAACTTAGATTTACTCAAGACAAGGAGTGCATTGCATTGGTATCTTATGTGGGATTGTGACCCACCTCCTCAAGTGCACATTTTAGTTTGCATATATGTGATTTTTCTTCCTTACATAGATGATATATTGGTATTGTTTATGGGTTTGTATGGGCAAAAAGTGGGAAGTGTATATGTGCCACATGGGATGGAAATTTCTCTTGTACTTCATGATACATGTTTTAGATGTGACATTGCTTCACCCATGTTTATTTCTGTTGAGTGTTACACTCCTGAAGGGATAGACTATGCCCCTATCATGTTAGCATTGGAGGAGAAATTTCTGATGTATTGGCTTGATGAGCACTTGGTCCATGATTAAATCCTGATCCTTGATGGTTCCATCAATGGAGGAGGAGAAGAACTACAACTCTTACCCTATCAGTTGCTTGAGGAAAAACAACATTTTGGAGCGGAGGACTGTAATGTTCCCACTTAGCCTTATCTAGGAGGAACATTCAATTTTGTTTTAATTTCTGCTTCATGAATAAGTTAATAAAGGAGGACATGTAAAACTCATAAAAATTCTGAATAAATCAATGCCCATGTGAAAAAAGACAAATCAGGGCAATGTAAATAATCACTTGCAGGTGTGAAAGAGGTTTGAGCTAAAGACTGGGTCAACCTTGACCAAATCAACAGCGTTGTCTAGGTTCATTGCATCTCCAGAAGGCACAATACAATTCTACACGGGCGCCTCTAATGTGAAAATGGCTAACTCATGAAGATGGTTTATGGTTTTCAAGAGATTTCTCATCCTATAAAAGGAGAAGGAGGGCAACAAGAGACAGTTATTGATAGATAATATTTTTGAGTATTTGTCTGCTTAGACAAATACCTTTCTCTGATGTTGAGTGGAGGATTGTATCTGGAATTCCTATGCAGGAGTTTCACCTCTTCCTTTGATGATTCAAGGAGGAAATTTTTCTTAATTGAACCACTATTATGCTTGAGGCCAAGCTCCTACTTACATTGGCAGCATTGTTCCATTGAGGGATTTTTTGTCTCTACAAGCTGCAGCAAGTGGTGATCTAGGTCTGCAGAGATCTAGTGTATTTTGAGAGCCTCTCTCCATGGTATGGGTTCTTTAACCTCCTGTAAGAGTGTATCATTTCTTGTACTTCAGATCTATAATTATTCAATATTTTTATGTGTCTTTTGAGCTACAATGCTATCCCATTGAGTAAACTACGTTATTTATGTATGAGGGTTTGCAGGGTGTCTTGCTCATAGTTTAGTTCAGAGATCTCTTGTGCTGGCTTTGCCTTCCACTTGGTGATCCATGGATTGGCTTTCTGATCTATGTTCTGTTCTGATCTGATCCATTGTAATCAAATTTTATATTTAGAAATTTACTGCAGTAGTTTCCAGATCTGCAACTTGTTTCTCAGATCTGCTCTTATTCATGCATGCTTTTGTCAAAATTCCAAGTGGATCTTGTAGAGAAAACTATAGAGTTTCCAGATCTTATATAGATCTAACATTTTTTCCATAGATCTACTCTAGATCTAAGTTGTAACTTCCATCTTCTGAACCTCCTAAAAAATAATGCTGTTGAAGCATTTCTGCAAATATACATGTGCTCCTGCTCTCTCTTTTCTGAAGATTTATTACTGTATTGGCTCATTCTTTCTACTGTATAATGAAGGGTTGTATCATAATTCTTATTTTCTACTTTATTAATGAAATATGAGTTTCCTTACTGATCTGCACTGAACATTAGCTAAAATTTCACAATTCTTGAAGCAGTGCTTGCATTTGACTGCAGCCTTCCCCTTTGGGTGCTTTTTAGCTAGTCTACCTTTTGGGAGATCTGTTTAATATGCTTAAACTAATTTTTTTCTGATGAAATTCCATATATAAGTCACATATAGCATAAAAAAGAGGAAACGAGTCCTGATCTGTGTTATTTTTGCATATTTTTACTTATACACCGTTTTACTTGAGAATCTTGGTTAAATTCCTGAAAAAGGAATTATTCCAAGTTCTATAGATAGAGTCTGTATTTGGCTAGGTAGCCTCTGGATCTCACCCATTATTTGAAAGTTGACATATCGATTAAATTCCTCTGTAGTCCATATTTGAAATAGAATGTTTATATTCTTGAAAAAGGGATATTACAGTGAGGACGCAACCTTCATTCCATGAATGGTATCTCTTCATTTGAACCTCTTCTGTGATTGATGCAAAAGTTTTAATTATTACCATCAGAAGTATTTCCATAGTTACAACTTTAAAATATATGTAGAGGATCATCCATGGCCTGGTTGTTGAGGGCATCCATAGACACACTTTCATAATAATGGACATGTGACTCCACCACTTTCATTTCAAAACTTGATGTTGACTGTACATTTGAAACTAGATTCTAGCCAATAACAATTTTATATTCAAAAGTGCATCCCTAATCAACTAAAATCTCAGAATTTGTTGCACTACTAGTGGCCCAACCCATTGAAAAAATTAACTATTGCCACTAGATTGAGTTTTTATGTTTCTAAAAATATATCTTGGGCTACTCCCTACAGCTTGATAATCGATAAAACATGGAGCATCCATGAGATTCAATCACTAACAAGGATAAATATGTGATTCAATATCCGTATGATGTTCATCATACATATTTTCCGAATCAAAAATTTATGGTATAAGGTGCAAGGTGCTCATTGGGCTTACATTATAACTTAAAAACTAAACCCCTGATAGCTTAAAAACTGAAACCTATAAAAATTGCAATCTCTAAATTACTAAAATATACAAACACATGTTGCTGGAAACATTAATAGAAAATGGCATCAATATTTTATATAATATTAAAAAATTAAACTATAATGATATAGCTCAAAACAAAAACTTTCTATACATCTCAACATTTTACCATTTATCTCCTTTAACCAATAAGAAACAGGGCTAGGATTTGCAGTCAGAAAGCCTAGATTTTTTACACTCCTACATTGTTCAGAAGCAAATCTTTAACATTTTAATTATGTTGCATATTTCTTCCTTAAACTCAGTATTTCCATTATTTTATAGCCTTTGATAATGAAATTTTTCTATATTATTTGGATTGTCTTTGAATGTAGACACTTCAAAATTATGGATGGGGTTAATCCATGAGCTCCTCAGAGCTTGTTTGTTGTTCACATCCACTGGCTTCTTTCGATATAACATCGAAGATGAGTTGTTCATGTCTCTCCTTTCTTTCTTCGCTACTTTACACTTGTCACCCTTGAATTTACTTGAAACTTATATTTTGAAATAATTAATAAATAGAGGGAATTCCCATATTTTTGGATCTATGTTGAGCCCTAAACTATATAATCTTACCTCCATTCAATTAGGGTGGAAAATCACGAAACTAATTTTGATGTATCCATTGTCTTTTTGCAAAACTGAACCACTTGTCTTTTTGTTAACTTCTAATACCTGGATATCATAAATATTTCTTAGTATATGTCCCCCAGTTGAGTTCCCAGAATTTTTAAATGACTTCCTAGACAAGTGATGGGGAACTGAGATGATGACATACTATATTTGAGGCATTGGTTGAATTTGAAGCTAAATTAAGAAGACTGGAAAGACAGGAAAAGAAGAAAGCACCACCCACCAGAATAGATTGAATAGTTTCTTTCCAAACATTTACCACTTCACGCATGGAATCGTCTTAATACAGGAAATAGTGGAACGACCTGGAACTCAGTGAAGAAAGAAGAATGTAAAATTGAATACAAGACTTTGCTAAACACAATGAGTATGAAATAAAATCTGAATGTAAAAGCTTCCCTCCACTAAAACATTTGGAATATTAATTCCATACCATACCCTTTGCATTCGCACATAATAAGGACCCTAAATATTGGCACTAAACAAAAGAAGACAAAAGTTGAATGGGGCCTAGAGGTAAGACAGGAAAATAACTTGACAAAAAAGAATCAAAGATCAACACTGAATCAAACATAGGTACAACTCTATCACTAGGATATGGATACAATCAAGTAATTATAAATAAAAATGTAATTTTAACTACAGGAAAAATTATCCAGATATACACTCTTTCATAGTGGGAGAAATCCTAGAAAATATCAATGTATCCAAAGAGCTACAATTCAGCAGAAGAAAAAGAGTTTAGAATATTGAACAAGACATGTCAAAACTAAGAAGAAAACATGCAAAGAATTTATGTTGGAATGCAAGCTTATTAAATATATTGGTAACTTTACAAAGTTTAACCAAATGTGCATCTGGACTTAAATTTCAACATTCTCTTGAATTAGTAGAGGTTTATTCATATTGGAAATTAGTGCTCCTTTTGGACACAAGCTTCCATGTCACTAATAAAAAATCAACATCTTAAGCATATTTATGTTTAAGATAAAATATAAGAAAGTAGTTACATAGATCCAGGGAATGCAACCCATTAGGAAAGGATCTATTACCTGGTTAGCAATAAAAGTACCTTTTTTATTTTTATCAATGTTTTTGGGGACTAGGTTACTTTAGTCCTCTAATGCAAGTTGATTTTAAACAATTTTGCCTATATTAAAAAGGATACATATCCATCATACCATAATGGTGTATGGGTTATAAAAATGGATTTCCAACCCACACTGCCCAACATTGTACAACCACTAGTGCCAAGCGCCAACACACCATTAACTTTCGAAAGTTGGACCTCTAGACTCCACATGTTCATTACGAGGCATAACATGTGTAACTTGGTAGTGAAACATGTCTATGTAAAAAACAAATCCCCTAGAAGATATCAGCATGTTCAACAATTTTTTTTTTATCCTCTGTCATCCTCAAGATAACTTATGGATGGAATTTCTAGATAGGTTGTAGTTGGTGCCCCTAGCACCTATAAGTCTTGTGTTCCCCTTGGATATTCCAGCAAAGAGTAGTTCTTGAAGGGTATGGAGAAAATGACTTCTTGGAGGGACACAAGATATCCAAAGTCATGGGGCTTTGGAGCCAATCTCACATTTTAAAGCTTTAGAGTCCACATACTTTCCTTTTCCCATTAAAAAATGGATTTTAACAACTCTCTCTAGAGGGACATGGAATACCTCAAGGCATGGAGACTTGGATCCAATCATGCATTTGAAGGTTTCAAATAATACAAACCTATCTCTTCCTTTTAAAATTATATTTTAACAACTATCTTAAAATCACAACTACTTGGGATATGACTCTGTAAGTTGGTTCCATGTAATCAGAAATCCATTTATTTCTCGCTTGCCAGGTTCTCCTTTGGGTAAAAATAGTCAACAACAACATGAGGCCCAGAAGAGAATATTGTAGTGTGTGGTTTCCCTTACCTCAACCATGTATAAATCCTCAATAAATGGTATTTCACCACTCAATAATTTGGGAAATTGGGATTTTTGTTAGTGTATTAGCAATGCCCCCAAAGACCAACCAAACAAGTAAAAATATTTCAGTTCTTTTGTGAGAAGGAATGAATTAGAAATTTTTTAATTCTCTAACTGTAAAGTAACATTCAAGCAAATAAACACACTAGATACATAATATATAATAAGTTCCCCATTGAAAACAATGATTTTTTTCCCTGGAAACCCAAATGGGAAAACCAACATTCAATGGGTTTTGATTATTTCTCAAAAAATAATTACAAGGGGTGAGTTGTGGAGTCTCAACAAAGATTTTGTGCATATTTAGACACTATAAATAATTCCACCTGGCTTTTGTTCATATAAAAAATCTTGTTTTCATGTTAAATCAAGCGGATGAACATATATTATCACCCAATCACTTATACAAACCAACCCACCATGACCATAACTACAGATCATCGAACCTCTAGTCTAGTGAGAAGTAGGAGCCACATCGATCAATTATATTAATTACAATTTCAAGAGGTATTTAGATAATAAATTGAACATAGCTTTGAAAAATGTTAAACAAGACCTTCTAAAATACAGTAGGGTGATGATGGTTCATTGATATAGGATGAAGATTTTTGGAGGGATAGGGTTAAGAGATGGGTCTTGCTTCTTTTGGTGGTTTAGTTGTTCATATTGTAGATCATATAGGTTTAGAGGCAGTGTGGAATTTTACATGATGATCTACTAAGTTGCTTGATATATGTAACCTTTCCTATCCCCCTTTTTTTTCTTATTCCTGCACTTATCATGATGCATCCATATATTTTTCTTGTCGTATTGTGCTGAGTGTATGAATAATCTCTCATATTTTCCCATACTATGACAATAATGGTAAATTCATCTAATACAATTTCTCTCTATTTGATTTTATATAATAACTAGGTAGCTCATGGCCAATGTAAGTTTCTAATGTAGTTTCCTTTGATTAAACATTAAACAGTCTATGCCAAATAGCAATGGATTTTTCAGGGGAAAAAGATCCAGGCAGCAGAAATCTATCTACAAGGTGAATATGAAGAAAGAGAATGAAAAAGAGAGATTTCAATCAATAAGTTTAACATTTTCTTCATAATTGGGGTTGCTGCCTATTGTTGCTGAGGGGTTGTTATTAACCAATATAGGATTTTCAATAAGGCCATAAATGGATTCTGAGATGTTGTCTCAAGTTTGATGGGTACTAATGGCATGGAGGAAGACTGTTAGCATAAACACGTCTCCAGGAAAGTTATTTTGTTCTAATATTTCTCTTCTTAAGGGCTTCCACCTATTGGATTTAACATTTTGTGTGCAAAAGAAACTATGTTATTATAGTTTGACTGCTCGTGTTGCCAAAATATATACTTTCCATATTTAGTACAATTTGAGGGAACTTAAGGTTCAACTATTTCTGCTGAGATACTTTTGTCATGTGTGTGGTTCTTATAGAATGCATCTTGAATGTTCTTGTAATATTCATAAATTAGCACACAACTAATTGGAATATTAAAGTTTTGATTTTTCTCTTAGATAGAGGAACAAGAGGGTATGAAGACACATAAATCTCCTTAGTAGGAATAAATACACTACTAGTGTGAATGGAAGTCATCTAAGAAGCTGGATTGAAGACCCTTAGGTGTGAAAAGGGGCTGGAGCATGAAGACTGGATCAACTTTGACCAAATGAACAACATTGTTATGGAGGAGTGGCATTCATGGTGGGACATAGCAGTTTTGGAGGGAGATTGAATGCATGGAAGTAGTGACATAATTGATTAGGGCCAAGGGTGAGGAAGCTCATCACTTATATAAGAAAGAGGATGGCAGCCATAGGGGATTATGTTTTTTATTATTATGTCTTGATGTTCTATTTAGATTTGTTGCTCTCTTTAGCTGTTTAGCTAAGATTGCAGTGTTGTTTATCAATGGGTGTTCCTAGTCAGGAATCCCACATATTAACTTGAGAGGAATCTTGGGAGAGTATTGCACTACATTTTCCACTATATGGCATCAGGCCAAGCTCCATCTTTGTTCTACATTGTAGTTTCTGCAGACTATTGTGTTGTGTTGCAGGGTGTAGCAGTGGAGGATTATATTGGGTGTCTTCAAAGATATTTTTGCAGTGGAGGAAGGTTTCCTTACATTGGAATGCTAGTAAAGAGGCCGCTTGGGATTTATTGACATATTTGGCATCAGGCCAAGGAGTATTTATCCCCTACAGTGCATTTTCAGTCCATATCTGCATTATTTTAGGGAGAATTTGTAGGGGTGGTTGCAGTGGATGCTTTGGGAGGTGATTTCTTCAGTGGAGGAGCCATTATTTCATCCAGAGGATCTATTGGAGAAGAGTTGTAGGTTTCTACATCAGATTCAACCATATATTCCCATTTCTATTGTTGCAACATACCTTCAGCCCTAGGGCTGCAACTTACTTTGGCACAATGTGTGCATTTTCCGGAAACCCTCTTGGGTTGTCTTGGAAAGTTGATCTACTGCCTAGATCTGTATGTGTAATATTTATTGTGGCCTATATCTGTATTTTTATATCATTTTATGATCTCTAGCGATAGTTATGCTTATTATGACTCTGTTGTAGCAACTTTCCCACATTTTGTATTGTAGCAGCAACTCATATTTGGGAGTGATTGTTTATGGGAGGTTTGTTTCCTCATTTCATATGATTTACGCCTCACTATTTTGTACTGATTTTCTGTTCTTATACATAATGTTATGGCTCCATATTGGTATCCAATATTGATGTGTTGACTTACCTTGCTATTTCCTTATACATTCATTATATTCCTACTTTTCCCATTTTGGAATATTACAGTGGTATGAGAGCATAATCTTGGCTCAGCCTGTGGATCTCAGCCATTATGCTATCAGGAGAATAAGAAGAAGGAGAAAGAGATCATAATGATGGAAAGAATGAGTTTATCTCATCTCTTTTTAGATCTAAGAGGTACCTCACCAAGGAGGTCAAGCAAAGAAAAGTGGAGAAGAGACATGAAACCACACTAGGGTTTCAATATTATGAAGGTCCATGTACTTCCTATCAGCAAAAAGAAGAACCGATATTGCATAGAGCTCCAAAGAAACATGTTATTCCATTTCCCTTTGGAGAAGAAGACACGAGGCATGGATATTGAGAACACTTAGATCATGAGATTATAATTGAGTATCTTGCAAAATACAAGTATCAAACAAAAGATTTCAAAGAGAATCTAACTCTCCCATAGTTCATCCAGTTCAAGGAAGAAATAAGACCTTGCGGCAGTATATTTCTATTATCTACATTTGATGGGTCATCCACATGCATAGAAATAGCTTGGGGAATGAAGTTGGATGCATTTTACCTGCTACATCCTGTTGTAGAGAGAGAAGCTATTGAGATTGCAACGCTCCACCTTGAGGGTGAAGCAAAAATTTGGTGGTTCAACCATTTGAGTCATGCAAGAGTGACTCCATATGCATATTTTACTCAAAGGTTGATCAGGAAGTTTGACAAGAAGAAATCAGAGGAGAAGGAACTTCCAACACCACTTTCTATAGGAGCACTTGCATCTGGAGAAATAACACTTGCACGTTTGCAAAGTGGTCTTGATCTCTTGACATTTAGAGTTTGGTGCACTATTCTGAAGATGCATGAGGAGGAGGAGACTCATACCAGCACTGATGCAGCCATAGAGGAGCAACCATCATCATCAATAGTTAGGAAAGTCATCATACTAGAGGAAGGAATATTTTTAGGAGTAGAAGATGTTCCCAAGCTTTACCAAGGTATGGACATATTTCTAGTTCCTATTATTTCAGCACATCATATGGAGGATTATGGAAACATTTTATCAGGGAAAATGCATGACCTACGGTCAAAGCACATTGCTGATTTGGAGCAGGAGATTATGACTGTGCTGAGGACCCTTGATTTGTTCAAGGAGGAGATATACAGTCATCATGGTTATTCATTGTTGATCTGCACACAAATATTGGGGTTGGAGTGTATATTTTTGGAGGACAGGATGAGTATTGTCCTAAACAATGCAATGCAGAACTATGTGTTCAAAATTAAGCATGAAATTAAGATAGTGGATGCACCATGATGGAGGCTAGCATCACTGTCATTGAGCAGAAATGATGAGTTTGGGTCCCAACCATTATTGAAGCATTCCAATGACCATTCCACATGTGTAGCAGGGGATAGGTAGATGGTGGATGAGAGACATCTTATATTCCATTGTTAGGATGGATATTTCTTGATAAGCACTTCACTTCCCGATGAGAAGATTTTGCCTTCAGTATATTTGGATCCTTATGGGATCAACTTGGTCATTGATGAGTGGTATTCATTTGGAGATCTCTAGGAGATTGCATTTCAACATCCCATGAAATGAAAAGATATAAACATGATTTGGGAAGATGGTATTCTCCATTGCAGGGATGCCAATTTTGAGCATGATGATAGACACTCACCATTGGTTGGATGTGTCATTTTGATGAGCAAGAGGCTGGAAATCCACTTGCATATCTATGAGATAAGGAAAAAAGAGGTAAGGTTGTGTTGGCTACTCTTGAAATATTTTTTCCATCATGTAGCATATCCTATTCCAAAGGGTGTGCTAATGGTTGGTACTTGGCATGGAACTTTCTTCATATGGCAGCAAGGAGTTTGCGTGTATTGGGGTTATGTGATATATTTCATGGAAACCATCATGTTGTTGCTCCATGGCTTATATGGTGATGGTGTGGGGAGGCAACAAGATTTTTTGTTTCTTTGGAAACTCTTGGGAGAGTATGGGTTGATCTTCTCCCATACTTTGCATGATGTTGTAGGAGTAGGTGATGGCACCTTCATGGTGCAAAGGGGCTACTTCTTAGCCTTAGAGGATCAAGAGGTAATTCAAATTTTGGAAGGAATATCCCATATATAATAGCATAATGAATTTGAAATTTGGCATGTCAAAGAATGGAGATATGAGATGACAGGAGCCTTATTACAAAGGCCAACAACGTTTTCACTTGGGAGCCTGGGGTTGTTGATGGAGTGTTTCTAGGATCACTTCACATCTGATGCACTTCATGTAAAAGTAGGATATGAGAGTGATGGAGTAGTGGATGGAGACATCTATTAACATTATATGATCTTCTTGACTTGTATCTCCAAGCATAGGGAGAAGGTTTTCCATGCAGCACATAGTTCATTCCTTTTCATGGAGATATGTCATACGACTATGGGGGGCTCATTCATGGATATTATTATCAGCCTACTCTCAGTACATGGTAAGAGTTGTGTTTTTTCACTTATTGATTATCTAACACAATATTTTCATTCTCTTGCCATTTATATTCAGTGCATTTCTCTGCAAGAGGGCAAGCCTCTATTTGGGCTTCATGGTCATTTTGGGACCAACATCGATGATGGAGATAGCCATTTATTGTATGGATTTTGGAAAGTGTTATAATATTTCCTGTATGCTTAGTTGATATACAATGCCATTTACTAATTAATAGTAGATGAGATGACATGCACAACTAGCAAATTGTTTGGAGACAACTTTCCATATTATGTTTTGAAACAACAGTTATAAAAACTACGTTGTAACTACTTGGGAGACTGTTGGTACCTTACAACACTATATGAGACCTTCATTACCTCTCTCATTTGGATTCCATGTGATGGTAATGTCAAAATAACTTTATATGGGATGGTCTGGGCAAGAACCAAAGAGTGGGTCATTGAGGATCCAATTTCCTTTTTGCTTCATGAAGGCAACATTATTACAACCCAAATTCAACAAAAGCTATACAATTCTCATAAGTGGAGAGAGATACAACATGGGGTAGGCCATTTGGTCTATCATATTCAGTTATGCATCCCACCTACATTGCAGGAGCCAAAGGTGGAAGAAAATTTTCATGAGTTACCATTATGTATGGTGACTCACTTTTTGTGGATGATAGCTTGGGGTTTGGAGCTTAACATGGAGAGGAATATTCCTAATAATTTGTTTATCCCATGCCTCAATAAGGCCTCTAGACCACATATAGTTTCCTCCATGGATATCCCACTTGTTCATGATGAGAGCCATTTGGATTTTTCACCAAAGACATACTTATACACTTGGGAGAATCAACTTGAGGGCATGTTGATGAGAGAGAATCATGTTCATTGGAGGAATGTATCATATGATGATGCTATAGGAGAAAGAGGAGAGGATCTTCAATTCTATCCTTGCAGTTGATTGAGGAAAAGCAACATCTAGGAGGAGAGTACTGTAATATTCCTAAATTCGCACACAGCTAATTGGAATATTAAAGTTTTGATGTTGCTCTTAGATAGAGGAATATGAGTGTATGGAGACCCATAAATCTCCTTAGTAGGAATAAAGACACTCCTAGTGTGAATGGAGGTCATATAAATAGCTAGATTGAAGACCCTTAGGTGTGAAAAGGGGTTGGAGCATGAATACTGGGTCAACTTTGACCAAATCAACAACGATGTTATGGAGTGACATTCATGGTGCGACAACGCGGTTTTGGAGGGAGATTGAATGCATGGAAGTAGTGAACTAGTTGCGTGGGGCCAAGGGTGAGGAAGCTCATCACTTATATAAGAAGGAGGATGGAAGCCATATGGGATTATGTTTTTTATTATTATTTCTTGATGGTCTGTTTAGACTTTTTGCTCTCTTCATTTGTTTAGCTAAGATTGCAGTGTTGTTTAGCATAGGGTGTTCCCGGTTGGGAATCCCCCATATTCCCTTGAGAGGCCTCTTGGGAGAGTATTGCACTACATTATCCACTATATAGCATTAGGCCAAGCTCCATATTTTTTCTACAGCACACTTTTTGCAAAGTATTGTGTTGTGTTGCAGGGTGCAGCAATGGAGGATTATATTGGGTGTCTTTAGAGCTATTTTTGCAGTGGAGGAAGGTTTCCTTCCATTTTAAGTACAGTAAAGAAGCCCCTTGGGCTTTATTGACATATTTGGCATCAGGCCAAGGAGTATTTATACCCTACAGTATAGTTTTTTTCCAGATCTGCGTTATTTTAGGGAGGAGTTGCAGGGGTGGTTGCAGTGGATGCTTTGGGAGGTGATTTACTCAATGGAGGAGCCATTATTTCATCGGGAGGATATATTGGAGAAGAGCTATAGGTTTATACATAAGCTTCAAACATATATTCTTATTTCTATTGTTGCAGCATACCTTCAGTCCTAGGGCTGCAGCTTACATTGGCACATTGTGTGCATTTTCCGAAAACCCTCTTGGGTTGTCTTAGAAAGATGATCTAGTGCCTATATCTGTATGTGTAGCATCTATTGTGGTCTATATTAGTATTTTTATATCATTGTATGATCTCCAACTATATTTATGCTTAGTATGACTACTATGTAGTAGCTCTCCAACATTTTGTATTGTAGCAACAACTCATAATTGGGAGTGGTTGTTTATGGGAGGCTTGTTTCCTCATTTCATATGATTTATGCTTCACAATTTTGTACTTATTTATTATTCTTATACATAATGTTATGGATCCATATTGGTCTCCAATATTGATGTGTTGATTTACCTTACTATTTCCTTTTTTATGCACTATATTCCTACTTTTCCCATTTGAGAATATTACAGCTCTAAACTAAGGTTTTTTCATTTCCAAATAATGAAGTCAATGTCTAACTTATCGAGTGGAAATACTATATCCCCAATATTACTTATCCTGTTCTTGTGGAAAAAAATTTCAGAATGGAAATTTTTTCCAATTATATCTATTATGTGGCCACCTTAAAGATACACCCTTTTAGACTTCCTAGATCACAAGTTATTTTCTTCGGAGATGGCCAATTCACGCCCACCATAGTGCATATTGTTAAACATGAAGGGTGAAATATATTGTGCTCAGTGATTTAATTTTTGTTTGGAGAACATTCATTAACTGTGAAATGATTCCATAAGTAGGTATTTTGCTTAAATGTTCTATAGAATTAGCTATATATTTTAATCTTGGAGTAATTGCACCAATAGTTCTCCGAGACTATCAAGTTGGAGGAGCACAATCTTACACAAGAGGAGGTTGTCCTCTCAAGATATGGTTATGTTGTAGTTATTATGTTCAATTTCATGCTAAATCATTTAAAAAGATGCTACATATTTCTAGAAATAAGGTTTAATTTATTTATTTATTTTCATGAATTTGCAGGCATGTAGTGGAATTGGTGAAAAGGAAACCGGAGCACCTACACAACTTGGTTTTTCTCTAGTTGATTCATCATTTTTAGATGGTGATCCTTTTCTCCCATCTTATTTTTGAGTGGTTTCACTAGACTCAAAAATATTGATTTTGGTCTCTAATAAAGGTGGAAAATGAAATTTTGTTGCTGATATGGAAAAGAAATGGAAGATGGTAAACTTATTGTAGCCATGGACTATATGAATTTGTAGAAAGTGATCTTTGTAATAATTTATGAATGATTGGAATGTTTAGGAAAGGAAAATGTACATGTGGGATGGTTATATTTTAAGTAGCGTGTTAGATCTTACTTCCTCTTTGTGGTTGGATTAGTTACAACTCCAAATTTTAACAATCAGGGAGGCAAATCATCGAGGACAAAATCTATGTTGACTATTTATTACTAGTTTATTTATGAGAAAAATATGAAAGATAATTTTTCCATTATGTACCATCAGTATGTGAATAATGTCATCATATATGTGCAAAAGGTTTTTATAGGATTAGCTCCTTCTGGACTTAACCCTCTTCATGGGTCAAGGCCACTTCTTGGCACCCTAGGAGCACTCACACCTTCTCATTTCACTTTCCAAAGCAACAGGTAAAGGGTAAAATCTAAATTTGTTGATTCTGAACTATTAAACCCCATTTTTATATAATAAATACAACTCTTTGTGAGGTAACTGGGGCATTTTGGGTAAATTTTTGGTGCCTAAAATTAAGAGAGTTGAACTGCTAAAGTCCCCAGCTTGGAGGAGAGACTCTATATCTGGCTCACAGATCCCTGAGCTAGGGAATGGTCTATTATAGGCAATCCTTATTATAGTTAATGGATGAAAAACTTATCTTGTAGAATTGGATAGTTAGTCATCCTCAGTATTTGATGCTATTTGTGGATTTTAAGTGTTGCAATCTTTTATTAACCAGTATTAACAACATCTTACTGTAATTATCTTATTGAATGTTTGTCATCCTAGATAACTGCAGATGAGTTATGTGAATTATCACAACCTAATTTTGGCAGCTTTGTGTATTTTATATATAATAAATTTTTGCTGTTGTCAAACAATTGCATGGCTATTACAAGATATTTCTTGCTAGATTGGAAACCTAATATTTTTCTTTCTGGGTGAACTTATTTCTAGGTACAAATGGTGGATTCAATGAAGAAAGTGGCCAAATTAGATGTTGAACTAACAATCGAAGAAATAAATATTCTTTATGTTGGATATAATAATGTTATTGCTGTTAGGAGGGTTTTCTAGTGGATTATGTCATCGTTTGAACAAAAAGAGGATTCTAAGGGTAATGAGGTGAATGCAAAATGAATCAGGGATTATCGTAAAAAAGTTGAGGTAGAGCAGTCTATAATCTATGATGACATTTTTACCATTATTGATGGACATCTTATTCCATCTTCTAGCTCTAGAGAGTCTAAGGTATTCTATTACAAGATGTAAGTCATTTAATGCTCTTCACTATGAAGCAGATGAACTTAAGCTGGAATTGGAAATGTGGAAATTCCGAGCATTTTGGTTATGTTAGCATGAACTGTTGTTTTTGTTTAATATGAAGTTTCCATTTGCAGATATCTATACTATTCTTTTTTTAACTGATTATTCTATCATTTCACCATCTTAATAGGAAATGATATTACTATTGTTATCTTGTTGAATTTAAAACTCATAGTGATAGGAAAGAAACCACTGATAAGGCCTTTAAAGCATACATTGTGATGCATTTAAACCACTTCTTTTCAACTGAAACTATTTTATAAGTATATATTTAGTAATATTATGCTGGGTTTAGTAGAAGTGGTTGTAAGGGCCTCTATTTATTTTTATTTGTATCTTCATCTAGTCTTAGCTCTGTGTCATTTTGTCATATTTTAGACTGCTTCAACCACTGCAACAACAAATTTTCCTCCAACTGATCCCATCAGGCTTTGCCTTATTCTTAATTTCTCAATTTTCTATTATGAAATTCTTAGCTCTCCTGAGAGGTGTGATAATTATGTGGATTCTTGATTTGAGATTCAAAATTTGTATACTTTTCTATTTTAATGGATTTGACCTTCAAAACTATTTTTTTATATTTGATTGCAAGCTGAAATTTATGGCTAAGATTTTACAACTAGTGGATTTTATTTTTTGTTTGTTGCACAATAATTTTTTTTTGGTTTATTTCAAAGCATGTCACTTATCCAAACAAGAATTTGGTGAAGCAATTGTAGAACCTGATTCTATTAGTGAAGAGTTGTACAAGGATAGAACATTAATAATGAAACTACTAAGAGACAATCTTACCCTTTGGATTTTAGATTTTCAAGAAGATGGACATAAATATTATGGAAGCATACATTTATTTTGACATACAAGACTTATTCTTGGGAATCTCATTAGCAATCTCATAATAATATATAAAGCTAGATTTCAGTATTTGAAGCTAAAGGAATCTTATGTTTTTGACAAGAGAAGAGTAGCCAAAATTTGTGTTGAATCTCCATGACCCTGGTCCTAGGTTAGAGTCTTAAAATCACTGACACTACCAAATCAAGAATCTCAAACATAAACTAATTTTCATAGCAGAAATATAAACCAATGAATCCACATGCACAATTATATATCGTTTTAAGAAAAATTGTACAATAATGTACAATCACCAATCTTCGTTATACTAAACCAAATTTAATTAATATAACAGTCTATGGTATACAAGATACAATGAAAAACTTGGTTGCAACTCTTCTTTGTTGTATCTTGTCCTATCGGTCCTTTGCACATATACTGCTCACTAGTAGTGCCTTAGTCCATCAAGGCATCTACACATCGAGATTCCAGGAGGGCTGCCACCAAACACTGCTCCACACCCATATGTAGAGTGTACATGGGCTGATCCAATATGCTCTTTCGGTAGACCTAATCCAAAGCTCCCACTACCAGGCTAGAAACTATTTTTTTCCATCAAAGTGTTTCACTTTAACACTGAACTTCACCCAATATTCATCTGATCTTCATTGCTTCAAGATATGTTTTCTAGGGTTACTTTATGTAGCCAACGCACTTCCCTCCAATAGACCAATGGCACCCACTCCAATCACTACGATATCTACACCTAAGGAGGCTCTCAATCACCCAATCAATCCTACAACTTGGCTCCCATAGGTTGCTACAATCATGATCCAATCACACTCAAATAATTGACACAATACACCTCTCTAAAATTATTTTATCCTCTTCCTACAATTGTTCTCACTATAGCACTCGTTAGGGCACACAACACTACCCTCCACCTAACACACAGTCAACAATGCAAGCCTTCAAAGGTTGTGTTCCTCCAAGATAAGGCTTTCCACACCTTTTTTGCCCCAAAATCTGGCTTGTTTAACCCCAAACACAGCCCTTACATGGCCTCCAGTTGTTGGCTATGGCCCATGACCTAGCCCAAAAACTAGTTGTAGTTGCGGTCCTTCCTTAGACACCACAAAACAACCCTAAAACAACTTTTTCTTGTACCTAAGACCTACAACCCTATTTTTCAACAATTCAGTCAAGGAACATCACCTTAACATGCCTTAGAAAAACCTTTAAAACACTTTGTTGTCACCTAAAACAAATTGCCTCTACCACAAAATTACCCACGTTGCCCCTATACTCTTTTGAACTACACCTTGGCTCCTTCTAACTGTGGTTAAGCCTCCTCCAATATCTGAGCTAATATTGGAGGTGTATAGCCACAAATGGATGCTCTAAAACACAAGATTTCATCCTATATTTATAAACATATGATGGGCTTAAAAAAATATTGAAGAGACATATTTATTGGGATTGTTTACACAAAGCCTATATGCCTTGACAACCAATAATACCTTTTTAGCTTCAAAAATTCATTTCTCTCTAATGACAACTCATAATCATATGATTCTTGACGTGTTGGAATTGTCTTGCCGAGCATTATCATCCTCATACCTCACATGTCGATTTATCATCATGGGTTTGGCCCAAATCACGATCAGTGAAAAACCCCACACTTGAGCTCCAACCCCACAAGATACCCTTACAGTGCTTTGCCCTCCAAACCCTGAACCCTAGGGCTTGGAGTACCTCCCAAGCTACACAAATCAACACTCACTCTTAGCGAGGGAGGTACCTCCATGACTAGGAAGTGTTTTGTCATCATCATCATTGCTCGTAAAACTTTCCCAACTCCTAGCACTCACAATACCAACTACACCCTTCTCTAAAGTGTCACTATCACTAGAAGCTTCCTGCTTCTTCTTCTTCTCCTGTATTTCTTTCCAATATCACCATGATTCCTTCTTTCCAGATCTCAAAGCACTCTTGTTCCCAACTGACCATGCACTCTTCTTAGGCTACAAAGTCTCCCTGTAAACTTGCAAGATCCCACTATAGATCGACTCCCTCTGAGCATCTGGAACATGGACCTTCTCACGAAAGTGTACCATCTTCTCAAAAACCTATACCTTCTTCTCTAAAGCATACACATGCACTCGCACTTGCTTCTGCCTCTCGGGAACTTGCACCTACCCCTGCTTCTTACCATTATCCCTAGGATTTCCTGTCAGCCTGTAGAGACATTTTCTCTAACTCCAAGTACATTCCCATTAGACTTAGAGCCTCTAGGCCTGAATCTTGCCTTGCCATCTTGTAACAAGACCTCACACCCCTTCCTCTCCATCACTGAGATTTAAATCACACTATATCTGAGTCTTGGTATAAATAGTACATCATGGACCCACATCACATGTCCTGTCTCTGTCCTGATGTGAAACTTTGAGTCCCATTCAACTAGAGTCTCAAAAAAATCTTATGAACCTATCGTATGCTTCGTTGCACCACTCTCCACATACATTCCATCTTCTCTGATATTACCCTGTGAGAAATGAGAAATCATAGAAAAGTCCTCCTCTTCCAATCTCCTGGAGAGATCATCTATCTATGCTGAAGTGGCAACGTTGAGGACCTACTTTCCTTTCCTCTTCTTCTCATCATCACTTGCATTCAATAGACACCTTCACGAATAATGACCTATCTCAACACAGTCAAAACACTTGAATTTACTCAATTCCTTCGACTTAACCTTCATTCACACTGTAAGTGCCACATACTCATATGCCTTCCTCAATGGATGAAGATCCTCGTCTAAAAATTCTTCCTCAATGAAGTCATACCATATTATATTCCAGTCTTATAGTTTCTCCCTAGAAACGATTCCTTTGATAAAGGAATTGTATTCCTCGGTGAATCCTTTCAAGGAAATCCTTACCATCTCTGCATCTGAAACTTCGACACCAATGATAGCAAGCTCATATCGAACCCAAGATAACCTTGTCAGATACAAATTCATTTCTTCACTCTTTATCATCTTGCTAGACTTAAAATTATCCTCCAATACTAGTACATTGTTGTCGTTATTATTCTAGAAAAAATTATGAACAACCATCCACATCTCATAGCCATTGTTCTTCCATGAAAAAATAGGTATCAAGGAATTAACTTCACACCATCAAGGATGATCAACCTTACCTTCGTATCCAAATATTCCCATATTTCCAGCTCCTTAGCATCGGTTGGCTTCTTCATCTCTTTCTCAGCAAAATCCAAAATCTTGTTGGCCTATAAGACCAAGTTGATCCTTTCCTTTGAAGGAGTAAAGTTGGAAAACACTTCTAACTTGTCCTCATATCGAAGACCAGCCTGGAACTTCAACATTGTAGTGACTCCTTCACTCATATTGTGACCAACTCCCTCTCACGTTGTACATTGCTGCATAAATCTGATTTACTGGCTTCAAAAGTAGCTCAAACACTCTTTGATACCATGTTGAATTTCCATGACCTTGGGTCTAGGTTAGAGTCTTAAAATCAATGATGCTACCAAAACAAGAATATCAACCATTAACTACTTTGCATAGTCGAAATATAAAGAAGTAAATCACACATGCATAGTTATACACAGCTTTAAGAAAAATTGTACAATAATGTACAATCACCAATATTCATTATATTAAACCAAATATGAATAATACAATAGTCTACGATATACAAGATATAATTACAAACTTGGTTGCAACTCTTCTTTGTCGTATCTTGTCTTTTCATTCCTTTGCGCCTGTATTACTCACTATATGTGCCGTATTATATCAATCCATCTACACATAAAGAATCAAGGAGGGCTGCCACCTAACAATGTTGCACATACATATGTAGAGTGTACATGGGTTGATCCAATCTTCTCTCTGCGTAGGCCTAATCCCGAGCTCCAAATTTCAAGCTAGCAACAACTTTTTTCCATCAAAGTGTTGCACTTCGGCACTGATCTTCACCCAATCTTTAGCTGATCTTTGAATCTTCAAGATAGCTTATCTAGGAAACTTTGGGTAGCCAAAATGCTTCCGTCCAACAAACCAATGGCACCCATTCCAATCACTACAAGATTTACAGCTAAGGAGGCTCTCGATCACAGAATTAAGTCTTCAACTTGGCTCCCATAGGTTTCTGCAATCACGGTCCAATCAAGGTCAAATAATTGACCCAATACACCTCTCCAAAACATTGTTGTCCTCTTCCTGCACTTGCTTCCATTGTACCACTAGTTAGGGCACAAAACATTTTCCTCCCCCTAACACACAAATAACAATGAAAGCCTTCTAAGGTTTGGGTCCTCCAAGGTAAGGATCTCCACACTATGTTACCCAAAATCTAGCTTGTTTAACCCCAAACACAACCCTTAGATGACCTCTATCTATTAGCTATGGCCTACAGCGTAGCCCAGTAGCTAGTGGTAGTTGTAGTCTTTTCACAGACACCACCAAACGATGCTAAAATAACTTTGTATTTTTCTTAAACCCTATTGCCGTACTTTCTAGAAACTTGGTCAAGGAACAACACCTTAACATGCCTTAAAAATGTTAAACACACACATGGTGTATGAGAAAGATAAACACATACACAACAAGAAACTCAACACACAATGAAGGATAAGTGTGCAGCTCTATTATTTTTCCATTATACATGATGTACATTTATAGTACAATGGTGTGACTCTTGGTTTCACATTCCAAGGTCACTTGGACTCCATTGTGACTTTTCGCATTCCACACCTACCCATGGAGGATTAGGTGTTCCAACATTCCCCCCCTTAATCCGAAAGGGTATGTGTGAGTCCAAGAAGAGAGTTGTAATACAAATCTGCAAAGCATACATGGCAGCACTTGGGCTGAATCAACTCTCTAAAATGTTGGAAAAAAGAGGTGGTTTTAGGATGACCACCAACACTGGAACGCAATACTTGTTGGAGTTCCCGGAATTCTTCCAAAACTTGCAAGAAGCTGAAAGCTTCTGCTAGAGGAATTGTCCCTCATAAAAAAGGGAGACCTTCAACCTAAAATAAGGGAGGTCTACAACCTGTGATGGTTTAAGGATTACCAATAACACTACAATGCTTGAAGCATTTCCCGGAACTCAACCAAAGCTGGCAAGAAGCTGAAGGCTTCTGCTAGAGGAAGTGTCCCTCATATATGAAAGGGATACCTTCAACCTAAAATAAGGGAGATCTACAACCTGTGATGGTTTAAGGCTGCCCACCAACCAAAGATGATGGTTTAAGGTTTTCCACCAACCGAAGGCATGCTCATGGGCATCCGTGTCTCTGGCTAAAACTCTGAATATGGAAGGACGAATTGTGGCTCAGGCTCGCTTGATCTGGCATCGAAGCTTGTAGATGACCACCATTTCCCCCCCTGTTGGGGACAAGGTGAGATGATGGCGAAAAATCAACTGCAAGTTTGCTCAATATCCGAGAACAAGTTCTAACATGTGTCTTAAAAATCTTCTTGGCTATTGATGCCCATTGCCAAGAAGCAATCCATCAAAGATGAATTTTTTTTCTTGCAAAAGGCTTGTTTCTGAAGCATCTGTCTAAAGAATGGGTGTGCCGACCACAGTGCTTGCACGGATGAAGATCAAAACAATGATCTTTCATATGGCCAACTTGATCACAGTTTTTGCATTTTTCAATATGTTGTTGTTGTGGAAGTGGAGCAGGATCTAAAACAGCTGTAGGTGAACTGTCATACAGGAATTCAGCACTCTGAAATATGATGGGCTTGGTGTAGTCTGGAATATGAAAGGACACATCCTTGTCATATCCAAGACTAGTTCTATGCTTGTTATGGACAAGCTCTTCCCAAGGTCTGATAATGGGCTTGAGAAGTGCAGGTTGAACTGCTGCATCTGCATGTAAATCTACTCTATTAGAAGGAACTAAATGGGAATCAACTGGAAATTTATTGACTTGCTGCTGATGGGAGTCTTTCACAATGTTCTGAATAGAAACAGGTTCATAATGGTGACTCTTTTGCTGAAGTTCATCTTGTTGGAGCTGAGATTTCAATTGCAAAAACTCAATCTTCTCATGTGCATCTTGCAAACAACTTTGAATATTACAAAGAGCATTCTTGCTCATTTTTATCATATCATCAACATTGGAATGAATGAGGTTATTCAACAACTCTAATGCCTCGTTGATTTTAGCCATTTTCAACAACTTAGGCTCAAAAAATAAAGGGTGTCGGCTTCAACTGAAAATTCACCCCTTTATAATGTGATTCAACTTCCTTTCAAAAATTACAAATGACTCTACAGAATTTCCAACTATGGAAATCTCAAAGTACAAATTCTGCTCCTCAAATTATGGAGGACCTCAAGGTATAGACTTGGATGTCTAATCGACAAGCAAAAATGACTTACATCAACAATTTTTCCAACAACTCAAATTTACACTTCAAAACATTGATTTCAACAATGAATGAAGAAGCAATATCAATAAATGTCAATATCTCTGCAAAAATATCTTGTAAATGTGCAGCTGAAAACACTGTGCAAGAAGCCTTTAAGGTAGCTGATTTTTTTTTCTTCAATAAGTTGTTTTAAAAATGATGGTAAACTTGTCTTCACATCACCCTTCAAATCACTTTCTCCTCTATTTGTATTTACTCATATGCCATTTCCTCTTTCTTGCTGTTCATTTCCTCTCTTCCTCTCTCTCTGTTGTTGTTGTTATTGTTTATTTTTTTTAAATTAATTGTTTGGGATTAATTAAAAAAATAGGGGAAAACAGAGGTAAAACTGGGGGAGGTTTTTACTAGGGGAGGTTTTACCTAAGGAAGGTAAATCTGTAAAAAAAAAAAATTAAAAATTAATTTTGAGGAAAAAGGGAATTTTTTTTTTTTTTTTTAAGGGGGGATTTAACTGCAGAAAATAAAAAATCGAAAATTTTAAATTTTGGGGGGGGGGGGTGGATTTAACTATGAAAATTAAAAAATATATATATATTTTTTTCTCGGCTCCCTCGAGCCCTGCAACCTACGTCCCTCACCTCTCTGCACTCTGCTCCCCATCTCTCTCATAATGCTACATCACCCTACGCCCCCCTAACCCATCATCCCACCCGACCTGCAACTCCCTATCGACCTTACGACCGCTAATACCATACCCACCCCTCTGATACCATGTTAAAAACCATTTTCATCTACAACAAGCTACCTCTGCCACATAAGTACCAAAACTGTCCCTAGCCTCTTTTATGTTGTTCCTTCACTCCTTCTCACTGTAATTAAGCCTCTTCCAATTTCAAAGCTAATATTGGAGATGTATTGCCAGGAATGGATGCTCTAAAACACAAGCTTTTTCTCTCTATTTATAGACATATGAGTGGCTTCAACAAATATTTAAGAGACACATTTATTGGGATTATTTACACCAAGCTTACATGACTTGAAAACCAATAATTACCTTGTCAGCTTTGAAAATTCATTTCTCTCTAATGAAAATTTGAAATCATATGATTCTCGATGCATTGGAATCAACTTGTCGAGAACTATCATCCTCATCTGTCACATGTCAATTTCTCATCACGGTTTTGGCCCAAATCCCTATGGGTGCAAAACCCCACATTTGGGTTCCAAGCCGACAAGATGCCCTTGTGGTTATTTTCTCTCCAAACACTGAACCCTAGGGCTTGGATTATGTCCCAAGCTACAAAAATAAACAAGGTGAAGAGGTTAAGCTAGAATATGCATAGGTAAGTAATTTCAGTGGCTTGCAGGTAATAATTTTTTACAGTTTTGTACAGTTAAATATAGGGTGTAGAGTTTCATATTCTTCTATATCATTGGTTTTCTTTATATTTTAGTACACCGGAGTTGTTTCAGTAGGCCTTTTTTATTTTTTTGTTATAAGTATCATTGAGAGGTATTCACTCATGGTGATATTGTGTTGCAACATTAACACTAAAAGGGGAGCATAACGAGTTTATGCATGAGTAGCTATGATCCCTTGATTATTAGGGTGTAGGTGAATATTTAATTGATAGTTCTTCCATGGTTTCTGTTTCTTTGTAGATATAGATATTAATTCACCCCATTTGTTTACATTGGATTGAATTTTAGCTGATTTGGCATTAGACATGTTTCGCTATATAGGTTCAGATGTCTAAAAGTTTCTATTCTAGGATCTAGGTTTTTTCATCTGGAGCTTGGGTGTATTTATTTGGGGCTTAAATATGCACTTGAAGGTGGTGTATAATTTTAAAACAAAGACTACATCGTATATTTTATATATTTGAATGTGATTAATGTTGAAGCATCAATGAATGTGATGTTATTGCTATGTTACTTGATCTCTGTTTAGACTAAGAAGTTTTGTTGACATAGTAAGTGCATTTCTGTTTATGTTCTCAGCATTTTAATAAGAACACATTTGTTACTTCACAGTTAGATAACTTTTTTACTGGTAAACATCAGTGTCAAAAATTAAAGTGGGGATTTCATAAGGGTGAAAACTTAAGGGGGAATCCATCTTTAATTATATCCTGAATTTCACTCGCTTTTTATTTTAAATATTTATAGCCTCTCTATCATTGATGGAAAGGGTAAGATAGACACTTGATCTCTTGATGGTATCGCAACTTCTTTTGTATGATTTTAAAGACTTGGTGTCATTAACTCCTGGGTATAGAAGGGATAAACCATAAGTTTTGTTTGTGCTCAACATTTTGTTCTTTCTCAAGATCTCTAATTCTTATCTGTATGTTCTTATTAACATGTTTCCCTTGTTCATTCCGTAACAATAATTTTGTTAGCATGAAATGGCATGTTTTTCCTTCCACATTGATTTTATTTAACAGCCAAATAATGAGAAATGATTTGTGTGCTATGAATGGAGTTGAATTAATAAATGATATAAACAACTGAGCGACCAATCCCATGATAATGATAGTCATTTTATAGTCCTCACTTTCCAATGATAATAGTTTAGCAATTTTTTATGAGGACATGCCGAGGTAAAAGGAGTAGGTTACTTTGATGAAACAGATACACCTTAGCAACATATCTTAGCCAAAGGTAATAGTATTTTATTAGGATTGGGCCAGGTAAAAGGCACAAGATTTGGATTCACTCCCCATGATAATAGTCTAATAATATTTTGTGTGGGGATGATGCCAGGTAAAACTCTTGAATGACTCTTATAAAATCGAGAGGCCTCAGTGACATAGTCTTAGCATTGTAGTAAACCAAAAATATTGTATGAAGTTATGCACCTTCCCAACCCACACAAAAAATTAGAGGAAGTAAACTAAAATTAAAATAAAAGAAAATTGAAACTAAATGAATGCCATAGAAAATAGTCCATGGAGGTTTTTCAGTTTCAAAAAAATCTTCCACAATTATGTCTCCAGGAAAAAAATTACCCATATACAGAAAAAATAAAAAATCCCCAAAAATTGGGATGTTGTACATGATTAGGGTTTAAAAAAATTCAAATTTTACAAAAAAAATTATATAATGGAGAGCACTAAAAACATTCAATATCGTGGAATATGGGAATCTGGAGCAAGGAACCAAGATTTTGGGCTTCAATTCTGTCAAAACATCAATGACTTGTCCTAATTTCAAATGTCTCCTAACCACAAAAGATAAGTTAAATCCCAGCAAGAATAAAACAAATCCTGAAGGGAACTTTGTTCCATCAACCATTTGACAATAACAAACACATACCTTTCTCTTGAGATTGTAGCGGTTTCATTCGGACTTGACCCAAGAGGTTAATTAAATTAGTATTCTGGAAGGTGTTGAATATTTTATAAAGGCCATTACACAGAGATACTAAGTTTCTTCACACAAAGAACTGGTAAATCTAGACCAAGATATGTGTGAATAATTCTCATTGAAATTAATGAAATTGAGTCATCTCTCATTGAATTTGACATTGCAGATGTTAGAGGTCAAGGCTTCCCTGACTGTATAATGAACATAGCCATTCCAATTTTCAAGATCAAATGTCAAGGCTTCCCTGATTGTACAGCTAACATAGCCATTCCAATTGTCAAGATCATAAGTAGTAAAATTTTTGCAACACATAGAGAGAATTAACCTGCTAGTGTCATGACTATGAGGATCTATTTTTTCTCACTAAAAGGCACACACATATGAAACAACATATTTATTGGAATTTGAAGGATCTTCACGAGGAGTATCCTAGCCATGTCCCCAACAAGGATCTCTAAAGATATTAACATTAGGAGCCCAAAATGTGAGACCCGTGAATTGTACATTACACGAACTTCAATGGCAATGGACTTTGTAATTTCATTCCATAAGGTTTGGTTGAAAGAAGCTGTGGTGAGAATAACCTAGAGAAAACTAGTGGTTGTCTTGATGGTTCCATTGAAGCAAACCCATGTTTCATTGGTGCAATGCCATGGAGGGACATAGACCACCATTTGTAACTTGTTATTCCTAGCATTTTTATTTCTTCAGTTATTCTTTAGCTGACATCGAGAGTTGTCCCATTTTCTGGTGCAATGTCAACAATTTTATTAAGTCTTCAATGCGGATTTTATTCCCTCTAATATTTACAATAAATTATTTTTAAATTAATTTGTATATTATTTTAAATGTATTTATATTAGCTTAAGATTTTTTTTAATGGGAAAATATTTTTTTAACTGTTATATTCATGTTTAAAAGGTAATTTATTGCCACTAATATATTTATGTTTTTAAAGTTTTGAATCAATTTTGATTTTTTAATCTTAAATATAAAGGGAATAGGAAGGAATTAAGGTTTTTTTGAACGTTTAGAAAATGTATTGTTAAGAGCTATCGATATGTAAAGTAAAAACAATTAAATCATTAACAAAGGTTTATATACTACAAAAAAATAAATAAAATTAATATCTAAACAACTAACAAAGATTTATATACCATTAAAAATCTAGGGTTCATACTAAACAATCAATAAAATTTGATACATCATTAAAAATTTAATTAAGGTTTATATATAAGTTAATAAAGGATTATACACCATTCAAAATTTAATTAAGGTTCATACTTAAATTAATAAAGGTTTATACATCTTTATGAAATAGGTATATAAATATATATTTATGTTTATCGATTTAGTACTTATCTGATCCAGGTGGATATTGGTGGCCACCCACCTATTCCATTTGAACCCCCACCATCAGTTCGTTCAGTTTTTAAGTTGCAGCACAACTTTCTATTTTTAGTAGTTTTTTGGGTCTTGAACTTTCGGAGCCATTTTGAGGCCCTAAACGACATTTTTTGGGAAACCCGAGAGTAACATGGGTCCATGGGCTAATGTTTCTCACATTAAAATTTGTACTCCTCAGATATATCTTTCTAACGAGCTATTAAGTGCGTGAAACGGAGATTGAATGGAAAAGTTACACCCCCGGGAAGTTGAAATACCAATTTACCCAAACGGGACCCACATTTTTGGTGCTTCATCTCCTAGAGTTAGGTTTTTGGATGTTTCAGTTTTTCCATTGTATCTCAATAATAAATAGGCCCTCAAACCTCATTATAACACAGTTCAGAGGTCTGTAGCCACCACATCTCTTCTCAGGGATTCGCTACCAGCACCTAGCTATTTTATTTCCATTATGTCTGTAAGCATATTTCTCTTATTTGATATTAATGAAATGACACATTATTTCCACTGCATCTCTATGTTTATGGTTATTTCTATATTCTATTGCATTCCTGCATAAATCTGGATCAGTGGTATCAGAGCAGTCTGCTCTTTCTTTGTTTTTCTTTGCATGTCCCCAACGCGGTCAGGGTAGGAGTTAGGGCTCGATCTGGTTGAACCCTTGCAAGATCAGCCTCGAAAACCTTGACGACCTCCCATGGCGGAAGAAAAGAAATACGAGAGAAAGAGATCCTATCAAAATATTGCTCGAGGAGGCCCTCGAGAAACAAAGGAACGTGATGATGGATAACTTTACTGAGATCCTTCAACGACTGCCCACCTACGGTGCATCTGCATCCAACATCCATTCTGGAGGTGCCACTCCCTTCAAGGTACAGGTAAAATTTGATATTCATGTATTTGAAGTCAAAATAGATGCATATGTCATAGATAGATGGTTGAATTTACTGGAAGGGTATTTCTCAGTCCATGATTTCTCTGACCGAGAAAAGATTATTTTTTCACTCCTCAAAGCCACCCCCCATGTCAAATATTGGT
This sequence comes from Pinus albicaulis, assembly GCA_034641835.2. Lineage (NCBI taxonomy): Eukaryota > Viridiplantae > Streptophyta > Pinopsida > Pinales > Pinaceae > Pinus > Pinus albicaulis. The sequence goes on from CM076583.1 coordinate 377,274,457, forward strand.
GGGAAACCTATCATGAGCAAGAGTAAGAAGGGGAACCCTCTCTGTTCTTGGGCACACCCACTTGGAATTCGTTCCAAGATGGCATCAAGGAACAATATTACATCGTGGGGAGCTATGAGGAGAAATACATCCAATGGACCATGCTGCGGCAACAAAGGGATCAAGATGTGCACGAACTGATGAATCTGTTCCATACCCTGTGCAAAAAGTTGGGTATTAAAGATTCAGAGATACATTTGGTGCTCAAGTACCGTGGTTATATACACAAACAAATTCAGGAGGAAATGGAGTTCCTTGACATTACATCACTTGGCACGGCATATCGCTATGCCGCCAAGATCGAGAAAAAATTTAAGCAGAAGAAGTGAGACTTTCGATCTACGAATCTGAAAGGTGCCCCTGAACCAAAGAAAAAGGGGCAAGGCCAAACAAGTGTCGAGCCAAATAGTCAATTTCATAACTGCCCCACTCACAGCATAAACGAGTGTCGAGCCAAACAATCATTGGTGGCCAAACTAAATGCACCCAAATTAGATGCATTTTATGATCCTGAGTCAGAACCAGACAAAGGAAATGACAAAGGGAAGAAGATCATTGATGTGGATCCCAGTGCCATTGTTGCCACCACCAAGATTCAGAGGGAGGACCCAGAGGATCCAGAGGAGGGGGAGCGCCTCTTCCATTCGCAAATGTGGGTAAAGGGCTCTCCACTGAAATTTCTTGTCGATAGTGGAAGCCAAAAGAACCTCGTTTCAGTAGAGATTGTGAAGTAGCTTAGCCTACCAACGATAGCACACCCGCAACCATATACCATTGGGTGGCTTGACCCAATGAGAGATATTCACACCTGCCAACAATGTCGCCTTCCATACAACATCAAGCTATTCATGGATGAGGTATTATGTTATGTTTCTCCTCTTGATGTAGATGATGTCTTATTGGGCCAACCATACTTGTCGAGGCGACATGCTATGTATGAGTCTAGGCCTCATGCTATTATTATTAATTTGGGAAATAACTTGTACAGGATACCAGAGGTAGTACTGCCTCCTATCATCTATTTGACTAGTGCAAAACAATGTAGTAAGATTTTTTCCCAAACGAGGAAATTCATTTTCCTTACAACTCGCTCACAAGGAAAGAAGAATATTGCAGCCACAACCTCGAAATAGGGCTCCCCTGCACGGCTGCAGTAGATGGAAAAATTCATGGAGGAATACGAGCACATTTTCTCCTCACTCACACAGGTTCCTCTACACTGTCACGATAAGCACTCCATTGATTTGACCCACAATGCACCGCCACTTAATGTTGCCATACCTCCTGGAACTACACATACAAAATCCACATAGGTACTGTCTGAGGCTAATAAAGAAAAAAAATTTACTAAACGCATCCAGCATGTCTGCCCACAAGTCCATGACATCTTCAACAAATCTAATACCCAATTCAACAGAATTTGTGTCATCTTAGGAAGGATCTCAATGCAATGGGGACCATTGCTTCCTAAGGAGGGAGGAATGATCTAGGTGGATATTGGTGGCCACCCACCTATTCCATTTGAACCCCCACCATCAGTTCGTTCATTTTTTAAGTTGCAGAACAACTTGGTATTTTTAGCATTTTTTCGGGTCCTGAACTTCCGGAGCCGTTTTGAGGCCCTAAACGACGTTTTTTGGGAAAATTGGGAGCAAAATGGGTTCATGGACTAATGTTTATCACTTATAAAGTTTTTCTCCTCAGATATATCTTTCTAACGACCTATTGAGCACATCAAATGGAGATTGGATGGCAAAGTTACGCCCTCGGGAAGTTGAAACAACAATTTACCCAAACGGGACCCACAGTTTTGGCGCTTCATCTCCTAGAGTTAGGTTTTTTGATGTTTCGGTTTTTCCATTGTATCTCAATAATAAATAAGCCCTCAAGCCTCATTGTAACATAGTTCAGAGGTCTGTAGCCACCACATCTCTTCTTAGAGATTCGCTACCAGCACCCTAGCTATTTTATTTCAATTAGGTCTGTAAGCATATTTCTGTTATTTGATATTAAAGAAATGACACATTATTTCTGCTGCATCTCTATGTTTATGGTTATTTCTGTATTTTTTTGCATTCCTACATAAATATGGATCATTATCAAATGTAAATTTTAAGGTTTAATAATTAAATGAACTCACACTTTTAACATAAATCAATAATGTTTAAAAAACAAACTTTATAGTCAAAGAAATATAAATATTCATTTGACTATCTAAATATTACCTTTACTAAAATTATAATGAAGGTATTAGTGTAAAGTAGATAGATGATACATTAAATTATGTTAATTGTAGATGAATCGATCTGTAGTGTTAAAATATAGAGATAAAAGGGTATTTCGAATTTTAATACTATAGATGGATTCAGAGACCCCTTTGTCTAAAAATTTTAACACTCGAGATTGATTCATAGAACCTTGTAGTGAAATACAGCACTTCAGTATCAAAATTGCAATTTTCCATTTCTTGAGTGACACAATTAAAAATTGCTAACATAAATGACTAGTTCATATACTTCTTGTACTTGTTATTTGGTCATATTTTTATTGTTGGACTATAAAAGTTAGTCATTTTTAGTTGAGTCACTTAAAATTGCTCAAATTTAGTAGTAATTCACTTGAAATTATTGCGGGGACTAACTTTTTTAGTCACTTAGTCATTGATTTCATCATTTTCTGCTAGTGCAGTATCGCTAGTTCTGCCCATCATTTTCTTGGTATCGATCAACTAAGAAAAGATGTATCTCCCTAATTGTGAATTAGATGACAACCTTTACATATAGCTTGGAGGCCCTAGATTTCTTTGATTCAAATCATCATCACTTCACAACATTAAACTTCCATTGTCGCTACTTGTTGCACTTTCTAAGTGCATCCATCCACAACGTGCTACCCATGTTCGTCAACCTATGTCATACTGTGAACGAAAACACATTCCCAGGAGCATGTATTGTCAAAATGCGACGTTGAAAAAACCATTCCCAAGTCATGTTTGATCTGACACATAAATGACCTACCGGGCTGTCAAGGAAAGGTTGGTTCTTTAAGATATTCTTGGTAGAAATCCATCATCTTCCTTCCATAGGTCAGGTTTCGCAAGCATAGGAGAACAAAGGCCATCCTCCTATCTATACCAGAACAAGCATCTTCATATTGTAAACCAAGTGATTCAAACAATTCTCTCATCTCCACCTTATTTGGAACAGAGGAATCGGCTGGTGTGACTGTAGTGAAATTGGCAGGTCAATAGGTGTTGCTTCTTGAGGTCAAGAATATAAAAAAAACTAAAATATGCACATAGTATATCATACATCATATGTATCATAGTTTTATTACTACGTTCCTGCTCTGATAGTCCCCACTTCGCTGTAGCTAAATTCTTCTTCTCTGGATTTCAGTCTCACACTCCGTATGTGATGGCATCCCTTATAATATGTGTGGAATAACATTACATCCTCCCAATATTGCCGCATAATTATCCCATGAAAACATCTCCTAGCACCATGGGTATGTTAGTGGACTGAGTTTGAGTGATATTAATGAGAGGTATGTTAATGGAGTGCATTTGAGAGAGAACATTGAAACTTGTACATGATATCAATCTTGTCCAACCCCAGCTGGTGGTTGTAAAATTGGGTACCGTAAAGTTACACTCTCCTACCATATTCTCTCTGAGGTGGTTTTTATCGCTTAATTTGACCTCAGACTAAAGGAAGGCAAACCAGAGTAACTACAAACCATGCTTAACCTTGTAGCTAGCCCTACAAATCAGGGAGAGGGCTCTCTCCATAAAGAATCTCAATGAGATATGTCTGCAAAAATTATTTTAGGCCAGGTATAGTAGCTCGAAATATTTTTTATAAATTTTCTGGGTTTTGTTGGATCAGATCGATCTGGGTAGTTTAAATCTGGGGAATTAAATTAGAGATACAGGGTATTCTATGGGGAAGGGTAGGCATGGACTTTAACAAATTTGTTTTAATGATGGTAAGCATTTAAGACCAGTGAGGAGCTGAGGAGGGAATATGAGATGGATCCTTCTCAAACAATAGAAAACATAAAATATGAATGATTATCCCAAGGCAGAGCACTGTAAACAATGGATTCTACCTATATAACTTGAAAACATTCAATAGAAATAATGGAATGAATGAATGTCATACATAACATTTAAAAGATGATTACAAAAGAAGATACTGTATTAAAATTCCATACCACAGGGATCTCTTGACGGGAAAATTTGTTCAGCCAATAGCAGGGGATCTCCCCAGTAAAAGGTCCCAATTAGACCTTGAACCATTTGGAATAGGGATCCCATCCGGGGTGTGGGTCCCGCTACCACTGATTTCTCCTTTCTTTGGGTCTCGCCTAAACTCTATAAACTACTGGATACACACTTAATCAAATGATACAAGACATATGATTGATGCATCAAAAGTACATATAACACTATGCATAGCAAGATGAAATGATAAAGCATAAGCGCCAAAGGAAGTGTTGTTAACAACAAATCACTGGGGTCATGCTTGTAGGTTGTTCTGACCACAAAAGAAACAATTATTTATGGCAAAACACCCTTCACTTCTCGAAAGATTTAAATGATAACGAAAATGCTAATAAACACATTCATTAACATTCATTAGGAAAGTGAAAATAACTCAACCATCATTAACATGTATTCAGCAAACTGTCATGCGAATGTGATATAAATTAAAGATACAGTTCCATTAATCTAAAGATTTTTAGGAACTGAAAGATATAATACTCATAGTGCTCATACATATATCAAAATTAGATCCAAAAAGGGATTTTTCAAAATTCTTGTATTCATGCTCAAATTGTATAACTCTGGTAATACAGTGTACTCAGCTCGAGTCCCAAACAAAAGCCCTTTGCAATCTCTTGAAGGAAATATTTATAGGACAAACTTGCCCTTTGGGTTTCCTTGACCTTTGGCCTTCCTGACTGTTGGGCTGCCTTGTGACCCAGTCCATTCCGCGACTTGCCACATGAGTCACTGATGCGACCTGCGACCCGACTGGACCTTGTGACTTGCGAACATCCGCGACCTCACTGATTTCGTGACTTGCGATCTGGAACAATCCACGACCTGCGACCTTGGACCATCCATGACCTACTACCCCGAACAGATTTGCAACTTGCGGCCTTCTTTAGGTTATCTCCAGATTTTATAGCAATATTCCTTATCTTCCATTCCTTGATTGAAAACAGGCCCTCTTGCTTGCTGGGAAAACTCCAACTCATCGTGCAAAACAACAACTTCTACCTGTAGTCACATAGCTTAGGTTACACATCATCACGATCTAACATCAATACTAAGAGCATGTTTGAATAATTGCAAGAATGAAAATAAAAACTTTAGACCCCTGTGTGGTCAAGTGTGGAGCTACTGAATCATCGGAGAGAATGGCTAGGGTAAGCTTCCTCTGTGCCATTTCTCTGTCAAGATCATAATCTTTCCCATGCAAAAAGTTCTCTTCAAATCTTGGATCAAATTTCTTTATAGGCATGGGCTTCTTCATTTGCATCCTCAATGGTTGCCATATATTTTCATGCTCATCAATTTTCCCATTTATTAGAGAAGCAATACTTGTCATCTTCAATCGAAGAGTCTCAGGTATCTTATTTTCTTTGACTATTTCATCCAATAGAGGTACAAAGGATGCAAATGCTTCAGGGAATGAAACAATGTCATGATATATGTTTACAAAACCTCTCAGCGTTTCTGATACAAAAAGAAGTATGCCAACCCTGTATATGTTTGAGTCAAAGAGAGATGCATCATCATTAGTCTCCATGATTATAGCGAAAACCAAAGGTTGAGTTAAAACGGATACCCCACTTGAAAGACGTAGCCAAAGTCTATACTCTTGATGCTCCAGCAAAAGGGTAGGTCATTTCACTTCGAGGCTCTGCTTAGTCTCTAACGCGGACATCAATAGGGATTGCAAAAAATTGATAGTCTCAGGACACAACCTTCGAGCATATTTTTTAATTGAGAGAAGTGTGGAGCATGGGAATGTTCCAATAGCGACATCCCATCCTGAATTGATGGGGCAATGCATGCCGAAGTCAGAAGAAGTAAATATTAGTGACCAAAGTCACATTAGCAACAGTGTCTTCACGGATGGCCAACTCCTACTTTTGTTTTGGTTCTTATGATCTCTAGACAACTGGTCCTGAATGTGCATTAGACGTTTTCGTCCACAAATGGCTGCAAAATATGGTATTTCAAAGTTGATCTCCATTAGGGGCATTTTATGACGATTCTCTGCAGCCAAGCTAATAGCATTGCATGCTCGAATACAACAAATTTCATTTTGTAACTGGGGTCACGTAGTCGGAAAATCTCCTTGGTCATAGCTTTCCTTGGACACACCTTTCTTTGACCTTGCGACCTCAGAGGGGTTGCACAATCACATGGTTGCATTTCCTGTCCAGCAGCATGCATTGCGACTCAGCGACCTGGAGGGGTCGCACGACTTTATCTTCACGTGGGCTGAGACTTCTGTTCTTCTATGGTTGTTGATGCCAAAAGGCGATATACTTAGACATGCTTCTTTTTCCCGAGCCTGAAATCTCGGCTTACAACTTGCTTGACAATGGAGGGGTTCTAGACTAGATCAAGAAACACTACTCTTGAAGCACATGCAGAAAATATCAGTCATGTCTCACAAGTCACACAATTGCGTGGGAAACAGGTCGCATTTGTTGACCGGAAGCAAAAATCTGCGACCTTGCGACCCGAGGCCTTTAACTATGACTGCTCTTACAATGGTCACAGGGTCGCAAGTCGAATTTTTATTAACTCTATCAGCTATGCGACTCAACGACTGTTTCTTTTGCGCTTAGTTACAATGCGTGTGAAACACTTTACTCTCTCCATCGAACAAATAAACTATTCCAAATTGATCTTTCCACACTCTGTAACCAAATCCACGCTTCATTTACTGTGCTAGCAAACTCAGCTAGCATGTGATGATAAAAATTTCGAATATTCATACATCCACGAAAGGAAACTCGGTGCTTGAATTTTTGCATATTCATTGAAGCGACTGTTGCACTAGCTGCTTTGCTGGAAAAACTCAACAAAGCTTAAAGTCCAACCCTTCCAACAGTACGTGGCACATCAAATACCTTTGCTTCCCTTCATTTTTCTGAAGCTCTCTGGTGGCATTTTGTTGAAGGCATCATCGTCAATTTTTTCTTTGTTGTCTCTCTCCTTGAATCGCTTGTAAATCGTACACGAAAAATCATCCATAAATCACGCAGAATTGTGCCCGGTCCTGAAAACAGAATTTTAAAACTATAATTATGCAAAAATACATCCTTAAATACGTTAAGTTTTATTGTTTTTCTCTCTGCCAAGTCTTAATGGATTCGTGGGCATTGTAAGACTTATTCGACAGGCTTTCATGTGTTGTAAACCAGTGCGGTAATCACTATTCAAATGGAGGATACGATAAATATTGAAGGCCACTGTCCTGCACCAACGAGTATTTCACGCATAATGCAGCTGACACCTTTCTTCTACCAAATCAAAAAGAAAAAAATGGTTGTTTCCCATGAATATGATGTTCCACATTCATTTTTGTGTTGGTTCAACGAAGCGTTTTTCTTTTCCTCAGATTTTTTAGCGGTGGTAGATTTCAAAAACGCAAATGAATAAAAAAATTTCATGCCAAGGCCATTTATATTTATAATGGTAGTGCATCTTCCGATCAGGGTTGACAAGGTTGAATAAGGGTGATACGATTTTTGGCACACTGACTCACCTTCTCCAGCAGTCAATGGCATTTGACTTGGTGAGAGAGGTGAGTTGGACCTGTGATGTCACCCATTGTGCATTTAACAACCTGCTCATAACTAACATCTGGAAGTTAACAAACCTGTATCACTAATCTCCATCCGATATGGTTTGAAACTATACTCTGCACTGTTTAAAACATGGTTATATATTGTCATATATCACACCATAGTTATTAGAACATTGCCACTATAAGTTTGTCATAACATTCTGCTCCATGTTTTAAACATAAATTTTGGCCATTATATATATACGCTCCATATTTTACCATAGGTAATACATATCCCATGGTTTGAACGAAGAGTATCAATATATCATGTGAGAAAATAACAAACTTATAATAAACCTTTTGAAGTCAATACCACAGGGCTTTCTCATGTCGTTGTGATTTTCTTCTCAAAAATGCTTGCACGGGGCTGGTTCTACTTGTGATACTGAAATTTTATTGGTTTCCGCTCTTTTGTTTGGATCGTTTCAATTTATCTTGGTGGAAAATTTATAATATAAGAAATGGTGTCCAAAGTTGGAAAAAGATCAGAAATATGTGGATTTGAGACTAGGGTTTCATTCTTTTCTTCATCGGAAATATCTGGATAAAATTCTGCCACAGAAGTATTTGAGCCCATTTGTAATGTTTTTTCATATAGTTCTGATCCACCATCTTTTATGGTTTTGAAACTATATTTTTTTTGTGCCTTGTTGTCGAGCTCTCTTTTATTTCCCTTTATGTCGTGACAAAATTGAGGAGTTTGTCACCCATGGGGTTGACCTGTGTGGAACATTAAAGCATCACAGTTACTCTTTGAGAATGGCGTTTCTAGATAAAACATATGAGACTAACGAGCTTAAAATAAGTATTCAATCATCATTCTTAATGATCCATGGCGAGAGGGCTTTTAATTGTCAATACACAAAAGGTTTCCATTTGAATATATGCATGGCGATCCCTTCACACATGGCACAACTGCGGTAAGAGTATCTCGTCATAATGGTGAGAAGGCTCATGAGGGGCTTGGGAAAAGTTATGAGGATATCATCGTTTACAGGCCAGGTTAAAACCTTAATGGCTAAGAAGGTATAAGGGGGACGCAAAATTTTAAATATACCCAAAATTTTGGGTGCTGTTGTAGCGGCTACAACAAATGGCGAACCACTGGTAGAATTCAACATTTTGTCAATATCACAACAATAGTCTGAGTCGAGATAGTGATGCAAAGGAGTATTGAACAAGTTCTATGGGTACCCTTTGTATTACTTTGGCCTTTACATTTATTCCCAATCCTTGTGCCTCAGCTAGGTCTCGCTAATCAGAACACATCAAAGGTGGAGCTCACAGATGCCAGTAGCTTGTTGATGATATGAAGAGAAAGGCAGCAGGTTTATTATTTTCAATATTTTTTAAATTATGTTTCCAGTGTTGCTTCGCTGTCAGTAGGCATGAACAGTACCCCGGTGGAGTCACTTCAAGAAATCACAAACGTTGCTCCGCTGCCAGCGAGCCTGGTCAGTACCCCGGTGGAGTCATTGCATTACCTCTCTGCGCAGGAAGCCTTTCTCAATCCTTTACCCTTATTTGTTTCATGTGCTTGTAGCACTTATTTTCATGTGCTCGTGGCACTTATTCTTCATGGGCGGATGAGGGATCCCAACTTATTTTACAAGCAAGAGGGGTTGTTTTTTGTTTTACAGAAACTAAAAGATATCCTGATTTTGGTTTGCTCTTTTGCCAAACCTTCACATCCCATCTACCACAATAGGAGAAGTGTGCAAAACAGAACATTAAAACATCCAAGACTATGCTGGGCACATAGCTTAGGCTATAGGTATTGGGCCATTCAAACTCATTAGGTCTCCACAAAAAACTGGCTCGTATCTCCCTGGATAATAGGTTTAGACTCATAGGCATATTGTTGAGAATGCGACTTCGATGACTTGTCCTAAGAGAAAGCTTCCTCTTGAGATAGCCACCGCAACCTCACGCAAAAAATGTGGTTACTATTTCAGCAATCGAGGCAAAACAAGACCGCAAGATGGTAGGGTTTCAATGAAGGCTCATGTAGTGGTAGATGATATGTGGAATATTTTCAACACTATATCAAAAACCTGTGGAAATGATGAGGGGAAGAAAGTGCACGATGCAATGTAATAACAAGGCTCAAGATGCAATGCAACGCCATGTGCGGGAACGATCCACTAGCTGGAGGTGGAGAGACAAGGCAAAGCACATGCAGTGATTATCCGAACATAATGCAGCAATATGGAAACTAAAAAAACATGCATGAAAAAATAAATGGAACTTTTTAATGCATAAAACTACAGACACAAGAAAATACAGCAAGCATAATTCTAAACCATGAAGTAAAACCTTAGCAAGTAAACCTAATTAATAACTTGACAAACAAAACTTTATTAGCAAATCCTAGCTAGCCTATTCCTAGTTTAACCAATGATGCGGTCGGGTTATGTTAAATCAGCTTTCCAGTGTAGCCACTGCATTATTTCCTGACCAGCAAGAACGACAATGTTCACAATCAGAGCCAACGTACAAAATCTTGCACCAACAGCAAGACTTACCTGTAGAGCATGTGCAATAGCGAGAAGGTCATGGCTACTTACCAAAGAAAATGCCAGAATAGATTGTGCAAGCTGAATTCCACTCTCATCCTGATACACAGCAATATGTTCTTACAACTCAACATTTTTTATCAATGACACAAACCAATTCATGCACAACCCTAGGTTCGACGGGAGGGAGGTAAGCCACTGCCTGTTTGCGAGTATATTCATCGGATAAGATCTGTCGAACCAAACAGAAACCTCATCATGGTGTGGAGGATGATCAATTTTATGGAATGGAAACAATAAGCATGTGCTAGGTGAATTATTGGTGCTTGCGCATCCAAGTGCAGAAATCCTAGTTTTAAGAACCCTAGTTCGAAGTTGCTCCTGGAATTTGTCAAGGATATGAAGATCTGAATCCAGTTTTAGTGGAGGATGCAATTCCTTATCGTTTTGAACAAAATCCGGACCTTCGAGTAGCGATTTTCCCAACTTTGATTGCTAGGCAAGACCAACAGGTGGATTGCTGTGATCATGAAATGTGGTGATTTGCAAAATGTCAGTGGGATTTGTATCAATTAGGTCAAATTTTTGCACACTGACAGATTGATAAATCGATGTATCAGATTCTTTATATTTGCTAGGATGGGGTGGATTTACCGTAAGGTTTTCGAGTAGTTGAGGTTTTTCCAAAATCACATGTTAGTGCTTGATTGCAACTGGTACTGGTTGGGAAACCATAGGAAAGATTAGAGACAATGGCCGGTGTTTTCTTACCAGTGAATAAATTGGGGTATATCGGTTGTTGCATACCAAATATTGGGGGACAGGAATATGTGCTCGAGGAAACCTCATTAGAATGAAAAATCCGCCCTGATGAAAAGATATCTGATGTCTTTATGCTGGGAGGAGCATGGTACTTGGGAATTGTTGTTTCAGAAACCCTAATCCGAAGAACCTTGGTTGGAGTTGTTTGAGATATCTTGTCAGGGTCAGAAGAACTAGGGATGACAACCAGCAAGAGCAGAAGTGCTTTGATTCCCTGATGGGTACTCGAATCTTCATAGAGATAATTATCGAATTCTGGTGTCACCATATGGTCGGCGACAAGATACGAGTGACAGTCCTCAACGGTATTAGTGAATATTTTTTCATTTAAGCAGTGATCACTGTGACCATCAATTTGATCAAGTTGAGTACCTAGCATGTTGGGCTCCCCAGGAGTTTCCAACTGAGATGGATCAATAAAGAGGACATCTTGTGGTTGCCCAGACAGGAAATCACTCCTATGGTTGTCTAAAGATTCCAAGTGAGAAAGATCAGATCTAAAAGATTCATCAATTTTGGACTGTGATTGTGAAACAACATCTGCGTGCTTATGATTTTTGCCAATAATAGTATAAGGGAATTTTGAATGTCTCGAACAAATTACTAGTGTGGCGGACTCGTGAAATAAATCAGGGAATAATGAACGAAAAGATTGAGCCACAGGGGTATTAACTGTACAAGTTTTTTCAATATGCACATTCGTGTTATTCAAAGAAAACCATGATTTGGCAGGCCTTGTAAAGGAATCAACTTCATCCGAGATAGGAGTCAATTCATAATCAGTATGCGAATCAGATTTAGGACTGTTTTCAAGGAGACATCGAGTGGGCTTGAGGTAGGTTTCATGAACTGGGAAAGATAACGAGCCACTATGGTTTTCAAGCTTTGATTTGACATGGTTCGTGAAAGATTAAAAGGTAGTACAATAGGATTTATCCTCATGCACCCATCTATCATTTCTCAGAACTTTTGAGGTCACAACTCCACTACCCGAAAACTTAGGAGGAGGAGCGAGAATGTCACAAATAACAATACTCTCCTCGGAGGCCTGAATGTGGTCTGGGTTGGGGGAGTTGGACAAGGAAGCATTAGGGACAAAGTCTAAATAGCCGGTAACTTGTGGGTCATCATAGGAAACACTAGGATCAGGCTGGGTTGCTAACTGAAATTGTTCAAGGGAAACAAGAATCACATACCTAAACTGTTCACTTAAACATTTCCAATCAACATCCCTTTCAGGGAACTCAAAACAATAATGAACAAATCTGATAGAGAATTCATCTAGAGGTTCCTGAGGTTCCATTATGATGTCAATTAGCTTTCTCAATATGCTTTGAAAATCGTACCTGTGTAAAGCTTGTTGCAATTCACTGGTGAATTTTTCAAACGAATGGATGGAAGCTTTCGGAAATGTGCAGAACCATTGCTTTGCACGACCTTCGAGAGTGAGGAAGAAAAGCAAACAAATCAACCCTTCATTTTCAATTTCATAGCACTCACCAAAGTCATAGAAATCTAAAAGGTGTTGGGTTATGGATACTCCGTTTTCACCATCAAATCTTAACTGGGACAAGTGATACATAAGTTCATCGGGGATGAGACATCGAGAGTCATAAAACTCTGACAAACATCTCAGGAGAATGATTTGGGAATGAGCCATTAAAGATATGAGATTAACTACAGGCTCTAAGGGCTCAGCTTGTCATCTAGCCATCCTTCTAGCACCAATTCTGTTGATGGGAAAAATTTTCTGGCCAACACCAGGGGATCTCCCTAGTAAAAGGTCCCAATTAGAACTGGAACCGTTTGGAATAGGGATCCCATCTGAGGTGTGGGTCCGGCTACCGCTGATTTCTCCTTTCTTTGGGTCTTGCTTAAACTCTATAAACTACTGGATACACACTTAATCAAATTATACAGGACATATGATTGATTCATCAAATGTACATATAACAATATGCGTATTGAGATGAAATGATAAAGAATAAGCGCTGAAGGAATGGCTGTTAACAACACATCACTGGGGTCATGCTTGTAGGCTGTTCTGACCATAAAAGAAACAATTCTTTATGGTGAAACGCCCTTCACTTCCTGAAAGCTTTAAATGATAACAAAAATGCTAATAAACACATTCATTAACATTCATTAGGAAAACGAAAGGAACTCAACCATCATTAACATGTATTCAGCAAACTGTCATGCAAATGTGATATAAATTAAAGATACAGTTCAATTAATCTAAATATGTTTCAAAACTGAAAGATATAATACTCATAGTGCTCATACATATATCAAAATTAGATCCACAAAGGGTACTCAGCTCGAGTCCCAAACAAAATCCCTTTGCAATCTCCCGAAGGAAGTATTTATAGGACAAACTTGCCCTTTGGGTTTCCTTGGCCTTTGGCCTTCCCGACTGTTGGGCTGCATTGCGACCCAGTCCATTATGCGACTTGCGACCTAAGTCACTGATGTGACCTGCGACCCGACTAGACCTTGAAACTTGCGAACATCCGCGACCTCACTCATTTCGCGACTTGCCATCTGGAACAATCCCCGACCTATGACCTTGGACCATCTGCAACCTGCTACCTCGAAAATATTTGTAACTTGCGGCCTTATTTTGGTTATCTCCAGATTTTATAGCAATATTCCTTATCTTCCATTCCTTGATTTGAAAACAGGCCCTCTTGCTTGCTGGGAAAACTCCACTTCATCGTGCAAATCAACAACTTCCACCTGCAGTCACATAGCTTAGGTTAAACATCTTCATGATCTAACATCGATACTAAGAGCATGTTTGAATAATTGCAAGAATGAAAATAATAAACTTAGACCCCTGTGTGGTCAAGTGTGGAGCTACTGAATCATCGGAGATAATGGCTAGGGTAAGCTTCCTCTGTGCCCTTTCTCTGTCAAGATCATAATCTTTCCCATGCACAAAGTTCTCTTCAAATCTTAGATTGAATTGCTTGATAGGCATGGGCTTCTTCATTCACATCCTCAATGGTTGCCGTAGATTTTCATGCTCATCAATTTTCCCATTTATTAGAGAAGCAATACTTGTCATCTTCAATCGGAGAGTCTCAAGTATCTTATTTTCTTTGACTATTTCATGTAATAGAGGTAAAAAGGATGCAAATGCTTCAGGGAATGAAACAATGTCATGATATATGTTTACAAAACCTCTCAATGTTTTTGATACAGAAAGAAGTATGCCAACCCTGTATATATTTGAGTCAAAGAGAGACGCATCATCATTAGTCTCCATGATTATAGTGAAAACCAAAGGTTGAGGTAAAATGCATACCCCACTTGAAAGACGCAGTCAAAGTCTATACTCTTGATGCTCCAGCAGAAGGGTAGGGCGTTTTACTTCAAGGCTCTGCTTAGTATCTAACGTGGAGATCAACGGGGCTTGCAAAAAATTAACAATCTCGGGACACAACCTTCGAGCATCTTTGTTAACTGAGAGAAGCGTGGAGCATGGGAACATTCCAATAGCGACATCCCGTCCTGAATTGATGGGGCAAGGCATGCCGAAATCAAAAGAAGGAAATATTAGTGACCAAACTCGTAGTAACAACAGTGTCTTCATAGATGGCCAGCTGTTGCTTTTGTCTGGGTTCTTAAGATCTCTATACAACTGGTCGTAAATGCACATTAGACATTGCCGTCCAAAAATGGCTGCAAAATATGGTATTTCAAAGCTGATCTCCATTAGGGGCATTTTATGACGATTCTCTATAGCCAAGCTAATAGCACTGCATGCTCGAATACAAAAAATTTCATTTTGTAACTGGGGTCGTGTAGTTGCAAAATCTCCTTGGTCACAGCTTTCCTTGGGCACACCTTTCTGTGACCTTGTGACCTCAAAGGGGTTGCACAGTCGCATGGTCGCATTTCCTGTCCAGCAGCATGTATTGCGACTCAACGGCCTAGAGGGGTCATGTGAATTTATCTTCACATGGGCTAAGACTTATCTTTTTCTATGGTTCCTGATGCCAAGAGGTGATATAAGTAGACATGCTTCTTTTGACCCAACCTGAAAGCTCGGCTTACAGCTTGCTTGACAATGGACGGGTTCTAGACTAGATCAAGAAAGACTACTCTTGAAGCCCATGCGGAAAATATCAGGCATGTCTCATAGGTCACACAGTCGCATGGGAAACAGGTCGCATTTGTTGACCAGAAGCAAAAATATTCGACCTTGCGACCCGAGGCCTTTAACTGTGACTGCTCTTACAATGGTCGCAGGGTCAGAAGTCGCATTTTTATTCTCTCTATCAGCGATGCGACTCAGCGACTGTTTCTTCCGCGCTTAGTTACAATGCATGTGAAATGCTTTACTCTCTCCATGGAACAAATAAACTATTCCAAATCGATCTTTCCACACTCTGTAACCAAATCCACGCTTCATTTACTGTGCTAGCAAACTTAGCTGGCATGTGCTGATAACAATTTCAAATATTCATACATCCACAAAAGGAAACTCGGTGCTTGAATTTTTGCACGTTCATTGAAGTGACTGTCGCACTAGCTGCTTTGCTGGAAAAACTCAACAAAGCTTAAAGTCCAACGCTTCCAACAGTACGTGGCACATCAAATAACTTTTCTTCCCTTAATTTTGCTGAAGCTCTCCGATGGCGTTTTGTTGAAGGAATCATCGTCGATTTAGTCTTTTTTCTCTCTCTCCTTGAATCGCTTGTAAATCATACACAAAAAATCATCCATAAATCACGTAGAATTGTGCCCGATCCTGAAAAAAGACTTTTAAAACTATAATTATGAAAAACGGCATCCGCAAATACGTTAAGTTTTATTGTTATTCTCTCTGCCAAGTCCCAATGGATTCATGGGAATTGTAAGACATATTCGACAGGCTTGCATGTGTTGTAAACCAGTGCGGTAATCACTGTTCGAATGTAGGATACGATAAATCTTGAAGGCCACTGTCCTACACCAACGAGTATTTCACGCATAACGCAACTGACACCTTTCTTCTGCCAAATCAGAAAGAAACAAATGGTTGTTTCCCACGAAAAGGACGTTCCACATTCATTGTTGTGCTGGTTCAACAGAGCGTTTTTCTTTTCCTCAAATTTTTTAGTGGTGGTAGATTTCAAAAACGTAAATGAATAAATTTTTTTCATGCCAAGGCTGTTTATATTTATAATGATAGTGCATCTTCTGATCAGGGTTGACAAGGCTAAATAAGGGTGATACGATTTTTGGCACGCAAACTCACCTTCTCCAGCGGTCAATGGCACTTGACTTGGCGTGAGAGGTGAATTGGACCTGTGTTGTCACCCATTGCGCATTTAACAGCCTGCTCATAACTAAAATCTGGTGGTTAACAAACCTGTATCACTAATATCCATCCGATATGGTTTGAAACTATACTCTACATCATTTAAAACATGGTTATATACTGTCATATATCGCACCATAGTTATTAGAACATTGCCACTATAAGTTTGTCATAACATTCCGCTCGATGTTTTAAACATAAATTTCTGCTATTATATATATATATACGCTCCATATTTTACCATAGGTAATACATATCCCATGGTTTCAATGAAGAGTATCAATGTATCATGTGAGAAAAGCACAAGCTTATAATAAACCTTTTGAAGTCGATACCACAGGGCTTTCTTATGTTGTTGTGATTTGCTTCTCAAAAATGCTTTCACGGGGCCGGTTCTGCTTGTGATACTGAAATTTTATTGGCTTCCGCTCCTTCATTTGGATCATTTCAATTTCTCTTAGTGGAAAATTTATAATATAAGAAACATTTTCTAAAGTCGGAAAAAGATCAGAAATATGTGGATTCGAGACTAGGGTTTCATTCTTTTCTTCATCGGAAATATCTGGATAAAATTCTTCCATAGAAGTATTTGAGCCCATTTGTAATTTTTTTTCGTATAGTTCTGAACCACCATATTTTATGGTTTTGAAACTATATTTTTTTTGCACCTTTTTGTCGAGCTCTCTTTAATTTCCCTCGATGTCGTGACAAAATTGAGGAGTTTGTCACCCGTGGGGTTGACCTGTGTGGAACATTACAACATCACAGTTACTCTTTGGGAATGGCGTCCCTAGATAAAACATATGAGACTAACGAGCTTAAAATAAGTATTCAATCAGCATGCTTAGTGACCCATGGCGAGAGGGATTTTAATTGTCAATACACAAAAGGTTTCCATTTGAATATATGCATGGCAATCCCTTCACACACGTCACAGCTGCGGTAAGAGTATCTCGTC
The DNA here is from genome assembly GCA_034641835.2 of Pinus albicaulis. Lineage (NCBI taxonomy): Eukaryota > Viridiplantae > Streptophyta > Pinopsida > Pinales > Pinaceae > Pinus > Pinus albicaulis. Next base: position 377,291,980 of record CM076583.1, read on the forward strand.
ATAATGGTGAGAAGGCTCATGAGGGGCTTGGGACACGTTATGAGGATATCATCGTTTACAGGCCAGGTTAAAACCTTAATGGCTAAGTAGGTAGAAGGGGGACCCAAAATTTTGGGTGCTATTGTAGCGGCTACAACAAATGGAAAACCACTGGTAGAATTCAGCATCTCTGTCAATATCACAACAATAGTCTGAGTCGAGATAGTGATGCAAGGGAATATTGAACAAGTTCTATGAGTACCCTTTGTATTACTTTGGCCTTTACATATATGCCGAGTTCTTGTGCCTCAACTAGGTCTCGCTAATCAGAACACATCAAAGTAGGAGCTCAAGGACGCCACTAGCTTGTTGATGATGTGAAGAGCAAGGCAGCAGGTTTATTATTTTCAAGAGTTTTTAAACTAATTTTCCGGTGTTGCTCTGGTACTAGCAGGCCTGGACAGTACCCCGGTGGAGTCACTTCACGAAATCACAAATGTTGCTCTGCTGCCAGCGAGCTTGGTCAGTACCCTGGTAGCATCGTTGCATTACCTCTCTGTGTAGGAAGCCTTTCTCGATCCTTTACCCTTATTTGTTTCATGTGCTTGTAGCACTTATTTTCATGTGCTCCTGGCACTTATTCTTCATGGGCGGATGAGGGATCCCGAATTATTTTACAAGCAAGAGAGTTTGTTTCTTGTTTTATAGAAACTAAAAGATATCCTGATTTGGGTTTGCTCTTCTGCCAAACCTTCAGATCCCATATACCACAATAGGAGAAGTGTGCAAAACATAAAATTAAAATGTCCAAGAGTATGATGGGCACACGGATTAAGCTATGGGTATTGGGCCATTCAAACTCATTAGGTCTCCACAAAAAACCAGCTCGTATCTCCCCAGATAATAATTTTAGACTCATAGGCATCTTGTTGAGAATGCGACTTTGATGACTTGTCCTAAGAGAAATCTGCCCCTTGAGATAGCCACCGCAACCTCACGCAAACAATGGGGTTACTATTTCAGCAATCGGGGAAAAACAAGATTGCAAGGTGGTAGGGTTTCAATGAGGGCTCATGTAGTGGTAGGTGATATGTGGAATATTTTCAACGCTATATCAACAACCTGTGGAAATGAAGAGGGGAAGAAAGTGCACGACGCAATGTAATAACGAGGCTCAAGATGCAATGCAACGCCATCTGCGGGAATGATCCACTAGTTGGAGGTGGAGAGACAAGGCAAAGCACATGCAGTGATTATCCAAAAATAATGTAGCAATATGGAAACTGAAAAAGCATGCATGCAAAAATAAATGGAATTTTTTAATGAATAAAACTACAGACACAAGAAAATACAACAAACATAATTCTAAATCATGAAGTAAAACCTTAGCAAGTAAACCTAATTAATAACTTGACAAACAAAACTTTATTAGCAGATCCTAGCTATCCTATTCCTATTTTAACCAATGATGAGGTTGGGTTATGTGAAATCAACTTTCCATTGCAGCCACCGCATTAGTTTCTGACCTGCAAGAACAAAAAAAATCGCAATTAGAGCCAGCGTACAAAATCATGCACCAACAGCAAGAATTACCTGTAGAGCATGTGCAATAGCGAGAAGGTCATGGCTACTTACCAAAGAACATGCCCGAATATATTGTGCAAGATGAATTCCACTCTCGTCCTAATACACAACAATATGTTCTTACAACTCAACATTTTTTATGAATGAAAAAAATCGATTCATGCACAACCCTAGGTTCGATGGGAGCGAGGTAAGCCACTGCCTGTTTGAAAGTATATTCATTGGATAAGATCCATCGAACCAAACGGAAACATCATCATGGTGTGGAGAATGATCAATTTTATGGAATGGAAAAAATAATCATGTGCCAGGTGAATTATAGGTTCTTTCACATCCAAGTGCAGAAACCCTAGTTTTTAGAACCCTAGTTTGGAGTTTCTCCTGGAATCTGTCAAGGATATGAGGATTTGAATCCACTTTTAGTGGAGGCTGCAATTCCTTTTCATTTTGAACAAAATCCTGACCGTTGAGTGGGGTTTTTCCCAACTTTGATTGTTGGGCGAGACCAACAGGCGGATTGTTGTGATCATGAAATGTGGTGATTTGCAAAATGTCAGTGGGCTTTGTATCAATTCGGTCAAATTTTTGCGCACTGACATATTGATAAATCGACGTATCGGATTCTTTAGATTTTCCAGGATGGGGCGGATTTACCATAAGGTTTTCGAGAAATTGAGGGTTTTTCCAAAAATCACATGTTAGTGCCTGATTGCACCTGCTACTGGCTGGGCAACCACTAGAAAGATTAGAGACAATGGACGGTGTTTTCTTACCAATGAATAAATTGGGGTATATCTGTTGTTGCATACCAACTGTTAGGGGACAGGAATATGTGCTCCAGGAAACCTCATTATAATGAAAACTCTGACCTGATGAAAATATATCTGACGTGGTTATGCTAGGAGGAGCATAGTTCTTGGGAATTGTCGTTTCAGAAACCCTAATCCGAGGAACCTTGGTTGGAGTTGTTTGAGAGATCTCGTCAGGGTCGGAAGAACTAGTGATCACAACCAACAAGAGTAGAAGTGCTTCGATTCCATGATGGGTACTCGAATCTTCATAGAGAGAATTATCGAATTGTGGTGTCTCCATATGGTCGGCGAAAAGATACGAGTGACAGTCCTCAGCAGTATTAGTGAATATGTTTTCAGATAAGCAGTGATCGCTGTGATCATCGATTTGATCAAGTTCAGTACCTGGCATGTTGGGCTCCCCCAGAGTTTCCAACTTGGATGGATGAATAAAGAGGACATCTTGTGGTTGCCCAGACAGGAAATCGCTCCTATGGCTGTCTAAAGATTCCGAGTGAGAAAGATCAGATCTAAAAGATTCATAAACTTTGGAATGTGATTGTGAAACAACATCTAGATGCTTATGATTGTTGCCAATACCAGTATAAGGGAATTTCGAATGTCTCGAAGAAATTACTGGTGTGGCGGAATCGTGAAATAAATTGGGGAATAATGAATGAAAATATTGAGCTGCAGGGGTATTAACTGTAAAAGGTTTTTCAATATGAACATCCATGTTATTCAAATAAAACCATGATCTGGCAGGCCTTGTAAGAGAATCAACTTCATCCGGGATAGGAGTCGATTCATAATCAGTATGCGAATTAGATTTAGGACTGTGTCCAAGGAGACATTGAGTGGGCTCGAGGTAGGTTTCATGAACTGGGAGAGATAACGAGCCACTATGGTTTTCAAGCTCTGATTTGACATGGTGCGTGAAGGATTCAAAGGTAGTATAATAGGCTTTATCCTCATGCACCCATCTATCATTTCTCAGAACTTTCGAGGTCACAACTCCACTACCCAACAACTCAGGAGGAGGAGCGATAATGTCACAAATAGCAATACTCTCCTCGGATGCTTGAATGTGGTCTGGGCTGGGGGGGATGGAATACGAAGAAATAGGGACAAAGTCTGAATAGCCAGTAACTTTTGGGTCGTCATAGGAAACACTAGGATCAAGCGCGGTTGCTAACTGAAATTGTTCAAGGGAAACGAGAATCACATACCTGAACTATTCACTTAAACATTTCCAATCAACATCCCTTTTAGGGAACTCAAAACAATAATGAAAAAATCTGATAGAAAGTTCATCTAGAGGTTCTTGAGGTTCCATTTTGATGTCATTTAGCTTTATCAATACGCTTTGAAAATTGTATCTGTAAAAATCTTGTTGCAATTCACTGGCGAGTTGTTCAAACGAATGGATGGAAGCTCCTGACAATGTGCAGCACCATTTCTTAGCACAACCTTCGAGAGTGAGGAAGAAAAGAAAAAAAATCAACCCTTCATTTTCAATTTCGTAGCACTCACCAAAGTCATAGAAATCTAAAAGGTGTTGGGTTATGGATACTCCGTTTTCACCATCAAATCTTAACTGGGACAAGTGATACATAATTTCATCGGGGATGAGACACTGAGGCTCATAAAACTCCGACAAACATCTCAGGAAAATGATTTGCAAACGAGCTATTACAGATACGAGATTAATTGTAGGCTCTAAGGGCTCAGCTTGTCATCTGGCCCTCCTTCTACCGCCAATTCTATTGACGAGAAAATTTTTCCGGCCAACACCAAGGGATCTCCCCGGTAAAAGGTCCCAATTAGACCTTGAACCCTTTGGAATAGGGATCCCGTCCGGGGTGTGGGTTCGGCTACTGCTGATTTCTCCTTTCTTTGGGTCTCGCTTAAACTCTATAAACTACTGGATACACACTTAATCAAATGATACAAGACATATGATTGATGCACCAAATTTACATATAACACTATGTGTAGCGAGATGAAATGATAAAGCATAAGCGCTGAAGGAAGTGCTGTTAACAACACATCACTAGGGTCATGCTTGTAGGCTGTTCTGACCATAAAAGAAACAATTCTTTATGGAAAAATGCCCTTCACTTCTTGAAATCTTTAAATAATAACACAAATGCAAATAAAAACATTAGTTAACATTCATTAGGAAAGTGAAAAGATCTCAACCATCATTAACATGTATTCAGCAAACTGTCATGTGAATGTATATAAATTAAAGATACAGTTCCATTAATCTAAAGATGTTTAGGAACTAAAAGATATAATACTCATAGTGCTCATACATATATCAACATCAGATCCACAAAGGAATTTTTCAAAATGCTTGTATTCATGCTCAAATTGTATAACTCTAGTAATACATTGTACTCAGCTCAAGTCCCAAACAAAAGCCCTTTGCAATCTCCTTAAGGAAGTATTTATAGGACAAACTTGCCCTTTGGGTTTCCTTTACCTTTTGCCTTCCTGACTGTTGGGCTGCCTTGCGACCCAGTCCATTCTGTGACTTGAGACCTGACTCACTGATGCGACCTGCGACCCGACTGGACCTTGCGACTTGCGAACATTCACGACATCACTGATTTCATGACTTGCGATCTTGGACAATTCGCGACCTGCGACGTTGGACCATCCGTGACCTGCTACCTCGAACAGATCTGCGACTTGCAGCCTTATTTTTGTTATCTCCATATTTTATAGCAATATTCCTTATCTTCCATTCCTTTATTTGAAAACATGCCCTCTTGCTTGTTGGGAAAACTCCAACTCATCGTGCAAACCAACAACTTCCACATGTAGTCACATAGATTAGGTTACACATCATCATGATCTAACATCGATACTGAGAGCATGTTTGAATAATTTCAAGAATGAAAATAATAAAATTAGACCCCTGTGTGGTCAAGTGTGGAGCTACTGAATCATCAGAGAGAATGGCTAGGGTGAGCTGCCTCTGTGCCCTTTCTCTGTCAAGATCATAATCTTTCCCATGCACAAAGTTCTCTTCAAATCTTAGATTGAATTGCTTGATAGTCATGGGCTTCTTCATTCGCATCCTCAATGGTTGCCATAGATTTTCATGCTCATCAATTTTCCCATTTATTAGAGAAGCAATACTTGTCATCTTCAATTGGAGAGTCTCGGGTATCTTATTTTCTTTGACTATTTAATGCAATAGAGGTAAAAAGGATGCAAATGCTTCAGGGAATGAAAAAATGTCATGATATATGTTTACAAAACCTCTCAATGTTTCTAATACAGAAAGAAGTATGCCAACCTTGTATATGTTTGAGTCAAAGAGAGACGCATCATCATTAGTCTCCATGATTATAGCGAAAACCAAAGGTTGAGGTAAAATGAATACCCAACTTGAAAGACACAGCCAAAGTCTATACTCTTGATGCTCGAGCAAAAGGGTAGGGCATTTCACTTAGAGGCTCTTCTTAGTATCTAACGCGGACATCAACAGGGCTTGCAAAAAATTTACAATCTTGGGACACAACCTTCGAGCATATTTGTTAACTGAGAGAAGCGTGGAGCATGGGAACGTTCCAATAGCGACATCTCGTCCTGAATTGATGGGGCAACGCATGCCAAAATCAGAAGAAGGAAATATTAGTGACAAAAGTCGCAGTAGCAACAATGTCTTCAAAGATGGCCAACTGCTACTTTTGTCTAGGTTCTTAAGATCTCCAGAAAAATGGTCCTGAATGCGCATTAGACGTTGTCGTCCACAAATGGCTACAAAATATGGTATTTCAAAGTTGATCTCTATCAGGGGCATTTTATGACGATTCTATACAGCCAAGCTAATAGAACTGCATGCTCGAATACAAAAAATTTCATTTTGTAACTGGGGTCGCATAGTCAGAAAATATCCTTGGTCGCAGCTTTCCTTGGGCACACCTTTCTACAACCTTGCGACCTCGGAGGGGTCGCACAGTCGCATGGTCGCATTTCCTGTCCAGCAACATGTATTGTGACTCAGCGACCTGGAGGGGTCGCGCAACTTTATCTTCACGTGGGCTGAGACTTCTCTTCTTCTATGGTTCCTGATGCCAAGAGGCGATATACGTAGACATGCTTCTTTTTCCCCAGCCTGAAAGATCAGCTTACAGCTTGCCTGAAAATGGACGGGTTGTAGACTAGATCAAGAAAGACTACTCTTGAATCCCATGCGGAAAATATCAAGCACGTCTCACAGGTCACACAATCGCATGGGAAACAGGTCACATTTGTTGACCAAAAGCAAAAATCTGCGACCTTGCGACCCGAGGCCTTTAACTGCGACTACTCTTACAATGGTCGCAGGGTCGCAAGTTTCATTTTTATTCGCTCTGTCAGCTATGCGACTCAGTGACTGTTTCTTTCGCACTTAGTTACAATGCATGTGAAACACTTTACTCTCTCCATCGAACAAATAAAATATTCCAAATCGATCTTTCCACACTCTGTAACCAAATCCATGCTTCATTTATTGTGCTAGCAAAATCAGCTGGCATGTGCTGGTAACAATGTCAAATATTCATACATCCACAAAAGGAAACTCGGTGCTTGAATTTTTGCACATTCATTAAAGCGACTGTTGCACTAGCTGCTTTGCTGGCAAAACTCAACGAAGCTTAAAGTCCAACCCTTCCAACAATAAGGGGCACATCAAATACCTTTGCTTCACTTCATTTTGCTAAACCTCTATGATGCCGTTTTTTTGAAGGCATCGTCGTCGATTTCATCTTTTTTGTCTCACTCCTTGAATCACTTGTAAATCGTAGACGAAAAATCATCCATAAATCACGCAGAATTGTGCCCGGTCCTGAGAATAGACTTTTAAAACTATAATTATGCAAAACTGCATCTGTAAATACGTTAAGTTTTATTGTTATTCTCTCTGCCAAGTCTCAATGGATTCGTGGGCATTGTAAGACTTCTTCGACAAGCTTGTATGTGTTGTAAACCAGTGAGGTAATCACTATTCGAATGTAGGATACGATAAATCTTGAAGGCCACCGTCCTGCACCAGTGAGTATTTCATGCATAATGCAGCTGACACCTTTCTTTTGCCAAATTAGAAAGAAACAAATGGTTGTTTCCCACGAAAATGATGTTCCACATTCATTGTTGTGCTGGTTCAACGGAGCGTTTTTCTTTTCCTCAGATTATTTAGCAGTGGTAGACTTCAAAAACGTAAATGAATAAAAAATTTTCATGCCAAGGCCGTTTATATTTATAATGGTAGTGCATCTTCCAATCAGGATTGACAAGGCTGAAGAAGGGTGATACAGTTTTTGGCATGCTGACTCATCTTCTCCAGCAGTCAATGGCACTTGAATTGGCGTGAGAGGTGATTTGGACCTGTGATGTCACCCATTGCGCATTTAACAGCCTGCTCATAACTAACATCTGGAAGTTAACAAACCTGTCTCACTAATCTCCATCCGATATGGTTTGAAACTATACTCTGCACTATTTAAAACATGGTTATATACTATCATATAACGCACCATAGTTATTAGAACATTGCCACTATCAGTTTGTCATAACATTCCGCTCCATATTTTAAACATAAATTTTTGCCATTATATATATACGCTCCATATTTTACCATAGGTAATACATATCCCATGGTTTCAATGAAGAGTATCAATGTATCATGTGAGAAAAGCACAAACTTATAATAAACATTTTGAAGTCAATACCACAGGGCTTTCTCATGTCGTTGTGATTTTCTTCTCAAAAATGCTTTCACGGGGCCGGTTCTGCTTGTGATACTGAAATTTTATTGGCTTCTGCTCCTTCGTTTGGATCGTTTCAATTTATCTTGGTGGAAAATTTATAATATAAGAAACGGTGTCCGAAGTCGGAAAAAGATCAAAAATATGTGGATTCAAGACTAGGGTTTCATTCTTTTCTTCATCATAAATATCTAGATAAAATTATGCCACAGAAGTATTTGAGCCCATTTGTAATGTTTTTTCATACAGTTTTGATCCACCATCTTTTATGGTTTTGAAACTATATTGTTTTTGCGCCTTGTTGTCGAGCTCTCTTTTATTTCCCTTGATTTCGTGACAAATTTGAGGAGTTTGTCACCCGTGGGGTTGACCTGTGTGGAACATTACAACATCATAGTTACTCTTTGAGAATGGTGACCCTAGATAAAACATATGAGACTAACGAGCTTAAAATAAGTATTCAATCAGCATGCGTAATGACCCATGGTGAGAGGGCTTTTAATTTTCAATACACAAAAGGATTCCATTCAAATATACACATGGTGATCCCTTCACACGTGGCATAGCTGTAGTAAGAGTATCTCGTCATAATGGTGAGAAGGCTCATGAGGGGCTTGGGACAAGTTACAAGGATATCATCATTTACAGGCCAAGTTAAAACCTTAACGGCTAAGCAGGTAGAAGGGGGACCCTAAATTTTGGGTGTTGTTGTAGCGGCTACAACAAATGGCGAACCACTGGTAGAATTCAGCATCTCTGTCAATATCACAACAATAGTCTGAGTCGAGATAGGGATGCAAGGGAATATTGAACAAGTTCTGCAGGTACCCTTTGTATTACTTTGGCCTTTACATATATGCCCAGTCCTTGTGCCTCAGATAGGTCTCGCCAATCAAAACACATCAAAGTAGGAGCTCATGGATGCCAGTAGCTTGTTGATGATGTGAAGAGAAAGGTAGCGGGTTTATTATTTTCAAGATTTTTTAAAGTAAGTTTCTAGTGTTGCTCTGCTGCCAGTAGGCCTCGACAGTACCCCGGTGGAGTCACTTGAAGAAATCACAAACGTTGCTCTATTGCCAGCGAGCCTAGTCAGTACCCCAGTGGCATCGTTGCATTACATCTTTGTGTAGGAAGCCTTTCTCGATCCCTTACCCTTATTTGTTTCATGTGCTTGTAGCACTTATTTTCATGTGCTCGTGGCACTTATTCTTCAGGGGCGGATGAGGTATCTCGACTTATTTTACGAGAAAGAGAGGTTGTTTCTTGTTTTACTGAAACTGAAAGATATCCTGATTTGGGTTTGTCTTGCCACTCTGGCACCCCATCTGCCACAATAGGAGAAATTGCAAAATAGAACAATCGCGTCAGGCAATAACTTGGAAAACGGCACAGCTTTTGCAGGTATTACAGGACAGGATTTTCCGTCAGTGAGGTCTCCCTGAGCCTGGCGGAAAACAATATATGGATCACTCAGGTTTAGACTCTCACTGCGGCATCTTTTTGAGAATGTGACTTCGATGACTTGTCCTAAGAGAAAGCCGCCTCTTGAGATAGCCACCGCAACCTCATGCAAACAATGGGGTTACTATTTCAACAATCGAGGCAAAAAAAGACTGCAAGGTGGTAGGGTTTCAATGAGGGCTCATGTAGTGGTAGGTGATATGTGGAATATTTTCAATGCTATATCAAAAACCTGTGGAAATGATGAGGGGAATAAAGTGCACGATGCAATGTAATAATGAGGCTCAAGATGCAATGCAACGCCATGTGCGGGAACGATCCACTAGTTGGAGGTGGAGAGACAAGGCAAAGCACATGCAGTGATTATTCGAACATAATGTAGCAATATGGAAACTGAAAAAACATGCATGCAAAAATAAATTGAAATTTTTAATGCATAAAACTACAGACGCAAGAAAATACAGCAAGCATAATTCTAAACTATGAAGTAAAACCTTAGCATGTAAATGTAATTAATAACTTGAGAAACAAAACTTTATTAGCAGATCCTAGCCAGCCTATTCCTAGTTTAACCAATGATGTAGTCGGGTTATGTGAAATCAGCTTTCCAGTGCAGCCACAACATTATTTCCTGACCTGCAAGAACAACAATGTTTGCAATCAGAGCCAGCGTACAAAATCGTGCACCAATAGGAAGAATTACCTGTAGAGCATGTGCAATAGCGATAAGGTCATGGCTACTTACCAAAGAACATACCAGAATATATTGTGCAAGCTTAATTCCACTCTCATCCTGATACACAGCAATATGTTCTTGCAACTCAAATTTTTTTATGAATGACACAAACCAATTCATGCACAACCCTAGGTTCGATGGGAGGGAGGTAAGCCACTACCTGTTTGCGAGTATATTCATCGAATAAGATCCATCGAACCAAATGGAAACCTTATCATGGTGTGGAGGATGATCAATTTTATGGAATGGAAACTGTTAGTGTCAGTCTTTGCAGCCTTCCTCCAGTGATCAAACATGCTCTTACAAAGTGATTTTAAGGTGTCAAGGTCAAATTTTATCATTTCAGTGAGTCTTGAAGCAAAATTTGGTCACTAGGTATTAGGTCTAAAGTTTTCTTTCATTCCTTTCAGAGTTGTCCAAATGTTGGTCCATGTCACCATTCAGCTGAGTGTACCATCATTTAGAGGGTTTTCATCATCATGTCAGATTCCACTGGGTCATTTTACACCTTGTTCATGCTTCAATTGTGCCTAGGTAAGTTTCATTTCCCTCTCCCAGGGTTTTGAAGGTAATTTCTCTTGGATGGGAAAATCATCAGAAAAACTTGTATCCTGATGTTCATACACCTTCCCCTATCCTTAATGTACCTTATTAAACACTTCCCATCACTGAGATCCCCCAAATTCCTCATTTTCGCACAAACCCTAGTTTCTTGCTACAACTTGGTAATTTTCTAGGCTAGGCCTGTGTTTTGCCCTTTTGGACCCCTTCCCCTAACTCAATATCTGAAATTCCACTTTCCACTGCTTCCTAACATCCCTCCCTACTTCCTAAATTTTTTTCAAGAATTTAGAAGCCCCTTATCCCCTTCATTTTGATTCATTTCGACAAATCCCTTGTTCCACACATCGGGATAGGTTTCACTCAAATGATTTTTCTGAGCAATAAAAGATGAATTTAGGAAAACTGAGAGAGGTTTTTGTCCAAAATAGGACAAGGAAGAAAAAAATCATTCAATTTTTACACAGTTGTCATGGTTTGAGAGAAATTTTAAAAATACCGTTGCCTCAGGAGAATTGATGCACCGCTGAAGTGACATTGGTAAAATCAAGATTTCTCCTAGCTTGGTTGGCCAAATGACTTTCTTGATGAGTCAAATGATAATTAGACACAAATATATTTCCAATGAGCTATCATAAGCTCAATTTTGAGTTGAGGAAGATCTTCAAAAGTTGACCGCAACAGCACTCTGCCTTGAGGCAGCCTCATTCTGCTCATTTTGATCAGTCTTGGGAGATTTGATTTTTGATAGGCTAAATGAACTCGAAATTAAAAAATTACACTTGGGTTGGAAAGTAGACTCAAATAGCTTTCCAAAAAGATATCACACACCCAATTTGGACATCGGGAAGGCCTCCAAAAGCCTCTTGCAAAATGGCGCGACACATAGAAGAGTGGGTGCGGCGCACTGGGCGCGCGCGGCGCACAGGGCAGTTTCACACAGTGTAAAATTACACTGGCGCAGCGCAAACAGCCTACGCAGTGCACTGGGCTTTGCGTGCGGCACATAGGCCTGAGACTGAAATTTTCTGCCAGTCTTCTCGAAAATTGAATTTTACTTGGTTTCTCCGTGTTGAAGTAAGTTAAAGTCGATCCCATATTGCTCATAGTTTGTGTTGGGAGTTGTTTAAAGATTGGTTGCAGATTGGATACGAGAGTTGAATGGAAAAGTGTAAACCTTATCACTATGGTAAGAAATTCTCCTTAGGGTTTCAAGTGGTGTATTAAAAATTCATTTTCATGCCGAATACTCACTGTCATGCTATCTTTTTCCACCTATGCTTCCTTTCTCATCAGTGTTATATTATCATTATAACCTATGTTTTATTTCCTCTTACACCTCTAAGAAGCATTCACTCCTAAAGCCCCTATTCCCTAATATCCCAAGTCATTTCCCATTCATAGAATCATTTCATTTCCCATTGTTTTCCCTTTCCCCATATCATTTGTAGAATTCCCAAAATCCCAAAAATTCAAATAACTGTCCATTGTTCCTACATTTGCCAAATTCTTAAAGGGCAAATAGCACTTGACAAGACCTCATTATCCTTACTATCCCTATTTATGACTGTCCCATATTCTTCATAGTTCCATTTTAAATTTTCAAATAAACCAAACATACTCTTTTCATACACATCGCAACATCATGATGGACACAGATTCATCAATGAAAAAGACAGTGATTCTGCCACTGAACTGCATGCACCAGGAGGGCACTGAAACATTTGAAAAGGCCTGATCCACTTCAAATATTGGCCGAAGCTTTGTTTACTGAGCATGATACTTGATGCGGGATCTTTAGTCCAAATTTCAAGGGATTTGAAGAAAATTTTTTCATTTTGAATTTTTTGGGTCACAACACAGGTTTTTCTGCTCGACGCGTCGCGCCACTTGGCGCGCGCTTATGATTGGGACATCTTCTGGAGGAAAAATTGATATTTTTTAGTTTTTTATGATAAATTATTCATGTTCAGAAATGGCTGAGAGATTTCATCAGGTTCTGGATGGTATTCAGGGTCAAAAACACTCCAAAAATGGCCTTTCTGCCACCTTTTGCACCAGCAGGAACCAGTCTCGGGAGATTCATTTTTTGGAGGGGTAAATGAACTCCAAATTGAAAAATTCTACTTGGGTTGGATAGTAGACAGATAGGGATTTCCAACGAGATATCATGAGCTCATTTTTGACTTCAAGAAGTGCCTCAAAAATAGGCTCAAAGTGGCATGACGCATTGAGTTTTTGGGCGTGGCGCATAGAGAAATTTAGCCTCATTTTGACTCTTTAGCTCAGAAATTCACCCAGTTTTGACTAGTTTTGCTTTTTGATGTAACTATTGATCTATATTGATGTAATTTGATGATTATGATGTAATTTTGGCTCATATTTACTTGTTCTAGAGGATTCATTCACTAAAAAGTGAAAATTAAGTGAATGGATTAGTTTCCTAGCATATAGAGGCAAGTTGTTTGATTGCCTAGATTTCAGTTCCTTGTTTAGAATTGGTTGAAACAGCTCCTAGAAGGATGAGCTCGACCCCTAGAGGCATGGGAAGGGGTTAGGATCGTCTATATCATGTATTTTCTGAGACATTTTCAGGGTTGGACTCTTGGGAATAGTTTGGCACCTCATTGTATATTCATTTCAACATTTTTGGTAAAGGAAAGACCAGGGTTTTGCAGCACTTGTTGGGATCCTTGTGGCTCTGAGTTTTGAGATGTTTTTCTTCATGTATCTATAAGTTTCATTAATGTTATATGTATGCCATTTCCCTTCTCTTTGCTTCTGAATTAAAAAAATGAGTAACTAAGGTAGAATTCATTCGTTTGCTGGTGCTCTGCCTTAAACTTTTGTTTAGTTTTATATGTTTTCCTCCATTTGAAGAGGATCCTTGCACCTTCTTGCCCTCTTCAGCTCCTCAACAATATTTTCTATTCATTCATTGAATCTAATAAATCATAACCAATTCCTACCTTGCCCCAACTTGAACTCTGCAAGAATTTGGCCTCATCCCCAAGCCTAAAATTGCCTTTCCTTTGTTTCCGACAAAAACCCCCAAAATCAAAATCAAATCCTTTCATCTATATACCTAGTCTAAAATTAGTTTTTATTTCAGTCATCTCAAGCCCTATTGATACATTTTTCACTGAGATTGACCCGAAGAGAGCCCTCTCATGTTTTAGTAGGGCTAGCTACCAGACTGAGCATGGTTTGGTGTTACCCTGAATCCCGCCTTCCTTTAGCCTAAGGTGGATTTGGGCTATAACATAGTGGCAACCATACTGGGGATGAAAATGGTTTTCTTGTTGGTGTTAATTGTTTTATAAGGTATAGATGGAGCCTGAAGTTATGCCAGGAAGCCTTCGAAACGCTCTTGCTTTGCATTAGCAAAAGTAGATAAACGCTGCTTCAGTCAATCTCCGGTCTAGCTTGTGAACATGACACTTGACTTGTGGATTGTCTTGCCCCAGTACATGTATCAAGTTCAGATCTGATAGTTGATGGTGGACAACGATCAGACATAAGAAGGATGAAATCATTCACCTGGTGACTCCAACTCAATGTAGAGACTCCACTGGAGGACTGACTCTTTCTCTCAGAAAATGGGAGGATCTAACACAAAGTTCAGGTATCCATAGTGGAATCGTATTCAAGATCTAGTCTGCTTTCTTGTAAAATACTTTTTTGCTGTTCTTGAAGCTGTCCTGAAAGTTTTTTGAAATTTTTTGTATGAGAAAGGTGATCAAAATCTTCACTCGACCTGTTCAAAGAGTGTAAATACTGAGTTTCCCTTTGATCCCGGCCTCCTTACTTTTCCCACATATTATGATGAATCTCTTCAGAGTGATGAGCCTGAAAAAAAAAAAAATCCCGTAACTCTTGTATATACTCCTACACATGTTATAGTCCCAAATAGGTATAAACCTCTTTTTTTACCTTCTGTTCTCCATGCTTTCCGTGCAAATTATTACCTATATCTACCAAGATTTGACGGTGAATGTAACAATGTCAACACTGAGAAACATGTGCAGAATGTCGAGAATTTTCTAGATCTTTTTGAAGTTGATGATGAAGATGTTAATATTAGGCGTTTTGCTCTTTCTTTGCAAGGCAAAGTGAAGAGTTGGTTCAAAGCCCTGCCTGATGCGAGCATCTCAGATTTCCAGCAGTTCGTCAAAGTTTTCCTCGACAAGTGGGTGATCAGATAGAACCTTTTCATGATTATAGAAGAGTATCACTAGCTAAAAAGACAGCCAGGGGAGACAGTACAACAGTTTTCTGCCAGATTTAACCAAGTATATTTTTCAATGCTAGCTGATATAAGACATTCTCCTAGATCTACTCTCTTGCACTACCTAGGTGCCTTTGATCCAGAAATGGAGTTTTAGTTGAGAGAAAGGAATATTGCAACACTTCATGAGATGCAGAATAGTGCAATAAATGTAGAGGCTCATTTGTTGATCTGAAGGGCAAGGTTGAAGGAAGAAGAGATGAAAAACATGGATCCGGAGAAATCGACATCTCTAGAGGTAAAGCTTGACATTTTGGTAAGTGCAGTAGAAGAGATGATGCAAAAGAAAACCATAAGGAATGAGTATAATGTTCAAACCCATGGCTTGCTGATTGAAGAAGAAAAAGTTGCTGATCCAAAACATTTTGTTTCTTATTCCAGTTGTCATAGTGATTGTTTTATAGATCATCTTGAAGGAGAGAGAGCTGTTGATATGACATGTATGCTTGATGATGTGTTTTATATTGATGATTTGCCTCAGTTCGATCAGTATGATGATGATTATGTTCTCCAAACAGAAGCTAACCTTGCAGACAAATCAATAGCTAGTTTGTGGAAGGAGGAAGAAGTTCACTTTCAGCAACTCAAGTACAGTGATCAACCGATGCATATCAGCTATGACAATGATCAGGAAAGTGCAGCAAATTTTGAATTAAGTGAATGATCTTTGCCTTTTTGTTTTGATTCATTTCAGTTCATCAGAAACAACTTTCATACAATCAAAAATCAAATGTCAACAAATCTTGATCTGGACCATCTTGAGCGCAATGAAAACCTTGTTCAAGACTTCTCATATTCAGATTTTCAGCCCCTGAAAGCCATTGATTGTCAAGTTGCAGATGAGGACATGGAAGCTGGCACATATGATTTAATGCTACAAGGTGACTCCATACCATTTTGTTTTGAATCATTCCAGTTTTTGAAGGGTAAATTGCATAGTACATCTTCAAATGAGCAACCTGTAAGAAATCAACAATATCTTAGTTTTAATTTTGATGATGAGACAGATAGCGAAATTTTTGAGCAAGTAGTTGATGAGAAATATTTTTCTGAAACGACTGATGAAACCATTTTGGATACAAAACTTTCCCTAGCTCCAGATTTTCAGCCACCAAATGCAATGGAAGGTCAAATTGTGGATGAAGGCGTGGAAGTTGAAATACATGATTTAATGATGCAAGAAGATTCTGTACCCTTTTGTTTCGAAGCATTTCAGTTTATAAGGTAGAATATTCATAATATCTCTCAAGAAAAAGATGAACAGCCAGTAGGATGTCAGGCAGTTTCACTGGATACAACGCAGCAGTCTTCTCAAGTTTTTGATGATCCTATTGCTCGTGTGTTGGATGATGTTTGCTGTAAAAATTATGCTCCATTAGTTAACCATGTGCCAGGAAAGAATGTTGATAATAATCTTATTCAAAAGTCGCCTTCATTTTCTTGTTTAACAGATTTTTCATTACAAAGCCTATATCAAGATTTGCAGTCATATGAGGAGATTGATAAAGGAGATTTTTGTTATGTTTGGAATCAGCTTCAGAGTTTGGTTATTCACGAAATTCAGGATCCTTTTGACAGCTTGCTGCAGTCACCAGAGAAAGCCAGCACAGATGTGAGGAAAATCTTAATATCCAGCTATGAAGATTGTTTGGACCAGAGCAGTAATGTGTTAATGGAAATCAATATCTATGTTTATGAAGATCCTTTTGCAATATTCTTGAATTCATCCAGTCAATTCATGCTTTGCAAGTTTATCAGCAGTCAACTTGATTCCAAGTTTCCATGGGAGTTGCCTTTCGATTCTTCCCTTTTCCTACGTATCAAAAAGAATTTGGGAAGAAATCAAATAGCAGCTAGGATGCTTACATGGTTGCATTGGCTGTTCCATTTCACTTGATCAGGTGATGAATGAAACTATTAGAGTAGGTTGTATTGAATAAGCTCTACTTTGAGCATATTTTCCAGTTTGTCAGTTGTGTTTAAGTATCGAGTCAGTTTTTAGTTGAGTGAGAGGAAATTTGTGTCGTCAAGTCATTAGTTTTCAGTCATGCATTTCAGTTTGAGTTTTTGACTCCATTGCCCAATGGATGAAGGCACTGTCTACTTTCCAAAGATCTGTAGTTCTTGGCACCTCCAAGGAGCTACCATCCCCATTGGAGCCAATGTTAGTGTCAGTATTTGCAGCCTTCCTCCAGTGATCAAAAATGCTCTTACAAAGTGATTTTAAGGTGTCAAGGTCAAATTTTGTCATTTCAGTGAGTCTTCAAGCAAAATTTGGTCACTAGGTATTAGGTCTAGGGTTTTCTTTCATTCCTTTCATAGTTGTCCAAATGTTGGTCCATGTCACCATTCAGCTGAGTGTACCATCATTCAGAGGGTTTTCATCATCATGTCAGATTCCACTGGGTCATTTTACACCTTGTTCATGCTTTAGTTGTGCCTAGGTAAGTTTCATTTCCCTCTCCTAGGGTTTTGAAGGTAATTTCTCTTGGATGGGAAAATCATCAGAAAAACTTGTATCCTGATGTTCATACACCTTCCCCTATCCTTAATGTACCTTATTAAACACTTCCCATCACTATGATCCCCCAAATTCCTCATTTTCGCACAAGCCCTAGTTTCTTGCTACAACTTGGTAATTTTCTAGGCTAGGCCTGTGTTTTTCCCTTTTGGACCCCTTCCCCTAACTCAATCTCTGAAGTTCCACTTTCCCCTGCTTCCTAACATCACTCCCTACTTTCAAAATTTTTTTCAAGAATTTAGAAGCCCCTTATCCCCTTCATTTTGATTCATTTCGACAAATCCCTTGTTCCACACATTGGGATAGGTTTCACTCAAATGATATTTCTGAGCAATAAAAGATGAATTTGGGAAAAATGAGAGAATTTTTTGTCCATAATAGGCCAAGGAATAAAAACCTCCTTCAATTTTTACACAGGTGTCATGGTTTTAGAGAAATGTCAAAAATACCATTGCCTCAAGAGAATTGATGCACCTATGAAGTGACATTGGGAAAATCAAGATTTCTCCTAGCTTGGTTGGCCAAATGACTTGCTTGATGAGTAAAATGATAATTATACACAAATAGATTTCTAATGAGCTATCATGAGCTCAATTTGGAGTTGAGGAAGATCTTAAAAATTTGACTGCAACAACACTCTGCCTTGAGGCAGCCTCATTCTGCTCATTTTGATCAGTCTTGGGAGATTTGATTTTTGACCGGGTAAATGAACTACAAATTGAAAAATTCCACTTGGGTTGGAAGGTAGACTCAAAGAGCTTTCCAACGAGATATCAAACGCCCAATTTGGACATCGGGAAGGCCTCCAAAAGCCTCCTGAAAAATGGCACAGCGCATAGAAGAGTGGGCGCGCACAGCGCACAAGGCAGTTTCACACAGTGTAAAATTACATTGGTGCAGTGCACACATCCTGCGTAGCGCACTGGGATTTGCACGTGGTGCATAGGCCCGAGAATGAAATTTTTTTCCAGTCTTCTCCAAAATTAAATTTTACTTGGTTGATCCATGTTGAAGTAAGTTGAAGTCGATCCCATATTGCTCATAGTTTGTGTTGGGAGTTCTTTAAAGATTGGTTGCAGATTGGATAAGAGAGTTGAATGGCAAAGCATAAACCTTATCACTGTGGTAAGAAATTCTCCTTAGGGTTTCAAGTGGTGTATTAAAAATTCATTTTCATGCCGAATACTCACTGTCATGCTATCTTTTTCCACCTATGTTTCCTTTCTCATCAATGTTATATTATCATTATAACCTATGTTTTATTTCCTCTTACACCTCTAAGAAGCATTCACTCCTAAAGCCCCTATTCCCTAATATCCCAAGTAATTTCCCATTCATAGAATCATTTCATTTCCCATTGTTTTCCCTTTCCCCATATCATTTGTAAAATTCCCAAAATCCCAAAAATTCAAATAACTGTCCATTGTTCCTACATTTGCGAAAAGCTCAAAGGGCAAATAGCACTTGACAAGACCTCACTATCCTTACTATCCCTATTTACCACTGTCCCATATTCTTCACAGTTCCATTTTACATTTTCAAATCAACCAAACATACACTTTTCATACACATTGCAACATCATGACGAACACAGATTCATCAATGAAAAAGACAGTGATTCCGCCACTGAACTGCATGCACCAGGAGGGCACTGAAACGTCGGAAAAGGCCCGATCCAATTTAAATCTTGGTCGAAGCTTCGTCGAATGAGCATGATACTTGATGAAGGACCTCCAGTCAAAATTTCAAGATATTTGAAGAAAATTTTGTCATTTTGAATTTTTTGGGTCACAACACAGGTTTTTCTACCCGACGCGTCGCGCCACTTGGCGCGCGCTTATGATTGGGACATCTTCTGGAGGAAAACTTGATATTTTTGAGTTTTTTATGATAAATTATGAATTTTCAGAAATGGCTGAGAGATTTCATCAAGTTCTGGATGGTCTTAAGGGTCAAAAACACTCCAAAAATGGCCTTTCTGCCACCTTTTGCACCAGCAGGAACTAGTCTTGGGAGATTGACGTTGTGGAGGGGTAGATGAACTCCAAATTGAAAAATTCCACTTGGGTTGGATAGTAAACAGATAGGGATTTCCAAAGAGCTATCATGAGCTCAATTTGGACTTCGAGAAGTTCCTGAAGAATAGGCTCAAAGTGGCGCAACGCATTGAGTTTTTGGGTGCGGCACATAGAGAAATTTAGCCTCATTTTGACTCTTCAGCTCAGAAATTCGCCCAGTTTTGACTAGTTTTAATTTTTGATGTAACTATTGATCTATCTTGATGTAATTTGATTATTATGATGTAATTTTGGCTCATATTTACTTGTTCTAGAGGATTCATTCACTAAAAAGTGAAAATTAAGTGAATGGATCAGTTTCCTAGCATATAGAGGCAAGTTGTTTGATTCCCTAGATTTCAGTTCCTTGTTTAGAATTGGTTGAAACAGCTCCTAGAAGGATGAGCTCGACCCCTATATGCATGGGAAGGGGATAGGATGGTCTATATCATGTATTTTCTAAGACATTTTCAGGGTTGGACTCTTGGGAATAGTTTGGCACCTCATTGTATATTCATTTAAGCATTTTTGGCAAAGGAAAGACCAGGGTTTTGCAGCACTTGTTGGGATCCTTGTGGCTCTGAGTTTTGATGATGTTTTTCTTCATGTATCTGTAAGTTTCATTAATTTTATATTTATGCCATTTCCCTTCTCTTTTCTTTTGAATTAAAAAATGAGTAACTAAGGTAGAGTTCATTAGTTTGCTGGTGCTCTGCCTTAAACTTTTGTTTAGTTTTATATTTTTTCCTCCATTTGAAGAGGATCCTTGCACCTTCTTGCCCTCTTCAGCTCCTCAGCAGTCTTTTCTATTCATTCATTGAATCTAAGACATCATAGCCATTTCCTACCTTGCCCCAACTTGAACTTTGCAAGAATTTGGCCTCATCCCCAAGCCCAAAATTGCCTTTCCTTTGTTTCCGACAAAAACCTCAAAAATAAAAATCAAATCCTTTCATCTATATACCTAGCCTAAAATTAGTTTTTATTTCAGTCATCTCAAGCCCTATTGATACATTTTTCACTGAGATTGATCTGGAGAGAGCCCTCTCCTGTTCTAGTAGGGCTAGCTACCAGACTGAGCGTGGTTTGGTGTTACCCTGAATGCCTCCTTCCTTCAGTATAAGGTGTATTTGGGCTATAACAGAAATAATAAGCATGTGCTAGGTGAATTATAGGTGCTTGCGCATCCAAGTGCAGAAACCCTAGTTCGCATTTTCTCCTGGAATCTGTCAAGGATATGAGGATCTGAATCCACTTTTAGTGGAGGCTGCAATTCCTTATCATTTTGAACAAAATCTAGACCTTCGAGCGGGGTTTTTACCAACTTTGATTGCTAGGCAAGACCAACAGGCGGATTGTTGTGATCATGAAATGTGGTGATTTGAAAAATGTCAGTGGTCTTTGTATCAATTCGTTCAAATGTTTGCACAATGACAGATTGATAAATCGACGTATCAGATTCTTTAGATTTTCCAGGATGGGGTGGATTTACTGTAAGGTTTTCGGGCGGTTGAGGGTTTTTCCAAAAATCACATGCTAGTGCCTGATTACAACTGGTACTGGCTGGGCAACCACTGGAAAGATTAGAGACAATGGCTGGTGTTTTCTTACCAGTGAATAAATTGCGGTATATCAGTTGTTGCATACCAACTATTGGGGGATAGGAATATGTGCTCAAGGAAACCTCATTAGAATGAAAAATCTGCCCTGATGAAAAGGTATCCAACGTGGTTATCCTGGAAGGAGCATAGTCCTTGGGAATTGTCATTTCAGAAACCCTAATCCGAGGAACCTTGGTTTGAGTTGTTTAAGATATCTCGTCAGGGTCAGAAGAACTAGGGATGACAGCCAGCAAGAGTAGAAGTGCTTCGATTCCCTGACGGGTACTCGAATCTTCATAGAGAAAATTATCGAATTTTGGTGTCTCCATATGGTCGGCGACAAGATACAAGTGACAGTCCTCAGTGGTATTAGTGAATATGTTTTCAGATAAGCAGTGATCGTTGTGACCATCAATTTGATCAAGTTGAGTGCCTGGCATGTTGGGCTCCCCGGGAGTTTCCAACTTGGATGGATCAATAAAGAGGACATCTTGTGGTTGCCTAGATAGGAAATTGCTCCTATGGCTGTCTAAAGATTCCGAGTGAGAAAGATCAGATCTAAAAGATTCATCAATTTTGGAATGTGATTGTGAAATAGCATCTGCGTGCTTATGATTGTCGCTAATACCAGTATAAGGAAATTTTGAATGTCTCGAAGAAATTACTGGTGTGGTGGACTCTTGAAATAAATCAGGGAATAATGAATGAAAAGATTGAGCTGCAGGGGTATTAAATGTACAAGGTTTTTCAATATGCACATCCATGTTATTCAAAGAAAACCATGATCTGGCAGGCCTTTTAAGGGAATCAACTTCATCCGGGATAGGATTCGATTCATAATCAGTATGCGAATCAGATTTATGACTGTGTCCAAGGAGACATCTAGTGGGCTCGAGGTAGGTTTCATGAACCTGGAGAGATAACGAGCCACTATGGTTTTGAAGCTCTGATTTGACATGGTGCGTGAAAGATTCAAAGGTAGTACAATAGGCTTTATCCTCATGCACCCATCTATCATTGCTCAGAAATTTTGAGGTCACAACTCCACTACCCAAAAACTCAGGAGGAGGAGCGAGAATGTCACAAATAGAAATATTCTCCTCGGAGGCCTGAATGTGGTATGGGCTAGGGGAGATGGAGAAGGAAGCATTAGGGACAAAGTCTAAATAGCCGGTAACTTACGGGTCGTCGTAGGAAACACTAGGATCAAGCTGGGTTGCTAACTAAAATTGTTCAAGGGAATCGAGAATCACATACCTAAACTGTTCACTTAAACATTTCCAATCAACATCCCTTTCAGGGAACTCAAAAAAATAATGAACAAATCTGATAGAGTATTCATCTAGAGGTTCCTGAGGTTCCATTCTGATGTCATTTAGCTTTATCAATACGCTTTGAAAATCATACCTGTGAAAAGCTTGTTGCAATTCACTGGCGAGTTGTTCAAACGAATGGATGGAATCTTTCAGCAATGTGCAGAACCATTGCTTAGCGCGACCTTCGATAGTGAGGAAGAAAAGAAAAAAAATCAACCCTTCATTTTCAATTTCGTAGCGCTCACCAAAGTCATAGAAATATGAAAGGTGTTGGGTTATGGATAATCCATTTTCACCATCGAATCTTAACTGGGAAAAGTGATACATAAGCTCATCGGGGATGAGACACCGAGGCTCATAAAACTCCGACAAATTTCTCGGGAGAATGATTTGGGAATGAGCCATTACAGATATGAGATTAATTGCAGGCTCTAAGGGCTCAGCTTGTCATCTGGCCCTCCTTTTAGTGCCAATTCTGTTGACAGGAAAATTTGTCCGGCTAACAGTAGGGGATCTCCCGGGTAAAAGGTCCCAATTAGACCTGGAACTGTTTGGAATAGGGATCCCGTCTGAGGTGTGGGTCTGGCTACCGCTGATTTCTCCTTTCTTTGGGTCTTTCTTAAACAATATAAACTACTGGATACACACTTAATCAAATGATACAATACATATGATTGATGCATCAATGTACATATAACACTATGCGTAGCGAGATGAAATGATAAAGCATAAGCGTCGATGGAAGTGCTGTTAACAACACATCACTGCCGTCATGCTTGTAGGCTGTTCTGACCATAAAAGAAACAATTATTTATGGCAAAATTCCCTTCACTTCCTGAAAGCTTTAAATGATAACAAAAATTCAAATAAACACATTAATTAACATTCATTAGGAAAGTGAAAATAACTCAACCATCATTAACATGTATTCAAAAAACTATCATGCGAATGTGATTTAAATTAAAGATACAGTTCCATTAATCTAAAGATGTTTAGGAACTGAAAGATATAATACTCATAGTGCTCATACATATATCAACATCAGATCCACAAAGGGATTTTTCAAAATGCTTGTATTCATACTCAAATTGTATAACTCTGGTAATATAGTGTACTCAGCTCGAGTCCCAAACAAAAGCCCTTTGCAATCTCCCGAAGGAAGTATTTATAGGAAAAAATTGCCCTTTGGGTTTCCTTGACCGTTGGCCTTCCTGACTGTTGGGCTGCCTTGTGACCCATTTCATTCTGTGACTTGCAACCTGAGTCACTGATGCGACCTGCGACCTGACTGGACCTTGCAACTTGCGAACATTCGCGACCTCACTGATTTTGTGACTTGCGATCTGGAACAATCTGCGACCTATGACCTTGGACCATCTGCAACCTGCTACCTCGAATAGATTTGCGACTTGCAGCCTTATTTTGGTTATCTCCAGATTTTATAGCAATATTCCTTATCTTCCATTCCTTGATTTGAAAACAGGCCCTCTTTCTTGTTGGGAAAACTCCAACTCATCGTGCAAACCAATAGCTTCCACCTGCAGTCACATAGCTTAGGTTACACATCTTCATGATCTAACAATGATACTAAGAGCATGTTTGAATAATTGCAAGAATGAAAATAATAAACTTAGACCCCTGTGTGGTCAAGTGTGGAACTACTGAATCATTGGAGAGAATGGTTAGGGTGAGCTTCCTCTGTGCCCTTTCTCTGTCAAGATCATAATCTTTCCCATGCACAAAGTTCTCTTCAAATCTTGGATTGAATTGCTTGATAGGCATGGGCTTCTTCATTCGCATCCTCAAAGGTTGCCGTAGATTTTCATGCTCATCAATTTTCCCATTTATTAGAGAAGCAATACTTGTCATCTTCAATCAGAGAGTCTCAGGTATCTTATTTTCTTTGACTATTTAATGCAATAGAGGTACAAAGGATGCAAATTCTTTAGGGAATGAAACAATGTCATGATATATGTTTACAAAACCTCTTAACATTTCTGATACAGAAAGAAGTATGCCAACCCTGTATATGTTTGAGTCAAAGAGACACGCATCATCATTAGTCTCCATGATTATAGCGAAAACCAAAGGTTGAGGTAAAATGGATACCCCACTTGAAAGATGCAGCCAAAGTCTATACTCTTGATGCTCCAACAAAAGGGTAGGGCATTTCACTTCGAGACTCTGCTTAGTATCTAACGCGGACATCAACAGGGCTTGAAACAAATTGACAGTCTTGGGACACAACCTTTGAGCATATTTGTTAACTGAGAGAAGCGTGGAGCATGGGAATGTTCCAATAGCGACATCCTGTTCTGAATTGATGGGGCAACGCATGCCGAAATCAAAAGAAGGAAATATTAGTGACCAAATTCGCAGTAACAACAATGTCTTCACAGATGGTTACTTGCTTCTTTTGTTTGGCTTCTTAAGATCTCCGGACAACTGGTCCTGAATGCGCATTAGATGTTGCCGTCCACAAATGGCTGCAAAATATGGTATTTCAAAGCTGATCTCCATCAGGGGCATTTTATGATTATTCTCTACAGCCAAGCTAATAGCACTGCATGCTCGAATACAAAAAATTTCATTTTGTAACTGGGCACGTAGTCGGAAAATCTCCTTGGTCGCAACTTTCCTTGGGCACACCTTTCTGCGACCTTGGGACCTCGGAGGGGTCACATAGTTGCATGGTCGCATTTCGTGTCCAACAGCATGTATTGCGACTCAGCCACCTTGAGGGGTCACACAACTTTATCTTCATGTGGGTTGAGACTTCTCTTCTTCTATGGTTCCTGATGCCAAGAGGTCATATACGTAGACATGCTTCTTTTGCCCTAGCCTGAAAGCTTGACTTACAGCTTGCTTGACAATGGGTGGGTTCTAGACTAGATCAAGAAAGGCTACTCTTGAAGCACATGCAGAAAATATCAGGCACGTCTCACAGGTCACACAGTCGCATGGGAAACAGGTCGCATTTTTTTACCGGAAGCAAAAATCAGCGACCTTGCAACCCGAGGCCTTTAACTGCGACTACTCTTACAATGGTCGCAGGGTCACCAGTCACATTTTTATTCACTCTGTCAGCTATGTGACTCAGCGACTGTTTCTTCGATGCTTAGTTACAATGCATGTGAAATGCTTTACTCTCTCCATCGAACAAATAAACTATTCCAAATCAATCTTTCCGCACTCTGTAAACAAATCCACGCTTCATTTACTGTGCTAGCGAACTCAGTTGGCATGTGCTGATAACAATGTTGAATATTCATACATCCACAAAAGGAAACTCGGTGCTTCAATTTTTGCACGTTCATTGAAGCGACTGTTGCACTAGCTGCTTTGCTGGAAAAAATCAACAAAGCTTAAAGTCCAACCCTTCCAACAGTACGCGGCACATCAAATACATTTTCTTCCCTTCATTTTGCTGAAGCTCTCTCGTGGCATTTTTTTGAAGGCATCATCGTCGATTTCGTCTTTTTTGTCTCTCTCCTTCAATCAATTGTAAAGCGTACACGAAAAATCATTCATAAATCACGTAGAATTGTGCCCGGTCCTAAAAATAGACTTTTAAAACTATAATTATGCAAAACTACATCCGTAAATACGTTAATTTTTATTTTTATTCTCTCTACCAAGTTTTAATTTATTCATGGGAGTTGTAAGACTTCGTCAATAGGCTTGCATGTGTTGTAAACCAGTGCGGTAATCACTGTTCGAATGTAGGATACGATAAATCTTGAAGGCCACCGTCCTGCACCAGCGAGTATTTCACACAAAACGTAGCTGACACCTTTCTTCTGCCAAATCAGAAAGAAACAAATGGTTTTTTCCCATGAAAATGACGTTCCACATTCATTTTTGTGTTGGTTCATTGGAGTGTTTTACTTTTCCTCAGATTTGCTAGCGGTGGTAGATTTCAAAAACTTAAATGAATAAAAAAATTTCATGCCAAGGCCGTTTATATTTATAATGGTACTGCATCTTCCGATCAGGGTTGACAAGGCTGAAGAAGGGTGATACGATTTTTTGCATGCTAAATCACCTTCTCCAGCGGTCAATGGCACTTGACTTGGCATGAGAGATGAGTTGGACTTATGATGTCACCCATTGTGCATTTAAAAACTTGCTCATAACTAACATCTGGCGGTTAACAAACCTGTATCGCTAATCTCCATCCAATATGGTTTGAAACTATACTTTGCACTGTTTAAAACATGGTTATATACTGTCATATATCACACCATAGTTATTAGAACATTGCCATTATAAGTTTGTCATAACATTCTGCTCCATGTTTTAAACATAAATTTTGGCCATTATATATATACACTCCATATTTTACCATAGGTAATACATATCCCATGGTTTGAACGAAGAGTATCAATGTATCATGTGAGAAAAGAACAAACTTATAATAAACCTTTGGAAGTCAATACCACAGGGCTTTCTCATGTCGTTGTGATTTTCTTCTCAAAAATGCTTGCACGGAGACGGTTCTGCTTGTGATACTCAAATTTTATTGGCTTCCGCTCCTTCATTTGGATCATTTAAATTTCTCTTGGTGGAAAATTTATAATATAAGAAACGGTGTCCGAAGTTGGAAAAAGATCAGAAATATGTGGATTCGAGACTAGGGTTTCATTATTTTTTTCATCGGAAATATCTGGATAAAATTCTGCCACAGAAGTATTTGGGCCCATTTGTAATGTTTTTTCATATAGTTCTGATCCACCATCTTTTATGGTTTTGAAAATATATTGTTTTTGCACCTTTTTGTCAAGCACTCTTTTATTTCCCTTGATGTCGTGACAAAATTGAGGATTTTGTCACCCGTGGGGTTGACCTGTGTGCAACATTACAACATCATAGTTACTCTTTGAGAATGGCACCCCTAGATAAAAAATATGAGACTAACGAGCTTAAAATAAGTATTCAATCAACATGCTTAATGACCCATGGCGAGAGGGCTTTTAATTATCAATACACAAAAGGTTTCCATTCGAATATATGCATGGCGATCCCTTCACACATGGCGCAACTGCTGTAAGAGTATCTCGTCATAATGGTGAGAAGGCTCATGAGGGGCTTGGGACAAGTTACGAGGATATCATCGTTTACAGGCCAAATTAGAACCTTAATGGCTAAGCAGGTAGAAGGGGGACCCAAAATTTTGGGTGCTGCAAGTCTTTATTAATTCCTTGCCAAACTGGTTACAAATATGTACAATGAAACTCAGAGTGTCCTAGTGATTCCGATCTTTTTCCACCGTTACAAATGACTCAAAATTTACATTAAATAGATAAGCTTTCAGGGGGAGAATCCTTAGAAAGACGAGCTGTTAACCTACCCTGAAACCAAAATCTAAATATAGAAAAACCCAACAAAATGCCTCTAAAAAAAGGGAACTGTATATTTGACCATCTTGAAGAATAAACTGTTACATTTACTCCAACAATGGAAAAAATAACAATTCTCGAGACCTTTCCCCCTCATTTATCGTTTGCTGTCGATGGCAGAATGATCTCTGTATTCATAATTGGCTCACAGCCTTAATAGAATGTGCCCTTTTTCCTTTTGCGGAAGAAAAACCTTTTAAAAAAAATAAAATCGAAAGTGGCTCTTTTACACGGGGAAAAGCCCTTTTCCTTTGGAAACGGCGGAAGGACTTTGGTAGAACCGCAATCGCCAATCGGAAGAGGGAGTGGTCATAACATATGGCAGGGGGAAATCGCGATATGCGATGTGCAATGGAGGAATGGTCGCATCGTGGAAATGGAGCGAGCGGGAGTCAAAGGGCTGGAGGAAGCGATCGCATGGTGCAATGTAATACTTATCGCATCGGCGGAAGAAATGGGAAGCAAAGAGAGTTTAAAGACTGATGAGATCACGCAATGCGATGGTGTGATGGCATCTCATCGGTGGAAGGAATATAGAAGAGTTTAATTGGTGGCGGGGAATGTCGATAATGCGATGCGATGAAGTGACTTATCGCATCGGCGAAAACGAATGTGCGGGGTTAAGTACTGTGGAACTACAAAATTTATGATGTGATGGTGCGATGGCATCGCATCGGCGATGGGCCATCACATCGGCAGTTTTTTAGGATGCGGAAATTTCAAAAAGAGAAAGGGAATTTTGTGGTAAAGGGTAAAAAATCATATAAAAAGAAAAAAATGTAAAGTTAAAGGGCCAAATGAAAAAGTGGGCAAAGTTGTGCTTTTGGGGCCTTTTATTCATTTGGGGCATAGTTTCCAATACAGAAATTTATTTTGGGAGTGTGATATACCGTTGGAAAGCTCTTTCCGATCTCCTTATTATGGATATTTACAACATGTTTTTGTAGTAAAGATCATGTGAAGAACACCTCTGAAAACCAGGCAAAGAAAAATCCCCTTTGACTCTTGGTGACGGGTTGCAAAGGACTAATAGTGGCTTTATGGAGATAGTAGCTTCTGAAGCTCAACTTATTACATATGAAGACATAAAATTACATAAAATATGATAATCAAAACAAAGTATAGGACATGAGGATGCCTGATAAACTCAAAAACATGGTATCTAGAAAAATCAAAGAAGTTGTTCTTTCAGCTGGATGTAATTTTCACCTCAAAACATGTTTTGAGGTGAAAATTACATCCAGCTGAAAGAAAAACTTCTTTGATTTTTCCAGATACCATGTTTTTGAGTTTATTAGGCATCCTCATGTCCTTTCTGATTTTATTGACACTTTCCTCATTAATTTGACCATGGTGTAACCCTAGAACCTAATGAGACCAACCCTATTACCTAATAACATGAACTGCAGAGTGAAAGTAAATCATGACTAAAGACCATAGAGAGAAGAATAAAAAAGTATTTACATGAGGGAAAACTAATTAAGTGACCCCAACCATCAATGAATCCATGACCTAATGGAATGATGAAAGTTTATAATATGGGAATCCTACTATGCGAATGCAAAAGAGCATATTTTGATCACATATGGCAGTATGACAAGACTGACACTAACATTGGCTCCAATGGGGATGGTAGCTCCTTGGAGGTGCCAAGAACACTGTAGACCTAGTAGCCTTATCCATTGGGCAATATGGTCAAAATATTTCACAGACTAAAAACTGACACAATGCAGATTGACTCTGACTCAAACCATGACTAAAAAATAAATCAAAACCAACAAACCTTACACATATCATTCAAGTTTTATAGCCTTCACTTCGGTCCCCAAGCTTCAATGACTGTGCACTTGAAATCTCACCAACAATGAATATGGTATGTACAACGACTGTAACATAATTTCAGAGAATCACCTTAAAATTAGTAGTGCTTCAAAAGCCTACCATTCACCGGCCCTCCTGGGAAATCTTGGCCGCCCATGTCTAGGAGCAGAAAGTCATTCTGTCCCCTATACGCTGAAATCTTATATGATCCTTTCCACAAGTTATCGAACTTACCATGCTTCCCTTTGTCCTCATTTCGCGCATCTCATCTCAACACCACATCTTCTAACTGAAATTTCTCTGCTTTGGTTTTACAGTCATAGATTTTCTTTATTTTTTCCTGCAATCGAAAGTGTTTTGAGAAAATTCCTCCCTTGTTTGTTGAAGGTGGATCATTTGATTGATCCTTCGTTGATTCTTGTCCTCTTCCTACCAGCCTCTTGTAATAGTCTCATGACCAGAACTGCAAGCGATGTAGGAAACACGAAATTAGTGCCATAAACTAATTCAAACGATGAGATACCTATGGATTTCTTGCTGCTAAATCTGTCATCCCATAATGCATTGACCAGTTTTCAATGCCAATTCCTCTTATTCGCTTCCAACATTTTCTTGATTATATTCACCAGAGTCTTGTTTGATGATTATGATAAGTCATTTCCCTGTGGGTAGTACACTGTTGAATGGCTTAGTATAATATTATACTTACTACAGAACTCGATCATATTATTGGATTTAAATGCCGCTGCGTTATCTATTATGATCTTGTGAGGGCAACCAAAATGAGACAAGATATTTGATTCTAAATATTGAATGATTACCGTATCCATGGCCTGCCTTGCTGGAATGGACTCAATCCATTTGGTGAAATAATCGGTACCTATCAAGATCCATCGATGCTGCACTGATGATGTGGGATGGATTTCCCTTACGAAATCAAGTCCCCACTGCTGGAAAGGAGCATTTACTTGAACTGGTTTCAAAGGAAGAGGAAGAAGTTTCCTTTTTCCTTGGAAAACATGACACTCATGTTAGCTCATCACTATTTTATACAAATCTGAAAATAAATTCGGCCAATAATATCCTACTCTCAACACTTTGTTAGCAGTTGTTTTCCAAAACAAATGACCACCACAGTCACCTTTATGAAAATCATGGATCACCTGCTAAGCCTCATCTTCAACCAAAAAATTAAGTAGAATACCTCCCAGATCTTTCCAATAAAGAGCCCTTTTTAAAATACAGAATTTAGCAAACTTGAGTTTTAGTGATCTACCTTTGCTTCTAGACATCCCTGGAGGTGGAAAAAGATGCTCAAGAACATAAACTATGTTTGAATACCATGGTGATTGGAGAAATTTTTTTGAAACTAGAACAAGCGAACCATCATCCTCATCCTCTTACATTGCTGCTATGAGATTTATGTCTAGAGCACGTAGGTTTGATTGTGCCATTAGTTTTTCCAAGCCTTGTCCCTTGATTAGCTTTGTGGGTTTAATCTCCAAATCATATTCCAACATTGCCGCTATCCACTTACCTCTTCTTCCCTCCGGATCAGTTTGCAACAGGACATCTTTTACTGCTGCATTAGGAACATATGTTATGGTATGTGAATGAAAAATGTACACTCTAAAATCCTTCAATGCTTTTATAAGAGCCAATGCTTGTTTCTCAATGATATTATACCACAAGGCAACATGTAAATTGGTCCTACTAAAAAAGGCAATGGGATGTTCAATCTGATCTCTCTCTTGCATCAATACCGCAACCATGGTGTGCTCCGATGCAAATGAAAATATAATAAAATCTTGAGTGTAATCGAGACTAATCAAGACTCGGGCATTGGACAAAGAAAACTTCACCAGATTAAATGACTTTATAGCATCCTCACTCCATTTGACAATGTTGTCCTTTTTCAACATATTAGTCATTTCTCTTAAATGTTCAGCCAAATTTGGTATAAATTTGTGTAAGAAGTTCATCTTGCCACTGAATGCCTGAATCTCACTTTTGTTACGTGAGAAGTCTATGTGCTGAATTGCCTCCAGTATTGAAGGATCAATGCCGATGCCATCTTTAGAAATGATATGACCCAACAACTTTCCCTCATCCATAGCAAATAGACTTTTCTTCGGATTGAGAGAAATCCCAAACTTTATACATCACTGAAATACAACCCTCAAGTGGTGCAGGTGTTCATCATCAGAACCAAAAAACACTGTCAGATCATCTAAATAAACAACCAGAAAAATATCCTTTTCATTTGCAAAAGTGATGTCCATTGCTCG